>CM064531.1:12694938-13307438 GCA_032716605.1 Paralithodes platypus
CTGGTGTGGACTTTCCTTAGCGAAATTGACAAGCAGGAGCGGCAGGCCGGTATCCTCCTTCCCAACCTCTGGATTAGAAAGAGAAATCGGCAGACCGGTAACTCTCTTCCTAACCCTTTAGGAAAGTTGTTCCTATCTCAGTAGCTGTGTGTCTTTCTAGCATGCCAGATGAAGACAGAGTTACTGGGATAGGCCACAGCTATCGATAACTTGTAGTCTAAGAAGAAAGTTTCGGCAGGCCGTACACTTTCCCACTAGACTAGCTAGTAACTGCTTAAGTAGGGTCTCTACGTTAGCTAGGCATGCCTTTCTCTAACGAGATCGCTAGTATAGGGTTTTGGGGGTCACTGTCTCAGTATATGTGTGTCTTTCTGGCATGCCAGATGAAGACAGAGTAACTGGGACAGAACACAGTTAACAGGGATTTGTAGTCTAAGAAGAAAGTTTCGGCAGGCCGTACACTTTCTCACTAGACTAGCTAGGAACTGCCTAAGTAGAGTCTCTACGTTAGCTAGGCATGCCTTTCTCTAACGAAGATCCCTAGTATAGGATTTTACTCACAGACAGTATGTTTGGGCTTTCAGCAGGCTGGTCAGTCCAATTGAATGGAGGATAATCTTAAAACTTCATAAGGTGGCATGCCAGTTCTTTTGAAGCCTTAAAATTGCTTGACTTTACTCAGAAATCCTGAACTGGTATTGCGGATTACTGAGTGCACTCCTCCGGTACCTCTATGATGGTAAGGGCATGAGGAGGTATCCTAGATGGGGTCGTTGAACCCTTCTTGTTCTGTTGGTCAAGGTCTCCTTCAATATAAGGACATTACTCAGTGGTGGTGTGATGAGTAAGGTCAATTTGTGTTCCTAGAGTAGGCTACTTCATCACAGGTTAATTATAAATTCATAGGGGGTTTGCATTACTTCAATAGAACTCTAGAAAACAATAATAGTGAGTGAAGTGAATGAATTCTGAACTTTTGGTTCTCGGGGAGGATTGGTGGTGTCGGGTGCATTTAAGATGTGTCATGCTCACCTGACAAATGAGGGCTATGATACGCGCGAGACAGTGTTATTCCTTCTCCTTCCTTCTCGTGGTGGTGGTGGTTGAATTTTACTACGGATCTTGATTGGCAGTAATTTTAGGCATAAGAATATGTAAATCTCCCTCGGCATGGTGTTGTCTACAGGGGTGTGTATGTATCTAACTTTTCCGGTTCGTGTTGGTAGGCCTGGGTGTACACACGGTATTTAAATGTATGGAGCGCCCTCTCTTGGGGCGCGGGAGCGGCAGATCTCCCGCGTTATTTTTACTTGGAGACGATTAAATAGGTATTCTTATATAGAAAGAAGCATGTGTGGTTTGTGTAACTAGTAAACTAGTTGAAGAGTGTAAAAAAAAAAGGCATGTGTATAATATATGTGTGGAAAAACAGTGTTCCAAGATCTATCGAAGTATAGGTTCACATCTTATTGCATAACATTGTTTTCATACAGGTTTATAATGGTTTCATCTGGCATTGATTTCTTCGGTAGCGAAGATACGCGTTTCTTCTTAATTTCTACTTCTCTATTCTCCCCAAGTTATATGGTGAGGTGGGGAGAAAAGGAAAACACAAGAATACATGGATCATGGTTGGTCTTCGATGGTGAAGACAATGTTTGTTTATTACAATGTAAACGGGTCAGAATGGCATTTACTATAGACAATATGAAGAAGTACATATTGGAAAAATAGGAGAGGAGTATAGGTGGTTCAGAAGTGGATACTGAACCTCAGCTTCCTCTTTGTGGTGGTAGTAGGAGTCAGCGTCCGCTTTGATGTGGTGGGGCGTTCTTCTTCCGGAGTGGCTTCTCGCGCCTTATCCGGGGTGACTCGGGATGCGCCTGCTTCCGGTTGTTCCTCTGTCTTCTCTCTCGTCTTCTTCAGCCTCTGTGATGGCCTCTTGGGCTCTTTCTCCTCCGGGGATTCTTCCTCTCAATCTCTTTTTCGAGGTATTTTACTTCCATCTCCCCCTTGTAAGGCCTGTCCTCGGGCCTCAGGTGCAAATGTTAATAAGTTGCCCTGGGCGCGTATTAAGGGAAGTCGGGATATATGTGTCCACCACCTCAGTGATTTTGCGTCGGGCGTCTTTATGGGATCCACCAGGACAGCAATGTGGGCTTTGGTGTACAGTTCCAACGAGGCCACGAAGGCTTCGTGTATGTGCCGTATTCTTGTGAAATTTACGGCGTCGTTGGACCATTTCACTCTCTTAATGAATGAAGTGAAGGGCATGGTGATGGAGGTAGTAGACAGGAACTCAGCAGGGGTTGTGTAGGTGGTGGTGGTGGCTGGGTGAATGACATTCCTAGCTCGGTTAGCCGGAAGGTCATGACCTCTTGCGGACGCAAAGGTAGCAGGTAGGCTGGTTGGTTGGCAGGGGGGCAAATTTTGTGTGTGTGGAGCGGAATTTGTGTTAGTTTCGTGGTGTAATTTGTGGATTTTAGTCTGTTTAAGAGGGCGAATAGTGTTTATTTGGTTGTGATGGTATGGATGTGTGTCGGGAGTACGGATTGCGTACAATGTCTGTGTGAATCGGTCAGGTGGTTTACTTAGTCAACCTGATTTAGTGCGAATAGCTCTGCGGAGAGGTGTTTCAGTACTGGTGGTAGATGATAGCGACGGGGATGCTGGTTTAGGATTGGGAGTGGAAGGGGGAAGAGATAGAGGTTTTTGAGTAGAATTGGGAGAGTGTGTTGGTGTTGGAGATAGAGGTGTTTTTTGTATGGTAGAAGGAAATGGAGATGAAGTTGGAGGAGCTAGACGAGTTGGTTCTGGTATTTGAAGGGGTATGGAAAACGAAGTTGAGGGTTGAGATTGGGAATAGGGAGTAAGGATAGGAGTGAAAGTGAGTTTCGCGGGGTGGTAGGGAAAGACATTGTTTTTGGAAGGTGAGGCGGAGGTGTTGGTGAGGTTATTCGAGGTGGGGATGTTGGTTGTAGGGGGAGAGGTTTAATTTTTGTAAGTGGCGGGGCTTTAGCCTTGATGTGTAAAGGCTGGGGAAGGTGGTGTTTAGGGGAGGAAGAAGGTGATCTTGAAGTGGAGGGGCAGAGGAGGAAGTTGACTTGGGGGGTGAGGTGAGTGGTGACGTCATCGGGCGGCGTTTCTTCGCAGGCGGGGATGATGTTTGGGAGAATTCTGGAGAAGGATGAGGTTGAGGTGAGGGGTTTTTTCGGCTTGATGGAGCACGTTTGGCCTAGATTGGTGTGGGGATTACGGTTTTTCGCAATTTTCCACGTGGTCTTAGTTTATAGCGGGAAGTAGTGGGCTGTGGGGCATGAGTTGTAGGAGGTTTACGGTTGGTGGCATCTGATGTAGGGGGGCTCGTGGTGATATTGTGAGAAGCGGGAAGTGGGGGTGGTCTTCTTGGCGTGTGTTGGATTATCTGTTGTGTTGTCTGAGGGGTAACTTTTGGAATAGCGGGAGGCAATGGGGGCATAGGGACTAGCGGAAGGTTAGGAGACCCTGTGTCGTCCTTATAGCGGGGTATAGTGGTTGTTGCTGGGGGGTCAGGAGTCTGGTTTGTCTCTGCTGGTGGCGGTGGTATGGTATCACGATGAAGGGGTGAATATCTCCTCACGAATCTGTTTCTGTAGGTTCTGAACTCCCCGTGGTAATTTACGATGACTTGGAAGGGGTTGGGTATTTTTTCGATTGAATATGGGCCCACATATCGTGGGCCAAGTTTGTTAATGACAGGTAACTTGGCGGCCATGACGGTGTCACCAATAGCAAAGGGGTTTTGTGGGGTGGAGACATCGGTTGTGATATCTTGACAGGTTTGTGCAGTATGGAGGGCATTTTTTAATTGCTGGAGGGGGTCTATGGTATGTTGGGTGGTCGGGGAAGTTGCAAGATGTCGGAATGGTAGCAGTAATGGCGCCACTCCGTAGACGCGTTCGTAGGGAGAGATTCCGTCTTCTCGGGGGCAAGAGTTTAAGCCCCACTGAATCATTTTTACTTGGCTGGGCCAGTCAGTTGTTTTTAACTCGATCATTTTCGTTCTTAGCTGATTGTTAATAGATTGGCCCCTTATTGGGGCCAATAAGGGGAAGAGTGTTTCACCTTGATTCCACATTTGGAGATGAATGCCTCCCATATTTGTCCTGTGAATTCTGGGGCGTTGTCGGACAGCAGTGCTAAGGGCAGCCCGAACACAGGAAAAATTTCGGTGACTAGTAACTCGGCCACTGTTATTGCAGAATGTCTTTGCTCGGGCAGGCGATCAAGAACTTAGAGTAAACGTCCACGAAAGTAACAATGAAACGTTTTCCGTGACTGGGTGGGAAAGGTCCCATGACGTCTAATGAAAGTGCTTGCCATGGTTTATGGGCAGAGATGGTTCCAGCTGGCCATGGGGTCTTGCATCTATCTTTTCCCATGGCACAGGATTTGCAGGCCTCGGTTACCCTTTTTGCATTATCTGAAGGATTAATCGTCCAGTATTGATTTTGGAACACCTGGAGCATCTTCTTTTGTCCCAAGTGGATACTATTTCCCTCATGGATGGAGATCATGTATTCTTGGGCAATGGCGGGTTCCACAATATTATGTCCGGACTCGGTGATTAATTGATCTCCCCATCGACAAATATGTTGGAATATGTGACGAGGGATCCACTTCGGTTATATTTTCTTATCCAAGAGTTGTAACAGGGTGGGTTCCGGTGGTGAGGGTTCTTCCGTCTGTGCAGATGAGTCATGGTTAGTGGGTTGTAGTGCGGCTAGGTTGGTGGGTGGTGGTTCTGGGACAGGTAAATGTGACAAAGCGTCCGCGTTTGTATGTAGCTATCCGGGCCGATAATGTATTTCAAAGTCATACTCCTCTAAGGTTTCTCTCCAGCGTACCAAGAGGGCAGAGCTGGTTTCGCAACGTCTAAGCCATTGGAGGGACTGATGGTCTGTGATGACGTCTAATTTGGACCCTAACACAGAAGATCGAAAGTGGTTCAGGGCCCAGCTGACACCTAAACATTCGCGCTTGGTGGCTGCGTAATTTTGCTGCGCAGCATTCAAGGTCGAACTGGCGTATGCGATGACGTGCTCCTTTCCGTCTTGTACATGGGCTAGCACTGCGCCAATGGCGTAAAATTGGGCTAGCACTGCGCCAATGGCATACAAAGAAACATCGGTATATAATCGGAAAGGTTATTGGTAGTCTGGAAAAGCTACGGTCGGGGCTTGCACTAACTTCTCCTTCAAGGTCTCAAATGCTAAGTTGCGCTCGGCTGTCCATTCAAATGGGGTGTCTTTATGGGTCAATTGTTGGAGGGGACGAGCAATTTCGGCGAATTTTGGAACAATTCGTCGGTAGTAGGTGGCTAATCCTAGAAAAGACATACCTTTCACTGTGGTGGGGGGCTGTTGATTAGCGATAGCTGAGAGTTTCTTAGGGTCAGGGGAGATGCCTTGTGCTGAGATGACATGTCCTAAGAATTCTACGGTGTTTTTAGCAATTTCGCACTTAGAGGGTTTCAATTTCAGCCCGGCGTCTCAGATGCGTTGCAACACCTGACGAAGCCTTTGGAGGTGTTCTGGCAAGGTTTTAGAATAGACGATGACATCGTCAAGGTAGGCCAGACAGGTTTCCCAAGTAAGTCCTTTGAGCACAGACTCCATTAACCGGGAAAAAGTGGTGAGACCGTTGCATTGTCCGAAGGGTAGCACGTTAAATTCGTAGAGATGTCCTCAACTGGTCGAAAATGCTGTCTTCTGTTGGTGCTCGGGTGTTATGGCAACTTGCCAATACCCGGCCTGTAAGTCTAGCGTGGTAAACCATTTGGAGCCATGTATAGAATCGAGGGAATCATCGATCCTAGGCAATGGTGTTGCATCCTTGATTGTGGCGTCGTTGAGTCAGCGATAGTCCACGCAAAACATGGTGGAGCCGTCTTTCTTCTTCACCAGAACGACTGGGGATGACCACCGACTGACGGACGGAGTGGCGATACCGGCATCCAGCATTTCTTGCACTTGTTGTTCTTCCTCCTTTCGTTGAACAGGATTTTTCCATCGGGCAGGCTGCCGTAGAGGGGGTCCCGTGGTGTGAATGGAGTGCTCTTCTATGGTGGTCTTGCTAATTTCGGTCGAAGTTTGTGCGAATACGTCATGGATCTCCAGGAGGAGTTGTCTCATTTGCTGTTGTTGGTTTTTAGTCAATTTCTCGGGGATGTTTGGTAATATTGGAGAATGATGAGTTTCTTCTGGAATTGGGGCGATATCATCGAACGTTTCGAGGTCGCCTATGATGAGGCCTCGAGGTAAGGTTAGCTTCTCGTCCGAGATGTTGGTAATGAGGATGGCATTGTTTCGGGAGGACAGGATGGCAGGTTGGATCCTACACCGGTCGGGTCCATCGGAAATACCGGTGGGGGTCAAGATCATGACAGGTTGCGGTATGGGTCGGATTCTAACCCATTTTTGGTGTTGCAGGGGAATCTCAGTTTTTTCTTGGGTCATGGCGGGACTGATTATGGTGGGTGGTGGCAAAGACTGATTTTTTTTTGTCTTGCATGATACTTTACTGGGTGGGCAAGGAGGGGGATGATGCGGGTTTTTCTTTCCTTTAGTAGTGGCTGGTGGGTGACATTGCGGATTTTGTTGTTGTTGTTGTCTTGCCTGTTGGGCATCGTAATTATTGGCTTCAGTAGCAATGGAAGAGTTAGAGAAAGCATCATGAAGATCATTGTGGGCTTCAGTAGCAATGTTCACTACATGTGAAGTGATATCTGGGTCAGAAATGTGAAGAGACAGAGCTTCAGAAGCATGGTTGTAACTGTATCCTCTACTGGGCGTACGGTCAGATTCATCTGGTCGTGTTTCATTCCGTTCGAGAGAAGGGGTGACATTTGGGCGGTCGTATGTGGGTGAGGGCTTCTTGCGACTGTGATGGTGACAAGTGGGGGTAATAAATGCAGGCATGGAATTCGTGCAAGCTTGGGGGTTTACTTCCTTCTTCTGCTGTTTACTCTGATCTGTGGGACTCAGTGTTATTTATAAGAGGGAGTGGGGAAGTTGTCGTTTCTTTTAAAACAATTTTTTTTTTAAATGGATCAGTCGTTGCCTGCAGTCCACTTGGGCTTGGAGTTTCTGGAGTAGATCCAATCCCAAATATCCGTCGTAGTGTCTGCATTCTGAATGGAACACCACAAAAGAATGGTAACAGTTCGCATGTTCGAAAGGAGTGGTTACATGGAGGGGGAGGGTTTCTCCTCTGATGTGAAGAGGGGTATCACCTGCACTAATTAGGCTCGTGGTGGTAGGTTGAAGGTTGCCAACTTTTGTTTTTGTGTTTTACTTATTATGAATTAAATAAGCATGATCGAGCAGCACCAGCGTCGATCAGTAAGCGTACTGGAATGCCCTTTATCTTGGCTAGGTGATATATGGGAGGTGGGCGCTCGCTTTTCGACTCCCCCGCCGAAGCCATGGTGGGTGGGGGAGAACTTAAAAATCCGGGGATTCTGTCTCTTCCTCGCCCTCTACTAGGTCGAGGTGGTCTTCCTTCGGGTAAGTCTGAAGGACGTCCTCTGCTTCCGTGGCTTCATTTATCTCCTCTTCAGGCAGTTCTTATTCATTTGCGGAGATTCTGGGCTGGATGGCTCTGTTAGATTTGGCGGAGTCACGGATGAAATGGAGAGGGCACCAGGAATTACAGGCAGAAAAATCATATGGGTTGATTATAAATAGAGGGTGTGGTTTACCTGGGCGTTGATGTTGATTGAGGGGGAACACTCTCTTCAGCTGGTGAGTTTTGAAGGCTGGCCTGATTGGTTGGTAGTACCCGGGACGGTGGTGGATGGTGGTTGATGGAGCAGTTTGTCTGTTGTACTGGGCCTGTTCGCCAGCTCGGTGGGGTAATTGTGGGTGCATTGTGAACCTTTTTATGGCTGCTTTCATAGGTTTCTTGAGTTGGGAGGCTAATATTCTCCATACGGTCACGATATCCCGCTGGAAACCTACGGGATCGTGTACGGCGAAATATTCCTGTACGGCGGAGGGTAGTACTTGCCCTAAATGCACTAGAATGTGCTGCTCTTGAATATTTCGAGTCAACGTAGGGAATGCGGCCCTGACTTGTTGGTTGATGTTCGTGATAGTTGCATCAAGGTCACCATCATATTTAATGTCCTTGATTTTATTGTGGGCTACAAACACACCCAGAGAAGGCTTGATTGCCTCAATCACCATGGGCTTAAACTCATCCCAGGTGAGTGCAGGGTTTACCTGCGGGGCTACAAGGGAAACGGCTTTTCCCAAGTGCGTAAGAAGGACGGCTATTTTCTCGCGGTCCGTTGTATAAGCAAAGTCTAGCACTGGTTTCACTATGTCCATGTACACTTCGATTTCATAGGTCAACCCATCGTATTTGTGGATGGGAATGTGGGAGCGTGGAGCGGCCATATTTATATAGTATCATTATCTCTGTTTCTTTCCTAATATGTTCAATATATTGAATTCTTCCGTCCGAATAGAGAACCACCGCTAGCCACCAATGTTATGCCCTGATTTTAAGCAGGATTAACAATGGATACAGGTGAGTTCTACTCCACTGGGACTTCTAAGTTCAAATAAGTACATAAAAAATAAAAGAAAAACAGAGGATAAGTATATCGCAAAATATGGTTTAAGAATACAGCTTTATTTCTCCTGCACTATATGTGAGAAATAATCTGAAACCAAGAACATGGGACACGTATCACTGCCAGTGAATAGTACTTAAGTTTATCACTGACTCCTAGCACAGTCGCGGAGCTAGATAGGGAGCAGGTATTCTGTCCAACTTCACTTAGTAATCGAGAAAGTTTTAAGACACTGGGAGAGGATTGAGAGAGAAGTATTTCTAGGAGTGGGGTGACCACTGTCCCTTTTCTTCAGGAATGTCACTGTGTTTCAAGTTCAAGGTCAAGTACCCCTAATAGGTATGCGGCTGTGTCGTATAGAAAACATAGAGTCGATGGTGGACTCTGAAGTATTTTCAAACACTCTGGTGAATTTTGGCAGAGTCGCTGACTTCTCAAAAGTAGGTTAAAATGAAATAATTCGAAATTGAATCACCGTTTGGTGGGTAATTGTTCTTCCGGATCACGCCTACTATAGGTGAGTACGACTCGTAGCTTTCTAACCCAATTATTAACGCTTGTATAGATCTATAACTAGTTAAGACACTTTTGGAAAAACTGTTTATTTCAGGAGAAACCTTGGATTTTTAGTCAGAGTCGCTGAACGTTGAAAATCAGCTTAAGTATCACTAATTAAGACTCTTCACTCTTCTGGGGTAAGATATTCTTGATTTTTGCTACGCTATTCGGAGAACTAATTCTTTTCGTTCTGCTTCGATTATTTGGACTTAGGAGTATTTATTCACTTTTTAGATACTCTTGTTGGACTCTGTTTATTTTTGTTCACTCGACACTTTTCCTACTTTTTGTCACTATCTTCTTCTCTTGATCTCTCGGTGTGGTAACTTCTCTGGTGATGTCTCCTGTGAACACTTCAGGAGGTGGTTGGTTCTCGTCGTCTGCTTCCCCGTGGGCCGTCTAGGTGGGCCGGCTGTGTGGAGTAGTTACAGATGGGTTGATTGGGCTTGAGATCTTAAGTATGGCTCCGTAACATATAGTAACCATCTGGCGAATTACTGTTGGGCTCCATACCGAACTAACGCGAGTATTTCAGAGGTAGGAGAAACTACTCGACTGTTCTGATCAGTATATCAACCATTGATGAAGTCCTGTTAAGGTACTCTCGGGCTAGGATCTTAAATATCGAGTCTTATGTGGTCGATATCGGACGAACGCAGTAAGTTCAGTGTGAGTGCTCTTACTGTCTGCTCTGATCTTTATGAGAGGTTCGGGGGACCCGTGGCGGTGTTTAACACCTGACGAGCGGGCTAGGCGGTAATTTATATGTACCGCCCAGCGGGGTGTTTTTACCCTAAACAGGGTTGTTTACATGATCATTTTCATGCCTAAATAAGACCCAGAGCGTAAAAAAAGTATCTATTCCTGAAAGGGCATAAACAGAGCTTTCCAATGACACCCCAACCATCCTTGTACGACCACTGGTTCACTTGCAACGATCGCGCAACACAAGTGCAAAAACCATGTAATTAGGTACTTTCCCTACATAGTTCCCTGTGTAGCGAGTGCGAGAGGGTGGGGGAGGGTGGGATTCATGTCAGTAGGTCTGCCGCGGTGGTCTGGAGCAGTCATACGCTTGCTACGCTCCTCCCACAACTCATCTCTCTCTCTCAGCAACATTACGTGGTGAAAATGGCACAGACATAAGTTGTGAACCGCCACTTAGTCCATATTTATTTCACACGTCATAAGTTGTGCGCCGCCAAAGAAGGGTTAAACCTTTAAGTTACACAGTCGTGTGGGATGCCACAGACTCAGTGCACCAAGGACTTGTCTCTGCAGAGTGCCTGTGAGGGTATCTCGCCAAGCCCTGTCTCTAACACAGCGGTCTCAGAGGCTTGAGACTACCTGTGCCGAGTGGCAGTGTCCACTTTCAATAAATTATGAATAGAGAGGGCGGCAGGCCGGAGTCTCTCAACTCTTCACTAGAGAAAATGTAACCTCGCGGTGGAGCCAATGTCACGTCGGCATGCCAGACGACGACAAAGTTCCTCGACAAGGACACTTTCGTACAAGTGTTCACTTGCACACAGTAAAACCAGAGAGGGCGGCAGGCCGGAGTCTCTCTACTTTTACTAAGAAAAGTGAAGCCTGACAATAGAGACTATGTTCGCGTTGGCATGCCAGACGTCAACAGAGTTCCTCTATCAGGACACTGGTACCTTCCCACTTTAGAGAGAGAATATTGAGGACGGCTGGCAGGATTCCTCAACTTCTTTTAGAGATGGTGCTGGTGTGGACTTTCCTTAGCGAAATTGACAAGCAGGAGCAGCAGGCTGGTATCCTCCTTCCCAACCTCTGAATTAGAAAGAGAAATCGGCAGACCGGTAACTCTCTTCCTAACCCTTTAGGAAAGTTGTTCCTATCTCAGTAGCTGTGTGTCTTTCTAGCATGCCAGATGAAGACAGAATTACTGGGATAGGCCACAGCTATCGATAACTTGTAGTCTAAGAAGAAAGTTTAGGCAGGCCGTACACTTTCCCACTAGACTAGCTAGTAACCGCCTAAGTAGGGTCTCTACATTAGCTAGGCATGCCTTTCTCTAACGAGATCCCTAGTATAGGGTTTTAGGGGTCACTGTCTCAGTATATGTGTGTCTTTCTGGCATGTCAGATGAAGACAGAGTAACTGGGACAGAACACAGTTAACGGGGACTTGTAGTCTAAGAAGAAAGTTTCGGCAGGCCGTACACTTTCTCACTAGACTAGCTAGGAACTGCCTAAGTAGAGTCTCTACGTTAGCTAGGCATGCCTTTCTCTAACGAAGATCCCTAGTATAGGATTTTACTCATAGACAGTATGTTTGGGCTTTCGGCAGGCCGGTCAGTCCAACTGAATGGAAGGTAATCTTAAGACTTCATAAGGTGGCATGCCAGTTCTTTTGAAGCCTCAAAATTGCTTGACTTTCCTCAGAAATCCTGAACTGGTATTGCGGATTACTGAGTGCACTCCTCCGGTACCTCTAGGATGGTAAGGGCATGAGGAGGTATCCTAGATGGGGTCCTTGAACCCTTCTTGTTCTGTTGGTCAAGGTCTCCTTCAATATACAAAGGAGTACAAAGGAGTACAAAGGAAATCAAGCAACAACAGATCCAGTGACCCTTCTAGGTTGCTTGTCCTCCAAAACACTGAGGATCAAGTGTCCAAACAGTGGTTTAGAGTGGGTAAGGGAACATTGGAAAGGGAATTACTGCCCTGGAACTAATGTCCGTGGCAGGATTAGGAAGTTAGTAGGGGACAGATGGGTTAGTAACTGAGGGGGGGATAAAATAAAGTTATTCATTTACAAACGCAGTCAGTCGCGGGTTTGATGCGAGATATTTGTCTAGGCGGAGTTTAAATGAATCAACGGTGATGCAGTCTATAACGTTTCGGGGAAGCCCATTCCACAAGTTGACAACTCGATTGAAGAAGAAATTCTTAGATTCGTGCGAGTTAAAAGATTTACCAATAATTTTGCAACCGTTTCCCCGCGTGTAATTAGATTGGTCGATAGTGAAGTACTTACTACAGTTCATATTGTCGATGCCTTTGATGATTTTGAACACTTGAATTAAGTCGCCTCTTAATCTGCGCTGGGTTAAAGGAAATAGATTTAATTCTCTAAGACGCTCTTCGTATGGTTTGTTCTTTAGGCTAGGTATCATTTTGGTAACTCTACGTTGAACTCGTTCTAGCTTGTTTATATCTTTTTGGTAATAAGGGCACCAGGATTGAACGCAGTATTCCAGAAGAGGGCGGACTAAGGAATTGTAAAGGGTTAGGATAACTTCTTTGGATTTATGCTCAAATGACCTGCCTATAAAGCCAATTATTTTGTTTGCCTTCTTAACAACTTCTGAACATTGTTGACTCGGTTTTAGGTTACTCGATATTGTTACTCCCAGATCGGTTTCTCTGTTTACATTCTTAAGCTGAGTGCCATTCATCGAATAGTTTGCTTTCTCATTTAGGTATCCGATATGTAGTACTTTACATTTATCCGCATTGAAACTCATTTGCCAAATTTGGGCCCAACATGACAATTTATCTAGATTGTGTTGCATATCGTCAACTTGTTCTTTTGAGAGTACGCTATTTGCAATTTTTGTATCGTCAGCAAATTTTGAGATTGTACAGGTGAGACCCTCATCTATGTCGTTGATGTAAATTAGAAAGAGAATTGGTCCTAGTACCGATCCCTGGGGTACCCCGCTACTTACATTGGTCCATTTTGATGCCTTACCATTTATGACTACTCTTTGCTTTCTGTCGCTGAGCCAATTTTCTATCCATTTCAACACACCGTCTTGTATTCCATGCGCTTTTAGTTTTAGCAGTAAACGTTTGTGGGGAACTTTGTCAAAGGCCTTTTGAAAATCAAGGTATATAATATCTACAGCTTTACTCTCATCGTAGAGGTTGAGGATATCGTGGAAGAAGTCTAAGAGGTTTGTTAAACAGGAACGTTTTTTACGAAAGCCGTGTTGAGTATCTTTAAGTATGTTATTTTCCTCTAAGTGATTTACGAGTCTGTCTCGTATGACCGTTTCTAGCATTTTACATACAACTGAGGTTAAGCTAATTGGACGATAGTTACTGGATAGGGATTTGCTGCCTTTTTTGAATATCGGTGTTACGTTGGCTAGCTTCCACTGATCGGGCATAGTTCCAGACTGCAAGGATTTATTGAATAGTAATGTCAGTGGTTTAGAGAGCTCATCCTTAGCTTCCTTTAGAACTCTAGGCGAGATTGTATCAGGTCCAGGCGTTTTATTTACCTTGAGTTTATCTAAACAATTCAATACTTCTCTCTCTGTAACGGTGATATTGCTTAAAACATCTGAATTATCAATCTGAATCGGCGATGGTGTAGGGATATCACTGAGGTCTTCTGTTGTAAAAACTGATGCAAAGAAGGTATTGAGGGCATTACTCATTTGTTCTTCGTCTTTGGTGTATTCTCCATTTTCATCGACTAACGGTCCAACAGTTGAAGTAACTACTTTTTTCTTTCTGATATAACTATAGAATTCTTTCGGGTTTGTTTTACTTTGATTCGCAATATGTAACTCTAAGGTCTTTTTACTTTGCTTAATTAACTTTTTGGCTTTGCGTCGTAGCTCTACAAATTTCAGCCGTTCTTCGTCATTTTGTGAGGATTTTAATCTATCATTAGCACATTTTTTAGCAAGCAGGCAGTTTGAAATATCTTTATTCCACCATTTGGGCTTATTATTATGGCCTGGACACCGTATTTTCGATGGTATGCAGTCTTGCACTGCTTTTAGGTAAGTGGCTTCGAATAACTTCCAAGATGTATTTATGTCGTTATTGTGAATTAAAAAGCTCCAGTCAGTTTCTTTAAACATAGCTCTAAGTTTATGGAAGTTTGCTTTCTTGAAATTAGGGACTTTTTCGATGCTACTATTTGGTTCGTTACTAGTAAACTTTAAAGTGAAAGTTATCGTATGATGGTCGCTGTTACTGAATTCATCACCAACATTCAAATTCTCTATTAATTCTTCTTTTGTTGCAAGTACAATGTCAAGAACGTTATTACCACGGGTCGGCGTTCCAACAAATTGATAAAGCGAACTCTCTTGCAAGTTCGTATACAAGTCATGTCCGGAGTGTGAAGTAAGAGTATCGCCCCACTTGGTCACAGGTAAATTAAAGTCACCAAAAATTACGGTATCTTGCGAGTTACTTATATCTGCAATTTGTTCGTAAATTTCTCGGTCAGTTTGCACTGATTGAGCTGGAGGTCTGTATATTAATGCAAGTATTATTTTGGTACCTTTATTATTCTTTATTAGCACAAAAGATGCGTCGACGTTCACAATTTGAGGTTTTGACAAGAGGGTAGGGTTAAGACTTTCTTTGATATAAAGTAAAACGCCACCTCCATTTCGATTTATTCGGCTTTTCTCAAACATTACATAACCGGGAAGTGAATACTCTGCTAAAAAGTCTCTATCTTCTGTATTGAGCCAAGATTCTGTTATGCCAATCACATCATAATTTTCTGTAAACACTAGCTCCTCTAAATCTGAAAATTTATTGCGTATGCTACGAGCGTTTGCATAGAAAACCTTTAAATTTGTTATTTTAGAACTCACGGAACGCGCTTCAATAATATTTTTGGTTCTTGTCGGATCTACATTTATGTTCATGGCTGTCCTCGGTCCTCGCTGTCTCCGGTCCTTATCGCTGGTGGTCCTCGGTTGCCTCTGTTTTTTTCTTGGCGTTGGATGATTTATGTCACTGCTGCTTCTTCTCGGATGGCGTTTTTTGATCCATGGCTAAGGACATTACTCAGTGGTGGTGTGAAGAGTAAGGTCAATTTGTGTTCCTAGAGTAGGCTACTTCATCACAGGATAATTATAAATTAATAGGGGGTTTGCATTACTTCAATAGAACTCTGGAACACAATAATAGTGAGTGAAGTGAATGAATTCTGAACTTTTGGTTCTCGGGGAGGATTGGTGGTGTCGGGTGCATTTAAGGTGTGTCGTGCGCACCTGATAAATGAGGGCTATGATGCGCGTGAGACAGCGTTACTCTTCTCCCTCCTTCTTGTGGTGGTGGTGGTTGGATTTTACTACGAATCTTGATTGGCAGTAATTTTAGGCATAAAAATATGTAAATCTCCCTCGAAATGGTCTTGTCTACAGGGGTGTGTACGTATCTAACTTTCCCGGTTCGTCTTGGTAGGCCTGGGTGTACACACGGTATTTAAACGTACGGAGCGCCCTCTCTCGGTGCGTGGGAGCGGCAGATCTCCCGCGTTATTTTTACTTGGAGGCAATTAAATACAGGGTATTCTTAAATAGAAAGAAGCATGTGTGGTTTGTGTAACTAGTAAACTAGTTGAAGAGTGTAAAAAAAAAAGGCATGTGTATATATGTTGAAAAACAGTGTTCCAAGATCTATCGAAGTATAGGTTCACATCTTATTGCATAACATAGTTTTCATACAGGCATATAATGGTTTCATCTGGCATTGATTTCTTCGGTAGCGAAGATACGCGTTCCTTTTTAACTTCTGCTTCTCTATTCTCCCCGAGTTATACAGTATGGTGAGGTGGGGAGAAAAGGAAAACACAGGAATACATGGATCATGGTTGGTCTTCGATGGTGAGGACAATGTTTGTTTATTACAATGTACAGGGGTCAGGATGACATTTACTATATATAATATGAAGAAGTACATATTGGAAAAATAGGAGAGGAGTATAGGTGGTTCAGAAGTGGATACTGAACCTCAGCTTCCTGTTTGTGGTGGTAGTAGGAGTCAGCGTCCGCTTTGATGTGGTGGGGCGTTCTTCTTCCGGAGCGGCTTCTCGCGCCTTGTCCGGGGTGACTCGGGATGCGCCTGCTTCCGGTTATTCCTCTGTCTTCTCTCTCGTCTTCTTCAGCCTCTGTGATGGCCTCTTGGGCTCTTTCTCCTCCGGGGATTCTTCTTCTCGATCTCTTTTTCGAGGTATTTTAATATATATATATATATATATATATATATATATATATATATATATATATTATATATATATATATATACTGTATATATATTTAATTTATACATGTCCATCCATCTATCTATCTAACTGTATCCCCGTTGGGTTGCAGTAATTTAGTGAAGCGATAAAATGGGAACTCGACATGTTTGCTATACTCTGTTTATAATAAGTGAACCAAAAATCTTCACCACAACACTCTATAACTATAAAAACGGCTAGAGTTATCGAGCCAATAATTCTACCATTTAGAAAGGGTAAGCCAGAGAATTTTTCTTGAAGTTAACAGCTCATTTTCTCTAGCCCTTTTTGAGTTCCAAAGATAACACTTCCTGGCCTACTTATATTGAACAGACTATAGTATCTGGATGCACGCACCCATATACTGTAAGACTCTAACATATCAAAATCAGGTAGTTTCTTCAATTATTGAGTTTCATAAATTTCGTATTTTTATAACATTCGTAAAATGGGGTTGGTGTACTGTAGAATGTGTGTGTTGCAGTGTGGAGGACTGAATGTCGAGGCATGGCCACTGGCATACCTTCTAGTACACTTGGTTATCATAGTCACTAGCACACTCATAATGGGGTTGATGTACCGTAGAATGTGTGTGTTGCAGTGTGGAGGACTGAATGTCGAGGCATGGCCACTGGCATACCTTCTAGTACACTTGGTTATCATAGTCACTAGCACACTCATAATTATTCGTGGACTTAACCTATTTCTAATTGTGGAAATATATCTCTAAAAACAGATTTATGACTATAATATTCTGTGCATGAACTACACTAATATAATACTATTTATTGAAAAGCAAATAACATCCAAAAATAAATCCATATAGTAATATTGGCAAAAGGAAGGCCACAGGGGGTACACACAGTCTTTTTGAGTGAGATAGACACTATGGCATCCGAGTGTACAGTTGTAGTCAGGAATTTGTGGAGAACATTTTAACGCACCGTTATGATACACAGATGAACTATTCTGGTACGTCGCTTGAACATCAAAGATCATATTTATTGCGTTCACTATAGTATAGTATATTCATTATAAGTAGGCCAGACACCCTATACTTTAAGGGGACAGTGGCTGTTGTTTTGGTCTATCAATTGTATTCATATATTTGTTTGTTTCCTCGCTGACCTTCATATCAAGCTTAGAAAAAAATACTTAGACCCCCTTCAAGATAATGTTGTATATTTTTTGGCAGAAAAATGTCCTGGCTGAAGGCCGGTTTCTCTAAATAATACAGGCTTGCTATCGCTCGCCAGGCAAAAATCGACACCTAAATGGCACGAAGTGTCTTAAAATTGACAACTAAATAGGGCGAAAGGTGTTAAAATCGCCAAACTATTGGTACGAACGTCTTAAAATTTAAAAACTAATGGGGCTAAACACAAGAGAGAAAGGGGTCCAGAAAACGATTCATCTCCCCTTAATCTAACTAACTCAAACCAGGCTTGAGCAAATGGGCTGTAATTTTCCATACTTATTCCCTGGCTGACTATTCCCGTATGGTATAAATATTTGCTCGATGATAATTAAAGCTCTATTAATAATCTTCTGGTAAAGCTTTATTTATAACGTTTTTCTGATAAAGGTCTATTTTTTTTTTTTTTTTTTTTTTTAAGAGACAATGAACGGAGGAAGGAAAAACACAGATAAAACAAAAAGGTCCATTTGCCTAAAGGCATCTCCATTCATAAAATGTTTGTAACAACTGGATTTAAACTTTTGTAGATTGTAAGTTTGTGGAAAGCAACTCGAGGGAAGTGAATTCCAAAGAGTAGTAGTTCTAGGGATAAATGAATTTTGATAAGCAGAAGTTCTGCATTGTGGAGGAGAAAGTGTAAATTTATGGGCGCTCTCAGCTGCCCTAGTTCTACGGGGAAAGATGTGGAGAGGCGGCACAATTGAAGCAAGTTCCTCGGAACAATTGCTGTGAAAATATCTGTAGAATAATGCAAGGGATGCAACGTTTCTTCGAATGGATAATGTGGGAAGGTCCTGTGTGATTGCAGGGTTATTGATTAATCTAATAGCTTTATTTTGAATTTTGTCCAACTGCCTCAATGCAACCACTCCCACTTCCACTCCACAGAGGTGAACAGTAATCCATCTGAGAACGCACATGACTTTTATATATTACGGCCAACTGCTCGTCAGTGAAGAATTCTCGAACTCTGTACAGGAGTCCCAGTTTTTTAGAGGCATTCTTAGCAATGCTTCTAACATAATGTGTCCATCTCAAGTTAGTAGTTAATGTTACACCGAGAATGTCAATACTAGGGGAAGTGGGAATATTTACATCATTAAAAAATATATGGGAGTCAGTGAGATTCTGTCGGTTAGAAAATTTAATGTACTTGGTTTTCTGTGCATTAAAGGAAACTAGATTATTTTGTCCCCATTCATTAATTCTAGAAAGGTCCTGGTTCAGAGAAATTGCAGTGTTTATTTTTGAATTTATAAGATCGGGTTGGGTGAAAGAATTGGTAAATGTGAAGGAACTGTGGAGTGTTGAGTCATCTGCGTAGGAATGTATTGGATTATGAGTGGTAGATATGAGATCATTGATATGAATGAGGAACAGAGTTGGGGCCAAAACTGATCCCTGGGGAACACCAGCATTTATTGAGTGAAATTGAGAATAAAGGCCATCTACCATTACACGTATTTTTCTGTTATGAAGATAAGAAGAAATTAGTGGAACTAATGATGCAAGGCCGTAGTGTGACATCTTCGACAATAGGGATTGATGCCAGACTCTATCAAATGCCTTTGATATATCCAGTGCTATTGTATGTGTTTCACCATGTTGGTCTGTAGCTTGGTTGATTTGATGCGTAAGAAAGCAAAGAATGTCTGCAGTTGATCGACATCGTCTAAAACCATATTGCCTATCACTGATTAATTTATTATTCTCAAGATGCTTAATTATGTGATTATTTAATATAATTTCAAAGACTTTACCAAGAGTGGAAGTTATAGCTATTGGTCTGTAGTTTGATGGATCTGAAGAGGCACCTTTTTTAGGAACTGGATGGATGTTTGCTTCTTTCCAGGGTACTGGGAAGCATGAGGTATGAGTACACAGACGGAAATTTTTTGCCAATACAGGAGCGAGCACCAAGGAGCAATTCTTAAGTACTATTGGAGGAATTTCATCTGGACCAGGAGCCTTATCTACTGAGCAATTCTGCAAAATAGTTTTGACATGTCTGGTGTGGATCTTAAGTGAGGGAATTTCAGGCGAATTAAAATTAAGTACAGGGACATCTTGATTTATTTCATCTAAGGTAGAGTTGGTGGAGAAAATATCCGGAAGAAGGTTAGCTTTACTTCGTGGGTCACTTACAAGATTGCCAGTCGGAGATTTTAATGGTGGAATGGATGAAGCAGTAGTGAAGTTGGATTTGAATGAGTTAAGAGTAGGCAAAATATTTTGTTATCATTTGGATTATTTAGAAGTTTATTTGTTACTAACGTTCTTCTGATGAAGCTCTTAATTAATAACGTTCTTCTGATAAAACTATTAATAACGTTCTTGTGATAAAGTTCTATCAATTACATTCTTCCGATAAAGCTCTACTACTAAAGCTTTTCCGATAAAGCTCTATAAATAGATAAAGCTCTATTAATGACGTTCTCATAATAAAACTCGAATAATACCGTTCGTCTTACTAAGTTATATTAATAACGTTCTTCCGTTAAAGCTCTATTAATATCATTATTACGATAAAGCCCTATTATAATGTTCTTCTGATAAAGCTCTATTAATAACGTTCTTCCGATAATGCTCTATTAATGTTGCAGCTCTATTAATATAATTATTACGATAAAGCTCTATTAACACCTTACGAGCGGCCTATGCGGTTTATTTATGTGTACCGCACAGCGGGGTGTTTTTAGCCAAAATAGGGCTGTTTACGTGATCATTTTCATGCCTAAATAAGACCCAGAACGTAAAACAAGTACCTATCCCTGAAAGGGCATAAACAGAGCTTTCGAATGACACCATAACGATCCTTGTATGATGGATAGTTTTCTTGCAATAACCGTGCAACGCGAGTGCAAAAAGCAGGTAATTCGGTACTTTCAGTACATAATTGAGTATGTAGCGAGTGAGAGAGGGAGGAGGGAGCTGAGATTTGTGTCAGTAGGTTCGCCGCGGTGGTCTGGAGCAGTCATACGCTCGCTAGTCTCCTGCCACCACTTGTCTCTCTCTCTCAGCCACATTACGTGCTGAAATTGCCACTCGAGTTATGTCGAGCGCCGCCACATAGTCCAGCTTTATTTAACTCGACTTATGTTGCTCGCCGCTAAATAAGGGTTAATAACGTTCTTCTGGTAAAGCTTTATTGATACCGTTCTTCAGATAAAGCTTTATTAACCCATTCAGTACCAGTGCCATCCTTTGCATTATATTCTGTCAATCACTGGACGACTTTATGCAGCTTAGGAAGGACGCTTACCGATAAGAAAGCTACATACTATTTCAATTAATTATTCTAGCTACCATATAACCTTCCTAAGCTTCATACAATCGTCTAAATGTAACTGAAATCAAATATAAAAATATGTGTCAGGTACAGTAAGGATAAATAAGGTTGACCCTGTTGGCAGCCTCAGAGGAGTATGGAGGGTGGCTTGCTAAGGCAGTTTTACATTGCCAGTTATAGTGTTAGTTTATGAGGCTTGTAAACAGCGATATAATTAGCATACCGGGTTATCTTAGACCAGCTGATGTAGGTGAAAGGTGAAGGACCAGGATAGTGAGGGTGGTGGTGCGGCTGTTAATATATATATTTATCTATTTTATTGTATTAGAATATATATTTTTGTTTGTTCTAAGTGTATGAAAGAGGTAATGGTTCCTGTAACAAGTGCCTCCTTCCCCCTTAATATATATACTGCGTAGAAAAGAAAAATCAATAAATATATACGCAAACAATTATACCATTACAATCTATTTTTTATTAATCTCACCACAACACCAAACACCTCCAATGAAATTAATGAAAGCATATAATGTGATCCACCAGGATTCGAACCCAGGTTATCACACACAGATTTGTAGACACCTTAACCATTACACCACCAAGACGGTTAAAGATTTATGCACACGCCTACGACTTATTATCCATTCTCGAATACTGGATAATAATCTAATAATGTTCATATTCCCACAGCAGTATGGTAGCCTACTGTTTAAGTGAGAGGAAAGGATATTCGTGGGGCACAGGTCATATAGAACGGCCTCGCTACGAAATATCCTTGAACCTACTGATAATCTATTTTTTACTCATTTCACCACAACACCAAACACCTCCAATTAAATTAATGAAAACATATATATGATCCACCTGGATTCGAACCCGGGTTATCACACACAGATGTTTAGACACCTTAACCATTATACCACCAAGACGGTTAAAGGTTTATGCACACGCCTACGACTTATTATCCATTCTCGAATACTGGATATTAATCTAATCATGTTCATATTCCCACCGCACTATGGTAGCCTAATGTTTAAGTGAAAAGGGTTTTATTCCTATTTGCGAACGCAAAAGTACTGGGGGTAAGGTGATGTGTAAATTTTTTAGGTTTGGGGGTGGAATTTGTGTTAGTGGCGGATGATATTCTGAGTGTTGTCAGGGTTTGTGTAGGTAATGTGTGGTTTTTAATGGTTGTGTTTTGTGGGTTGGTAGGTCTGTGAGGTTTGTGGATTAAAATTGAAGAGAAACTGTTCGGGGGTTTGGATAAACGCCCTGATCTCGTGAAAAAGATTGCTCTGGGTGGTGGAATTGGGCTGGTTTCGGAGGGTGTGGGTGGAGGTTGCGGTCGGGGGTTGGGGGTGGTGGGTTGGTTGGTGTGGTGAGGTTGTAACGTGATCTGTTGAGAAATGGATGATTTTTGAGGTGAGCCTCTGGTGGAGGAAGGGATAGTAAAGGGCTAAGGTAGAAGGCTGGGGGGGCTAGGCGAGGGGGGTTGGTTTGATGGGTTGTGGGTTGAGTAGGTGGAGTTGTTTGGGATGTGGAAGGAAAAGGCTGGGGAAGTTGAGAAGTGGAAGGTGTGGTAAGGTGTGAGGTTGGGGGTAGAGAATGGCGTTGGGGTTGAGGGTTTGGTGAGGGGGTTGATGATTTGGGCGAGGCTGGTGTGGATGAGGGGGGGAGGGTGAGGAAGTTTTGTTTTTTTTGCGTTTAGGTGAAGGCGGTGATGAGGTTGGGGGTCGCTTTGGTGTGATTTGGAGGTGGTAGTCTTGGTACGAGGACTAGGGGTGATGTGAGGTAAATGTTTCTTTCTTGAGTGAAGTTGTGTAGATGGGTGAGGTTGGCGGAAGCGTAGTTGATAGCGAGTACGAAGGTAGGGTTTTGTATTAGGTTTTTGTGAAGTTGATGGTTTAGGTTTTGGTTTGGGGATGGTAGGGGTAGAGTGGGGTGAGGGGGAGGGAGGTGGTTGTGAGGTTTGGGTTGGTTTGCGGTGGATGATGCCAGGTAAAGCTGGTGGTAAAGTGGTAGTGGCCGGCCCTGTAGGTGGCGTTTGGGTAGGTAAGGTTGGTGGTGTTTGCGGGTGGTTACCTGTTGCAGGAGAATGCAGGTGGCGTTCCCCATCGATAGCCAAAGGACGGTAGATCCTCACAAAGCGATTACGGTATGTCCTAGTCTCTCTGTGATAGTCTACAATGATTTGGTAAGGATTGGGGACCTTCAACACCTTTTAGGGACCTACGTAACGGGGGATTAGTTTATTGATGATGGGCAGCTTCACTACCATGACTGAGTCTCCTATGGCGATGGGTTTTTGTGGTAACGTGGTATTGCGTTGTATATCTTGGCATACTTGAGCTGTCTGTAGGGGGTGTTTTTTAGATGCTGTAGTGGGTGGATGTATATTTGAGAGGTGGAGGGTTTGGCTAGGTGATGAAATGGGAGTAATAGTGGGGCGACGCCATACACAGTAGGCGTTCGTGGGGTGTGATGCCATCTTCGCGAGGGCATGAGTTGATATCCCACTGTATCATTTTGATTTGGGCGGGCCAGTCGGTTGTTTGGAGGGCTATGAGGTGAGTTGGCAGTTGATTGTTTAAGGTTTTGTGGCTGCGCTCGCATATTGCGTTTCTTTGTGGCCAGTATGGAGATGAGTGTGCAATTGATATGCCGCATTTTTCTGTGAATGCTTTCCATACCTGTCCCAAAAACTCTGGTGGCGTTGTCAGATAATAAGGTAAGTGGTAGGCCAAAGTTAGGGAAGATCTCTGTGGCAAGGATCTCGGCTACGGTGAGTGCGTTATGATTCTTAATTGGGCAAGCTACTAGAAAACATGAGTATATGTCCACGAAGATGATGATACATTTTTTACTTTTGCTTGCAAGAAATGGGCCCATTACATCCAGGAAAGAGTTTGCCAAGGATTACTTGCGGTAATCTTGCCTGCTGGTCCTTGTGTTTTACCTCGATCTTTGCCCATGGCGCAAGGTTTGCATGACTCCGTGATTTTTTTTGCGATCGCTAAAGGGTTGCTGGTCCAGTACATTTGTTGGAAAGTATGCAACATCTTTTGCTGTCCCAAATGTATCCCGTTGCCTTTGTGTATGATGATCATGAGGTCTTGGGCAGTGTGGGGATCGACGGTGATGTGTTCGGACTCCGTGTACAATTAGTCACCGACTTCATGTAGATGGTAAAATATGTCTTTTGGGATCCATTTTGGTTTAATTTTTGTGCACCAAGCTTGCAATAGTGGAATTTCGCTGTCTCCGCGCGGTTTGTTGGATTGGTTGGTGGCAGGCAATGAGGTCGCTAGAGCAGCGAGGGTGGGGGGTGGGGCATCTGGTACGGGTAGGCGGGAGAGGGCGTCTGCTTTGGTATACAATTTTCCCGGTCTGTAGTGTATCTCGAAATCGTACTTTTCGAGGGTTTCTCGCCATCTGACAGTAATGTGGAACTTGTTTCGGACCGACGTAGCCATTGTAGAGATTGGTGGTCAGTGATGATGTCTACCTTAGTGCCGATTAGGAATAACCGGAAGTGATTTAATGCCCAGATGACGCCAAGGCATCCCTTTTTGTTGCTGCGTAGTTCTGCTGTGCATTGTTGAGGGTTGAACTGGCGCAGGCTATGATATGTTCTTTGCCATCCTGCACTTGGGCCAGAACTGCGCCTAAGGCATAGAGGGATACGTCCATGTACAGTCGAAATGGTAGTTTGGAATCAGGGAAGGCGACTGTAGGGGCGTTCACTAAGTTATTTTTTAGTGTGTTGAAGGCTTGGTCTCTTTCTGGCGTCCATTTAAATTAGGTCTCCTTTCTAGTGAGTTCATGGAGGGGTTTAGCGATGGCTGCAAAATTTTGGACGAAACGTCTTTAGGTTGCTAGGCCTAGGAACGATCGTACCCCTTTTACGGTAGTCGGGGGTATCTGGGCTGCAATGGCAGAGAGCTTACGAGGGTCTGGTGAGATGCCTTTGGCGGATATGACATGGCCTAAAATATCTACTGTCTTTCTTGCAATATCACATTTTGAAGGTTTTAGTCTGAGCCCTGCTTGCCTGATACATTGGAGAACTTTGGAGTCGCTGAAGGTGTTCCGGCCGAGTTTTTACGTAAACAATGACATCATCTAAATAGGCCAAGCAAGTTTCCCAAGTTAATCCCCTTAACCCATAAATGGCGGCGCGCAACATAAGTCGAGTATAATAAATCTGGACTATCTGGCGGCGCGCGACATAGGTCGAGTTGGTATTTTCCCGCCGTAATTTAAGTGGAAAGCAAAATCTAGCGGTCAGGCAGTGCACTAGTAAGTCCCACCCACACATCCCCACCGCGTGAGCTTGGCTCAGTACCGCTCTAGCCGCCACAATGGAGAGGCAAGATTTGCCTGTGTTCGATTCGGTGCCCGCCCCTAGTACGTCGCGCCAGCCAAGGCGTAGGGCCCTGCTCTCAGCCGAGGAGTTAGTTCTGCTGATGAACTCTTCAGCGGTATCTAGAATATCGTTGAATGAAAGCATGGAAGGGCTTGGTGACAGTGGGGGAAGTGAGGAGGAAGAAGAACTGGAAGATAACTCTGTCATCGGTTTTCACAGACGCCATAACTTGCGGGGCGAAGATGGTGAAGATAGTGACGAGGAGCTTGATGAACACACTGGTGTTGGTGTTGGTAAGTACAATGTACATTTATATTATTTGAGAGATTGATAGAGATTATATATATTATATATCGGTGTACAGTAGAATACATTCCTTACGCATGTGACTGAAATTGCTCGCAAGTTTGATTGCAAGCGATTGAAGATTGTGGTGTTGGTCTTCATATATTACGTTTCCATTCATTATTTATAGGCGTAGGCTATATAATACATATATATATCGGTGTACAGTAGAATACATTCCTTACGCATGTGACTGAAATTGCTTGCAAGTTTGATTGCAAGCGATTGAAGATTGTGGTGTTGGTCTTCATATATTACGTTTCCATTCATTATTTATAGGCGTAGGCTATATAATACATATATATATCGGTGTACAGTAGAATACATTCCTTACGCATGTGACTGAAATTGCTTGCAAGTTTGATTGCAAGCGATTGAAGATTGTGGTGTTGGTCTTCATATATTACGTTTCCATTCATTATTTATAGGCGTAGGCTATATAATACATATATATATCGGTGTACAGTAGAATACATTCCTTACGCATGTGACTGAAATTGCTTGCAAGTTTGATTGCAAGCGATTGAAGATTGTGGTGTTGGTCTTCATATATTACGTTTCCATTCATTATTTCCTTACCATGTGACTGAAATTTCTTGAAAGTTTTATTGCAAGCGATTGAAGATTGTGGTGTTGGTCTTCATATATTACGTTTCCATTCATTATCTTATTATCTTATAGGCGTAGGCTATATAATACATATATATCGGTGTACAGTAGAATACATTCCTTACGCATGTGACTGAAATTGCTTGCAAGTTTGATTGCAAGCGATTGAAGATTGTGGTGTTGGTCTTCATATATTACGTTTCCATTCATTTGATAGGCGTATATCACGGTGTAGGGTTGATTTCATAGTATGAAATCAACCCTACACCGTGATATAGACGCCTATCAAATGATGGTATTGATATTATTATTTCGTGTTTGCGAGTTTTCAATCATTTGATAGGCGTATATCACGGTGTAGGATTGATTTCATAGTATGAAATCAACCCTACACCGTGATATAGACGCCTATCAAATGATGGTATTGATATTATTATTTCGTGTTTGCGAGTTTTCAATCATTTGATAGGCGTATATCACGGTGTAGGATTGATTTCATAGTATGAAATCAACCCTACACCGTGATATATGCCTATCAAATGATTGAAACCTCGCAAACACGAAATAATAATATCAATACCATCATTTGATAGGCGTCTATATCACGGTGTAGGGTTGATTTCATACTATGAAATCAATCCTACACCGTGATATATGCCTATCAAATGATTGAAAACTCGCAAACAACCATCATTTGATAGGCGTCTATATCACGGTGTAGGGTTGATTTCATACTATGAAATCAATCCTACACCGTGATATACGCCTATCAAATGATTGAAAACTCGCAAACACGAAATAATAATATCAATACCATCATTTGATAGGCGTCTATATCACGGTGTAGGGTTGATTTCATACTATGAAATCAATCCTACACCGTGATATACGCCTATCAAATGATTGAAAACTCGCAAACACGAAATAATAATATCAATACCATCATTTGATAGGCGTCTATATCACGGTGTAGGGTTGATTTCATACTATGAAATCAACCCTACACCGTGATATATACGCCTATAAAAAATGATGATATCAATATACGGTATATATATATATATATATATATATATATATATATATATATATATATATATATATATATACGTATATTTATTGTTCTATATATGATATTTTGGATAAATTTACTTTCTCTCTCTCTCTCTCTCTCTCTCTTTCTCTCTCTCTTTCCTTCTTCCCATCTGTTTGTGTGACTCAATGTTTATAAGGTCAATCCCCAGAATAACCTTGACAATTAGCCCCGGGCACTACCATCTTGTAGTATATTCTTTCTCTACCTTCATGTATTTATTCATTTCTTCGCGTGACTCCATGTTGCTTGCAATCATTTGATAGGCGTATATCACGGTGTAGGGTTGATTTCATAGTATGAAATCAACCCTACACCGTGATATAGACGCCTATCAAATGATGGTATTGATATTATTATTTCGTGTTTGCGAGTTTTCAATCATTTGATAGGCGTCTATATCACGGTGTAGGGTTGATTTCATACTATGAAATCAATCCTACACCGTGATATACGCCTATCAAATGATTGAAAACTCGCAAACACGAAATAATATCAATACCATCATTTGATAGGCGTCTATATCACGGTGTAGGGTTGATTTCATACTATGAAATCAATCCTACACCGTGATATACGCCTATCAAATGATTGAAAACTCGCAAACACGAAATAATAATATCAATACCATCATTTGATAGGCGTATATATCACGGTGTAGGGTTGATTTCATACTATGAAATCAACCCTACACCGTGATATATACGCCTATAAAAAATGATGATATCAATATACGATATATATATATATATATATATATATATATATATACGTATATTTATTGTTCTATATATGATATTTTGGAGAAATTTACTTTCTCTCTCTCTCTCGCTCTCTCTCTCTTTCTCTTTCCTTCTTCCTATCGTGTTTGTGTGACTTACTGACTGATTACTGTAGGCCACTCCTCAAACAACCAACCCTCACAGCCACCCGGGCAGTACCACCAAGTAGGATTTTCTTTCTCTACCTTCATGCATTCATGTATTTATTCATTTCTTCGCGTGACTCCATGTTGCTTGCAATCATTTGATAGGCGTATATCACGGTGTAGGGTTGATTTCATAGTATGAAATCAACCCTACACCGTGATATGTACGCCTATAAAAAATGATGATATCAATATACGGTATATATATATATATATATATATATATACGTATATTTATTGTTCTATATATGATATTTTGGAGAAATTTACTTTCTCTCTCTCTCTCTCTCTCTCTCTCTCTCTCGCTCTCTCTCTCTCTCTTTCTCTCTCTCTTTCCTTCTTCCCATCTGTTTGTGTGACTCACTGTTTATCAGGTCAATCCCCAGAATACCCTTGACAATTAGCCCCGGGCACTACCATCTTGTAGTATATTCTTTCTCTACCTTCATGTATTTATTAATTTCTTCGCTTGACTCCATGTTGCTTGCAATCATTTGATAGGCGTATATCACGATGTAGGGTTGATTTCATAGTATGAAATCAACCCTACACCGTGATATTATACGCCTATCAAATGATGATATTGATATTATTATTTAGTGTTTGCGAGTTTTCATTCATTTGATAGGCGTATATCACGGTGTAGGTTGATTTCATAGTATGAAATCAACCCTACACCGTGATATTATACGCCTATCAAATGATGGTATTGATATTATTATTTCGTGTTTGCGAGTTTTCAATCATTTGATAGGCGTAAATCACGGTGTAGGATTGATTTCATAGTATGAAATCAACCCTACACCGTGATATTATACGCCTATCAAATGATGGTATTGATATTATTATTTCGTGTTTGCGAGTTTTCATTCATTTGATAGGCGTATATCACGGTGTAGGGTTGATTTCATAGTATGAAATCAACCCTACACCGTGATATTATACGCCTATCAAATGATGGTATTAATAATATTATTTCGTGTTTGCGAGTTTTCAATCATTTGATAGGCGTATATCACGGTGTAGGATTGATTTCATAGTATGAAATCAACCCTACACCGTGATATACGCCTATCAAATGATGGTATTGATATTATTATTTCGTGTTTGCGAGTTTTCAATCATTTGATAGGCGTATATCACGGTGCAGGATTGATTTCATAGTATGAAATCAACCCTACACCGTGATATAGACGCCTATCAAATGATTGAAAACTCGCAAACACGAAATAATATCAATACCATCATTTGATAGGCGTCTATATCATGGTGTAGGGTTGATTTCATACTATGAAATCAACCCTACACCGTGATATATACGCCTATAAAAAATGATGATATCAATATATATATATATATATATATATATATATATATATATATATATATACGTATTTATTGTTCTATATATGATATTTTGGAGAAATTTACTTTCTCTCTCTCTCTCTCTCTCTTTCTCTCTCTCTCTTTCTTCCCTATCTTGTTTGAGTGACTTACTGATTACTGTAGGCCACTCCTCAAACAACCAACCCTCACAGCCACCCAGGCAGTACCACCAAGTAGGATTTTCTTTCTCTACCTTCATGTATTCATGTATTTATTCATTTCTTCGCGTGACTCCATGTTGCTTGCAATCATTTGATAGGCGTATATCACGGTGTAGGGTTGATTTCATAGTATGAAATCAACCCTACACCGTGATATGTACGCCTATAAAAAATGATGATATCAATATACGGTATATATATATATATATATATATATATACGTATATTTATTGTTCTATATATGATATTTTGGAGAAATTTACTTTCTCTCTCTCTCTCTCTCTCTCTCTCTCTCGCTCTCTCTCTCTCTCTTTCTCTCTCTCTTTCCTTCTTCCCATCTGTTTGTGTGACTCACTGTTTATCAGGTCAATCCCCAGAATACCCTTGACAATTAGCCCCGGGCACTACCATCTTGTAGTATATTCTTTCTCTACCTTCATGTATTTATTAATTTCTTCGCTTGACTCCATGTTGCTTGCAATCATTTGATAGGCGTATATCACGATGTAGGGTTGATTTCATAGTATGAAATCAACCCTACACCGTGATATTATACGCCTATCAAATGATGATATTGATATTATTATTTAGTGTTTGCGAGTTTTCATTCATTTGATAGGCGTATATCACGGTGTAGGGTTGATTTCATAGTATGAAATCAACCCTACACCGTGATATTATACGCCTATCAAATGATGGTATTGATATTATTATTTCGTGTTTGCGAGTTTTCAATCATTTGATAGGCGTAAATCACGGTGTAGGATTGATTTCATAGTATGAAATCAACCCTACACCGTGATATTATACGCCTATCAAATGATGGTATTGATATTATTATTTCGTGTTTGCGAGTTTTCATTCATTTGATAGGCGTATATCACGGTGTAGGGTTGATTTCATAGTATGAATTCAACCCTACACCGTGATATATACGCCTATCAAATGATGGTATTATATTATTCGTGTTTGCGAGTTTTCAATCATTTGATAGGCGTATATCACGGTGTAGGATTGATTTCATAGTATGAAATCAACCCTACACCGTGATATTATACGCCTATCAAATGATGGTATTGATATTTTATTTCGTGTTTGCGAGTTTTCAATCATTTGATAGGCGTATATCACGGTGCAGGATTGATTTCATAGTATGAAATCAACCCTACACCGTGATATACGCCTATCAAATGATTGAAAACTCGCAAACACGAAATAATAATATCAATACCATCATTTGATAGGCGTCTATATCACGGTGTAGGGTTGATTTCATACTATGAAATCAACCCTACACCGTGATATATACGCCTATAAAAAATGATGATCTCAATATACGGTATATATATATATATATATATATATATATATATATATATATATATATTTATTGTTCTATATATGATATTTTGGAGAAATTTACTTTCTCTCTCTCTCTCTTTCTCTCTCTCTCTTTCTCCCTATCTTGTTTGAGTGACTTACTGATTACTGTAGGCCACTCCTCAAACAACCAACCCTCACAGCCACCCAGGCAGTACCACCAAGTAGGATTTTCTTTCTCTACCTTCATGTATTCATGTATTTATTCATTTCTTCGCGTGACTCCATGTTGCTTGCAATCATTTGATAGGCGTATATCACGGTGTAGGGTTGATTTCATAGTATGAAATCAACCCTACACCGTGATATATACGCCTATAAAAAATGATGATATCAATATACGGTATATATATATATATATATATATATATATATATATATATATATATATATATATATATATATATATATATATATATATATATATATACTGTATATATATATATACTGTATATTGGTGTATATTGCTTGCAATCATTTGATAGGCGTATATATCACGGTATGGTATACGGTACATTTGTTTCCTTACGAAGGTGACCTTGAAATTGCTAGGACTTTTCTCTCTCTTTTCGTAAGGAAAGAAATGTACTGTACACGTTATATATACGCCTATCAAATGATTGCAAGCAATATACACCAATATGCAGTATATATATATATATATATATATATATATATATATATATATATATATATATATATATATATATACTGTATATTGGTGTATATTGCTTGCAATCATTTGACAGGCGTATATATCACGGTATACGGTACATTTGTTTCCTTACGAAGGTGACCTTGAAATTGCTAGGACTTTTCTCTCTCTTTTCGTAAGGAAAGAAATGTACTGTACACGTTATATATACGCCTATCAAATGATTGCAAGCAATATACACCAATATGCAGTATATATATATATATATATATATATATATATATATATATATATATATATATATATATACTGTATATTGGTGTATATTGCTTGCAATCATTTGATAGGCGTATATATCACGGTATACGGTACATTTGTTTCCTTACGCAGGTGACCTTGAAATTGCTAGGACTCTCTCTCTCTCTCTCTCTCTCAAATCAATCATGTCTTAGTTGTCAAGTTTGAGTCTGCACATCCCTCATACGAAATACCATTCCCACAATTTTCATAGGCAACACAAGACAGGCCAAACGAAGAAGATCGTCATCCCCACAGCCACGCCCATCCACATCCAGGCAGCGAGCTTCGTCAGAGCCTCCAGTGATGCCCGGTGGTGAGCTAGGGAACATCTCGGGGGTAGTGCAGCTCTCACCACTAACCCCCGCCCATGGACAATCAGGACCATCGACGTCAACACCAGCTGTTGTTGCTCCTCCCTGGTTGTGAACGCCACCCGGGCTGCAGCGGATGAGGAGGACCAGGAGGACCAGGCGTCGGCTGACGATGTCTGAGAGTGATGCCGGCACCGGCTCAAGCTCTCCCGATTCGCCTGAAGCCAGGATATCCCCCACGCCAGCAAGCGACTCTAATGGCGGGCAGGCACAGCCACAGCCACAGCAGGGACCGCCACAGCAAGGTGCCCGGGGAAGGGCCCGAGGAAGGGCCCAAGGAAGGGCCCAAGGAAGGGCGCAAGGAAGGGCCCGAGGAAGGGCCCGAGGAAGGGCCGCAAGAGGTGATCAGGTACGTGCTCAGGGAGGTGCCCCAGGAGGTGCCCCGGGAGGTGCCCCAGGAGGTGCCCCGGGAGGTGCCCCAGGAGGTGCCCCGGGAGGTGCCCCAGGAGGTGCCCCGGGAGGTGCCCCAGGAGGTGCCCCGGGAGGTGCCCCAGGAGGTGCCCCACGAGTGGTCGGGAGGGGCAGGAGGCCGGACGAGCCACCTATCTTTGAGTGGGAGCACTGCGAGCCTCGGGATATGCCTGGGGTTCCACCCAATTTTGATAAGGGGCCATATGGCGTCCAGCCTGCCTTTCCCTTTTCAGAAAATGACACCCCTTATGACTACTTCCGAGCATTCTTTGACGATGAATTGCTCGGGGACATCGTCAGGGAGACAAACCTCTACGCAACCCAGCACTCCGAAGAGATGGCCTCGCCCCACATGAGGAGATGGACGCCCATCGATATCCCTCAGCTCCTCGTGTTTTTGGCCCTCACCATGCTAATGCCCCACATGAGAAAACACAACATGCTGGATTATTGGCTGATGCATGACATTAGATCAACGCCAGTCTTCAACATGTACATGCCCAGGGACCAATACCGGCAAATTCTGAAGTGCTTGCACTTTGTCGACAACACTGCCGCACACGGAGCTGACAAGCTTTGGAAAATCCGGCCATTCCTGAACTCCCTCCTGACCAGGTATCGCCGGTTTTTCAAACCTTTTCAGAATGTTGTGATTGATGAGTCCTTGATCCTCTTCCGTGGACGTCTCTCTTTCAGGCAGTACATTCCGTCGAAGCGTCACCGCTTCGGGATCAAGTTCTTTGTACTGTGTGACTGCGAGACAGGATACGTGCTGGACCTCATCATCTACACCGCTACTGATGTGGACATTCCAAACGACCTACTGGGTCTTTCAGGGGCGGTTGTGAAGACACTGATGGAGCCGTATCTGGATGCCAACCGTATCTTGTACAGCGACAATTTCTACACCTCTCCTCTCCTTGCCAGGTATCTCCTTGCAAGGAGCACGGGAAGCTGTGGAACTGTCAGGGCAAACAGGAAACACTGGCCCAAGTTTCATGCTACACGGAAAGGAGACATCTTCCGGAAGAAGAGCAGCAGTGACAGTATACTGGCTATTTGTTGATATGACACAAAGCCAGTCAATGTCCTCTCCACCTTCCACAAGTCCACAATGCGAGATAGTGGGAAGAAGAGATACCAAATGGACCCTGTCACCCGCGAGAAGCATCTAGTCCCTATCTCCAAACCTGACCTTGTTATGGACTACAACATAAACATGCGGTTGGTGGATAAGAGTGACATGCAAATCACTGCTGTTGACTGCCTCAGGAAGACGTGTAAGTGGTATAAGAAGGTGGTACTCCATCTTCTTGATGTCTCTATCCTGAACGCGTACAACCTGTGGATGACGCGGACAGGAAGGAAGAGCTCGGTAAGGCTGTTCGCGAAGGACATCATCGACTCCATCTTCAGGAAGCACGGAACCACACGTATGCTACCACCTCCGAGGCCGATCGTGAATATGCCTGCCCGCCTTGAGAGCCGGGACTACTTCTTGACCCACATGCTTGTGTTTTGCCCCCGCTCAGCATCACAGATCGCAGCCAACCGGAAGCACGGACTGAAGCAGTGCCACGTCTGCAGACATACAACAAGGAGGAACCAAATTAGGAAGGAAACTACGTTCATGTGTAGCTATTGTAATGTGGGACTATGCGCTTCTCCATGTTACACAGAGTACCACACACTGGAACACTTCTAGACCTCTTCCAAGACCTCCTCCTCCTCTAGACCTCTTGCCAATCATTCATAAGTTCATGCAATCATTCATTCATCTATTTCAAACTACCTCATGAATTCATGTCATTCAATCATTCATATGGTGGAATAGCACACTACCCAAACACAAGTGCATTCATCATCATCAGCAACATCACCCATTACATCCATAAGTTTCTAATCTCATCCATCCATCTGCTTCTTGGTCTACCTCATACATCCATGTCATTTGTCTACCTCAATCATATAACTGCCTTTTATCTACCTCAATCCTATAACTGCCTTTTCTACCTCAATGAAATGTGGATTACACCTCCTGGGAACACCACAAAAAAAAAAATGAGTCATCAACACTACCCCATAGGGTGATTTGGAAATGTGTTGAAATAATATTATTTATAAAACAAAACAAAAATTCCTGCAAAGCAAGCGAAACAGAGAGAGAGAGTGAAAATGCACGCCTATATATATATATATATATATATATATATATATATATATATATATATATATATATATATATATATACGCCTATCAAATGATTTCAATCAATATATGGTATATATATATATATATATATATATATATATATATATATATACCGTATATTGGTATCAATCATTTGATAGGCATACATATCACCATGTACGTACCGGTACATAGTAGGGACAGAAATGTACCGTATACCGTGATATATACGCCTATCAAATGATTGAAATCAATATAGACCAATATACAGTATATATATATTGATATCAATCATTTGATAGGCGTATATATCACGGTATACGGTACATTTTTCTCCTTACGAAAGGAGAGAGAAGAGTCATAGCAATTTCCAGGTCACATGTACGGTACATAGTAGGGACAGAAATGTACCGTATACCGTGATATATACGCCTATCAAATGATTGAAATCAATATAGACCAATATACAGTATATATATTGATATCAATCATTTGATAGGCGTATATATCACGGTATACGGTACATTTCTCTCCTTACGAAAGGAGAGAGAAGAGTCATAGCAATTTCCAGGTCACATGTACGGTACATAGTAGGGACAGAAATGTACCGTATACCGTGATATATACGCCTATCAAATGATTGAAATCAATATAGACCAATATACAGTATATATATATTGATATCAATCATTTGATAGGCGTATATATCACGGTATACGGTACATTTTTCTCCTTACGAAAGGAGAGAGAAGAGTCATAGCAATTTCCAGGTCACATGTACGGTACATAGTAGGGACAGAAATGTACCGTATACCGTGATATATACGCCTATCAAATGATTGAAATCAATATAGACCAATATACAGTATATATATTGATATCAATCATTTGATAGGCGTATATATCACGGTATACGGTACATTTTTCTCCTTACGAAAGGAGAGAGAAGAGTCATAGCAATTTCCAGGTCACATGTACGGTACATAGTAGGGACAGAAATGTACCGTATACCGTGATATATACGCCTATCAAATGATTGAAATCAATATAGACCAATATACAGTATATATATATTGATATCAATCATTTGATAGGCGTATATATCACGGTATACGGTACATTTCTCTCCTTACGAAAGGAGAGTGAAGAGTCATAGCAATTTCAAGGTCACCTTCGTAAGGAAAAAAATATACCGTACATGGTGATATATATACGCCTATCAAATGATTGATATCAATATTCACCAATATACAGTATATATATATATATATATATATATATATACCGTATATTGATATCAATCATTTGATAGGCATACATATCATCATGTACGTATCGGTACATTGTAGGGACAGAAATCTACCGTATACCAATTCATTAGAAACAGGTATAGTTCCAGAAGCTTGGAAGCTTGCAAATGTAGTTCCGATTTTCAAAAAAGGTGATAAATCAATAGCATCCAATTACCGTCCCATTAGTCTCACTTCAATCATAGGAAAGCTACTAGAGTCAATTATTGCTAGGAAAATGAGAAACCACTTAGAAACATTTAACTTAATCAATTCTTCTCAGCATGGATTCACACAGGGACGTTCTTGCCTTACTAATTTGCTTAGTTTTTTCTCAGAGGTATATGAAGCAGTAGATAATGACAAGGCATACGATATATATTTAGATTTCAGTAAAGCTTTCGACAGAGTCCCTCATGAGAGATTGATGAGAAAGGTTGAGGCACATGGAATAGGTGGGGCGTTGTTGGGATGGATTAGGTCATGGCTAATTGGTAGGAAACAGAGAGTCAGCATAAATGGTACCAAGTCAGAGTGGGGAGCAGTCAAAAGTGGTGTCCCCAGGGATCGGTATTAGGTCCCCTGTTGTTTCTTATATACATAAATGACCTAGATTTAGGTATAACTAGTAGGATAAGTAAATTCGCAGACGATACTAAAATGGGGAGATCAATTGATTCAGATAGCGATATAGAGTGCCTCCAAAGGGATCTAGATACCTTACATGGATGGTCAGTAAATTGGCAGATGAAGTTTAACATTGACAAATGCAAGGTATTAAAGATAGGGAAGATGCAAACAAATGTTAAATATAAACTAGCTAATTTAGAATTAGAAAATTCAGACTGCGAGAAAGATCTAGGTGTGTTTGTTAGCAATGATTTGAAGCCTAGAAAACAGTGTATAGGCGTTCGTAATAAGGCAAACAGGATTCTCGGGTTCATCTCTAGGAGTGTGAGTAACAGAACTGCTGATGTTATCTTAAAACTTTACTTGTCATTAGTGAGACCCCATATGGATTATGCTGTCCAATTTTGGTGTCCTTATTACAGAATGGACATAGATTCATTGGAGAGAGTACAGCGTAGAATGACAAAAATGATCCATAATATTAGAAATCTTCCGTATGAAGAAAGGTTGAAGAAATTAGGTTTACATTCGTTAGAGAGACGCAGAGTTAGAGGGGATATGATAGAGGTGTTCAAGTGGGTTAGTGGGATTAACAAAGGGGACATGACAAATGTACTAAAGCTCAGTGATAGCGAAAGAACTCGTACCAATGGTTTCAAATTAGATAAATTTCGTTTCAGAAAAGATATAGGCAAATATTGGTTTGGTAACAGAGTTGTAGATGGGTGGAATGGACTACCAAGTGCTATAGTGGGATCTAAAACTGTAGGGAGCTTTAAGATAAAATTGGATAAGCATATGGACGAGAAGGGTTGGGTGTGAAGGGGGATCAGCCAGGTTGGGCCAATCAGCGCTCTGCAGACCCCCATAATTCTGCGTTAATCTCTAACCGTTTTGGTAAGATGATCCTCAGGGTATTAGAGTGTTGAGCCTATAATTGGGCTTTGTAATTGATTTGGGGTTGTGTGGGACAGGGATCTGCCTTGCTTAGGCCAATCGGCTTTCTGCAGACTCCCATTTTCTTATGTTCTTATGTTATACCGTGATATATACGCCTATCAAATGATTGAAATCAATATACACCAATATACAGTATATATATATATTGATATCAATCATTTGATAGGCGTATATATCACGGTATACGGTATATTTCTCTCCTTACGAAAGGAGAGAGAAGAGTGATAGCAATTTCAAGGTCACCTTCGTAAGGAAACAAATATACCGTACATGGTGATATATATACGCCTATCAAATGATTGATATCAATATTCACCAAAATTCAGTATATATATATATATACCGTATATTGATATCAATCATTTGATAGGCGTATATATATCACCATGTACGGTATATTTGTTGGGTAGTGTGACTCTTCTCTCCTTTCGTAAGGAGATACGTGATATACACCGATATACAGTATATATATATATATATATATATATATATATATATATATATAATCATATATATATACCGTATTTGTACGGTAGCTTGTAAGGAATGAAATTTATTAGTGATAAATGAAAGAGAATACAGAAACTGAACTGAAAATAGAGTGAAAAAGATAATAATACAGAAATATTACAAGCAAATAAAGAAAGAGGGATTAGAGAAAAGAATAATGAGAATTACATATACGAAAGGGAGAAATATAGAGAAGAGAGACAGGGAGGAAGGGAGACAACGCGTACGAAGGAGAAGGGAGGAGAGAGAGAAAGCGAGCTAGCCAGAGAGAGAGAGAGAGAGAGAGTCAGACAGACAGACAAGAGGAGTGAGAGAGACAGAAAGAGAGAGAGAGAGAGAGAGAGAGAGCGAGAATACAGAGAATACAGAAATAAGGAGAAACAAGATAAAATAAGAGGGCTTACCGAAGGAATACCGTATTTGTACGGTAGCTTGTAAGGAATGAAATTTATTAGTGATAAATGAAAGAGAATACAGAAACTGAACTGAAAATAGAGTGAAAAAGATATAATAATACAGAAATATTACAAGCAAATAAAGAAAGAGGGATTAGAGAAAAGAATAATGAGAATTACATATACGAAAGGGAGAAATATAGAGAAGAGAGACAGGGAGGAATGGAGACAGCGCGTACGAAGGAGAAGGGAGGAGAGAGAGAGAAAGAAAGCGAGCTAGCCAGAGAGAGAGAGAGAGAGTCAGACAGACAGACGAGAGGAGTGAGAGAGACAGAAAGAGAGAGAGAGAGAGAGAAAGAGCGAGAATACAGAGAATACAGAAATAAGGAGAAACAAGATAAAATAAGAGGGCTTACCGAAGGAATAATAGACGCGCGTGAGGCCAAAGTCAGGACAAAGCTAACGCATCCGAACGCGCCTGGGAAATACACCAAAAAGTAGCCTCCCTTCCTCACCTCCTCCCACCCTCCACACTCGCTCAATTCATTCAGAATAGACTTCTATGGGGAGACGAAGAGTTGTTCGTTCCAAAAATCATCGTTTCGTTCCGATTGGAGCCATAGTTACGGCGCTAGGGCGAGTGAAAGTGAGCGAATATTTCGGGATTGTGCCCGCTGGGCGGCTAGGTGTAAAATACTGCCTAGCCCGCTAATAAGGTGTTAATACCGACTCCATGAGGCGGGAGAAATTTGCAGGGCCGTTACATAGACCGAAGGGGAGAAGGTTGAACTCGGAGAGGTGTCCTCCGCTTGTTGAAAATGCTGTCTTCTGGTGATGCTCGGGTTTCTTGGGAACTTGCCAGTATCCGGCTTGGAGATCGAGGGTGGTAAACCATTTTGAGCCGTGGAGTGAATCTAGCGAGTCATCTATTCGTGGTAATGGAGTGGTGTGAGGTTCTTTACTCCGATGACACCGTGTTGATGTGGATCTTCAGTAGGCCTCTCTGTGATGAATAATGTTTGTAGAAAACTGCCACCACTAATAGTTTATAGACATATTAGGAGTCTGGAATCAATCAACCCATGCGATCAGCCTTTCCTTTATTTGTTGTATAAGTATGCAGGAACACAGTCAGGAATCAAATCAGGTGTGAAATGATGGAATGGTGAAAATGGTGAAAGGGGTGTGTGAGAACGTGGTGAGTGGACCTCCGCCCTCGACTCGTGTCTGTCAAGTTCTCTCGTGTGATCGCCGTCATGCCTAGGTTCAACCGCACCTCGTCTTCCGAGAATGCATAACCAATCATGAAAGCGTGAATAATCCTGAATGACGAGTGAATAATAATACATGACGAGTGAATAATCGTGCATAACTCCAGTCCAGGGGTCTCCTGGTGTTTAGGTTAGCAAGTCGTTAATATAGGAATGAAATGATTAATCAGCATGTTTACCTTAGCTATTGATAAGGACACCTGTGGTCTTGCCTCTGGACCACAGCTAGCAGCTCCTTGTACAGGCATACACAAAAGTCGTTGCACAAGTATGAGTTGTCTAAATATGAGTGAAAGGTTCGTATAACACGCCCCCACTACAAGAGTTTTGCTCCCACTGCAAAACAAAACTGCAAATGGAGCACTAAAATTATAATAAAAAGTGAAATAAGTGAAAGAGAAATAAAAACAAAATAAATGCTTAAGTCTAACACACGATTATAAAGGCTGAGGTTTTGTAGATTTTCTATAATAAAATAGAAGAGATGTGATGAAAATGGTACATACATAAAGATATATACATATAAAATGGTACATACATAAAGATACATATACATATAAAATGGTACATACATAAAGATATATATATACATATAAAATGGTACATACATAAAGATATATATACATATAAAATGGTACATACATAAAGATATATATACATATCAAATTGTAAAAGTAAGAGTAATTATTCTATTAAAACAAATCAATAATATAAACAAGTACATAGTCTTATATAATACAACACTAAGTAATTGAAAATTTAGAAAGTACCAAATATATAAACTTCAATCTTCAGATTAGGAAACTTTCCACATTAACAAATCAATGTTTATAGTATGTATTTTCTAGGATAGTGCAATGTCATTATTTTCTAAAATATAGACTATATTTTCTAAGGTTGATTGTGTCAAATATATAGACTATATTTTCTAAGTCTGATTGTGCTAAATATATAGACTATATTTTCTAAGTCTGATTATGCCAAAATTACATTTTCTTGTGCATATGTAACTAGTTTTCCACATTTATCATGTTAGTGCTTTCACGAAATGTTCTAGTTCACTAATACGTGATGCTAGGCGAGAGTTTGAGCAATAACATAAGATAATGGCAATAATCAAAAGAATCATGAGTAGACCAATGGGAGGGTATACATAGTAAGGCTTGACAAAGTGAGTGAAAGACAGAGAGTCCAAAGATGAGTTAATTAGATTCAAAGTGTTGATGGTATGTGAAACAACCTTAGGAAACGCAAAATTTCCAGAAATTTTAACAGAGGGAGGAATTTCAGCAAAAAGACGACTGTCAATAGAAATTGAACTCAGGTGAAATGTGGAAGGGTAAATAGTGAGGAAAGGACAGACAATCATGCATGAATCCTTTATGTAAATCAAACCTACTGCGTGTCTGTGGAAAGGTGAGCGATCGGGACAAGTCACAAGGAGAGTAGTTGCTTTCACAAAATAAAGAAAATGAGTATCCAAAATGTGTGCATGGAAAAAATGTTTCTGAGGAGCGGGAGTGAATTGACAATAATCTAGCATAAGTTCATTTTTCTTAATAGCACGACTACAATCATCATAATTCAGGGGGAGTAATTGGATTAATTGAGCAGGACAGGTAGTAATGACGTCTAAGATAGTGTGACAATGTTTCTCAAAGACCGAAGTGTCTACTAAAGCCAGATATTCATCAGGGTATTTACCTGTAGAAAATAACAAATTGTCTGAAGGGAAATTAATCTCAAGAAGTTCGCCTTGGATAATGGTGGGGAGAGGGATAATTTCTTGTCTAGTCAAAATCATATCAGCTGCAAATGGAATTAAAATAAAAAAATCACCAGTATTAATGTGTACCTCAAGAAATGGATAGTATAAATCTAAATTATCCTTTCCAAAGAGGGGGTTCAATCCGTACTCATGTTCAGCTGTTTTGACTAAAGTGTAGAAATCGTTCATGGAAAGTAAATCTGACGTTACTCAGATTACTGGGGGATGTAATGAGAGTAAGACAAAAACAAATTTATGTACTACTAAAAATAGAGTATATAAATTAATTATTAATTATTTAAAGTTAAATTCTAGAAGCTCTGATTGGTCAAGAGTGATAGAGAGACTGAACTGTGGACGAGCCGGCATGATCTACCGCTCCATCAATCGTGAGAATCAGAGTTTATTTACATGTAGAACGGATCTACCTTAATATCTAGATTGTCTAACCACCACTGGGCTACAAAATCACCCTTCAAAGATGACACGGCAGCAATGGCGCGTGACCGAAGGTCATATCTGTCATTAGGGGGGGGGAGGTTTCTGTTCGTTTTTCTTTTTCTTTATCTTTTTCGGTTTCATTAGTGTTTCCTCGAAATTCGTGTTTTCGTATCCGGGTAGAGTACACCGAATTTTCTTCAAATGATCAATATGTGCTCGTTTCTCATTACCTACATCTAAATGTTTAATTGTTGTTCTATTTCCTTCAACTGTCAAAACTCTGTAGGGACCATCAAAGACTGGTTGCAATTTATCTTTAGCGTAAAATTCTCTTAGAAAAACAATATCTCCAATATTGATATTTGGATTAGATTTATTTTTGTTAGCTATGGTGGTAATTTCTTCCTTAGAGTGAGTGAGATTATTTCGAAGATTCTTGTAAATAGTACGAAAATTATTCAAATGATATAACAAATAATCAACCGAATTATACACAGGAGTATTGGCTTTCTGTAAATTAGTAAAAGGTAGTTTCTTATCTCTGCCAAAAACAATGAAATGTGGAGAATCAGCAATGGAAGTATTAATAGATTAATTAAGTGTGGCTTCTGCGTAATGAATAAAGTTATCCCAAGTACCGGTATCGCGTTCGTGTAATAAACAGCGTAGGGCACTAATTAAGGACTGATTAGCACGTTCAACTAAGCCATTACTGTGTGGTGAATGGGGGCAAATTGTCTCGTCATTAATATTATATTCTCTACAAACGTCTTCCATATCAGAATTACAAAATTCTGTGCCATTATCACTAATTATAGTGTTTGGGCAGTCAAGTTTACAAATTAAATCTCGTAAGAGTGCCTGTGTAATAGATTTCGCTTCTTTATTTTGCAAAACTGAAAGAATCACATATCTGGAAAAGTGATCAAGTATAACCAGTACATATTGATTACCAGTATTTGTGAGGGGTAACTTGAGTAGATCTATTCCAACTACATCAAAGGGGTAATTAGGTATCGGATAAGTACCGATCTTAGCAGATGCATTTAACTTGGGTTTAACTTTCGCGCAAGTAATACATTCATCTATGTGAGTGAATAAATCACGTTTCATTGTACGCAAGTAAAATTACCTTTGAGCTTGAGAGAAGGCTCTATCCTTACCAGGGTGTCCAACTAATTTGTGACCATGAATAAAGTGTAGCGTCGCATCTATGCGTGAAGAGGGAATAACTAATTGCAACATCTCTCTATCAGGTGATTTCCTGCCAGATAACTGCGTTCTCTTGTACAAACAATTATCGTGCATTTCGAAGTCTTGTAAATTCAGAGCTATTAAATCTTTAGTGCTCCAGCTAACAGTATCACCTGATTCTATACTAAGAATTACTTTACTCCAAAACGTGTCGGATCTCTGCTCCGCAGCAATACCATCAGCGTTCAGAATCGCATTGGCTGAAACTGAAGCTACTGGATTACGAGATAAGGCATCGGCTGCAACATTGTGTTTACTGTGACGCTTCTGCATAGTAGCCACGTGCGGGCATGCGCGTGCGTCGGCTGCCCAGCCGTTTAGAAACCGGTTGGCGGCAGGCGGCCGGCAGGCTTTTCCTTAGTACATATCCTACGACAACGTAACTAATGTCTGGGATATTCTTATGTTGTTTCACAGCTTGAAGCTGCCCTTATTCTTAACCAACGCATCTTGGTATATTTTATTCTCGATAGTTGATTGTTTCATTATAATATATAAGATGTAAGTCTAGTGAGAGTGAGAGGAGACGAGCGGGAGAGAGAGACCGGCTTGGGGACGTTGCTTCGCGCGGAGAGTCCAGCTTGGGACGAGCCTGATGTTGCCACGTGCATTTGCTTGCAACGTTAGGCTTAGTTTCGACTCACACACGGGGTAGAGGATTTTGACCCGGCAACTGTGTTGAGTGTTGCCAAGCATGGGATGTATTTTGCATGCCTAGGGTGGGGTCCAGACAGATTCAAGACTCAGAGCTCACCTCACTGTCGTACCCTTCGGACCCCCTTGATGTCTATCCCTCTCAACCCCACTTAGAAACTTTCTCTCTTACTTTGTATACCTTCCTTCCACTACTTCACCAATCTATTTAATTATCCCATCCCCTTGATAGACCTTATATCTATTATTGTATTAACGACGAGCTCTCAGATAACTAGATAGGATTTTGGCCTTATGCAGGGATGTAATTGTTAATGAGACCTAGGAAGCTTTTTTGTTGTCTCATATTTGGTGTTTTCATGCTTGCTAGTGTGTTCTTGTGTCAGGTTAGCAGGGGCTAGACCGGAGAGGAGGTTTTTTGCGATCCTTTAAGTAAAGTCTGCTGGTGCGAGTCCTGTGGACCCGCACAAATTTACTAGGATACCCGTGGGAGTCTGGGGGCATTTTCTTGTCTGTGTCCCTGTGTGTCTAGTGTTGTGTTGTGTGAGGGCCCTTGCCTAGTCCACTCAGCACTGCGCTAGCACGTCTTGCTTTTGTTTTAGGTTCGCCAGGAGAGAGTCAGATACTTGCGATCTGAGTCTCTCAAGAGAGCACCCTTTCAATTAGACTAATTTGGCACACAGACCTGGGAACGTCCCTAGGCTAGGGCAGGTGGCTCAGCCCGGGTATCCGAAGCCTATATCCTTCCGGCTAGACCTCTGCCACCTGACAGATTAACAGCTAGGGGTTTATCATCTCTGTATGTTTGTTATTGTGCCACAGTTTACCGTTTTTGTGAGCATTGTGAGTCAGGGTGTGGCTCAGAGACTCTGTCCGAGCAGGCTTGCCTGACTAAGAGTGAGAAGCACACCTGTATGTGGTTATGTTGCGAGTTGCTGCCTTTAGTTAATTATAACTATGCCATTATACACTGTATGGCCTATCACTAGTATTTATTCCTGCTTATGAGTTAAGAGTTCTCTAAATCCGTAACTTACTTTCTTTGCTAAGCATCAGATCCTACAGTAGCCGCATGCAGTTTAGAAACCTGCATCTTGTCTACCTGTACGATGTTTTGAGGACTGTTTGCTTTCACCTTCTTTCACGCAGGGGTGATTAGTTGTATTAATTAACGTAACGTTAAATGTACTTTCTTCTAGTTTGTTATTAAATTGTTTCTGCAATTTAATTCCGTTATCTATCTTTTCCTTGAAGCTTTAAGTCAACTTAATTGGGTGATCTTTTATATAGCCTGCTTGACTATCAGCAGTCTATAGTGCGTGCACCCTGTAACCGAGTCATAGGATACCTCGTTGTTCAGGCAGGACTCTTGACGGTTTAGGGTGGTTTGTTGCCTGGGTTTATAGATAAGGGTTGGATCTAGCGTTTTCCGTTGTTGCTTGTTGCCGCATACCTAGTCCAATAGAAAGAGCCCAGTGTTTATATATCCCAGGACGTAACATTACCTTCCACATACATTAATTAGGGATTATAAGATGCCAAGATTAATTTCCATCGAGCACGTCTGCCAGACAAAAATTTATCATCGAACAACTTAAGTAAGGGTTTGTGATCTGTCCATACAGTCACATTATAGCCATAAATTATTTCTTTGTACGTCTGAAGAGCCCATATTAATGCAGCGCCTTCTAAGTCAGTTACACAATAATTTATTTCTGCCGGTTTGAGAGAACGGCTTGCGTAGCCTAACGGGCGTAATTCATTCCTTTCATCATACTGCATGAGAGTAGCACCGAATCCGGAGTACGAAGCGTCAGTGTTAATAACAAAGTCTTTATTAAAATCAGGAAAGGCAAGTGTGGGTCTCGTGGTTAAGCTATTCTTTAATTTATTAAAACTTTGCTCTTGTTCATAACTCCAATTAAATTCCACACCTTTCTTTAACAGTTCGTAAAGGGGTTTCGCCATGATTGCATAATTTCTAATGAAACTCCTATAATAACCACTGATACCAAGGAATTGACACAATTGTTTTACGTTAGTGGGTGTTGGGAAATTTGTGATAGCGTTCGTGAGATCAGGAGTGGTATTAACACCATCTGGGGTTAGTTCATGTCCTAACAAATTTAGTTTCTTCTTGAAAAAGTTACATTTACTAAGTTTAATCTTTAAACCAGCTTCATTAAGCCTAGATAAAACTTTCCTCAGTGCTTCAACATGGTCCGATATATTTTTAGAACAAATTATGATATCGTCTATATAATTATACATAAACGTTATCACCTAATAATCCTGCCAATATATTAGACATGAGACGTTGAAATACTGCCGGTGAATTTTTAAGGCCTTGTGGCAAGCGTTTGAATTCATATGTTCCAGAGGGGGAATTAAATGCGGTGTATTGACGGGAATCTTCATCTAAATTAATCTGATGGAAACCACTCGACAAATCCATAGTACTAAACACTTTATTATCAGTACCTAACGAGTTTAAGATTTCAGGGATTGCAGGCATATGAAAATGTTCAGTTTCTGTGAGAGAATTAAGTTTCCTGTAATCTACGACAACTCTATATTCGCCCTTATTTTTCTTAGGAACCAAAAATAGGGGACTACGCCATAAAGACAGAGATGGCTGTATTACATCTTGTTCCAATAATTCTTTCACATGCGTATTAGTTAATTCTCTTTGTGAATGAGAGAGACGGTACATTGGCAGATAAACAGGTGTTTGATTAACATCTTTCAAAATTATACGGTGATCCAGGATATCTGTAAATGCCATAGAGTCAGTTTTAAGGTGTACAGTGGAGTGAAATTCATTTAACAATTCGTGTAAAGGAGCGTTTGCCTCGGGATAATCTACTGGGTTAAGTTGACTTAATATTTCTTTCATTCGTTCATCAGAAAATGATGGAGTGAAGGCTTTCATATTAACATTACTTATGGATATAGGACTCATTTCCTCAAATATTCCGGGGATAACTTCAGCTTCACAAATAACTGTACCCGCAAATACTTTTATCATGCCATTAGTAAAATTAGTTAACAGTGTCATAAAACAATTAGTATGTCTAACTTCATGTAAACTTTGGGAGACGTGTATGCCTTTAATCATTCTAGTGTCTGGAAGTAAAACTAGTGAGTTAATATCTTCACATAAATTATCAGCATATACAACAGCGACTTTAGCGGAGTGTGGCTCAATTACAATATCCTTGTCCATAAGAATATTTGTAATAGAGGACTTTAATCCGACATAATCACCTACCGTGACTGAAGGGGTTTGAGGTTGAGAATAAGATAAGGGGGTTGTTTCCGTGTATGGGTAAAACCTTGTTTCCCGCGGGGCTCGTAAGACGGCGGGTATGTGAGTGTGTGGCGGCGGGAGGCGGTGAATGCGTGGGGTGGGGTGGTGGGGTGGTGGTTTGACCTTGAAACGCCTCCACTACGCTCTCACTAGACGGGGGAATATTTAACGTGATACCTTCAATAAAGCACTTTTCTATTTCCACTCCGTTCATGTGAGGGAAAAGCAAATTTTTCTGTTTCTCATAGTACCATACCCTAACAATATGTCAGCTCCCACATTAAGTGTATGTAAGACATAAAATTTCTCATTATAAGGATTTAGATCTGAATGCAAAGTCAGGGGCAAGTACGTCACTCCAATAATTCCCAAATGATCACCAGAAACACTTTCTAATATTACATCTGGAGGGGATATTTCAAAGACTTGTCAGAATTTAGTCTCAAAAATATTTTCAGGAATGAGGTTAACAGGAGAACCCGTATCTAACAAAACTGTCATTGATATACCCTTACTTTGAGAATTAAGAACACATAACTCTGGAGACTGCATGAGGGCACCAACACGTAATTTTCTGAGGGATTTGGGTTTCACTACTGGCGGGAGGGGGGGTGGAACACTTATATTTATGGTATAGCTAGTTGAGAGCCGCGCATCATGTTTCCCGAGTGTTTAGCAGTGTGTCTGAATGATTTGTGGTTCGCTACGACTGCCGCGACTACCTCACATTGGCTGGTCCAATGTGTCCTTTCTTTGCACTTCCGACAGTATGGCGAACGTCCTGTCGAAAATTCATGACTTTCCTTCTGTTTCATATGGCAATTAGAGACCTTATGGCCTGCATAACCACAGTAGTAACACAAGTCGGTGTTCCCAGTTTGAGAATTAGGTTTGGCCTGAAAATGAGTGGGAGAATGTGGAATGTTTCCGTGAACGTACGAACGTGACACATAAGCGTAATTTCCATGACGGGAGCCAGAGGGATACTGAGTGTGTGAGGGATTAGCCGGAGCGTATTTTTTAGGGTTAGGGAGCTGGGGTGTCTGTGGGAGGATTTTGGAGAACTGAGCTGTTTGTGGGGAAGGTTTGGGAACCTGAGCATTTTTAGCATTAGTGGGTTTTATTTGAGCAACAGTGAATTGTATTTGATTTGTAGTGATGCTGCCATTGTCACAAGCCTGTTGCAGAGAATTTGTGAATTTAGTCAAACTGTCAGTTGGAGCAAATTCAACTCTACGAGCAATAGGCTGTACATTTTCTGGCAACGCTGAAACCAACAGGGTATATGAGAGGAGTTTACCAAACTGTTTCAACGAAATCTTGTCATCTGTAAACCAAGAGTTACCTTTTAAACCGTTGCTCATTGTGTTCGCCATTACGGAACAATCTGCCAATAGAGTATCAACAGACTTGCCCTTACTTATATGTTGAATTGAGTTAGCAAAATCATGAATCAGAGCAAAGTCACCTCCTGAGTTTCGTGCAAATTTCTCCAAAAACTCGTCTTTGAAGGTTTGAAAAGTCGTGCATTCTAGCAACTCGTCACAAGCTAATAAATTACCGGCTGGAGTTCTACCCTTATCAAATTTAGAGCGAAATATATCGATTTTACCTCTGTCATCTGTGACCTTTCGAGCGGCGATCTCAGACTCGATATCACTAAATACCGCAAAAATTGATCTATTATCATCTAGGCCTGTAAATACCTTTTGCGCCTGACCGTGAAAAACATGTAAATTTAAGTTTTGTGCCATGTTTGAAGGTAGGTTAATGGGGTTGGCGGGAGTGAAATGGGAAAACGCAGGTGTGGGGTCTGGCAATGTAAGGCGACGGTTACCAGAACGAAGTTCTCTGTGATGAATATCATTTAAAATAGGTGGCTGTGTTGACATAACATGATCGGAAGGTATCGAAACATCGTCACAATTAGCATTAACCCGGGAACTGCCGGGAGACTCTTAAGAGTTCCCCCGGCGGACTGCGGGGAGACTCTTATGAGTGAGTGAAAAAAAAAATCAACTTTTGACATCGAAAAAAAATAAAAAAAAAAAAAATAAAAAAAAAAAAAAAAAAATTGGCCCCTGGGCCATGCAAAATCTCAGTCTACCTCCCCTCCTTCCCCACTTTCCTCCTCTCCTTCAGTTATCACCTATTTTCCCTGTTATTCCCTTATTCTGAGGTATATTTTCGTGCTAACATTAGCGAGTTGCAAGCAGGGTGTTGTCATCACTGATGGCAAGCGAGTGCAAGAGAGAGAGAGAGTATCGATTGACTGTGTCTCAGTGGCCTTGGGGGAAATTGGCGGGAAAGCAGCTTGCCTCACCCATACATTATACAACTCGCGGGCTATATCTCCGATTTTGACCATCCAAACGCTGTTTTCACTCGTTTTATTGTTGTTTCAGGTTAATACCTTTATAATCAACCCCTAATAGGCGCATATGGATAAGTATTAATGCTATTAATGGCACAATGAATATTTTAGTGACGGAAACACCTCAAATACGTCAGCACAGGGGGACGTTTCCAATTACCCCCATGCGCACTTCAGAGGTTAACAACAGGGGGAACATTTGAAGTACTGGAAACTGAATTATTTATTTCTGTATCGCCTGAGTTATCGTCCTGAGCTGTAAGATCGGCCTCAAAATGTGGTAGGGGAGAAGTACTGAAGATATTTCGCAAATTGTTCATGAGTTAGATAAAACAAAATGAAATATAAATGAGAGGCACCTCGCATAATAAACACATCATATATTAGTGAATTTCGATATGCACATTAATCTAACACATAATTAGCACTTGCACATATATATTGGCTTTTTATAATTCACTGGGTAGGTCTCGAACAAAAGTTTGCAAAATTAGTAATAGGGAGTTTACAGAAAGTAGATCTCCTTTCAAAGTATAGAAAAGGAAAGTCATAGAGATTATGAAAAGAAATTGCAGTGTTGTGTCTCACCCGATGTTGTTATGACTGAAGGTGAAGGGGTGATGACAACACACATCTGGTACAGGAACGGGTGGGTCTGGGCGCGGGTGTGGAGTTGCGGGTGTGGTTTGTGGGTCGGGTGTGGCGCCGATGAACGGGGTGTGGCGCGCTCACAAGGCCGCCGGTTGATTGAAGGTCGATCGTCCGGTTGATTGAAGAGTCGATTTTGGTTGATTGGTAGAAGTGGAGAGTGAGAAGGAAGTGTGGTGTAGGCGCTCTTGTCTAATCAGTTGTTGTAGAAAGAGACCATCCACTGCCAGACATGTGAGGTTCTTTACTCCGATGACACCACACCGTGTTGATGTGGATCTTCAGTAGGCCTCTCTGTGATGAATAATGTTTGTAGAAAACTGCCACCACTAATAGTTTATAGACATATTAGGAGTCTGGAATCAATCAACCCATGCGATCAGCCTTTCCTTTATTTGTTGTATAAGTATGCAGGAACACAGTCAGGAATCAAATCAGGTGTGAAATGATGGAATGGTGAAAATGGTGAAAGGGGTGTGTGAGAACGTGGTGAGTGGACCTCCGCCCTCGACTCGTGTCTGTCAAGTTCTCTCGTGTGATCGCCGTCATGCCTAGGTTCAACCGCACCTCGCCTTCCGAGAATGCATAACCAATCATGAAAGCGTGAATAATCCTGAATGACGAGTGAATAATAATACATGACGAGTGAATAATCGTGCATACCTCCAGTCCAGGGGTCTCCTGGTGTTTAGGTTAGCAAGTTGTTAATATAGGAATGAAATGATTAATCAGCATGTTTACCTTAGCTATTGATAAGGACACCTGTGGTTTTGCCTCTGGACCACAGCTAGCAGCTCCTTGTACAGGCATATACAAAAGTCGTGTCACAAGTATGAATTGAGTTAGAGTTGTCACTCTAAATATGAGTGAAAGGATCGTATAATAGTGGCGTCCTTTATGGTGGCGTCATTTAGGCGTCTGTAATCGACGCAAAATCGTGTCGATCCGTCTTTCTTCTTAACCAACACTACGGGGGAGGGCCAGGGCCTGACTGAAGGTGTGGCGATGCCAGCATCCAACATGTCTTGGACCTGCCGGTCTTCTTCCTGTCTCTGTAGTGGGTATTTTCTGCGTGAGGGTTGACGGATGGGAGGGCCTGTGGTGTGAATGAGGTGTTCCTCCATATGAGTTTTCCCGATTTCGGTGGGGCTTTGAGTGAACACATCGGTAAATTCTTGTAGTACTTGGTTAATTTGTTGTTTCTGGAGAGGTGTTACGGTTTTTGGAAGGGGCGGGAGTATGGTGGGTAGGGAATATTTGACTGGGGTGGGGTTTACGTCGTCGAAGGTTTCTAAATCTCCTACGAACAGACATTTAGGTAATGTTAAGACTTCTTCAGAAATATTTGTAATTAAAATGGCGTTGACATTAGAGGATAATAGGGCAGGTTGGATTCGGCAGCGATCCATGCAGGTGTTGTTTTTCAGTAGGGTGAGGATCATGTTTTGTTGGGGTATGGGGCAGATGGGTACCCATTGTTGGTGTCTGGGTGGTATTGACATGCGTTGGTTGATTACTGCAAGGCTTATTATGGTGGTGGTGTGATAAGAATGGTTTGTTTGAATGGGTTGTGAGTTGGCGTTGAGGTCGCCGGTGTAGAGGGGGACGTGTTAGGTTTTGTTGTGGGTAATGTTGAGCGGGAGGCATTAATCGGAGTAGTGATGGTTTTGTTTTGATGGTACTTCTGGTTTTTAGCTATCTGGTGTCTTCCGATAGTTTTTGGAGAAGGTAGTGGGGTTGTTTGTATTGCTCTTCCTGTTTTTTTTTTTTTTTTTTTTTTTAAGGTGAGGAGCCATCTGCCGCAGTCTAGTTGGGCTTAGAGTCATTGGAGGAGGTCCAGGCCCATGTAGCCATCGTATTGCTGGCAGTCGGAGTGAAACACGACAGATGGATGGTTGCATATTGCGTTGGGTTGAGGAGTAGTAATATGCAGGGGTGGTGTTTCGCCTCGGATAAGTAGAGGGGTATCTCTGTCACTGATGAGGTTGGTGGTGGCAGCTTTTAGTGAGCCTAACTTCTTCTTGTGTTTGCTGTAGAATGAGTTAAACAAACATGATCGGGCGGTGCTCGTATCGATGAGGAGTCATATTGGTATCCCCTGGACTTTGGCCAGGTGGTAAATTGGTGGTGGTTTGTTGAGTGCGGACTCCCCCGCCGAAGCCATGACGGGCAGGGAAGGTGTTAAAAACCCTGGGGTGCGTCGTCTGAGTCCTCCAGGATTTCTTCTTCCTCCTTGGTAATGAGGGCGATGTCCTAGGCCTCGTATTCTTCGTCGATGGTTTCCTCTTCTAGATCTCTCGATTCCTCTTCCGCGGCTGAAATGCGGGGTGTAGGACTCCTGTTTTTAACCTGGTCTCGGATAAAATGGAGGGGACAGGTGGAGATGCAGGCTCGGAAATTGAAAGGATTGATGGATACTAGTGGGTGGTCTCTAGGGGTGTATCCTGGTGTTGGTCTCTATGAGAAACGTCTGGATTGTTTCTGTGAGGGGTATATCTGGGGTGGAGTGGTCTGAGGATGGTTTGCGCGGAAGTGCTGGGGGCGCCCGGGAGTGTAATGTTGAGGGCGACACTGTGTTGGTCTAGGGTTATATACTTGCTGGAAGCTTCCCAGCCTCTTGTTGTTTTGTGGGTGGGTAGGGAATCTTTTAATGGCTCCTACCGTTGAAGTTTTTGGGCGGGCGGCGAGAAGCTTGCGTATCGTCACTATATCTCTTTGGAACCCGGTGGGGTCATGTATGGTGAAATGTTCTTTGACGAACGCGGGCAGTAATCGTAGTAGATGGTTGAATACTTGTAGTTTTAGTTGCTCTGCTGTCTGCAGGGGGTAGGCGGATTTGACGTGCTGGTTGATCGGCCAGGGGAACCTCGATATCTCAGTCATAACTGTTTTCGTCAATTTTTTGGGGGGCGACGACTAAGCCCAATGATGACTGAACTGCATCAATGACAATGGACCGGAATTGATCCCAGGTAAGTATGGGTGTTACCTGTGTTGCTACCAGGGAAACGGCCTTTCCGAGGTGAGTTAGAAGTACAGCGATCTTTTCGCGATCGTTGTTGTAGGCCAGGTCGAATACTGGTTTAACCATGTCCAGATATGTTTGGATATCGTACATGTCCCCATCATACTTGGGAATGGGAATATGTGAACTATTAATTGCCATGATGACTAGTGTGATATAATGCTCTACATCTTCTGATTTTTGTGCTGTAATTACATTTTCTTCCCGAATCAAGAACCACCGTCTGCCGCCAATGATATGCCAGGGTTTTTAACAGGTTTATATTGTAAATTGGTAGGTTCTGCTTAACTGGAGAAGTCAAAATCATACAACACATACACAGAGGGAGTAAAGGGTAAAGTATAACACTGCGTACATCTTATTAACAGCTTTAATTATTAACTCACTGGATAGAACGATAATGCTTTATTATACGTGAACAATGGTTATATACATACTGTATACTGACTGAGCACGGTCGAGGATCCACAAGGGAACTAGGAATATACTTATTTCCCTCTCTCTCTTACTACGCACAATACACCTTAATTCACTGGTGTGTGATATACTTTAACTATATTCTCTCTTAATACTTTATCTCACCTCTCGTTTTGATGAGAAAATATTTACTTAGGTTCAACTAGCTAATCTCAGGTTATCACTGGTATCATAGAACAATGGAAAATATATTACCCTTCATCACACACTGGTATATATATATTTAAAAAAACAGAGTACTTGGAGTGACTCTACTTTTCCAAAGTTGTTGTTGTTGTTGTTGTTGTTCCCCAAGCTGCCTGGCCGAACAGCCCCAAGGCCCCGAGCAATTCCAAGGCCATAACCGAGCGCCCCCACAGAACCCTCCCTGCCGGCCACAATAAAGCCTGGGTGACCGAAGCCACTCCATGGTGGGGAGCTGAGGAGGGTGCAGAAATGCCCGGGAAACCAAAGCCCCACCCAGGGCCCTGTGCCCCTCAGCAATTATGAAGAGAAAGTTGAGGGGCAAGGGAAAAATGTGACGCTTTGGCTTTTCAATCTTGGTAGATTGGGAGGTCAATCCACGGAAAAGGTGCCGTCACTTGAGATCTAGAAAATATATATTAAGTTAAAGGAACAGCCAGAGTAAGCTATGGGTATGGCAGAGATCGCTCAGTTCTCACTCTGATAGACCAGCCCATCACCACATGACTAGAACCCAATCCTCTCAGCATCAGCTAGGAAAGGCCCTAGAAAGCCGCCTTTGGCGGGGGGATAGCTCCCCTATTTCAACCCCTTTCGGGGTCGGGCACCCGCCCAATACTTTTCCAAAGTATTTCACCTTAGTCGCATTGGTATGAAAATAAACAGTCTGCTGAGTGACTATTTTCCTAAGTATTTCACCTGGTCGCACTGGTGTGAAAATAGGGGTAAATTATCCTGTTTCATTTGCTTGGCCTCTCTTACGGACTCCTTTTGTGCCTCACTGGTGCGACAACTCACAATTTTCGTCGCCGACACTAATAAATTGGCACATTCGTGACATGTCTCAACACCTCTCATGAAAAACCGTTTGACTCTCAAGGCCACTCAAGGCCTCGCAAGGGCCCTCGCGGGTTGTCGAAAATATTCGGACCGTTCAAAATTTTGGACGAGGAATCACGAGGATTGGTTGCCCTCGCAAGCATCGTCGAGCATCGCCGAGGGTTCTGCGAGGGCTTCTGCGATCATCTGCGACATCGACGAGACATCGCGGAGGGTTTCGCACAAAAAAAACTTTGCAACGCTGCATGGATGCTCACCGATGCTCTCAGATGCTCTGCTCGCCGATGCTCTCAGATGTTCCGAGAACATCGACGATGCCAAACAGCACCTTCGGCGAGGTGGGTAAAACAAAATTATTAGGCCTATAGTGAACCTGATGAACCCTTTTTTCTATGCACCTCTCGTGGGGGGTTCACCTTTTTTTTTCTTCTCTTTCTTTCCTTTTCTCTCTTTCTCTGGTTTGTATCCATTCAGCCCCATTCAGCCAACTGTGTTAAGACGTTTATCCCCATCCAAGTATCGATATTTTCCTAGCAAGCGATAGCGAACCAGCATTATATGGAGAAATCAGGCTTCGCCGGAGAAATTTTCTATCGAAAAATATACAAATTTAGCTTGCTCTCAAAACAAAAATATATATATGTTGGCTCGCTACCGCTCACCAGGAAAATATTGAAACCTGGATGCGGGTAAACGTCTTAAAACAGTAGGCTGAACGGGGCCGAACGGATTATAGGCAAAGAGAGAGGGAGAGAAAGCAAAAAAAAAACGAGGAGGGAGTGAAAGAGAAAACAGTGAGGTGGGCTCAATGTTTACGTTATGGCTTAGCCTAATTGAGCCCACCTCGCTGTTTTAGTTTTTTCTTTCTCTCCCTCTCTCCTCGTTTTTTTTTTTTCTTTCTCTCCCTCTCTCCTCGTTTTTTTTTTTTTTCTCTCCCTCTCTCTTTGCCAATCACCGAATTAAGGAAAGATGGGTTGTTTTTCTGGTCCCCCTTCTTCCTCATGGTTAACCCCATTAGTTTTCATATTTCATGACGTTCGGCCCATTAGTTTGGTGATTTTAAGACATTTCACCCCATTTCGTTGTCAATATTAAGACTTTTCGTGTCATTTAGGCATCGAGTTTTTCCTGGCTAGCGATAGCGAGCCTGTACTTTTTGAGGAACCGGCCTTCGGCCAGGATATTTTTCTATCGACAAATTTACAAATTGATTTTAAAGGAGGGTGTTGGGGGGTGCTTTATATGCTTGATGGAGGTCTAGGGATGAAATAGAAAACAAATGTTACGCTGGCCAGCTTGCCAGAATGCACTCGTAACTCGCTAGCGCTCGCCAGGGCAGTGATATGGGCTACAATAATCGTAGAACGATGTTCTTTCTTTCATAGATTTCATGTTGTCACAGACAGATCAGTGGTGGTCTTTATTCTTGTCTGTGACACTTGGAAGCATTTTATATCATTGATAGAATATAAGATGCATTGTGTGAAGTTGTAGGGAGAGAGAGAGCGAGCAGCGTGGTGGTAATAATGTGCGTGTGTATGTACGTGTGCCTTCCTCGCTTGGGCGGGTTTTCCCACGCTCTTGATTGACCGGCGGGCCTGGCTACGTCATAGGACGCTTCCTCTTCATGACGTAGTGGTCTGTGATTGGAGGCCGCTGTCCTGGGAGGGTGGTGCGGGCTCCTGCCCGCATTTCTCCTGCAGAGCTTGGCACAGCGTGCTTAGTCCTACATTTCCTTTGCAATCTGTCCCCCATCTAACCCCCTGTACTACTATTTCTCTCTCATACTTCTCATCCTTATTCAATTACTTATCCCTTCTGGTTCTGCATACGACTTCCATAGTCGGCCAGTCGTATTACCAGCACCAGTTCTCCATATATGTTTGCACTAGCTTTAGGGAGTATTAGAGTCATAGTCAAATGGTATCATAGTATTGGGGTGCTTCTAATTATTGAGTTGTTCTTTCCTACTATTTAATGCTAGACAGTGGAGGGTATCTTTGGTCGTTGTCTGAGTTATGTATGTGGCAAGTCAGAGCCTGTACAACATCGACGAAGCAAGGTAGCCTGTAACCCTTGTGCATATTTTTCCTTTGCGAGTGTAGCAGTATACAGGTGAAGGGCTTTTGCCTACTCTTACCTGTATGCTTGCTACCTCATTTTTGTTGACCTTTGTCGAGTGCCAGGGCAAGACCAGATACTAGAGATCTGGACTTACCAAGAGAGCCTCCAAGTCATTTAACGTAACATAAGGGAAATCTGTTCAAGGGGAGACAGTAGGCTACGAGCATGCTTGCGCTCTGCCTAGTTTCCTGATACCTTTTATGCCACTGCTAGACTTTATTAGTGAGAAAAACAGCATTGTGTTTATTAACTTTCATTGTGTATGCTTTAGGAATTATTCACGCCTTACTTTAGCCTAGGTTGATGCATAGTGCACAACCCAGTTTGGCTGTTACGTTGGCTAAGGAAGTACTGTTTTTGAGTGGTTATTATTAGTGCTGTCACAGAGTTGTTGCACTCCCTTGTTATATATATGTATCCTACTTATTGGTGTATTTAAGATACACGCTTTGGTGTCCTGCCCCTGCATTATTTCTGTTCTATATTAACGAGCATCTTAGAGCATCAGACCTTTTCAGAAGATTCCTTATCTGATTGCTGTAGGACTAGACTTCCAGTGTTTTCATAGAGCATTGAAGAGTTTAGTGTTGAGTACTGACTCACACTAAAGTTAACGTAAGCATATTTTCCTTTATTAAATCTTATGATAGTTTATTCAAGCATTGTTATTACTTTAGAGCATTTTCGTAACGTAAGTACTCCTGTTGTGAGTTGGCTTTGCCGTCACCGGAAAGCCTTTGTAGAAGTGCACTAAAACCCAGTTAATTGATACCCCGTTATCCAGTAGATTAACTCTGGAGGGTTTTAAGTGTTTTGTTCACCGGCGTAATAGTTCAAGGGTTTGGAATTAGCGTACCGTTGTTGCAGATATAGCCTATCATCTAGTCCATTATTAAGTGCCTTTGTTTATTTCGTAGTGCCGGTCGTAACACAAACAAAAAACGAGGAGAGAGGGAGAGAAAGAGAAAACAAAAAAGGCGAGGTGGGCTCAATTTTTAAGCCGTAACGCAAACATTGAGCCCACCTCGCTGTTTTTGTTTCTTTCTCTCCCTCTCTCCTCGTTTTTTTTTTTTTTTTTCTATTTCTCTCCCTCTCTCTTTGCCTATAATCCGTTCGGCCCCGTTCAGCCTGCTGTTTTAAGACGTTTACCCCCATCCAGGTTTCAATACGCCGAACCATCGCTTGAATCACTGAAGACGTCCCAGAACATACGGCGAGTTTTCTTTCATCCTCGCATGATTTCGCAAAATATTTTTGAAAATGTGACATGCCTCTGCGGTCATCGGCGAAACATCGCTCACTTAGCCGATAACGTCGCAGAAGGTCGGCGATTGCGTCGCCGACATCAGCGACATCTTCGCCGAGTATAATTTGTCATCTGTTTGAAACGGTCAAAATCGTGAACGTCGCACGTATTCTTGCGAATTTGACAAAACTAAGTCATCGGCGACGAATATCGTGAGTTGTCGCACCAGTGGGAAAGGGGCATTACAGTACACTGAGAGTACTCCAGCATGCTCTCACAAACACCTCCTCCTCCTATCTACTTCACTACACTTAACATGCACACCAAACTTCCTCCTTCAAAATGTATTTAAAATGATGAACACAGGCCCAGCCTCGGAGTCCCCAGGGGGGGGCGGGACCATAAATGCCCCCACACATGCCCGGCTTTCCCCTGACGACCCCTCTAAATGCTCTGCACCACAGCCTGTCACTCTTGCTATTACGTTAACTTTTGCAATATTCGCGGCCTTTCCTCTAATTTTTACTCAGTCGAACACCATCTCTCCTCCTACAAACCTGATCTCCTTTTCCTCACCGAAACCAAGGTATCTAAGACAACTTCCAGCAGCCCCTTCTCTGTATCCTCCTACTTTCTCTATCCTAGTTTCAAAGCCAAAGGCGGATGTTGCGCATACGTGCACAACTAACTCACTTGCTCTCGTGTTCCCGATTTCGACTCCTCTGAATTCTCAATGTTATGGCTCAAACTATTCTGTCATTCTCATACTAAATATTTCTGTGCTGTCTATCTTTCCCCTAACTCTACCGACTTTCCCAAATTCTTTGAATATCTAAACTCTAAACTGGAACACATTCTATCCATCTCTCCCTGCTCTGAATCTCCATCATAAGAGATTTCAACGTTCACCACATCCAATGGCTCTCCTCTCACACTACTGACTCACCTGGTGAACAAGCCTACGTCTTTTCTATCATAAATGACCTAGAGCAGTTGGTCCAGCAACCCACCCGTATCCCGGATCGCTTCGGAGATCGACCCAACATTCTTGACTTATTTCTGACTTCTAACCCTTCTTCTTGTATTGTCAATCTTTTCTCTCCTTTTGGCTCCTCCGACTGTAAACTTATCTCCGTCACCTGTCCTATCTCTCAGGTACGGCCACCCAATCCTCGGCGGCGCTTGTGGCACTTTGGCGCTGCCGACTGGGAGGCTCTCCGGCAGTACTTCTTTGATTTCCCATGGAATGACTTCTGCTTCTGTGGCCGAGAACCCTCGGAGAGTGCTGAATGCATTACCGAGGTAATCCTCTCGGGCATGGAAGCGTACATTCCATCTTCTTTCTCTCAGTCTAATGCAAAAAAATCTTGGTTTACTCAGGCTTGTTCTACTGCTGTCCACTACAAGGAGGAAGCATTCAAACAGTACAAACGCCTTAAAACTCAAGAATCTCATTCTTCCTATGTTTCTGCCTGGAATCAAGCCAAATCTGTTCTTCTACTTGCCAAGCACTCTTTCATCAATAATAAATGTACTGAACTATCCGTTTCTAGCTCTTCCCAGGCTTACTGGCATCTAGCCAAAAACCTCTCCAACAATTTTTCTTCCTCGTCTTACCCTCCCCTTTTCCACTCTGATGGCAAAACCATCCCTTCTTCCTCTGACAAAACTGAACTCTTCGACTCTGATGGCACAACCATCACTTCTTCGTCAGACAAAGCTGAACTCTTCGCTAAAACTTTTGCTAGAAACTCCACCTAGGATGATTCCGGTGCTATTCCTCCCTCTCCACCCCCCTTTCTCCTACTTATGCCTAATATCCTAATTTCTTCTAAAGATGTACTTTCTACCCTCTCTGGGCTTAATACTAAGAAGGCGTACGGTCCGGACGGTGTTCCTCCTGTTGTACTAAAAAACTGTGCTTCCATGCTGAGCCCCTGCCTATAGGCAAACTCTTTCATCTCTATCTCTCCTCTAACGTCTTCCCTTCTTGCTGGAAGTTTGCTCTCATTCAACCTGTCCCAAAGAAGGGTGACCACTCTCAACCCTCCAACTATCGTCCAATTGCTTTCATTTCTTGTATCTCTAAACATTTTGAAACTATTCTTGCTTCTAAAATTAATTTCTTAAGCATATCTCTTCTCATAATCTGCTCTCAGATCGCCAGTATGGCTTCCTCAAGGGTCGCTCTACTGGTGATCTTCTTTCATATCTTACTAACTCTTGGTCATCCAACTTTCGGGACTTCGGTGAGACTTTTTCTGTTGCACTAGATATATTGAAGGCCTTCAATAGAGTTTGCCACGAATCTTTTATTTCCAAACTGCCCTCCTTCGGTTTCTGTCCCTCCATCTGTGCCTTTGTCTCTAATTTCCTTTCCGGCCGTTCCATAGCTGCGGTTGTGGATGGCCATCGCTCACTTCCTCATCTTATCAACTCCGGTGTTCCTCAGGGTTCTGTCGTATCTCCTATTCTCTTTCTAATTTTCATAAATGATCTTCTCAACTGTACATCCAGTCCCATCCATTCATATGCAGATGACTCTACATTACACCAATCAATTAGTTTTCAAGAACGCCCCAGCCAGCAGTCCCTCAAAAGCAAACATAATGAAGCCATAAAACACTTATCATCTGATCTAGCTACTATTTCCATTTGGGGTAGAGCAAACCTTGTTGCATTTAATGCTTCCAAGACTCAATTTTACCATCTTACTACCCATCAGGAACCTCCAGAGGACTATCCCTTATACTTCAACAATACAAAAATCAACCCTTCAACTTCTCTCAATGTTCTTGGAGTCTCTTTTTCTTCTGCTCTCACTTGGAAGGACCATATTACCAGTCTTACAAAGGCAGCCTCCCAGTAGCTGGGTGTGCTCAACCGCCTCAAAGGGTTCTTCACCCCTGCGCAGCTTCTTGCTCTGTACAGGGGCACAGTGCGTCCTTGTATTGAGTATTGTTCACATGTGTGGGGAGGATCATCTCACACCGCACTTCTAGACAAAGTAGAAAGGAAAGCCTTTCGTATCATTAACTCCCGTCCACTCACCAACTCTTCTCTTTCCCTTCGCCGCAATGTTGCATCTCTCTCGCTATTCTATCGCTACCACAATAATCTGTGTTCCTCGGAGCTTTCCTAGTGCATACCACCTTCTCTATGTAGGTTTTTTTTTTTTTTTTTTTTTCTATGTGATTGAGGGAGGCAAAAGGCATAACTGCCTATAGCGAGTGCCTCCCCCATAGTTGAAAGAGTGACAGGGCCAAAATCAAGGGACGTTCGAGCCAAAATGCCTGGACACACAGAGTTTGAAGCAATTTAAGTCATAGGAAGAGGGAAAGACTGATTCTGGGAGAGAGTTCCAGAGCTCAGCTGTTGAGTAGAAGAAAGTTTGAGAGTAACGTTTCACTCTTGGGTTGGAGAGTTGCACAGAGTAGGGGTGGGATTGAGTTGCAAGACGGGTACCACGTGCCCTACGTAAAGGAGGTGGTATGCACTGGGATAGCTCTGAGGAACACTGATTATTATAGTAGCGATAGAATAGCGAGAGAGATGCAACATTGCGGCGGAGAGAGAGAGATTGCAGAGAGTTGGTGAGTGGACGGGAGTTAATGATACGAAAGGCCTTCCTTTCAACTTTGTCTAGGAGAGCGGTGTGAGAGGAACCTCCCTACACATGTGAACAATACTCAATACAAGGGCGTACTATGCCCCTGTACAGAGCAAGAAGCTGTGCAGGGGAAAAGAAGCCCCTAAGGCAGTTGAGCACACCCAGCTTCTGGGAGGCTGCCTTAGCAAGACTGGTAATATGGTCCTTCCAAATGAGAGCAGAAGTAAAAGAGACACCAAGAATATTGAGAGAAGATGAAGGGTTGATTTTTGTAATGTTGAAGAATAAGGGATAGTCCGGTGGGAGATCCTGACGGGTAGATAGATGGAGAAATTGGGTTTTGGAAGCATTAAAGTTAACAAGGTTTTCTCTGCCCCAATTGGAAATAGTATTTAGATCAGAAATTAAGAGTTCTATGGCTTCATTACGTTTGTCATTGAGGGATTGCTGGCTGGGGCGTTCTGAAAAACTAATGGAGTAGTGCAAGGTTGAGTCGTCTGCGTATGAATGGATGGGAATTAAGGTATAGTTAAGGAGATTATTTATAAAAATTAGAAAGAGAATAGGAGATAGGACAGAGCCCTGAGGAGCACCAGAGTTTATAGGGTGAGGAAGTGAACAATGGCCGTCCACAGCCGCGGCTATGGAACGGCCGGAAAGGAAATTAGAGACAAAGGCACAGATGGAGGGATAAAAACCGAAGGAGGGTAGTTTAGAAATTAAAGATTTATGCCAGACTCTATCGAAGGCTTTCGATATGTCTAGTGCAATAGAAAAAGTCTCACCGAAGTCCCGAAAGGAGGATGACCAAGAGTTAGTAAGATATGAAAGAAGATCACCAGTAGAGCGACCCTTAAGGAAGCCATACTGGCGATCTGAGAGCAGATTATGAGAAGAGAAATGCTTAAGAAATTTGGAAGGTACGTGGTACTTGCCTTGCAACACAATCCCACCCCTACTCTGTGCAACTCTCCAACCCAATAGTGAAATGCTATTCTCAGACTTTCTTCTATTCAACTGCTGAGCTCTGGAACTCTCTCCTGGAATCAGTTTTTCCCTCTTCGTATGACTTAAATTGCTTCAAACTCTGTGTGTCCAGGCATTTTAGCTCGAACGTCCCTTGATTTAGGCCCTGTCACTCTTTCAACGCTGGGGGAGGCACTCGCTGCAGGCAGTTGTGCCTTTTGTCTCCCTCATTCACATAGAAAAAAAAACAGAAAAAAAAAACAGAGTCCAAATAGGGGAACTCTATTTTCCTAAGTATTTCACCTTGTCGCACTGGTGTATGAGTGAGAATAATTTTCAGTTACACTCCTAATCTAACACTTGGGGATTGGAGTGATGAGCACAATTTGGGAAGAGATGAGAGGGTTGAATTCTGGTTATCTAATTTCCGTTGAGCCGCTTAGGTGGTCCTGCCGTGTGGATGGATAGTTTGGGATACAGATGGATTAGCTGGTTTTGGGTTTTAAATGATAGCTCCTTGATGTCATGACATAGGGCACTTTCATCGGACTAACTCAAGCGTGAGCTAGGACATGTCCTGGGCTATTAGGGCTCGTCTATCCTGACCGTTATGCTAATCGTTGATGAAGTTCCGTTTCGGTACTCTTGACTTGGGGTCTTAAATGCAATGTCTCTAGTGTCATGACACAGCGACAAGGTATCGGCCTAACGCGAGGAGATAGAATGATCATGAACTTACTCATTTCACTCAATCTGCCACTGACCGTCATAAGAGGTTCAGATAACTCAGGTTCAGTGCTTAGATATTTTTACTGTAAGTGCCCTCGACTATGGCATCGGACATATACAATATGGACTTCTATTTGTAGAGTCCCGTTAGTTAGACGGTATGGTATCTCTCAAAGCCCAAACTATTGGAAGGACCTTTACCATGGCAAGTATCTTTCTATAGTTTTAGAGTGCGGTTTTAGCAAAAGTAGTAAGGTGGGGACATGTCCTTGTGGTTATACTTCTAATACTAAAGGTGCAGCCTATTAGGGATATTATTATTAATCACTATACCATGGAATGTGATAATATTCAATCCTCAATAGGTAAAACAATTCCTCAGACCTCAAAAGATATTCACCATGACTTAAATTCTTTCCTTGAATGGGAGGGTAATTTTAGGACTCGATTGCTAACATGTTAGTTAAATCAAGCCCTAGAATTGCTTGCCTTATCTTGGTTTCCGTCGGGGTAGTGACGACTTCGGCTGATATGTCCCAGGTCAAGTGTGCGGAGGTCAGAAGGTCATAAGTACAGGGGGCATATTCTGGGGGGATAAGGTAGATTCCCTAGAAGTTTGCGGGCAGGTGAGTAGGCCTCTGCGCGGAAGAACGGCGTAACTGCTCCTTTGTAGTGCATCTATGTTGGTCCTTGTGTCTCTAACTGTACACTATTTTCTTGTTCGTAGCCTCCAGGTGATTGTGGGGAACTGGAATCGTTTTGCCTGGCGAGGTTGGTATATCAGGTTTTATTGTGGCAATTCTGGCATCTCGTCTGGTATGGTGTAGTGGTGCACAGGTAGGTTTTGGGCGGCCATGTGTTGTTAGTTTTGTTATGGTCTTGATGTCTTACCGTGGTTTTGATGCAGTGTTGGTCTTCCATGGTGGAGGTGAATTTTCTTTTTTGTGCTGGTATTCTGCTCCTTGTTCCTGTTATTGTCTGTCCTGGTTATGTCATTGTTGAGTTTGGGTATTCTTGGTATCTTCATTCTTTAGTTTTGTTATCTCCCTCCTTTGTCTTGGTTATTTTTCTTTTAGTTTCTCCTTCATCAATCTTGCTTCGTTTTCCTTGATGGTTGTGTCTTCTGGTTTCGTTATATTAGTTTCCCCTCCTTCTGTTTCCTTCCCTTTTCCTGGTCGAGCCGGTACGGTGGTAATCTTTAACTCGGGTATTTTATTAATCATTGACACTGAATGGCACGAAAGGTCAAAGGACAAAGAAATGGGGCAAAATTTATATAAATCGCCAAACTAATAGGCCGAACGTCTTAAACTCTGAAAACTAATGGGGTTAAACATGAGGCAGAAAGGGGACCAGGAAAATCAACCATCCCCCCTTTAAGGCTATGTGGCACTAGCGCATTTTCCAGCAAATTTTGATGAGCAGGTTTTTTCTCGTCCTATTTTGAGGGTCTTTCGCATTGGAATCGGAAACTAAATCTACGGTAGATAATGTTAGATAGCTTAATTACGTCTTATGAAACTTACATTATGATGATGCCAGGGTACAATTGCCCGTAACAAATGACGGAAAAATCGCTCGTGTGACATCGGCTTTAGGCTATGTCACACTAGAGCTTATACCGATAATTTACTATGACCAAGCTTTGTCTTGCATTATTTGTGTGTGTCTTTATGGTGTTGTTGGAAACTATGCTAAACATTAAATTACGTTAGGTATTTAGCACTAATAACACTTTTTTTTTAATCTGCCAGATGTGAATTGCTCCATAATATGTCGGAAAGAGCGCTATTGTGACCCTGGTTTTAATTCGTGTTCAAGGGAAATTTATATTGGGAACCTAATGGAAGTGTGCAAGTTCTATTAACATTTTAATGAGCCATTTGTAGTTACTTGTATATTTTGAAACCCAAAATTATATATATAGGTGCAGATATACTCACGTACAAATAAACACACGCACACACACACAGCCACACATGATACACTCCAGTAAACACATCAAGAAACACAACAGCGACCACCAACAATGGGAACACCATTGTACCGATAAACTGTATAGGCTTGTATAATGGCCGGGGATCATCCTGTGTGTGTGTGTGTGTGTGTGTGTGTGTGTGTGTGTGTGTGTGTGTGTGTGTTTGTACTTACTCTAGTTGTACTTACTCTAGTTGTATTGCGGGAGTGAGCATGCTCGTTATTTCCCGCCTCCTATATGTGTAGGTGTTATATGTATCGTTGGAATGGCTGTGGATGAGTGTGTAGTCTGTATTTTTAGCCAATTGGCGACATCGGAAACGAAGGCTTAGGGTGGATCTGTATGGTACCATTCTCACTATAGACGGTACCGTCTCGCCCGAAGGCTTAGGTAGCCATCAGCTTAGGTGAACCATATGATACCCATCTCACCTTGTACCATTTTTGCCAACCCCAGATGGGACGTCACAACGTCGTCCACTTATTCCAGGTTCCTATTTACAGCTAGGTGAACTGAGGCTAACACATGAAAGGAGACAAGCCCAATTTGTCTCTGCCCGGCCGGGGATTGAACCCCCGGCCCCTCGTGTGTGAGACGAGAGCTCTACCACTAGGCTACGGGCTGTGTGTGTGTGTGTGTGTTGTGTGTGAGAGAGAGAGAGAGAGAGATAGTGTGTGTGAGAGAGAGAGTGTGTGTGTGAGAGAGAGATATATATATAGTGTGTGTGAGAGATAGAGAGAGAGAGAGAGTGGGGGAGTGTGAGTGGGTGTATGAGAGAGAGAGAGAGAGAGAGAGAGAGAGAGAGAGAGAGAGAGAGAGAGAGAGAGAGAGAAACACAACCGCGACCACTAACAATGGTAGCACAATTGAACCAATATATTTTAGTCATGTATAATGTCTAGAGATTACTTTCCTCTCTAGGTTTGTGTGTGTGGGTTTGTGAGTGTGTGTGTGTGTTTGTGTGTATGTGCAAGAGAGAGAGAGAGAGAGAGGGCGTGTGTGTCTGAATGTGTGTGTGTATGTGTGTGTGTGTGTGTGTGTATGTGTGATAGAACATGAGAGACCCTGTAGAACACGATATCTGAATATGTAAACATTTTCACAAATAACCCCGAAAAGCTATCGTCTAAAAAATATCCAACAAACAATACTAACAAGATTCCCTCGATTTTTGCATGTTTCGCTCAACCCCTTTATTCCAGGAAACATAATTACATTCCCCTTTGGTCTTCACATTCTATTTACCAAAAGTCCATTAATAAGATAACTGACAATATAAAAATGAAGACATGCAGAGAAAAGATAACCTCACTCGAAAGGGAAATGGAGAGTTAGGTTTTGTGTTCTCAGAGGAATTCATTTGTGAACATATGTAGCCATTATAGAGCTATTGATCAAAATAATATCATTGCTGTGTATATCACAATATAAGTAAACATATCTAACACTGAATATAACTATTCAATGCAAATGTAATGTAATATTGTAAAATATATATATATATATATATATATATATATATATATATATATATATGTATTGGTTTTCCTCTAATGGCAGGACTGATAACACCTCTTATAAGACATGTTGTCTTCAAGGATAAAAAGTTTGTTATCAATTTGAAAAAGTTTAGTATACAGGTAAATGCTTTTAAAATATCAAGCATTCGCTTTGCCTGAGAACACGTGTATGTGTTTATGTGTATGTGTGTGAGAGAGAGAGAAAGAGATAATGTGTGAGTGTGTGTGTATCCGCCTGTGTGTGCGTGTGTGTGCGCACACGCCAGGGGGTGAGGAAGTGCGCGGGTACAAGTCTGGGAAAACTTCTTTCTGTTGTTATTATTGTTGTCGTCGTTCCCTAAGCTGCCTGGCCGAACAGCTCCGAGTCCCTAATGCCCCTTTCCCACTGATGCGATTTCATACGATTTTCATCGTCGAAACCAAGAAATGGGCACATTCGTAACATGTCGCAACAAAATCTTGAACCCTCGCATGATGATCGTTTGACTCGCAAGGCCTCGCAAGGGCCCTCGCGGGGCATCGCAAATGTTCGGATTGTTCAAAATTTGGGACGAGGACTGGCGAGGGGTCCGAATCCTTGCAAACATCGTTGAACATTGCCGAGGGATCGGCGAGGCCCTCGGAGATCCTCGGCGACATCGGCGAGACATCGACGAGCTGTCGCATGAAAAAAAAGCGTCGTCGAGAGTATACCCGCCACGGGTATACTTCGCAGAGGCGTGCGAAGGGCTGTGCGACGTAGACGAATGCTCGTAAAACACCTCGCCGAGGCCAAAGAGCACCTTCGGCGAGGTGGGTAAAATAAAGGATTAGGCCCATAGTGAACCTGTCAACCTTTTTTGGAAAAATGTTATTTTAATACCACGAATTTTCAGAGTGTTTTTTATAAACAAAATTGGTAATTTGCATCAATATATAGTGTTTGTAATTAACTAGAAATCTCGGGAAAACCTATTTTCCCCATTAGGCCTATCGATCGATGTTGAGACACGCTCGCTCCCCATAGTGATTTGAAAAGACATTAGCCTAACCTAACAACCTTACCTAACCTAACCTAGTATTATTGGTGGGGGCTGCCGCCCCCACACCCCCGCTGGTTGAGTACTAATCCCTTAATAAAAAAAAAAAAAAAAATTGGCTGTCGATTATACGAAGTTGAAAAAAAGTCGATGAAGTCTATGGTGTTTACTCTGCAATCTTCAGCTTTGATTGTACATTGATAACGGGAAAGTGCCGTATTGACAACCTTGTTACGAAAATTAAATTTTAGTACCATACTTTTATATTAGGCTTTTACGAGGGTTTAACACATTTTCATATGCTCTTTAGAGCTATCGATGACTGAAAGTACCGTATTGACAACCTTGTTACGAAAAATAAATTTTAGTACCATACTTTTTTATTAGGTTTTGCCGAGGGTTAAAACAAATTTTATTATGATCTTTAGAGCATATAGATGCAATATTTATCTTCAAATATATCAACAAAATTCGTGGTATTAAAATAACATTGAACCCCTTTTTTTCTATGCACCTCTCGTAAGGGGGTTCACCTGTTTTTTTTTTCGCTTTTTCTCCTTTTCTCTCTTTCTCTGGCTTGTATCCATTCGGCCCCATTCAGCTAACTGTTTTAAGACGTTTATCCCCATCCAAGTATCGATATATTCCTGGCGAGTGATAGCGAGCCAGCATTGTATAGAGAAATCCGGCTCTGCCGGAGAAATTTTTCTATCGAAAAATGTACAGATTTAGCTTGCTCTCAAAACAAAAATTAATATATGATAGCTCGCTACCGCTCACCAGGAAAATATTGAAACCAAGATGGGGGTAAACGTCTTAAAACAGTAGGCTGAATGGGGCCGAACGCATACAAGGCAAAGAGAGAGGGAGAGAAAGAGAAAGCAAACAAAGCGAGGTGGGCTCAATTAAGCCGTAATTCGTAAACATACGGCAAGGACATTACCAATCTCCGAATTAAGGGGAGATGGGTCGTTTTTCTGGTCCCCTTTCTTCCTCATGGTTAACCCCATTAGTTTTCATATTTTATGACGTTCGGCCAATTAATTTGGCAATTTTAAGACATTTCACCCCATTTCGTTGTCACTATTAAGACTTTTGGTGTCATCTAGGCGTCGAGTTTTTCCTGGCTAGCTATAGCGAGCCTGTACCCTTTGAGGAACAGGCCTTCGGCCAGGATATTTTTCTATCTAAAAATGTACAAATTGATCTTGAAGGAGGGTGTTGGGGGGTGCTTTATATGCTTGATGGAGGTCTAGGAATGAAACTATATAAATTATAAACAAAATATAAATGAGAAAATATTACGCCCATCCCCCCTTAAGGGGAGACTAGGCGTTTGTTTGGTCATTCATTCCTTTGTTTCTTAGTTTCCTCACTAGACTTCCATCAAACTTAAAACAAAAAACTCTAGACCCCCCTTCAAGATAAATTTGTACATTTTCGACGAGATGGGTTGGGTATGAGGGGGATCTGCTTGGTGTGGGCCAATCGGGGCTCTGCAGACCCCATAATCTTGTGTTGATCTCTGAACGCTTTGGTGAGGTCAGTCCTCAAGGCATTAGTGAGTTGGGTCTATAATTAGGCCTTGTAATTGGGGTTGGGTGTGACAGGGATCTGCCTTGTGTGGGCCGATCGGCTTTCTGCAGACTCCCGTTTTCTTATGTTCATATGTTTGTGCCATGAAATATATGCAAAAGGTTTTCGGATAATCTCGCTGAGGTCACCGCCGAACCATCGCTTAATTCGCCAAAGACGTCGCAGTACATACGCCGAGGATTCGTTCATCCTTCGCATTATTTCGCAATATTTTATTCAAATGTGACAGTTTTCGCCAAGGTCATCGGCGAACCATCGCTCAATTTGCCGATGACGTCGCATAATGTCGCCGATTACGTCTTATCCATCGGCCACATCAGCGCCGAGTGTAAACTTGTCAACGGTTCTTAACGGTCAAAATCGTGTATGTCGCACAAATTCATTGCGAAATGACAAAACTACGTCCTCGGCGAGGAAAATCGTATAAATTCGCATCAGTCGGAAAGGGGCATAAGCAAGGCCATGACCACTGTCAGGATTCCCCACAGGGCTATCAAGGAGTGTAAATTGTATTTTTGGTGTAAGTGATTGTGTGAAATGCAGTCTTCTAGGATGTGTCCAATGGTATGAGGTGCTGTTACATCCCATAGTATGTTAAACAAACTATCAAAAACAAAACTCTTTATAAATCTCTCATCATATACTCTTTATAATTATATACGGTAATAAACTTCCGATTTTTTGTTAGTATACTACTGTACGGTTATAACTTCTGTATGAGAGATGAAAGACGAACTCTTTATTAACACTGTGCAGAGTATTGTATTCAAACAGATTTACAATTAAGCTAACCATTAACGGATACCCTACCAGAAACTAACACTCCAATATAAGTACCGGAAATGGAAGCTAGTCGGTTCCCGTTTAGGACAATTAAGCAGCTGTTAAGCACTCTTAATTATCCTGGCCCCCAGGAACCCATCGTCTAATCACAATAGCTCACACGTTAACTAAAAGGGAAAGCTCAGAGAAAGATCGAACAACTAACATTTACCCTAAGTTATGACAACTACTCATCTCATTTCCACGGTTTAACAATGGTGTGTCGGCTTCTCAGACACGTAACCACCACCACAAGGCTCCACACTCTATCACGCCAAAACTTCCACTGACTAAGCAGTCTTGCTAACCCCTCACCTCACATTCGCTCACAATCTCCTATACCCCCGTCATTCACACTCATAGCCAATGAACAGACAGCTTACAGCTCCCGCCAATCCACGCTATTATCTCAAACAGTCATTCTAAACTAGGAGCGAGTATAGGGTTTCAGAAATTTTCATCATGTCTTGCAAACATCGGTGAGGGTGGCGAGTGATAAGGTATTCCTGAGGGCTTCGTTCGAACCAGGCACCTGGTGGATGACGAACGCCGAGGAGACAGCGAAGCAGCTTCAGTCAGCTTCGGGGAGACCCGTAATAATAATATATATATATATATATATATATATATATATATATATGTACAGAAAATATACCGGTTTAGACCAAAAAATAACCACAACCCCCATAAAAAGACATAGTAGGTACACAAGGGGTTAATAATGGCATGTATGTACACTTAGTGGAATTAGTTATAGTTGGCTTAGTTCATTGATTATTTAATTAATTAGTTAGTAATTTGTGAGTTGCTAAATGAAAGGAATGAAGAGCCAGCAAACATAGCTGGATATGGTATGGGAGGGAGAAGAAGAGAAGTAGTGGAGGAGGAGGTGGGGATCAGGAGGTCAGAAGTGTGGGAAGCCATGAAAAGAGTGAAGTTGGGGAAAGCACCAGGAACAGATGGAGTGTGTGGGGAAATGTTGAGGTATGGTGGTGAGATAGTGATAGAATGGGTATGGAAAATGTGCAAACTAGCATGGGAGAAGGGGAGTGCACCCGATGACTGGAAGACTGGCATAATAGTCCCCCTATATAAGGGCAAAGGGGAAAGAGGAGTGTGTGGTAACCACCGAGGAATATGTCTTCTAAGCGTAGTAGGGAAGGTATACAGTAGGGTAGTGATTGAGAGAGTGAGAGTGAGAACGGAGAAATGGATAGGCGACGAGCAGGGAGGTTTTAGGAAGGGAAGAGGATGTGTAGATCAGATTTTTACCCTGAATTGTGTTGTGGAGAAGTATCTGGAGAAGAAACAAAAGTGTATGTTGCCTTTATGGACTTGGAGAAGGCCTATGACAGAGTGGATAGAGAAGGTTTGTGGAAAGTACTTAGAATATACGGAGTAGAGGGCAAGTTGCTGAAAGCAGTGAAGAGCATGTATGAGGGTGCAAAGGCGGCAGTACGTGTGGAGAGTGAGCAGAGCGAGTTCTTTGACCTGAATGTTGGTTTGAAACAGGGGTGTGTGATGTCCCCGTGGTTGTTTACTGTATATATGGATGGAGTTATGAAAGAAATACTATCAAGAGCAGTGGATGTTGCTGTATCGCTGAAAAGGGAGGGAATTGAGTGGAAGCTACCTATACTGCTGTTTGCGGATGATACAGTTCTGATGAGTGATAATGAATGGGAGTTGCAGGGTCTGGTAAATGAGTTTGGAACAGTGTGCGAAAAACGGAATTTGAAGGTAAATACGGGGAAGAGCAAGGTTATGGTCTTCGAAAGGGGTGAAGTCACAGAGTGTGAGGTGAAGCTGAACGGTCAGGCTATGGAGATCGTCAACTCTTTTAAGTATCTGGGCAGTGTGTTGAGTAAAGATGGGACTATGGATGAAGAGGTGCGGGAGAGGGTACAACAGGGGAAGAGGGTTGTAGGAACGCTAAAAGCAGTAACAAGAAATAGGGTGGTCAGTATGGAAGTGAAGAAGTCCTTGCATGACAGTGTGGTAATCCCGACACTGACTTACGGAAGCGAAGCATGGACGTTGGTTGAGAGACTCAGACCAAGAGTGAGAGCAGTGGAAATGAATTACTTAAGGAGTGCGTGCGGAGTTACATGAGGGATAGACAGACTAATGAGGAAGTAAGAAGGAGGTGTGGTGTGGAGGTAGATGTGCTGGAAAGTGTGAAAAGGAACAACTTGAGATGGTTCGGCCATATGGAACGTATGGAAAGCGAGAGAATGACTAAGAGGGTGTACGAGAGCGAGGTGGAGGGACAGAGGGGGAGAGGTAGACCGAATATGAGGTGGAAGGATGGAGTGAGGAAGTACATGAACGAAGGCGGTGCTGGTTGGGGGGAGGGGCGTCGACTGACTGGGGACAGAGGTGCATGGGGGCGGTTCGTTCGTGGCCACCCCTTCGGGGATCACGGCGTCAGGCAATAGATAGATAGATAGTTAGTTGAATTAGTTAAAATTGAATTAAGTACGATAAAAACATATTACACCTAAAACACAATTTATCTATTGCCAAACGCTTCAATCCCTGCGGGGGTGGTCACGAATGAACCGCCATCAAATGCTTCCATATGCCAAGGAACTATCTATCTATCGATCTATTGCCTGACGCCGTGATCCCCGAAGGGGTGGCCACGAACGAAACGCCCCCATGCACCTCTGTCCCCAGTCCGTCGACGCCCCTCCCCCCAACCAGCACCGCCTTCGTTCATATACTTCCTCACTCCATTCTTCCACCTCTCTATCGGTCTACCTCTTCCTCTCTGTCCCTCCACCTCGCTCTCGTACACCCTCTTAGTCATTCTCTCGCTTTCCATACGTTCCATATGGCCGAACCATCTCAAGTTGTTCCTTTTCACACTTTCCAGCACATCTACCTCCACACCACACCTCCTTCTTATTTCCTCATTAGTCTGTCTATCCCTCCATGTAACTCCGCATGCACTTCTTAAGTAATTAATTTCCACTGCTCTCACTCTTGGTCTGAGTCTCTCAACCAACGTCCATGCTTCGCTTCCGTAAGTCAGTGTCGGGATTACCACACTGTCATGCAAGGACTTCTTCACTTCCATACTGACCACCCTATTTCTTGTTACTGCTTTCAGCATTCCTACAACCCTCTTCCCCTGTTGTACCCTCTCCCGCACTTCTTCATCCATAGTCCCATCTTTACTCAACACACTGCCCGGATACTTAAAAGAGTTGATGATCTCCATAGCCTGACCATTCAGCTTCACCTCACACTCTGTGACTTCACCCCTTTCGAAGACCATAACCTTGCTCTTCCCCGCATTTACCTTCAAATTCCGTTTTTCGCGCACTGTTCCAAACTCATTTACCAGACCCTGCAACTCCCATTCATTATCACTCATCAGAACTGTATCATCCGCAAACAGCAGTATAGGTAGCTTCCACTCAATTCCCTCCCTTTTCAGCGATACACCAACATCCACTGCTCTTGATAGTATTTCTTTCATGACTCCATCCATATATACAGGAAACAACCACAGGGACATCACACACCCTGTTTCAAACCAACATTCAGGTCAAAGAACTCGCTCTGCTCACTCTCCACACGTACTGCCGCTTTTGCACCCTCATACATGCTCTTCACTGCTTTCAGCAACTTGCCATCTACTCCGTATATTCTAAGTACTTTCCACAAACCTTCTCTATCCACTCTGTCATAGGCATTCTCCAAGTCCATAAAGGCAACATACACCTTTTGTTTCTTCTCCAGATATTTCTCCACAACACAATTCAGGGTAAAAATCTGATCTACACATCCTCTTCCCTTTCTAAAACCTCCCTGCTCGTCGCCTATCCATTTCTCCGTTCTCACTCTCACTCTCTCAATCACTACCCTACTGTATACCTTCCCTACTACGCTTAGAAGACATATTCCTCGGTGGTTACCACACACTCCTCTTTCCCCTTTGCCCTTATATAGGGGGACTATTATGCCAGTCTTCCTGTCATCGGGTGCACTCCCCTTCTCCCATGCTAGTTTGCACATTTTCCATACCCCTTCGATCACTATCTCACCACCATACCTCAACATTTCCCCACACACTCCATCTGTTCCTGGTGCTTTCCCCAACTTCACTCTTTTCATGGCTTCCCACACTTCTGACCTCCTGATCCCCACCTCCTCCTCCACTACTTCTCTTCTTCTCCCTCCCATACCATATCCAGCTATGTTTGCTGGCTCTTCGTTCCTTACATTTAGCAACTCATTGAAGTACTCCCTCCATCTTTTGACTCTCTCTTGCTTCTCGGCTAGCATTCTCCCATTCTTATCTTTCACACCTTTCTGTTTCCCTTGCTACCTTCCCTAACTTTCTTGACTTCTTTCCAGAACAGTTTCTTACTCTCCCTCCATTTTACACTCAGATTCCTTCCAAATTCCTCATCTATCTTCTCTTACTTTCTTTCACTACTCTCTTAACCCGGGAGCTGCAGGGAGACTCTTAAGAGTTCCCCCGGCACACTGCGGGGAGACTCTTAAGAGCAGAGACTTTGAACACGTACCAAAACCGCGCGTTTATAGCCAGGCGGCTGAAAATTGGTGTGGGTATAGTACTACATGTCAACTCTCGATACCACCCCGCCAAACGCTCGCCCCGCACTCGTGCAAGCACCACCGCGCCAGTAACCACGCACTAGTCATGGAGCCTACACGTCCCTCACGCTCGCTCCCTGATGACACAACCAGCCCTCCTTCTGGTGGTGTTAGCCGCCGTGGAAGGCAGAGGGTGGCTGCCAAAGACCCTAGCTACCAGTACGACACGCCCTACAGCTCAGAGGACGAATCACCAGCACCAAAAGCACGTAAAACACGTGCAAGCAGGGCAATGGCACAGAGGTCATTGGTCTTTCGGGACACTGCCACCACGACCCAGGCCACTGCAACAACCACTACCACCACCACTGCCACCACTGCCACCCCTGCCACCCCTGCCACCGGTACCAGCGACGCAGGAGGCCGCCCTAGGGCTGCATTACATGCGGGGGCAGGAAAAATGAAAGGCACGGGCGTAGGGAAAAGAACCCGTACGCCAGCCACAGTGCCCCTACCACCACCAACACCACCAGCCGCCCCTGGCCCGGCTGCCCCTACCGCCCCTGCTGCCCCTGCCGCCCCTGCCGCCCCTGCTGCCCCTGCCGCCCCTTCCGCCCCTGCCCAAGGAACAGGGAAGGGGAAGGGAAAAGGGAGAGGGAAAGCGACTGGGAAAGCGACTGCTGGCCCTGGTGTCCCTGCGGCCCTGCGGCCCTGCCCCCTGCCGCGCCTACCGCCCCTGCCGGCACGGCCACCCCTGCCCAAGGAACAGGGAAGGGGAAGGGGAAGGGAAAGCGACTGGGAAAGCGACTGCTGGCCCTGGTGTCCCTGCCGGCCCTGCTGCCCCTGTTGCCCCTGCCGCCCATGCCGCCCCTGCCCAAGGAACAGAGAGAAGGGCGACAGGCACCACCATCATCTTGCCATCAAGGCCACGCACCACTGCTGCCCCTGCCGCCGCCGCCCCTGCCGCCGCCGCCCCTGCCGCCGCCCCTGCCACCACCTCTGCTGTCCCTGTCCATAAGACTCCCGCACGTGCCAAAGTGACCCGGAAAACTCTTACACCATCTAAGTATGCCGCCCTGCTGTTTGATGGTGATTCGCAGGACATTGGCAGCCCGGGTTTCGACGACGAAGCCCTAGCACGGGACCAAGGGTGAGGGGATTTGGGAGTGGACAGTGGGAGTGAGTCCGACGTCGGTGACGAAAACGAGGAAGGGCATCGTCTGTCAAGTGAAGAGGAGGGTAATGATGATGAAGTGCTGTATCGCGACCATGGAAGCGATATTTCAGACGCAGAAGCAGACGCAGACGACATTCCGATCCCTGGCATGCCTTCGTTCGATTGGTCTGACGGGGTCAATTTTGTACCTGACGTGCCCCAGTTCAATCCTGGGACGTCAGGAACAACTGACGACTGGCCCTGTGATGATCAAGCGAACGAAAGCGACTTCTTCCTCGCTTTTTTCGACATGGAGGTAATGACGTACATCGTTGCCCAAACAAACGCCTACTACAGGTGGGTGTTTGGCAGATTGGACGTCCTTTCTCCAAAAGCGAGAATACGAGGCTGGGTGGATACGACTGTGGCAGAATTTCTGACGTTCTTTGCCTTGTTGTTCCTCATGCCTCTGATCAAGAAGCATGTGTTGCAACACTACTGGAAGCACGACCCTCTCATCGCCACCCCAACTTTCAATAAGTTCATGACTCGTGACAGATTTTTGTTGCTGCTAAGATTTATGCACTTTGCAGACAACGAAAATCCTAACAGGATTGACAGGATATGGAAAGTTCGGGATGTGTTCACCATGTTGTTGGAGAGGTATAGGAAATACTTTTACCCCTTCCTCAATTTGGTGATTGATGAGTCGCTCGTGCTCTTCAAAGGACGTCTTGTTTTCAAGCAGTATATCCCCTTGAAGAGGCATAGGTTCGGAATCAAGCTCTTCGTGTTGTGCGACTGTGAAACTGGAATAGTGCTTGACATGATCGTGTATACAGGAACTGACATTGACGTACCGAAAGCCGCTGCCAATGACCCCATGGGCATGTCAGGTGCCATCGTCAGGAAAATGTTGGCACCTTACCTGGGCAAAGGCCACATCATCTACACTGACAACTGGTATACTTCTCCTGCTCTCTGCCAGTTTCTTTATGACAACCAAACGGGGTCATGTGGGACTGTCAGAAAGACAAGAAAGTTTATGCCAAAGTTCACAGGTGATGTCATTCCTCTCACAGATGCCTCCTCCAGTGACACACCTTCAGAAGACGACCTGGCCCAGGAACACCGCGAGAGGCATGTGCGAAGAAGGCGACGAAAGGGGCAGAAATACAAGCAGCTCGAGAAGTGTGGGAAACTGATAGCCCTGAAGTGGAAGGATAAGCGAGACGTCCACCTGCTTTCCACCGTCCACACAGGTGCCCAGGTGGATTCTGGCAAAATCCACTACCGAACCAGGAAGACAATCTACAAGCCCGACATGGTAGTGGACTACACCAAAAACATGCGCCTGGTGGACAAGTCTGACTGTCAGCTGTCAGGTGTTGAGTGTCTGAGGAAGACTGTGAAGTGGTATCACAAGCTCTTCCTCCACCTAGTTGACATAACGATGCTGAACGCCTACAACTTGTGGTTGGTGAAGAAGGATATGGCCCCAAACCAGAAGCTGAAATTCCGGGAGTTCGTGTACAACGTCTCCTACCAACTCCTGGAGAAGTATGGCACCACCACTCACAGACGTACGGCATGGCGTGGGGATCACGTTCCTGACCGCATCCAGCTGGGTGTCGAAAGACACTACACAACCAACACCGAGCTGATTGGCACTCGTCACAGGCAGGTGCAGTGCACCGTCTGCAGCTCCAGTGTGAGGAAACCCCATGTAACCAAAAGAGTCACCTCAATGTGCGCCGAGTGCAAAGTTGCACTCTGCCTGGGTGACTGCTTCAGGGACTACCACACCTTCAAGAACTACTGAGTGTCGGCCCCTGCCCTGCCCTGCCCTGGACTCGCCCCGTGCCCTGCCCTGGACTCGCCTCCTGCCCTGCCCTGCCCTGGACTCACGCCCTACCTTACCTGACCTGACCTAATTGATCACGCTACCTCATAATGTAACATATATTATATAATGTATAAGTTCCAAAGATGTCCCTGTGATATAGCTTTTACATTATATAATTGTATGTTTCATTATTTAGTTTATAAGTTTCAAAGATTTACATGTAATATGCCTTATTTTTTTAGTATATCAATATATATGTTTGTTATTAGCCTAAGTAATGTGTATATAATTATTTTCTTACCTCAAATGAATTGTACAAAAATAAATATGTTTCAATAAATCATGTCAAACCTACTATGATAATAAAATAAAACAATAAAAAAAGAAAAAAAGAAAACAAGGTCATGTCATTGTATTCTTACAATATGATATATTCTATGAATATTTCATATTGTTTGAATACAATGGCATGATCTTGTAAAAAAAAAAATTTATAAATTGTTTTCTAGACAATATAAAACCTTCCCCATAACCCCCTCCTGGATTCGATCCCACTACCCTACGACACTTTGAGTTTTCCAGTCCGCGACCTTACCAACCATGCCACAGGAGCTCATACCAAATATCACTCAAAACTTCGTGTCTACAATCGAAATGACAATATACAAAAAAAAATGAATTATCCCACCAATTTACGTTTGTAAATTGATGGGATTATCAATTATATCATGCCAAGGTTTATAATAGTTTGTCTCTGTCAAGAATTAGTAATTATATAACTTTATTCTGTCAAAAATTGCCCAAACACTCAGCAAAATTGCCCCTCTCAGTGTGACTCCACTCATTTTCACACGGTCAGGCGGTCACGAGGTGACCCTTGCCGCTCCTTGATTCTCCAGCTACAGCAGCTCTGTCTGGGAACAAAATTGGTATAAATACAATAATGGATAAAATACTCTTCACAAATACATTTGTATTGTATAATATTGTAAATAAAAATGAATAATAACTGTGTGGGTGTCGAAAATTGCTCAACCAGCTTTCTTATGTCTCGCCTACGCGCGTATATTGGATTATACATAGTCATGACTGTCATACAAATAATTGCAGTAGGTCTCGAATATACATTTAGATTGCATATTACTTCGAAATAAATAAGTAAACGTTTCTCTGGTGGCAATCTACCCTTTCGCAGGTGTAAGGAGACACCAGTCTATATTTAGCCCTCTATCACAACAGGCAATCTGCCTGTGTTGACTCAGCACCGTCGCTGGTGGTCTATAAATATAGTACTTTATTTACAGTCAATGGCCTACATGTTTCTGTGGTACTTCACATGTGTCTAAAATGCAATGTCTGCTTGCATAAAAATGCAATTCTGAAGTCCATTTATATGTACGACATACGCATGTCTCAGTTTCTCTCTCTCTCTCTCTCTCTCTCCATTCCTGACTCATGTTATTGTAGACCTGTTGATGGCAACGAACACCAGCCATCTGGTAGACATAAGGGTCAAAATACCAAACATCAATACGCCTGGGGCGCCTCCACAATTATCACTAAGCTGGTTATCTATCTAGAGATCTGCCTGACTTCCATCTCTCCACGACTCACTCACTCACTGCACCCCTGCATGCCTCCCTCCCACCCACCCACCCCCAACCCCCCCTTTCAGGCTTCCGTCTGCTAGAAACACATTCACAATTTGCGTAAATATCGCATCAATTGGGCTATATGCGGTATATTCCTTGTTATATGGGACGCCTACATATGTACACGTCTTTATTATAGCATGAGAGTGCTCTAAATACAAGATTGACGTGATATTTATGGCGTAACACACCCTCTCCCCATTTCATTCCCACCACAACTCACTCACACCTTGGTTCACGCATAGAAACTCATTGATAATGTGCGTAAATATCGCATGAATTGGTTTATATGCGGTATATATTTTGATATATGGCACGTATACATACGTACAAGTCTGTATTATAGCGTGACAGTGCTCTACGTACAAGATATACGTGATATGTATGGCGTAAACCACACTCTCAGCTCATAAATTGCCGCCAAACCTCCAACACATCTTCATTCCCGCCTAAATATTCTCTTATAATTCCCTTATATATTGCAATTTTTGGTCACTATGAGGCATATTCATTGTTATATGGGTGCCCTACACATGTATACATACTCTAAATAGCCTAAAAGGGCTCGAAAAAGGAGATATACGTGATAATACGCGGTAACCCACCCCCTCCTCCCTCTCCTTCTATCCCCTGCGCGTGTAAATATTCGGCAGGGAAATCTCGCCGCTCGATGACAATCTAGCCGCGCGGTGCCATTCGCTCCACATTTTTCAACTACGGACCGTTCCCCTACCCCCCCCAGACATTTTTTGGGGGGTCAAATATATATGGGCCGATGCACGCAAACATTCCCTACACGATGATGTACTTTTTATCGAAATTGGCAATAGGTCCCAAAATCATCATAGGTGCGCACAGTCTTACCCTGTAGAAAACCCCCTGTGCGCCGCGGAGAGGTTAACCACCCTCTTACTCTCCACGTACCTCGCTCGTTTCTGTCTCTCGAAATCTTCATTCCCTCTACTACCCAACCACTCTCTATATGCTCTCTTCTTTTCTTCCACAGCTATTCTTACCTCTTCTGTCCACCATGCTGTACCTTTCACACCCCTCCCTCTTCTCCTCACTCCACACACCTCCTCACATGCTGCACAGATCTCATCCTTAATAATTTATCCCGCTGAGTGCCAGGTCCATATATATACGGACTAGGGTCTTGTCACGCCCAGTGCCAGGTCCGTATATATACGAACTCGCCGAAAACAAATCGTAGCAGTGAAACGACTGCACCTATGGCTTTCATATTTCTACCACATATACTATTGTGGACATAAGTCCTGCTACACCTGTCTGACAGGGAAGCGCGAATGGTGTTGGTAACATTGATACCCCCCTCCCCCCCCATCCCCACTCTACCACCCTCTCTCAGCCAAGCCCCTCCTTCCCTAGCTACTGTTTCCGTTCTTGTTCACGTCTATAAGCCGCTCTTTATGTCTCCCTCTCTCATCGAATCACTGTATTTTTATGAATGTTTTCCTAATCTTCTAACTAATATGAAATAACATATCGTTACATACTTCATATTTATATTTACCATTTTATACAAACCTAACAAAATATAAAGATTGATAATCCCTTCGAATATGGAAGTTTTTAACTATATATGTTATTTAAGTCAATTACAACCGAGACTTTAATTTATTTTTGCATTATCATATTTAAATTCAGTTATAATTATCTAAACCCATATATCCCACTGTTTGGAGTAAGTATGTATTTTACTGTTAAATTTTATATATTAGTAAAAGAGATACAGTACACACATACAATATTAAAAGTTATAAATATATGTTCACGTGTGTATTCTCAATAGTCGCCTGTCAACCCACCTCCCCCTTAACCCCTTCAGCACGATGGCGCCTTTTTACCTTTGATTAAGTTTAAGAAGGACCTATGTTATTCAGAAGTTCTATTGAGATCTTATTTACCCCTTTGGATCCTACAAGTATATTATAAGATAAAGAAAATTGTCTAATTGTAACCAAAATATGATGAAAATAACGTAATCGTGTTAAAGGGGTTAACTTACAGTAGCTCACACTTATCTACTCATATTTTGTAACTAGTCAACTAAAACACACGGCCACACACATTAATGTGACATTACATTACACAATCTGGTATGTTATTTTCTTACTTTAGGAGTCTTTCAACTGCCTCAGCAAACACTGCTCCCTCCGAAATTAACCCCTTCCATATCGGGGATGTACTATAGTTTCATTACAGCTATATTGTCACAATTTTGTGGTATATAGAATAACTAATCGAGCTGGTATGAAGCCTTTTAATTGTTACACTTCCTTCCTTAATTGAATACAAACTTAGAGATATAGCTATTCTCGATTCATTCGAACCATGCCTATGGCACCTAATTGGTGTTTGTATCGACGCCCATGATTCCCCATCTTATCCATACCGTAGCTCACTGGCCCTGAAGAGTCGCAGAGCTGATAATGTTTTTATTATTATCTTTATTATTCTTTATTAATTAATTATACTAGACACGTGTTAATAATTGTAATGATTACTTAACAATCTACAGTGTTATCCGAATTTTAAGAACCTTGATATATCATATTAAACACAATAGTTAATAAAATATACATCATACAGTAAACACAAGCGAGATAAATAAATGATGAACCCAAAATGTAAGCAAGATATGAAGACTGACTGATTTGGCCCACGCTTCTTACAGCCAATCACAGGCCCTGCTTCACTTATTACACATAACAATAGGTAGCAAAGGTATTTCATCTCTTGATTGTGTCTAAGGTATTATATCAGTTATTTATATGTTCCGTGTGATACTTCATTGCTCTTAAGGTTTGGATATCACGCTTGACGATCACATTATTATTTGAATTAATTATATTTATTTGTATTGTCCATATATATTCATTAAACTAGATAATTCTTATTAATTCTAATGATAATGTGATAAGTGATATCCGAACCTTAAGACATATAAAATATCACATAACACCTAAATAACGTAGATATCATACAGTAAACACAAGCAAGGGAGGAAATGCCGTCACTACCTATTTACATGTGTATATGTGTGGTAGAGATATTAAGTGTTGAACACAGAGCTAAAATGTTTTGAGTTGGAATATTGCCTCCGACAGGAGGAGGATATTCTTTGGTTTCCTTGCAACACCATTTACCCCTTAACCTGGTAACGGCGAGGGGGGGGGGGGGGGGGGATTGAACCCGGTCCCCATGGGTGAGCATATAGGCTCCATTCAGGCCTATAATCGTCATTTTACGATAAATATAGTTATTACTTATTCATATGAGCCTATTTTACCTTCACTATTAAGATAGTAACCTGTAACAACAATAAAACAAAGTGAAAATATAATTTTTCTGGTCAAAATTGCGAATATAGATGGACCAGCCCATTCATAAATTATGGAGAAAATTGAGGCAACCCCTCCCTCCACGAGGCCTCAAGCCACACTGAGCCTACTCATACACACACTCGGTTATGTAACACACCCTCTAGGCACGTAAGCACATCCTCCACACAGTTTGCTAATGTTAGCACAAAAATATACCAACGAATTAGGGAATAACAGGGAAAATAGGTGAAAATTGAAGGGGGAGGGGAAAGGGAGGAAGGAGGGGATGTGGAGGAGTGATATGAGGTATAGGGAAAAAAACAAAAAATAAAAAAATAAAAAAAATAAAATTGTTTAGGCTGTTTAAATGTTTTTTTTAGGCCTCCCTCTTAAGAGCTTTGCCGCCGTCGCCCAGTAAAACCTCTTAACCCTTAATTAGCGGCGAGCAACATAAGTCGAGTTAAAAAAAGCTGGACTATGTGGCGGCGCTCGACATAGGTCGAGTGGCAATTTCAGCACGTAATGTGGCTGAGAGAGAGAGACAAGTGGTGGCAGGAGACTAGCGAGCGTATGACTGCTCCAGACCACCGCGGCGAACCTACTGACACAAATCTCAGCTCCCTCCTCCCTCTCTCACTCGCTACATACTCAATTATGTACCGAAAGTACCGAATTACCTGCTTTTTGCACTCGCGTTGCACGGTTATTGCAAGAAAACTATCCATCATACAAGGATCGTTATGGTGTCATTCGAAAGCTCTGTTTATGCCCTTTCAGGGATAGGTACTTGTTTTACGTTCTGGGTCTTATTTAGGCATGAAAATGATCACGTAAACAGCCCTATTTTGGCTAAAAACACCCCGCTGTGCGGTACATATAAATAAACCGCATAGGCCGCTCGTAAGGTGTTAAGAGCTTTGCCGCCATTTACGGGTTAAGGTTCATGACGCATGTTAAACAATTTATTGTGGCTCCTTTTAGACGATTTTATACAGCGTAAGAAAGATCTTTGGGAATTAACCCCTTATTGGCGGCGCTCGACTTAAGTCGTGCACCAATTTGCAGCAAGTTAGGAGCATTATTAAGGCTTTTAAAGGGTTAAAATTGAGTGCAAATGGCCGGGAGCACAGCGGGCCAAACAGCCGACTCCCAGGGCTTACCGCCGCCCATTAACTCATGTTCCCTGTGTTCTCGAGAGGCCGGCAGTGTAGCCAGTAGTGAGCATAGCTGGGAAAAATATACCGATATATGCTAAACTCCCATGTTCGTGGCATCACTGCAAGAGAACCACAAGTGCTACGTAGCTCGTTCTGGTCTCATTTTGAAGCTTTTAGCGCCTAGTTTTTTGCTAAATATTTTTTCTTTTTCATGCAGATGCTTGATTTATCATGTAGGAGGGCCTGAATATGCCCAAATGAGCCCAAAACACCCTGCTAGACAAGGGTTAAAAAGGGTAAAGATTATCCCAATTAACCTTTTGATTTCCATATACCTTTCCTAATCAGAATATAATTGCCTAATTATAGCCAGAAAACAAATGCATCAGCGATCCTAAAGGAATCAAGCCGAGTAAGGCACCAGACTTAAATCCCATGTAATCTGTGTGAGGCAACATGGTCAACAACTGGGAACACGAGAACATGATACATGAAAGTGGTTTATTCGGTTAATATATTCTCATGTAAACTATAATTTTTTAGAAGTTATTCAATTATAGAAATAATAGTTCTATATCTACAGTGTATTAATCACGAGTGAAGTATCTTATGTGATGCAGAACAAGTTCTCAAATGAATGATTATGATAGTTACAGACACACATACGATAATAAATTGACAAGTAGAACCTGTTTTATCTTTATATTCCTTCATTTACTACCATTTCACACACCCATATTGTTTCTCTTACGCAATCAATTCCATTACTTTTAAACCTTTCACGCACATATGACGCAGAGGTTGCCAGATTAGCAATAAGAAATAGAGTTCTCTCACTCTTATAATTACCTCTCCAAAATTAGTTTTCTGCCCACAGCTAACTCAAAGACAACTGCAGAGGTTGAAGTAACTAAACTAAAGGTTTCTAAATACCCCTGATGGTAACAAAGGCTTTAAAGTATCCCTAATAGGCTAAAAATTGCGTCATATGTCGGAGAGGATTAATGGTGACAGTTACATTGTGTTGTAATTGTTGATACATTACTTCCAATTATGTGTTTTAATGAAGTGCACGTCCGTAATTTGTTAATAAATAACCTATAACTCAAATTAACAATACTTACACTGCATCATATTATTATAATTATCAATTTTGAAACAAACTGCCTGGGGAATTTAGTATATGGTGAAACAACAACAAACACTTCAGCTTAGGACTCTCTAAAACTCTTTATTTTTGTCTATATTTTGTTTTCTTATTAAGCAGGTAGCTGGTTAAGTACCGTAAATAAAGCCCAAAGCGAAGAGTTTTTTTCTGTTTTGGTTTTTGTTCCTTGTATACAACGGGTTCTTACCTATATGGACACTCTTCGCGTATAAGTTATATACGAACACGTGACAATTGTTTATATAATTTATCTATCTATATCTATTCATTTCACGTGGAAGAAAGACTAGGGTACCGGTATTTTATAATATGTAACCTAACCTTCCATTCACTTTTCATAGCATGAATTTGAGAAATATTGGATTGAGAAATATATTAAGAAAATTGATGGTGTATACAGCTAGTAACTACAAACAATATAACAATATTTAGGAACAAAAACGGTTTACAAATATATACCACCGTTTATAAATAAGGTTATATCAATAGTGCTCTTAGTTAACCCCTTCAGCACGATGACGTCTTCTTACTTTCGATTCTGGCTATAATCAGACGAGTTTATGCAGTTTAAGAAGGACCTGTGTTACTCAGAGTGATTATTGAGATCGTATTTACCCCTTTGAGTCCTAGAAGTAGATTATAAGCTAAGGAAAATGGTCTAATAGTAACCAAAATATGACGAAAATACGTTATCGTGGTGATGGGGTTAAAAGAAGTGTTGCATGGTAAACCAAAAACCGGTACTCTTATTGTTGGACAAGACGATAATTAATCAAACCCAAAACATTGCCAGTGCGTGTTTAACAATACCTTTACCACTCAAGCGTAAATCTAATCTCTTTGCAGGACAGCCTAATTTTATTATTAATATTACTATAAATAATAATTAAATGGTTTATCTTATGATCTGTTTAGCCCAATATCAATTATGTTGAAACACCTATAAACTAACTGGACATTAAATATTTAAAGTCATAAAGAGCCAGCAATAATCATATTTACATTAGGTAAATTCTCACATGTTCATTATTTACAAGGTTCCTTAACCATTACATCTACAGTATATCCTACTTCATTATCCCTTTTTTTTTTTTTTTTTTTTTTTTATATAGGCCTAAGTCTCCATGGCTGCTGTTTATTGAAATGGTATGGGCATGAGTCTCTTCATCCAATTAACGCTACAATTATGTGGTTTAACTCATTCAGTAGCGGTAATATATTCTTTTCATCCTATTCTGTCAAATATTTGACGATTGTATTGAGCTAAAGAAGTCGTCTACTTTTTAAAATGTTACCGACTATCGCAAATAATACCTTAACTACAACAGCCCCTTTCTTATCAATATATAATAGTCTGAACATAGCTATAGTGAAATATATAAGATGTCCCCGGAACCGAAAGGGTAAATAAAAAGTATCTTTTCATGGTCTAGGTAAGATTCACCAAGGCTCTCTGCTCTATGATATTGACATTCATCTGCTACGCAACGACTCCCTTAAGCTACTTCACTCGTGATTAATATAGATATACTGTATACAGTATATTTTAGTTCTATAAATATGTCATGTTTAAGGAATTATAGTCTGTTTTGTCTTACAAATGTCCTCCTCCTTATGTTTGATTTAATAATTCATGTCAACTGCCTTATTTAATATACACAAATGTCATGCCAAATTGGCATTTTGCCCCAACGTTATGATGAAACAGAGTCGAAATTAATTAGGTGTAATTACATGCAATCCAATATTGTACTTGACTGAACTGCACTTATGTATTTGTTTATGTTAATCGAAGGGACAAGAAGAACCATTTATCCACTCGGAAGGAGCGAGAACCGTATCACTCCCTTCACCACTTACAGGTGGCCTCGCCCAACACTTTAATTTCAACCTCTCCAGTGAATGGAGTATAGTTATTTATAAACATTATTATTCAGTAAAAGAAGGAAGTGTAATAGTTAAACAGTTTTATACCATCTACATTAACTCTTCTTAATACCACATATCCTTCCTTAACTGCATAATTTTGTCTAAATATAGCTAAATTAAAATTAGACCCAACCCTGGTACGGAAGGGGTTGTTGTTGTTGTTGTTTTTCCCCAAGCTGCCTGGCCGAACAGCCCCAAGGCCCCAAGCAAGGCCAAGGCCATAACCGAGCACCCCCACAGAACCCTCCCTGCCGACCACAATAAAGCCTGGGTGACCGAAGCCACTCCATGGCGGGGAGCTGAGGAGGGTGCTGAAACGCCCGGGAAACCAAAGCCCCACCCAGGGCCCTGTGCCCCTCAGCAATTATGAAGAGAAAGTTGAGGGGCAAAGGAAAGATGTGACGCTTTGGCTTCCAATCTTGGTAGATTAGGAGGTCAATCCACGCAAGAGACGCCGTCACTTGAGATCTAGAAAATATATAAGTAAAAGGAACAGTCAGAGTAAGCTATGGGTATGGCAGAGATTGCTCAGTTCTCACTCTGATAGACCAGCCCATCACCACATGTCTAGAACCCAATCCTCTCAGCATCAGCTAGGAAAGGCCCTAGAAAGCCGCAATTGGCGGGGGGATAGCTCCCCTATTTCAACCCTTTTCGGGGTTGGGCACCCGCTCGCTGAGGCAGTTGAAAGACGCCAAATCTCCTCAAGTATGATCATATCATGCAAGTATGTGTAATGTAATGTCACACTAATGTGTGTGTCCGTTTGTTTGAGTTGACTAGTTACGAAATATTAATAGATTAGTGTGAGCGTACCGTAGTGAAGGGGGAGGTGGGTTGACAGACGGTTATTGAGAATACACACCTATAACCATATACTTAAAAACACTAATATGCAATGCATTGAATCAAGGAACCCATTATATGTGTGGGTTAATGATCTCTTTTAATAGTACTGAATATAAACGTCAACAGTGCAATACATGCTTACTCCAAATATTTATATATATCTGCTTAATAAATCATAACAGAATTATAATATGAGAATGCAAAAGTATATTCAAGTTTTAATTGTATCTGACTTACAGTAGATAATATTATATGGTTAATATACTCCCATATTCGAATGCATCATAAAACTATATATTGTGCTTCGTTTACATAACACGGCAAATCTGAACTTGAACTATGTAAGCTATTGCTATTTTAACGATATGTTATTCTATTTTAGGAGGAATTGGAAAGCATGCATAAGATACATAGATTCGATGATAGAGGGATAAATGAGAGAAAGGAAGGAGAGAGAGGTTATCGTGATATTTATCATGATGTGGCTATAGTCAGGGCCCTGGTTATGGTCATGGTTGTGGAAACAATCCAGGGGGAGGGGCTTATAGACGTGAAACAAGAAAGAAAGAGGAAAGGAGGTCTGACAGAGGGTAGAAGAGTGGGGAAAAAGTGGGGGCGGGGGGGGGGGGGGTGCATAATTCGCGATTCTCTGCCGGGCAAGTGTAGCAGGACTTATGTCCACAATAGTACCTTACCCTTCTGGCTTCTTGCCACCACCAACACAACCCCCTCCCCCCACCCACTCGCTGTCTATCGGCCGCCTCACAAGGAAAAAAAAAAAAAATCTGTGGCGGCGAAACGACTGCACCAATCGGTTCCATATTTGTGTGACAAGTCCCTTACCCTTCTGCCTTCCCCCCACCACACCCCCAACCGCCTCCCACCACCCACTTCCAGCGTATCAGTACGAAGAAAAGGAAAAAAAGGAAAATCCGTGGTGGCGAAACTACCTCACCAATCGGCTTCATATTATTTTGTAAAACAGTCAATTACGCTTCTACCTTCCCCCCACCATCCCCCAAACCACCCTCCCACCACCCTCCTACCTATACGTTCCTCCATAAAAGTCGATGATTTACTCTGAAAATTTCAGCTAGATTCGGGCATCGGGGACCTGATTTCTGGCGAAAATGGACAAGGGGAGTGTTTTTTTTACCATTATCCTTCCTTTCTCACCCAACTTGATAGATCTAGCCAAAAAAAAAAATAATAAAACATCCTCTGGCACTGGCAGATGCATAGGGTCAATAATTGTCTGGCACTCTGCAGGTTAATTAAACACCTTGCTCATCTCATCCACTTCCTCCATAACTTCCAGGTCGAACCCACCTAGTCGTCTTTCCACTGCTCTCCTGTACTCCTCCCTGACTTCCTCCTCCTGCAACCTCTCCACCCTCCTCACCATTCCACCCTCCTCTCGCCTCCCTCCAGCTCTCCTCACCCACTTCTTTTGTATCCTAACCTTAGCTACCACTACATAATTATCAGACAAACCCCCTCCAATACCCCTATACACCCTAGCATCCATCACAGATTTCTTCATTCGTTCATCCACACATACATAATCAATCAATGACCTTCCTTCCACCACTGTCTCATCCTCCATCGTCCACACCCGTTTCCACGTGTACCTGTAGATCATTCTGTGTCGGAAGAAGGTGTTAGCTATCCACAGCCTCTTCCCCACACATACGTCCACAAGTGCCCTACCATTCCCATTCACCTCTGATGGTATCACCCACCCTCCCACCACTCAATTTGTTCGAACGCCGACCCGTGGTAATAACGTTCTTGACATTGTACTTGCAACAAAAGAAGAATTAATAGAGAATTTGAATGTTGGTGATGAATTCAGTAACAGCGACCATCGTACGATAACTTTCACTTTAAAGTTTACTAGTAACGAACCAAATAGCAGCATCGAAAAAGTCCCTAATTTCAAGAAAGCAAACTTTCATAAACTTAGAGCTATGTTTAAAGAAAGTGACTGGAGCTTTTTAATTAACAATGACGACATAAATACGTCTTGGAAGTTATTCGAAATCACTTACCTAAAAGCAGTGCAGGACTGCATACCATCGAAAATACGGCGTCCAGGCCATAATAATAATCCCAAATGGTGGAATAAAGATATTTCAAACTCTCTGCTTGCTAAAAAATTTGCTAATGATAGATTAAAATCCTCACAAAATGATGAAGAACGGGTGAAATTTGTAGAGCTACGACGCAAAGCCAAAAAGTTAATTAAGCAAAGTAAAAAGACCCTAGAGTTACATATTGCAAATCAAAGTAAAACAAACCGGAAAGAATTCTATAGTTCTACAGAAAGAAAAAAGTAGTTACTTGAACTGTTGGACCGTTAGTCGATGAAAATGGAGAATACACCAAAGACGAAGTACAAATGAGTAATGCCCTCAATACCTTCTTTGCATCAGTTTTACAACAGAAGACCTCAGTGATATCCCTACACCATTGCCGATTTAGATTGATAATTCAGATGTTCTAAGCAATATCACCGTTACAGAGAGAGAAGTATTGAATTGTTTAGATAAACTCAAGGTAAATAAAATGCCTGGACCTGATACAATCTCGCCTAGAGTTCTAAAGGAAGCTAAGGATGAGCTCTCCAAACCAGTGACATTACTATTCAATAAATCCTTGCAGTCTGGAACTATGCCTGAGCAGTGGAAGCTAGCCAACGTAACACCAATATTAAAAAAAGAAGCAAATCCCTACCCAGTAACTATCGTCCAATTAGCTTAACCTCAGTTGTATGTAAAATGCTAGAAACGGTCATAAGAGACAGACTCGTAAATCACTTAGAGGAAAATAACATACTTAAAGATACTCAACACGGCTTTCGTAAAAAACGTTCCTGTTTAACAAACCTCTTAGACTTCTTCCACGATATCCTCAACCTCTACGATGAGAGTAAAGCTGTAGATATTATATAACTTGATTTTCAAAAGGCCTTTGACAAAGTTCCCCACAAACGTTTACTGCTAAAACTAAAAGCGCATGGAATACAAGACGGTGTGTTGAAATGGATAGAAAATTGGCTCAGCGACAGTAAGCAAAGAGTAGTCATAAACGGTAAGGCATCTAAATGGACCAATGTAAGTAGCGGGGTACCCCAGAGATCAGTATTAGGACCAATTATCTTTCTAATTTACATCAACGACATAGATGAGGGTCTCACCTGTACAATCTCAAAATTTGCTGACGATACAAAAATTGCAAATAGCGTACTCTCAAAAGAACAAGTTGACGATATGCAACACAATCTAGATAAATTGTCATGTTGGGCCCAAATTTGGCAAATGAGTTTCAATGCGGATAAATGTAAGTACTACATATCGGATACCTAAATGAGAAAGCAAGCTATTCGATGAATGGCACTCAGCTTAAGAATGTAAACAGAGAAACCGATCTGGGAGTAACAATATCGAGTAACCTAAAACCGAGTCAACAATGTTCAGAAGTTGTTAAGAAGGCAAACAAAATAATTGGCTTTATAGGCAGGTCATTTGAGCATAAATCCAAAGAAGTAATCCTAACCCTTTACAATTCCTTAGTCCGTCCTCTTCTGGAATACTGCGTTCAATCCTGGTGACCTTCTTACCAAAAAGATATAAACAAGCTAGAACGAGTTCAACGTAGAGTTACCAAAATGATACCTAGCCTAAAGAACAAACCATACGAAGAGCGTCTTAGAGAATTAAATCTATTTCCTTTAACTCAGCGCAGATTAAGAGGTGACTTAATTCAAGTGTTCAAAATCATCAAAGGCATCGACAATATGAACTGTAGTAAGTACTTCACTATCGACCAATCTAATTACACGCGGGGAAACGGTTGCAAAATTATTGGTAAATCTTTTAACTCGCACGAATCTAAGAATTTCTTCTTCAATCGAGTTGTCAACTTGTGGAATGGGCTTCCCCGAGACGTTATAGACTGCAGCACCGTTGATTCATTTAAACTCCGCCTAGACAGACAAATATCTTGCATCAAACCCGCGACTAACTCCGTTTGTAAATTAATAACTTTATTTTATCCCCCCCTCAGTTACTAATCCATCTGTCCCCTACTAACTTCCTAATCCTGCCACGGACATTAGTTACCTTTCCAATGTTCCCTTACCCACTCTAAACCACTGTTTGGACACTTGATCCTCAGTGTTTTTGAGGATAAGCAGCCTAGAAGGGTCACTAGAACTGTTGTTGCTTTATTTCCTTTGTACTCCTTTGTACACTCCCTCAACTTTCCTATCACCCACCTTACCATTCGTATCCCTAATCAGAAATATTCTTTCATTCTTGTCAAACTTCTCCAGGCACGCCTCCACATTCATCCAGAACTCCTCTTTCTTTCTTTCAAGTATATCCTCTGTCGGGGCATACACACACACAATCACCCACGTTTGTATTCCTATTTTCATTCTCACCCACACAATCCTTGAACCCACAGACCCATACTCTCTTACACATTCCTTCCATTTGCTACTTACAAACAAACACGCCCCTTCTTTCGCTGTTCCTTCACTCACTCCAGCACACACACCCATTCCACACTCCCACTCTCTCACATCTGAACCTTTCCATTTGGTCTCTGTCATTCCACATTCATCCAGCCTGGCATTCACTAGCACTTCCAGAACCTCTCTCTCTTTTGTGCCATCATTCATTCCACTAACATTCCATGTAGCCATTCTCAGAATGTCCGAAGGAATGTCCTTAGTCGGTCGTGGTTCATCAACATAGGTTCCGTCCGCATCCGAGGCTGTTCGTCCGTTTTTCTTTGCTTAGGTATTTTTTCCGGGTGGGGGTCGGAAGCCCAACCTCTTTAGTCGCCTCTAACGACACACAGAAGGCGCGTGGGGCATATTCTATTCCCTTACCCCCAGGGGTAAGGGAATAGTATATGCCAAGGAACTAATTTGATTATATTCCTTGTTTTTCTTCACGGGGGAGGGTTGCTTAACCCGGCAAGCGCGATAGGCCTCACGGAAGGCTTCCTATAGGGAACGCGATAGGCCTCACGGAAGCAAGACCATAAAAAAAGCCTTCCAAAAAATAAAAGGGCCTATCAAAACAAAGGATTTTGTCTCTAGGTGAGATAATTCCCCTCTAGTACTCATCCATGTGTTTCTCACCCCTCCCCCTCCCCTCCTTCCCCACCTTATTCCCCCCTCCCCCCCCTCCTCAATTATCACCTATTTATCCTCTTATTATCATCATTTATCGGTTATTTTTCTCTCCCGCGATAATGTAGCACAAGTGGGTTGCATAAAAGATCGTTATGCAACACCCAGACACCGGCACACACCGCCCCGCTCGTCTCAGTTGACTCCCAGACAGCGAGAGGGGAGGGCTGCCTGTGGCTCTCTCTCGCCTGAGATTATGACCGGGTGGCCAATATCTTCGTTTTTCACCACCCAAATGCTTTTCCCACTTATTTTAGCACTCTTGAAGGTTCATATATACATCATATATGTAAAATAAAAGCATACCGAAAACAAATAATGCTTTATATTGTAAATATAACAAATTCTGTCAGAATCCAGGGCTAGAAATGCACAAATAACTACCCTAGCACCTAGGTCTATATCGCGCTTGTCAGGTTAAGAGGAGCTTTTGAAATAACTTTGAAAAGTTGACAGAATGAATATAAACACCATATGAAGAGGAGCACTTTGTTGACAACGTTTCGCAGATAGCTTCTTCAGGTCACTAACAGACACTAGGTCATTGGATGCCGTAACCCTTAAAGAGCGGCGGCGGACTTAAGTCCGCCTCCAATTTGCAGCAAGTTAGGAGCATTATTAAGGCTTTTAAAGGGTTAAAATCGAGTGCAAATGGCCAGGAGCGCAGCGGGCTAGACAGCCGACTCCCAGGGCTTACCGCCGCCCATTAACTCATGTTCCCTGTGTTTTCAAGAGGCCGGCAGTGTAGCCATTAGTGAGCATAGCTGGGAAAAATATGCCGCTATACGCTAAACTCCCATGTTACTGGTATCACTGTATGAGAACCACGAGTGTTACGTAGCTCGTTCTGGTCTCATTTTGAAGCTGTTAGCGCCTAGTTTTTTGCTGAATACATTTCTGTTCATGCAGATACTTGATTTATCATTCAGGAGGGCCTGAATATGCCCAAATAAGCCCAAAACCCCCCGCTAGACAAGGGTTAAGTATCCGTCATGACAGGTGGGGGAGGCGGAGAATAGGGAGGGGGGGGAGGGCCCTATGTAGGACATGGAGGGGGAAGGAATAGGTGGGGGGAGTAGGGGTATTGGGTAGTAGACAGCCCATGCACAAATACAAGAATTATTTAAAATATTAATAACAATAATGCTAATTATAATATATAGTACTTTACACACACACACACGTGCGCGCACAACAAAGACGAAAAAGGGGAGAATGCGTTCAGACGTACACAATACAAATACGCCTACATGTATAGAATGAATATGTTTAAAGGATACATACTGTATATATACTGTATATGTAAGACATAATAATAATAATAATAATAATACTAATAATAATAATAATTAAACTTGCAAGCAACGTTGTCCGGGCTCTGAGCGGTTTTGCACGCAGGGTATTGTGTTGGATACAAGAGCTGTGCCACAGATATCAAAAGATCATTTAGCTTATCGGGCATGAAGAAACTACATAAGGAACATATTGTAGCCATTTTGGCTGTGGACATTTATGAGTGTAGCTCTTTTGGTTGTGGCCATTGATGAGTGTGGCTGTTTTTTGGTTGTGGCCATGTATAAGTGTGGCCATGAATGTTGTGATTATTTTATAATTCTGACTTTTGTTTTAGCCTGTGTGGCATTGTCCTTATATAATTAGGTAATTACTTCAGATTTACTAAATACAACAATGTCCTGTACTTTATTATATGTTTTGAGCACTTTTTACCTAAAGTAACCTAGATATTGTATGATTATCCAGGAGAAATCTAAGAAATAAACTGACATGGAGGTGATTCACTCATGTAGGTATATTATTAGGCTAGGAATAGCTGTATTATGGCCTAGATGTAAAAATATGATCATGTATATGGAAAAGTAGTATAATTTGATCATTACTACATATTGAAAAGCACTTGAATTTAAATAAAGTACATAAAGTACACCGCTTCGGGGATCACGGCGTCAGGCAATAGATAGATAGATAGACATAACGTAAATAATGTATAATTATATGGAGGTGACACATTCGTGTATATATTTTATGGGCGTAGATGTAGATAGTTATGGCAAGTTAACGATAAAGAGTGAATATGAAATATGTGGCCATTTTAATTGTGGCTGTGGCCATTTTGGTCATTAAGAAAAGTGGCCACTTTGGTTGTCGTCGTTAACCCTTGTCTAGCGGGGTGTTTTGGGCTAATTTGGGCATATTCAGGCCCTCCTGCATGAAAAAAAAAATATATTTAGAAAAAACTAGGCACTAAAAGCTTCAAAATGAGACCAGAACGAGCTACGTAGCACTCGTGGTTCTCTTGCAGTGATGCCACGAACATGGGAGTTTAGCATATATCGGTATATTTTTCCCAGCTATGCTCACTACTGGCTACACTGCCGGCCTCTCGAGAACACAGGGAACATGAGTTAATGGGTGGCGGTAAGCCCTGGGAGTCGGCTGTCTGGCCCGCTGTGCTACCGGCCATTTGCACTCGATTTTAGCCCTTTAAAAGCCTTAATAATGCTCCTAACTTGCTGCAAATTGGTGCACGACTTAAGTCGAGCGCCGCCAATAAGGGGTTAAAGAGTGTGACTGTTTTAGAGTGTGGACGGTAAGGAGAGTAGCCGTTTTGGTTGTGACCGATAAGGTGTATGGCCTTTTAAGAGTGGCAATTCTGGTTGTGACTGTTAAGGAGTGTAGGCATTTTAGAGTGTGGCCGGTTTGGATTTGGCCATGGATGTTTAAGAGACTTACCATTAAGGAGTGTAGCCATTTTGTTTGTGAATTTTAAGGATTGTGGCCATTTAGGAGTGTGGCCTTTTTGGTTGTGACCATTAAGGAGTGTAAGGTTTTAAGAATGTAGCCATTTTGGTAGTCCTTAAGCTAGCCTAGTTTTAAAGAAATGGGCAGTTAGGATATGACAGGGAATGAAAAAAGTTGTTCATTCATGGGTGTGTGATGACTTTCCCATTCGCAGTAACTAAAGCCATTCAGTACCGGTGACGTCCTTTGGATTATATTCCAGCAATTATTTATATGATTATATAAAGCTTAGGAAGGGTGGCTACCAATTATATGGCGACAGACTATCCGAATTTATCCTTTTAGTTACTATGTATCCCTCCCAAGCTTCATAACTCTGCTATGGTTTGTTTGATGGAATTCCACACACTTGTCAACTACTGAGCATGGCAGTGGTAGTTTGACATGTGTGGTGTAAGGCAGGGCATTTTCCTGCCTTAACACCTTGGAACATTGGGTTGGAGTTAGAAGGGGAGACTAGGGAAACTACCCATCACTGCCAACAAAACCCCTATATCGATGATTCTTCTGATCCTGTATTACCCACAATGCTGAGTTAAGTTTACACTCCATGTAACATAATTACCAGTTAAAATTGATCTTTCCAGGCCGTAGGGATCTTAGCTATCAATGGATAGCTGTACATGTTTAGATGAGGTGGTGGGTATATATGAAAACATTGGTGTATGGTAAGTATTGTGAGTAAGTAACAAATACCGTTTATGAGATGGTTTGGGTGTGAAAGGGATCTGTCTTGTGTGGGCCAGTTGGCTCTCTGCAGAACCCCATATTATTATGTTCATATTTCTTACAATTGTATCTTGGTTGCAGGTATAATTATGATAACATGGGTGTATAGTAAATAGTGTAAGTAACAGATGACGTTTATGAGATGGGTTGGGTGTGAAAGGGATCTGCCTTGTGTGGGCCACTTGGCTCTTGGAGACTCCCATTTCATATTGCTTGCATGTGGAAGGGATCTACCTCATTTGTATCGGTGTGCAAACAAGAAATAGAGAGAGAGAGAGTTACCATAGAGTTACCATAGACCTCCGGACCGTATGGGCTGGCAGGCCCTGGCTGAATCCTCCACATCTATTCTCAGGAATCTCGCAGAGCCTCCAGACAGACAGACAGACAGAGAGGGAGAGAGCGAGATTGGCTGTGTAAGGGATCTGCCTCTCGTAACAGAGTTGTAGATATGTGAAATAGGCTACCAAGTGCTACAATGGGATCAAGAACAATAAAGATCTTCAAGATAAAATATGGACGAGATGGGTTGGGTTTGAAAGGGATCTGCCTTTTGTGGGCCACTTGTTTCTCTGCAGATTCCCATATTGCATGTGTTAGGGATCTGCCTCATTTATACCGGTGTGCAAACAAACAAGAGCGAGAGAGGGAGAGACTGGCTGTGCTACGGATCTGCCTCTATTTGTTTAGTAACAGAGTTATAGATATGTGGAATAGGCTACTTAGTGTTATAGTAGGATCAAGAACAATAAGGTTCTAACATAAAATTAGATAGGACGAGATGGGTTGCGTGTGAAAGGGATCTGCTGTGTGTGGGCCAATCGGCTCTCTGCAAGCTCCCGTTTCCTTATTGTTCTTATGTTCTCATTTGTTAGAGAGAGAGAGGGAGAAAGAGAAGCTTGGCGAGAGAGAATAGAAAGACGTAAACGTAAGGAAGACAGCGATAAATGAGAGAGAGCGGGATGGGTTGGGTGTGAAAGGGATCTTCCGTGTGTGGGCTAATCGGCTCTCTGCAGACCCCCGTTTTCCTATGTTCTCATTTGTTAGAGAGAGAGAGAGAGAGAGAGAGAGAGAGCCTAGGATGTCGTAATCGTAATGAAGACAGCGGTAAATGAGAGAGAGAGAGAGAACTGCCTAATTTTTACAAGAGCAAAAGAGAGAGTGATTGGTTGTGTAAGGGATTTGCCTCTAATCGTTTGGTAACAGAGTTGTAGATATGTGGAATAGTCTACCGAGTGTCTTGTGTGGGCCAATTGGCTCTCTGCTGACTCCCATTTTCTTATGTTCCTATTTTTTACAATTATATCTTGGTTGCAGGTATATGATAACATTGGTGTATAGTAAGTAGTGTAAGTAACATATAAAGCTAATGAGATGAGTTAGGTATGAATGGGATCTGCCTTGTTTGGGCCACTTGGCTCTGCTGACTCCCATTTTCATCTTGGTTGCATGTGTAAGGGATTTGCCGAATTTGTACAGGCTACAATTATACACAGGATAATAAAAGCAAATGCGAACTTCAGACCATAATTATTTGACGAGGTGAGGGAGGATGGTGGGTGATTCGCAGTGATGCCAAATGTAACCTTTTTATATATTATATAATTTAGCTACACTTGTCCAAACTGATTAGGTTAAATATGGCTTACTTATGTCTATCAACCCTTCTGGATTATTACGCCTACACACAACAAACCATGAATTACTTCAAGACCGGAGCCTCATCAGAGAAGTTGAGATAACTCAAGTCCCTTATGCACTCGGTAGCCTATTCCAAGTTTATCCAATTTGAAACTATTTGTTTGAGTTCTCTCGCTGTCACTGAGCTTCAAAAAATCGTAAATGTTCCCTTTATTAATCCCACTGGAACACCTCTATCATATCCCCTCTAACTCTGTGTCTCTCTAACGAATGCAAACTAATTTCTTCAACCTTTCTTCATATGGAAGATTTATAACATTATGGATCATTTTTGGCATTCTTCGTTGTACTCTGTCCAAGGAATTTGTTTAAAAGGAAATAGGGGGGTGGTCATATGATATTAGGAACATTTAGCAGCTTAATATGAACAAGATAGAATTAAAGTGCACACGCTCTCATACACACACACCAACGTGCACTTGCTCACACACACACACACGCACGCACTCGCTCACACACACACACACACACACACACACACACTCAGTATATAAAATACACCGTGTGTATGTGTGTAGCATAATTATCCATAATACTCACATAAACAGCCACTAACCACATTTCTGACACAAGTACAGAGTGGCTCGCAAGTTTTTTTCCCTAGATAGTTCTAGAAAAGTGTTATTATTGCAACTATATGACCCCATATATTCGACGTATTTGCGTGTTCGTCATTCCTAACCTGCTCTAAATATAAGAGGGGGGATAATTTAATAGTGTATGAGCTTATGGCATCTTTCTAAAGTTCTTACACCATGCACAACATAGTTTCCCTATCCTTTTCATTTGAAGGGAAAATAGAATTAAAATACGAAAATCGGAAAATAATACCAACTTTAAGAGGCCATAGCTGCAAAATGATGCTAAAAAGCCTATGTTTCTATGAATGATTTATTCAGAAAATCATACTCTTTCATTTCTGTAAGTATCAGTATCTAAAAATTCGCGGGGGACTTCGTATTCAGCCACTAACAACAATGGTCACAAACATATCCACAAAACAAAAATAATCACACATACAATACATATAACCACTAATAAAAATTACTTCAGACAAAAACGTAAAGTAACACACAAATATACATCCACTAACAATTAAGTATTGTCACACACACACATCTCTACAAACTACCATGTTTATAATTATTATCACCAACCTTAGCAATAAAACTCGCTCATAAACATGTCCGCTAACATCAATACAATATAAATGTAAGTGATATAAATAAATATAAGTGACCCATATACGTATCAGAAGATCGGCGATGATACGGTGTTTCGGCACATAGTAAACAGAACTGGTTTCTTGTTTAAACATCACCCACAAAGCATATTTAGTTTAATCTTGAGAGTGTTATTACCAGTATCAGTGAGGGGACAAGGAGCCGTCAGGCACTAGCCCAGCCCTGCCCAGGCACCATAAACCTCCAGCAGTGACCACAAGGTGAGTGAGGTGACCGTTTATAGGGCAGGCAGTTTCACCCTTATGGTTCCCCACCATAGGCCTCATCTTCCATCTACCCCAAGGACCTGACCCTCGGTCCTTCAACTTCTCAAACAATTCTAACCTTTATGAAGTATTTGCTATAAGGTCCATTTTCATTTCCCTCTCTCTAACCATTTAGGAAATACTTGCTACAAGGTCCATTTTCATTTCTCTCTCTCTCACTCTCTCTCTCTCTCTCTCTCTCTCTCTCTCTCTCTCTCTCTCTCTCTCTCTCTCTCTCTCTCTCTCTCCTTTTTATCCTTAACATCTTTCCATCCACTTTCAATCACCGCACTTAACCGCCTCATTGCTATTATTTGTTTGGTTATCTATAACTTCAGATCGCTTTTTATCATTTTAGTTATTTGTTTTCCTCTAACATCTTTCATACCCAACCAGGCCAGCCCCCTCTCCAGCTCTCTCTCTCTCTCTCTCTCTCTCTCTCTCTCTCTCTCTCTCCTTTTTATCCTTAACATCTTTCCATCCACTTTCAATCACCGCACTTAACCGCCTCATTGCCATTATTTTTTTGGTTATCTATAACTTCAGATCGCTTTTTATCATTTTAGTTATTTGTTTTCCTCTAACATCTTTCATACCCAACCAGGCCAGCCCCCTCTCCAGCTTGCTTTCTTTCTCCCTCGCCCACGCCCCTGCTCTCTCTCTCTCTCTCTCTCTCTCTCTCTCTCTCTTAACATTTTGTACAATTTAATAATTTTTCCATAACTGCTGCCCTAGATCCGGTTACCCACTCAGATCCTGGCTCTCGCTCACTCTCTGGCTCTCTCCCTATCTTGATGTTGACAGCATTATTAATATCCTAAGCATTCATTAATACTCAACATCAGGGTGGCGTCGCCAGTGTAAGTAATCATAGGATATAATTGGCGTGCTTCCTTTCAATCAGTTAGATCTTTTAGTTGTACCGGAGCCCAATGCCGAGGATTTATACATTTAACCACTTAGCTTTAGGAGAAGCAGGCCAATTGCCCATCAGAAAGGTTGACTATGATATGTGATGTTTTTTTTTTTTTTTTTTTTTTTTACATATCCCATCAGAAAGGTCGACTATGATAAGTGAATTGTTATGCATCCAGCCAATTATACATTAATAACAACAGCAATAATCTAGATATGTGCCAGGAGAGATTTCCCGGGGTTTCTGAAACAAGGGAGACATGGTAGAGATGGAAGCACCACGGGAAGATCAGGAGGACAGCTTGGTAGAGGCAGAGGAACGGATAATCTTGGAAGACTATGGCCTAGCAGATACTAAGTGTCTTAAGTGCGGAACAACCAATGCAAGAAAGAATTCGCGAAAATGTTCCGGCTGTCTTAGATCTATTCATTTATCTTGTGCTAAGCTGACAAAGAAAACATCAGGAGAACAACCAAACTGGAAATGTCTCGCATGCCCAGGGCCCACTGCAGAGCCAACCGGGGCAACACCGACAACACCGGTCGCCGACTTGACCCAACTGGTGACCAAATGGAAAGCGCGGATCCAGGTCCTTGCCCGGGTACCTAAAGGAGCCAGAATCCAAGTGGCGGAGGCCCTTACAACCATCATAAAGTAGGCCCTACAGCTCAAGACACCCCTCGCATGGGCACGGCTCCTGGGTTTCTCCTATGGGGCCCTCCGAAAACCACCCAGAACAAACATACAAGACCATCTTCAGGTTTCACTAGCCACCAGAGTGAAACGTCAAGTAGCACAGTATATGGATGGAAACAAACTGGTGGAACCCCCCGAACAGCAACCAAACAGGGCCCAGAAGCACCAGGAGAAGGAAGAGGAAGAGGCTGAACAGCTACGTAAGAGGGTCGCTGCGAAGCTGGCGGATAGTGACATCAAAGGGGCCGTCAGACTGTTGTCCTCTTCAGAAGGTTTTGCTGGTCAAGGCACCGAAGTTCTTGAAGCCCTACAAGAAAAGCACCCACCTACACCTAGGGACCTAAACCTCCCCCCTGCCCCAAATGACCAGATGCGCCAACCTTTAGTTGTCACGAAGGAGCAGGTGGTCGCCGCAGTGACTTCATTCCCAGCAGGCTCAGCCGCGGGCCCAGATGGTATCCGACCCGCCCACCTCAAAGGCCTCTTGGGTCAGGGATCAGGAGCTGCTGGGGAGGCACTCTTGGAAACCCTCACCAAATTCATCAACATGGTTTTCAGAGGGGAAGTACCCAACTGTACCACACCCCTATTTTTTGGGGCATCACTCTGTGCACTGGCAAAAAAAGATGGCGGTGTGCGCCCAATAGCAGTAGGGAACACCTTCCGCCGCCTTGCCACAAAGGTGGGTTTGAAACCACTCTCGAATGGCCTAGGTCAACACTTAAGACCAGTTCAACTAGGTTTCGGAACTCCAGGGGGGGGTGTGAAGCTGCTGTACACGCAACCCGCACCTACCTCAGCCAAGCCCAAGAAAAACGAGTGCTTCTAAAGATTGACATGCGGAACGCATTCAACAGCATTCGCAGGGATGTCTTCCTCCGTGCAGCTCAAGAACACATCCCCACTCTGTACCCCCTACTTTGGCAGGCTTATTCCAAACCTTCAATCCTGATTTTTGGCGAGACGGTAATCCCATCAGAGACCGGGTTACAGCAGGGAGATCCAGGTGGTCCTGCTCTTTTCTCAATAGGGGTGGATGCAGCAGCTAACAAAGTAAGGTCAGAGCTGAATGTATGGTACCTGGACGATGCAACCTTGGGTGGGTCAGTAGAGAACGTTCTAACCGACCTAAATAACATCATAACTGACCTCGGCCAGGCCGGGCTAGTGATAAATGACACCAAATATGAACTTGTTCTCCTCAACCACACACGTGAACAAGAAGAAGAGACTCAGGCCCTGTTCCGAAACATATTGCCAGATGTAAAGATCCTTCAGGAGCACCAGCAAACCCTATTAGGTTCCCCACTAACTCTGGCAGCAATCCCACCAGCACTTCAAGTTAAAAAGGAGGAGCTTCAACGTCTCGTGAGTCGCCTGATACACATCGATGCCCACTCAGCTCTGGCCCTGCTCAAGAACTGTTTCTCCATCCCAAAACTCCAATACCTCCTGCGCACATCGATGACTTACACGAACAATGGCGGCCTCCAAGAATTAGACAGCATAATCCGAGAAGCAGTGACCAGCATCACCAATGTGGAATTTAAAGAACGGGCCTGGACACAAGCCACCCTTCCTGTCCGCCTCGGGGGCTTGGGCATACGGAGAGCCTCGGATATTGCCTCCCCAGCCTTTATCTCTTCCCTCATCGCGACCATCGACCTCGTATTGTCCATCCTTTATTCTAAACCCGGAATGACACTTAATGGGGACGTAACAGCAGCGATTAACACCTGGAAGGGAAGTACAGGAGTAGAGGAGGAGCCTCAGGGTACCTCCAGGAGCAAGCAGAAAGCGTGGGATACCATCTCGGCGAAGAAAACTCAAGAAAATCTCCTAACCAATGCAGACCAGGTTGCAAAAGCACGCCTCCAGGCAGCCGCCCGTTCGGAGAGTGGCTTGTGGTTACACGCCATCCCCATCCCACCTCTTGGAACTCACTTCTATGCTGAAGCGCTCCGGGTCGCCATCGCGCTCAGAGTGGGTGCGGCAGTTTGTCACCCACACACTTGCAAGTGTGATGGGAGGATGGATGCTCAAGGTCACCATGCCTTGTCATGTAATTACAACGCAGGCCGCCTGCCAAGACACTCTGCACTAAATGATGTCATAAAACGGGCCCTGCAGAGTGCTAACTGTGCATCAATCCTCGAACCACATGGACTTCACAGAGAAGATGGCAAACGGCCAGATGGGATGACCACTTTCTCTTACAAGAATGGCCGGTGCCTCGTGTGGGATGCCACATGTGTTGACACTTTCTCCACAACCAACGCCGCCAGAAACGCCGACGAAGCAGGTGAAGCCGCCCTGATAGCAGAAAATAAAAAGCGAGAAAAATATCAAGCCATCGCCAGAATTCATCAGTTCGAGCCCCTGGCATTCAAAACTTCAGGAGTCTTCGGCCCTACCACCATTAAGATGGTGAATGAAATAGGCCGTAAAATCAGAGAAGTTTCAGGAGAACCCCGGGAAACCCTCTGGCTCAAGCAAAGACTAGGGATGGCTATCCTCCGGGGCAATGCCACCAGCGTCATGAGCTCAGTTCGATAGGACTGGGTCATGCCACTGCGTGAGGCCCCGGCAGGAGTGGTGTATCCGTAGTCTTTCCACAGTAGGGTAAAACAAAACATAAACCTTATTTGTATGTAACATGTGTGATGCACATTAATAAAAGGGGATGTGTAGGATGGTTGAAAGCCACAGATGCTCGCGCGTTTGGGGCTAGCAACACGTATTATGAAAAACATGCATCCTCCTTCATTCACTGTCCCCCCCCTTCACTCACTCAACCCCACAATTTGCCGGAGGATAACAGGTTTTTCACAATACGTAGATGGAGGTCTTTTTAAAATATAAATCTTACAATTGGCAACTATTTTGTATTAAACGTAAGGAAATAGCGATAAATAAGAGAGAGAGAGAGAGTGTATAGGCCACCACTCTCTACTGTACAATATCCCTTTCCCTGCGGCATGAGTTGATAAGGCCGAAATTACCACGTCACTAGACTGTCCAGGTCTTCACCAAGATATACAGTATGTCTACCCTATTACACGACTCCATAAGGCCGACATTACCGCGCCACTGTTTATCACAACATGACAGCACTCCCCCTCTCTCTCTCTGTTTCTCGTATTCTATCACTCTTCGTATCTACGCTATTATTTCCGTCTTTTTTACTGTTTATGACCTAGTTATTGGTGTTCACTATTCACATAGGTGTCCCGCTACTTCTGCGAATCTGCATGCCTACATAATATCAGGAAAGTGATCAATACGCTCGATATAAAGCTGTATATCTGTATATCTCTTCCCTTCCATTGGTCCACCCCTTATACCTCCCTCCCTCCTCCCTATCCCATGTGTGTAAAAATTATATTTCAGCTTTCCGAAGGCAAATAAGTACTTCCGATAAATATCTAGCCTTGTATTTAAATCATGAATCCTGTTTAGTGTCATTATTTAATAGAAACATGTGTAAGGGTTACATTTTTACACAGGATAAGATAAGCAAATACAAACCTCAGAGCATAATCATTGGCGATTTTGATTTGATTTGATTTGATTATTTTATTAAGTTCGTATAAATATAGGACATACAAATGTTGCATACAGGTATGTAAATACAAGGAGACTCAAAAGGGTGAAGATGCGTGGGCATTCTTCCCCCCAGTCTATATTGTAATATGTAATATATATATATCAATAATTTACTTACATACAATACAGAAAAACAACTACAGTACATGAATGTTTATGACCTCCTATGTCTAGACATGGAGACAGGGGCAGTTAGTTAATCCCTGCCAATCCCCAGTGGGCTGGAAAACTGTCGGATTTTCTCTTAACGAGGAAACCGGACCACCCCCCAGCCCACCTGGGGTCATTAGCAGAGATTCACACCTTTCTGGCAAACTTATTTATATAGCTACCTATATTTTGGCCACTTGTAAATTGTAGATAGTAGCTAGTTAATTATAGTACATCACGGTAATTGTTTAGTGTATGGCCTCCTCCTAAAGAAAATGGATTTTTGAGCACAGACTGAACCAAATGTTCACTACTGTATTTACATAGCTGGTCATTAACCTAACCTAACCTAACCTAACCTAACCTAACCTAACCTATCCTAAGGTAACCTGGGCATCCTGGGGGCTGCTGCCCCCAGACCCCCGCTGGTCTTGGGTTGAAAAGTGATAAAAAACACATATCTCTTACCTCATTATTCAAAGTTTTGTATTTGGTTTAATATACACTTCCCAGGTCATTTGAACAGTTTATTGCTTCTATATATCATATAATACACCATAGGATACGATTTTAATAACTAGAAAAAGAGGACTTCGATTAAACAATTACGTAATAGGTATATAATTAATAAATAAAATAAAAAGTAAAAAGTAGGAAATATAATAATAATAATAATAATAATAGTAATAATAATAAGTAAAATAATACTAGCAATATTTATAATGAAGACATCAAAAAAATGTATATCTTAACAGCTTATCTTAACAATGTCCCTATATGTTTACACATACTAGCTAAACATTCAACTTTATTGTTGTTAATCATCCATATTACTTGTTCGGTAACATTGTTTATAAGAAGATTTCTACAATTTGTCAATTTAGAACACTGTAGAACATAGTGGTGGAGGGTGTGAGATCTTGGTTCATTACAGAAATGGCAGCACATTTCATCTTCTGCTTTCTTCACTCCTAGCTGCCACATGTACTTATATCCTCATTTTAATCTAGTACATAAGGAATCCTTAGAAGCATTCCTGTATCGCCCATATGTAAAGTTTGTTCTTTGTGCAACATTAATGTAGTGATCTAAAGTCTGGCTGTTACTGTATCTGGTTTCCATTTTTTTAACCATTTCTTCATCCTGCTTTTTACGTATTATTGATTTTATTTGTTTCAGTGATAGCATGCAATCTAGATCAATAGTTTCTTTTTCTGTCCCTAGTTTTGCCAGCTTATCGACTGTTTCATTGTTAACTATCCCTACGTGAGACGGTATCCAAGTGAAGGTAATTTTCCTGTGTTTATTACGCAGATTATGTATAATAATCTTACACTGATCAACTATGTCTTCACATACTGGGTGCTTGCTATTTAAGGATTCCAGGGCACTTCGACTATCAACAAAAAAACAAACATCTCCCTCTCTATTTCTAATTTCTAATAGTCCATAGAAAATGACACACATCTCTGCTAGGGTTGAAGATACGTTATCAGATATTCTATAACAATATTCACTTTCAAATAGTTCATTATTTGCCTTGTCCATCACCAAAACACCACACCCTGCTCTCCCATTATCTGCAACCGAGCCATCACAATACACGTGGGCTACATCAGCCTCATACAATTTACTTATATTTTCTTCTACTATTGTTTTAAGTTCTATAATTTCATACATACATTTTTTCTTTAACAAAGGTATTATATCTATTTCAGTTATTTGCTCCTCCCAGGGTGGAAGTTGAGATATAGATTGAGGGACTACACAAGCATTTGATAAATTATACATCCTAACATTCTCAATCAGTCCTTTTAAATACCCTTGCTTGCCTTGTTTCCTGAAGGTTCGGAAGTTATGTATACCTTCAGTAAGGTTATTTGATAATTTAATCCCACCTCCTGATCTTGTATGTCTAATAGCAGCTATAATATTTACCTCTTCAATTCTATTTCTTAATGACCCTAGGTTTAATTCCAATTGCATTGGATAGATCATTGCATTTGGAGGGCAGTTTAATACGATCCGCATTACTTCATTTTGAACGTTTTCTAACTTTTTGAGCCTACCTTCTCCAAGACAAGACAAGACAGGTCTGGCATAATCTACCACAGACCTGATAGTTGTTAGGTACATCATTGTTAACCCGTGGAGCCCCGGCTAGTTTTGTAATGTTTGCGCACCAGAACCCGGCCGGTTTTCAAAAAATGGTTTTATTCCAGAAACAATAGCGAATGGGTTAGGAATGAAGGAAAACCACGAAAAACTGCTCAAAAAGCTTAAAAAATGGTCCTACAGAGCCCCCGAAAATGGGTTTTACAAGAGTAAAAAATTGAAGGCAATTATCCCAAAAAAACAGGTTATTGAGCGCTCGCGCGCACGCACGTGGACTTTGAGAGTTTTCAACCATCGGCACGGTTGCGTGGGATACGTACACAGTTCCCATACAAATCTGAGCCCTCTTGAGTGGCTACACCTGAGGTTACGGTCGGCGCAATTAGGGTGACGCGTCAGGCGCGTCTCTGGGGCTGTGCGTTACATACATCGCCGACGCGTCAGACGCGTCGCTGGGGCTGTACGGGTTAATACTGGTACACCGACCCCTGCACCACTCCAGGCTAACGATCTCAAGGGTTGCATCCGAGATTTGCATTGTGTTATTATATGGTTTAATTCTGCATCTTTACTATCTGCTGTATAACCTATGTACATTCCAAGGTATTTATAAGTGCGTACCCTCTCTATTGGCTTACCATTAATGATAAGTTGATCTTCTCGGTTTGATCTACATCAAAATTTAGTTTTACCTTCATTAACCCATAACTAGCGGCGCGCGACATAAGTCGAATATAATAAATCTGGACTATCTGGCGGCGCTCAACATAGGTCGTGTGGCAATTTCAGCACGTAATGTTGCTGAGAGAGAGAGACAAGTGGTGGCAGGAGAGTAGCGAGCGTATGACTGCTCCAGACCACCGCGGCGAACCTACTGACACGAATCCCACCTCCTCCCTCCCTCTCTCACTCGCTACATACGGAATTGTATGGAGAAAGTGCCGAATTACATGCTTTTTGCACTATTGTTGCGCGGTTGTTGCAAGAAAACTAGCCATCATAAAAGGATCGTTATGGTGTCATTGGAAAGCTCTGTTTATGCCCTTTCAGGGATAGATACTTGTTTTACGCTCTGGGTCTTATTTAGGCATGAAAATGATCACGTAAACAGCCCTATTTTGGGTAAAAACACCCCGCTGGTGGCTACATATTATATACCGCCTAGGCCGCTCTTAAGGCGTTATTGATAAGCCCCATTTTATGTGCTAACCTGCCAAATTTATTAAGTGTGACTTGCATGTCATGTATATTATTACTCTGTATCATTATGTCATCAGCATATATACCTATACATACTTTACTACCAAGGTATTCTCGAGCTATTTTATTCATTAAAATGTTGAATAGGATTGGACTTAAAACTCCGCCTTGAGGAGTACCTAGCTCTAACATTTTCTCCTGTGATAGTGCCCCTTTTTTTTTTTTTTTTTTTTTTTTCTATATTCCAACTACTCCCTCTCGGGCATAGGCTGAGAGCCTGTACATTCCACCGCTCAACACGGTGAAGCCCGTGAGGTCTTGTTCCAGTCTGGGGAGTGAGACATGTGAAGCATCCATCATGGCTCGAAGCAGCTCCATCTCTGAAGCGGCCGGCTGCTTCGCTCAAGTGCTTCACCGTCTCACCCTCCAGACTCAGACCCTCACTCTCAGAACGCCACCTATTGAGCAGTGAACTCACTATGGTACCATGTTTGAGCTCTACGCTCGAAAACATAATCACCAATCCAATGGAGTAGGTTTCCTTTTACCCCAAGGTTTGCTAGTTCATACATAATAATTTCCCCATTTGCTTTTTCAATGTTTTTTTTTTTTCAATGTGATTGAGGGAGGCAAAAGGCAGAACTGCCTATAGCGAGTGCCTCCCCCATATTAGAAAGAGTGACAGGGCCAAAATCAAGGGACGATCGAGCTAAAATGCCTGGACACACAGAGTTTGAAGCAATTTAAGTCATAGGAAGAGGGAAAGACTGATTCTGGGTGAGAGTTCCAGAGCTCAGCTGTTGAGTAGAAGAAAGTTTGAGAGTAACGCTTCACTCTCGGGTAGGAGAGTTGCACAGAGTAGGGGTGGGATTGAGTTGCAAGACGGGTACCACGTGCCCTACGTAAAGGAGGTGATATACACTGGGAAAGCTCTGAGGAACACTGATTATTATAGTAGCGATAGAATAGCGGAGATGCAACATTGCGGCGGAGAGAGAGAGATTGCAGAGAGTTGGTGAGTGGACGGGAGTTAATGATACGAAAGGCCTTCCTTTCAACTTTGTTTAGGAGAGCGGTGTGAGAGGAACCTCCCCACACATGTGAACAATACTCAATACAAGGACGCACTATGCCCCTGTACAGAGCAAGAAGCTGTGCAGGGGAAAAGAACCCCATAAGGCGGTTGGTTGAGCACACCCAGCTTCTGGGAGGCTGCCTTAGCAAGACTGGTAATATGGTCCTTCCAACTGAGAGCAGAATTTTCGAAAAAGAGACACCAAGAATATTGAGAGAAGATGAAGGATTGATTTTTGTATTGTTGAAGAATAAGGGATAGTCCGCTGGAAGTTCCTTACGGGTAGATAGCTGGAGAAATTGGGTTTTGGAAGCATTAAAGGTAACAAGGTTTTCTCTGCCCCAATTGGAGATAGTATTTAGATCAGAATTTAAGAGTTCTATGGCTTCATTACGCCTGTCGTTGAGGGATTGCTGGCTGGGGCGTTCTGAAAAACTAATGGAGCAGTGTAAGGTTGAGTCGTCTGCGTATGAATGGATCGGAATTGAGGTACAGTTGAGGAGATCATTTATAAAAATTAGAAAGAGAATAGGAGATAGGACAGAGCCCTGAGGAACACCGGAGTTTATAGGGTGAGGAAGTGAACAATGGCCGTCCACAACCGCGGCTATGGAACGGCCGGAAAGGAAATTAGAGACAAAGGCACAGATGGAGGAATAGAAACCGAAGGAGGGTAGTTTAGAAATTAAAGATTTGTGCCAGACTCTATCGAAGGCTTTCGATATGTCTAGTGCAATAGAAAAAGTCTCACCAAAGTCCCGAAAGGAGGATGACCAAGAGTTAGTAAGATATGAAAGAAGATCACCAGTAGAGCGACCCTTAACCCGTCCAGCCCCGGCTAGTTTTGTAATGTTTGTTTACCAGAACCCGGCCGGTTTTAAAAAAATGGTTTTATTCCAGAAACAATAGCGAATGGGTTAGGAATGAAGGAAAAACCACGAAAAACCGCTCAAAAAGCTTAAAGAATGGTCCTACAGAGCCCCCGAAAACGTATTTTACAAGAGTAATAAATTGAAGGCAATTACCCCAAAAAACCAGGTTATTGCGCGCTCACGCGCACGCACGTGGACTTTGAGAGTTTTCAACCATCGGCAAGGTTGCGTGGAATACGTACACAGTTCCCATACAAATCTGAGCCCTCTTGAGTGGCTACACCTGAGGTTACGGTCGGCGCAATTAGGGTGACGCGCCAGGTGCGTCTCTGGGGCTGTGCGTTACATACATCGCCGACGCGCCAGGCGCGTCGCTGGGGCTGTACGGATTAAGGAAGCCATACTGGCGATCTGAGAGCAGATTATGAGAAGAGAAATGCTTAAGAAATTTGGAAGCAAGAATAGTTTCAAAAACTTTAGAAAGACAAGAGATGAGAGCAATTGGACGATAGTTGGAGGGTTGAGAGCAGTCACCCTTCTTTGGGACAGGTTGAATGTGAGCAAACTTCCAGCATGAAGGGAAGACGTTAGAGGATAGAGAGAGACGAAAGAGTTTGCCTAGGTAGGGAGTCGGCACGGAAGCACAGTTTTTGAGAAAAACAGGAGGAACACCGTCCGGACCGTACGCCTTATTAGTATTAAGCCCAGAGAGGGTAGAAAGTACATCTTTAGAAGAGATTAGGATATTAGGCATAAGTAAGAGAGAGGAGGGTGGAGAGGGAGGAATAGCACCGGAATCATCCAAGGTAGAGTTTCTAGCAAAAGTTTGAGCGAAGAGTTTAGCTTTGTCAGAGGAAGAAGTGATGGTTGTGCCATCAGAGTGGGAAAGGGGAGGGAAAGACGAGGAAGAGAAATTGTTGGAGAGGTTTTTGGCTAGATGCCAGAAAGCTTGGGAAGAGCTAGAGTTGGATAGTTCAGTGCATTTATTATTGATGAAAGAGTGTTTGGCAAGTCGAAGAACAGATTTGGCTTGATTCCGGGCAGAAACATAGGAAGAATGATAGTCTTGAGTTTTAAGGCGTTTGTACCATTTGAATGCTTCCTCCTTATTGCGGACAGCAGTAGAACAGGCGTGAGTAAACCAAGATTTTTTAGCATTAGTCTGAGAGAAAGAGAATGGAATGTATGCTTCCATGCCCGATAGGATTACCTCGGTAATGCATTCAGCACTCTCCGAGGGTCCCCGGCCACGGAAGCAGAAATCATTCCATGGGAAATCAAAGAAGTACTGCTGGAGAGCCTCCCAGTCGGCAGCGCCAAAGTGCCACAAGCGCCGCCGGCTAGGAGGATCGGGTGGCCGTACTGGAGAGATAGGACAGGTGACAGAGATAAGTTTATGGTCGGAGGAGCCCAAAGGAGAGGAAAGATCGACAGTATAATGTTACGACCGGGGCTACGAATAAAACAAGGGCACTTAATGATTGGACTAGTAATAGGGCACTATGCAACAACGGTACGCTAGATCCAAACCCTTGAACTTATATGCCGGCGAACAAAAACACCTATACCCTCCAGAGTTAATCTGCGATAATGGGGTATCCTTAACTGGGCATAAATATACTCTACTTCAGGATAACCCACACTGGCATAGCCTGATAACAAACAAGATTGAAGTTATGTTAAAATGCATAAAAGGGAAGCTATGGAAAGATCAATTAAATCACTGCAAGATTTGATACAATAAAAGGATGCTTCAATACAGTTACTCTAAACAACAATAAACTCTTCACTCCTATCTGAAAGAAAGTGAAGTCTAGTCCTACAGCATAGACCTGGAAACTTCTGAAGAAAGTCTGATGCTCATAAGATGCTCGTATCTTAAATTATATAAAGGCAGGAGGCAGGACACCATACGTGTAGACTGAATACACTATAAGATAGGACATATAATGTTAACTGACACGAGAATATTATAAATGCGCAACGGCAGTAATGCTCGACACTAAAAGAAATACTTCCTCATCAACGAAACAGTCTGCTATGGTAGTGCAACTCAACAACAACCTAGACTAATAAATGCCGTGAATAATAATGCATACATATCATAAAGAGCTCATGTCCTAACTAGTGTCTGCTCGGCGAATAAAGTCTAGCTGGGATATCAAGGTTAGGAAACTGTGGCTGAGCAAGACTGGCTCATAGCCTAGCGTTGTCCTTAAGGTGGTATGATTAAAGTTACGTTAATGACGGGGATGCTCTCTTGGTAGATCCAGATCTCAAGTATCTGGTTCTACCCTGGCGATCCCTCTATAGTCAAGCAAAGAGGCAGCACTGTGTTCTAAGGTAGTACAATGCTGCACTCGCAAAAGGCACAACCAAAAGGACAACCTAGGCTACCACGGAAACCGTCGAAGTCGTGTAGGTATAAGCAAACCGTACACACATCGCTGACAACGACAACAGAAGCCTTATCCCAGTCTAGCATTAAATAACCCAGCAGAGCACTAAATCAATAATGGAGACACACACCGAGTTCTTAACCTCTACTAACTAAGAACCCTCAAACCTATTCTAAGTACATGTAAATATCTCAGAGAGCGACGCACATAATACGATGGGCCGATATGAAATCGTGTGCAGAACCCAAAGGGAGTGCTGTGACGTTAAAAGATTAGAGGAACAAAAGAAAAGAAGTTGAGTAAGAGAGACATAATCAGAATGGCGGAGATATGGGGGACAGTGGTAAAAAGGATGTTAGTCATGTGTGTCCCTAGCCTGCTCTGAGGAGGGTAGCTCCTCGGGACCCTCAGGATCCCACAAAGGCATGGTGGTTGGCCAATCACAGGCCGATACGTCACAAGGCAGCAGGCCTCCATGACGCACCAAGAACCACCACCCAATCAAGAGGCGTGAGAAGGCACGCGCGCGAGCCTACGAGCGGGGGAGACAGCACATGTATACGCACGCACACACTACCACCCCACTGCCTATATTGTTCTCTCTCCTTAACTATATACAATGCATGTTATATTCTATTCATAATATAAAATACTTCCCGTTGTCACAGACGAAAATAAAGACCACCACTGGACTGTCAGTAACAATGCAAGTACTATGAAAGAAAGAACAACATTCTCTGATAACTGTAGCCCACTTCACTGCCCTGGCGAGCGCTAGCGGCTAACAGGAGGCAATTCTGCCAACGCTGGTAGGCGTCACACCCCGCCCAAGATATGGGACGCTCAACATTAGGCGAGCACTATATCTGAAAAGGCAGAACGCCGACAAGACCCGCCACAACCAGCCACTCCGCCAGAAATGAAATGCAAAGCTCAATCATAAGTAAAACAACATTTTAGCATAAATACAATCTTATAACCCCTCACAAACGTAATAGTATAATTTTAGCCTGCTATGCTCCCAGAGCGAGCTTCACAGAGCCCAGCCTACTAAGTGAAAGACAGGTTCAACTTAAGGACTTTAGCTATAACATTGGCAACTTACAATTAACTATCAAAAGAAAGAGTTTTTATGTGATTTTTGTTATTTAATTTTAATGTTGTTTTTTGACGGCTGCTCTACAGGGGCAAGCCTGATTTTTCTCCACTCAAACCCACACACCTGTGGTGATCTACGTTGGATCCTCCACCCTCGACAAACAGTCTGCAATCACATTCTCACAACCGGCAATATGGCGAATGTCTAGATTGTATTCTTGCAACATGAGTGACCAACGTGTCAGCCTTATATTCCGATTGTGGAATTGGTTCAGAAATTTAAGAGGGTGGTGGTCGGTGTAAATCACCACGACTGGCCCGTAGGCAGGAACATATACTTCAAAGTGCCTGAGCGCCAACACTATTGCCAGCAGTTCTTTCTCTAGCACAGAGTAGTTTTTCTGAGCGGAATTAAACTTCTTGGAAAAGAAACTGACTGGATGCTCCAAACCTTCCTCGTCTGTCTGCATTAAGACGGCACCAGCCCCTACACCGCTAGCATCCGTTGCCAGCTGGAATGGTCTTTCAAAGTCAGGGGCCCTGAGGATTGGGTGAGTGCATAGTAGGTGCTTAACCAGCGAAAAAGCCCTTTCACACTCAGGTGCCCACTCGAACTTTTTGTCTTTTGCTAGTAAATCTGTCAGAGGAGCTAACACAGTAGAATAACCCTGAATGAAGCGGCGATAGTAACCGATCATGCCTAAAAATCTCATGATCTGCCGCTTAGTGGACGGCCTGGGGAACTGGTTAATAGCCTGTATCTTGTATTGGGGGCGGCACACCTGACCTAATCCGACCACAAACCAAAGATATTGCACAGTTGCCCGGACAAAGTCGCACTTGCCCAGATTAACCACCAAGCTGGCCTCACTAAGCTTCTGAAACAAGGCTTCTATGTGCTCACAGTGACTCTCAAAGTTGTCATCGTATATTATAACGTCATCTAGGTAGACAGTGCAGTTAGGGATGTCAGCTACTATCTCATTCATAAGACTCTGGAAGGTTGCTGGGGCATTTTTAAGACCATACGGCATCACATTGCAACGGTAGGTGTTCCCATCAACCACAAACCCGCATACCCTCTTCGCCCGCTCAGACAAGAGCACCTGCCAGTAGCCTTTCACTAGGTCTACCTTAGTTAGAAACTGTGCCCTACCAATCTTGTCTACGCTATCGTCAACACGGGGAAGGGGATAAGCATTTATGGGAGTCAACTCGTTCAATCTCCGAAAGTCAATGCAGAAGCGAACCTTCCCGTCAGGCTTGGGCTGCAGAGTGACAGGAGATGTCCACCTAACTGCCCCCTTCTCAATCAACCCCCGTTCTAACATATGCTCTAACTCCGCTCTAAGGGCTGGGAGTTTAATAGGTGGAATTCTGTAGGGTACTGATTTAAAGGGGGGGTGATCTCCCACGTCTATGTCATGCACCACCCGAGTTGTGAGGCCTGGATGCTCTGTGAACACAGTGGGGTATGAATCAAACAGGCGCTGCACGGCTACACGCTGTTGCTCAGGCAGGTGCACTAGAGCCTCGTCAGCCACCTGTCTGGAGTTCCCCGCCCACTGGTCAGCAGAGACATGACACTCCCAGTTATCTTCCACCTGAGCTTCACTGTCCCTCACTCCTTCTCCTCCATGACCGCTGCAGGTCAACACAGGGACAGCGAGAGGCTCAGGGGGGCGCCTCACAAACTCCTTTACCAGGTTCACATGGCACAGCTGGTTCTTTTTACGCCTATCTGGAGTAGCCACCAGATAGTCTATGTCAGAGATCTTTTTCACCACCTTATAAGGACTGGCGTACTTGGCAGACAAAGGATGACCTGGCAGAGGTAACAGAATCAACACCTCTTGCCCCACCTTAAACTCCCGGAGTTTCGCCTTCTCATCGTACCTGTCCTTCATAAGTGCTTGCGACCCTATCAAATTCCTACCTGCCAACTCAAGGCTTCTCAGCATTCTTTCTCTGCTCTCGAGGACATACTTTAACATGGAACATGGTTTTGCTGTGCCCTCCCAAATTTCTGTACGCCTCTGACCTGATGTCCAAAAACGAGCTCATTGGGACTAAACCCTAGGCTTTCACCAGGTACCTCCCGAGCAGCGAATAATACATAGGGCAACCCAAGATCCCAATCTTTACCATTCTCAGCACAATAACACCGCAGCATGCTCTTGAGAGTCGAGTGCCACCTCTCCAACACCCCCTGACTCTCTGGGTGGTAGGCTGAAGAGACAACGGTACTAACACCGTGCTGCTGCATGATCTGTTTAAAAAGGCTAGAAGTAAAGTTGGATCCCTGGTCCGACTGCAATTCCTGCGGGTACCCGTACCTATAGCAGTACAATAGCAAGTTACGAACAACAGTCTTAGCAGTACCATTTCGCATGGGGTATGCATCCGGATAACGAGTGGCAACATCCATAATACTGAGGAGGCACTTGTTGCCTGCACTAGTAGGGGGTAGAGGGCCAACCATGTCGACTATAACCTTACTGAATGGTGGCCCGATAACAGGAATAGGGTGTAACGGAGCCTTGGGAATACACTGGTTTGGTTTACCTACTGTCTGACAGGTACTGCACATCGCCACCCATGACGCAACATGTGCTTTCATCCCTGGCCACCAAAACAATTTCGCCAATGCTGCTACCGTCTTACGTACACCCAAATGCCCTGCCAACGGTACGTCATGTGCCAACCTCAGTAGGCTATCCCGGCACACACGAGGCACTACCAACTGGTCAGCCACTCTCGACCCCCCCTCCCAACTCCGTCTGGGATCTAGAAAACGCCTGTACAAAATACCCCCTACACGAAAGAAGTCCCCCGGCTTTGCATCCCCGTCCTCCTCCAGTTCGATTGCACCGGTACTGCACTTCTGAAGCTCAGGATCACCCAACTGCAGCCGACAGATATCCGAAGGAGCCAATTTATCAAGATGCTCCCGGAGCAACTTATGGCCTCCTCCGGTACTAGGCTGTTCGACCCTATCCTGCTTTTGCAAGTAACGGTGCTGTCTCGGAGTTTCCACACACCCTTCCTCCCCAACAAGTGTGGCAGGTTCTGGGGCCACTCCGGACCTTAACATAGGTGCTAATACTGAGTCGCCAAGGAGAACCGCTGGTTCAAAACTCTCAAAACTTTTCCCAACTTTAGCCTTCTCCTTTCGACCGTTCCTCCGCTGGTCTAGAGACTGAGGAATAGGCTGTGACACTTTGGATGCACGAGAACGGGTGACAACACACGCCATCTGCTTTAGTTGACACCTCTCGACCAACTCCTGCCCCTCCCTACTCACGTCGGCCGCCCTCTCGGCAACGACTAAGGGTGGAACTTCAGAAGTAGGCACCGCAAAGTCATTGCCGAGAAGAAGGTCAACGCCCTCTACTGGCAGTTTCTCCATGATTCCGACATCCAACTCTCGTGTCACACCTTCTACCTCCAGCTCCACTCGGACCAACGGGTATGACCGTGTAGCATTGATACCCTGCACCACAACTACCCATGCCACGTTTATAGGTTTGCCTGTAAAGTTTTTCATCAATGTCTGGGAAGCACCCGTATCACGCAAACATTCTACTCCATGCTTGCAACCAGCCCAACTCACGCAGCCGCGCCCTCTATGGTCACAAAAAGCATCACGGACAGGTGTCAAGCCTTCCGAACACTTCTTCACTGGCTGTGCTCCAGCCTCTGACAGTTTATCCCGGGCAAACGCAGACGACTTCAAAGACACTCCAATGTTGCGAACCAAAGACACGACTGCTGTAGGTAGCTTGCTAGGACAGGATCGTGCAAAATGCCCCTTTTTGTGACAATGAAAACACTCTAACTCCCCCTTGGGCTTCCCTTGAGGTGGGGAAGGGCCCGGACCCTTCTTAAACGGGACAGTATTAGGTTTATGGTCAGACTTAATATCATTGCTCTTGTTTTTATTGTTATATGGTGTATCACTGACTCGGAGGGGTGGAGTGTTGCGCCCCTTGTTACCTGTATCGTTCCGTTGTGCAGACCCGCACCCACGAATCAGTGATAGCCTAAGGTCAGCCATCTCAGCTGCCTCCTGTAGAGTTTTATTTTTTTTCTCTTTGAGGTTCAAAGTCAGGTCGCCGCCTGTGCACTTGAAAAATTGCTCTAGAAGGACTAACTGCTCAATCTCTCCGAACGTCGTCACCTTCTCTGACCTCAGCCAATTTGTCAATGCATCAGACAGTTCCCGGGCATGTTCTAGAAAAGTGCACTCACGACCCTTCGTAACACCCCGAAACTTCAACCTATATGTCTCTGGTTGTAACTCGTACGCCCACAGAACAGCTTCCTTCAGTACCTCATAGTCGACGCAAGACTCCAAGGGCAACGCATCATATGCCTTGAGTCCTTTGCCAACCAACCTAGAGGAAACAAGGGCTGCCCACTTAACCTCGGGCCATTGGTGCTCCCGGCACTTCTTCTCAAAACGCAGGAAAAACTCGGTGACACCCGACTCGTCAAATACAGGGACTAACTTAAGAAGGTGCGATAAAGACTGATCAAGACCTCGATTCCCAGAACCGAGACGCTGCCCTGTCGACTCCACCCGAGACTTCTCAAGCTCTATGTCTGCACAGTACATGGTCTTCCTCTCCTCAGCCTGAATCCTGGGCTCAGCCTCCCGCTGCTGCTGCTGAATCTTAGCCATCTCAATCTGGTATTCCTGCTGCTTAGCCATCTTAGCCATCTCAAGCTGGAAGATCATATCTGCAGTTAAACCTTGAGGAGGAGGAGATGCAACAATTGGAGACCCACCCAAGTGCAAACCACGCTGCCAGTGACTATCGGCCTGCGGGAACGTACCCGGCGCCGGAGTCCGAGGGGGCGCCATGGTAGGAGAGTGGAATGGGGGCTGGGCTGAAGGTGCCCCAGCTCCCACTCCACCCGAAGCCCCATGCACAACCCGAGCACCCAGGCCACCAGGTCACCTCTCGTCATGCTGCTAGTGCCCACATGACCCATGACTGTGGCCAAACACTGGAGACCATACCGATCAATCCCCGACACCCGGTCAACAGTAATAGGTATCTCCAGAAACTTCCTTGCATCCTCCTCACTAGTTATTACTCTAATACCTTCTAACAAACCCCGCTGCTGCACCTCAGAGTCTGCTTCCCGTACTGTGTCCTCACTGTACATTGATCCGTCGTTCGACATAGTGTCCACCGAAAATTCTCAACGTTTACATAAAAAAAAAAAAAAAGTACCTAAACTCTCATGTAGCACTATTCACTCAAAAATATAAAATGCTCGAAGACAACTCAAGTGCTATACTACGTTGCCAAAAAAAATCCACGTGTCCAAAATATTCCTCAAAAACAAATGTCCAACAATCCTGCAATTCTTTCTTAGATACCAGGCAAGGTCATTATTTGTTATTAGTGCAATAATCAACAAATGGATCCTGGTTTCTACTAAAATAAGATACTGGACAAGGTCGCCATTTGTTACGACCGGGGCTACGAATAAAACAAGGGCACTTAATGATTGGACTAGTAATAGGGCACTATGCAACAATGGTACGCTAGATCCAAACCCTTGAACTTATATGCCGGCGAACAAAAACACCTATACCCTCCAGAGTTAATCTGCGATAATGGGGTATCCTTAACTGGGCATAAATGTACTCTACTTCAGGCTAACCCACACTGGTATAGCCTGATAACAAACAAGATGCAACTTACGTTAAAATGCATAAAAGGGAAGCTATGGAAAGATCAATTAAATCACTGCAAGATTTGATACAATAAAAGGATGCTTCAATACAGTTACTCTAAACAACAATAAACTCTTCACTCCTATCTGAAAGAAAGTGAAGTCTAGTCCTACAGCATAGACCTGGAAACTTCTGAAGAAAGTCTGATGCTCATAAGATGCTCGTATCTTAAATTATATAAAGGCAGGAGGCAGAACACCATACGTGTAGACTGAATACACTAAAAGATAGGACATATAATGTTAACTGGCACGAGAATATTATAAATGCGCAACGGCAGTAATGCTCGACACTAAAAGAAATACTTCCTCATCAACGAAACAGTCTGCTATGGTAGTGCAACTCAACAACAACCTAGACTAATAAATGCCGTGAATAATAATGCATACATATCATAAAGAGCTCATGTCCTAACTAGTGTCTGCTCGGCGAATAAAGTCTAGCTGGGATATCAAGGTTAGGAAACTGTGGCTGAGCAAGACTGGCTCATAGCCTAGCGTTGTCCTTAAGGCGGTATGATTAAAGTTACGTTAATGACGGGGATGCTCTCTTGGTAGATCCAGATCTCAAGTATCTGGTTCTACCCTGGCAATCCCTCTAATGTCAAGCAAAGAGGCAGCACGGTGTTCTAAGGTAGTAGGCAAATGCCCTCTTACAACACGATGCTGCACTCGCAAAAGGCACAACCAAAAGGACAACCTAGGCTACCACAGAAACCGTCGAAGTCGTGTAGGTATAAGCAAACCGTACACACATCGCTGACAACGACAACAGAAGCCTTATCCCAGTCTAGCATTAAATAACCCAGCAGAGCACTAAATCAATAATGGAGACACACACCGAGTTCTTAACCTCTACTAACTAAGAACCCTCAAACATATTCTAAGTACATGTAAATATCTCAGAGAGCGACGCACATAATACGATGGGCCGATATGAAATAGTGTGCAGAACCCAAAGGGAGTGCTGTGACGTTAAAAGATTAGAGGAACGAAAGAAAAGAAGTTGAGTAAGAGAGACAGTATCAGAATGGTGGAGATATGGGGGACAGTGGTAAAAAGGATGTTAGTCATGTGCGTCCCTAGCCTGCTCTGAGGAGGGTAGCTCCTCGGGACCCTCAGGATCCCACAAAGGCATGGTGGTCGGCCAATCACAGGCCGATACGTCACAAGGCAGCAGGCCTCCATGACGAGCCAAGAACCACCAGCCAATCAAGAGGCGTGAGAAGGCAATCGCGCGAGCCTACGAGCGGTGGAGGCAGCACATGTATACGCACGCACACACTACCACCCCACTGCCTACTGTATATTGTTCTCTCTCCTTAACTATATACTATGCATGTTATATTCTATTCATAATATAAAATAATTCCCGTTGTCACAGACGAAAATAAAGACCACCACTGGACTGTCAGTAACAGTGCAAGTACTATGAAAGAAAGAACAACATTCTCTGATAACTGTAGCCCACTTCACTGCCCTTGCGAGGGCTAGCAGCTAACGGGAGTCGATTCTGCCAACGCTGGTAGGCGACACAATAAGAAGAAGGGTTAGAAGTTAGAAACAAGTCAAGAATGTTGGGCCGATCTCCGATGCGATCCAGGATACGGGTGGGTTGCTGAACTAACTGCTCTAGGTCATTTACGACCTTTGCACCTTTGAGATTGTTACGTCCTGGGATATATAAACACTGGGCTCTTTCTATTTACTAGGTATGCGGCAACAAGCAACAACGGAAAACGCTAGATCCAACCCTTATCTATAAACCCAGGCAACAAACCACCCTATACCGTCAAGAGTCCTGCCTGGACAACGAGGTGTCCTATGACTCGGTTACAGGGTGCACGCACTATATACTGCTGATAGTCAAGCAGGCTATATAAAAGATCACACAATTAAGTTGAGCTTCAAGGAAAAGATAGATAACGGAATTAAATTGCAGAAACAATTTAATAACAAACTAGAAGAAAGTACATTTAACGTTACGTTAATTAATACAACTAATCACCCCTGCGTGAAAGAAGGTGAAAGCAAACAGTCCTCAAAACATCGTACCGGTAGACAAGATGCGGGTTTCTAAACTGCATGCGGCTACTGTAGGATCTGATGCTTAGCAAAGAAAGTACGTTACAGATTTAGAGAACTCTTAACTCATAAGGAGGAATAAATACTAGTGATAGGACCTACAGTGTATAATGGCATAGGTATAATTAAATAAAGGCAGCAACTCGCAACATAACCACATACAGGTGTGCTTCTCACTCTTAGTCAGGCAAGCCTGCTCGGACAGAGTCTCTAAGCCACACCCTGACTCACAATGCTCACAAAAACGGTAAACTGTGGCACAATAACAAGCATACAGAGATGATAAACCCCTAGCTGTTAATCTGCCAGGTGGCAGAGGTCTAGCCGGAAGGATATAGGCTTCGGATACCCGGGCTGAGCCACCTGCTCTAGCCTAGGGACGTTCCCAGGCTGTGCGCCAAATTACTCTAATTGAAAGGGTGCTCTCTTGAGAGACTCAGATCGCAAGTATCTGACTCTCTCCTGGCGACCCTAAAACAAAAGCAAGACGTGCTAGCGCAGTGCTGAGTGGACTAGGCAAGGACTCTAACACAACACAACACTAGACACACAGGGACACAGACAAGAAAATGCCCCCAGACTCCCACGGGTATCCTAGTAAAGTCGTGCGGGTCCACAGGACTCGCACCAGCAGACTTTACTTAAAGGATCGCAAAAAGCCTCCCCTCCGGTCTAGCCCCTGCTAACCTGACACAAGAACACACTAGCAAGCATGAAACCACCAAATATGAGACAACAAAAAAGCTTCCTAGGTCTCATTAACAATTACATCTCTGCATAAGGCCCAAAATCCTATCTAGTTATCTGAGAGCTCGTCGTTAATACAATAATAGATATAAGGTCTATCAAGGGGAGGGGATAATTAAATAGATTGGTGAAGTAGTGGAAAGAAGGTATACAAAGTAAGAGAGAAAGTTTCTAAGTGGGGTTGAGAGGGATAGATATCAAGGGGGTCCGAAGGGTACGACAGTGAGGTGAGCTCTGAGTCTTGAATCTGTCTGGACCCCGCCCTAGGCATGCAGAATACATCCCAGGCTCGGCAAGACTCAACACAGTTGCCGGGTCAAAATCCTCTACCCCGTGCGTGAGTCGAAACTAAGCCTAACGTTGCAATCAAATGCATATGGCAACGCTTCAGGCTCGTCCCAAGCTGGCAAGCGAAGCAACGTCCCAAGCCGGTCTCTCTCTCCCGCTCGTCTCCTCCCGCCCTCACTAGACTTTCATCTTATATATTATAATGAAACAATCAACTATCGAGAATAAAATATACTAAGATGCGTTGGTTAAGAATAAGGGCAGCTACAAGCTGTGAAACAACATAAGAATATCCCAGACATTAGTTACATTGTCGTAGGATATATACTAAGGAAAAGCCTGCCGGCCGGCTGCCGCCAGCCGGTTTCTAAACGGCTGGGCAGCCGATGCGCGCGCATGCCCGCACGTGGCTACTATGCAGAAGCGTCACACCTCCCCCAAGATATAAGACCCTTGACTAAGTTCTTCATATCTAAGAGAAAGCTTCTCATAGTACCACACACTGTTGCGACACAAGGCACTATATATAAAACAAATAAAGACTGTTGCGCTCCACCGAGCAAGTTCAACTAACTTAGCGACATTAAGCGAAAGCATTCAACTTAGATACTGCTACAACATCTTATACAAAATTCTACACGTTATAAAAAATAAAGAGTTTTTATAAGGTTTTTGCTTTTTTAATTTGTTTTTTTCGGCTGAACTACAGTGACAGCCTATTTTCCTCCACACTCAACCCTCAATCCTGTGGCAGTCTAACCAACATCATCCACCCTTGATAGACAATCCGCTATCACGTTATCAGAACCGGCAATATGGCGTATGTCCAGATTATACTCCTGAAGCATGAGTGACCACCTGGTCAGCCTCATATTCCGGTTATGAAACTGATTCAAGAATTTCAGAGGGTGATGATCGGTATAAACCACTACGACTGGTCCGAAAGCAGGAACATATACATCGAAGTGCCTGAGCGCCAGCACTATCGCCAGGAGTTCTTTTTCAATTACAGAGTAATTCCTTTGTGCACTATTGAATTTTTTACTGTAAAAACTCACTGGATGTTCGATACCTTCATCATCTGTCTGTAACAAGACAGCCCCAGCCCCTACGCCACTGGCATCAGTCGCCAGCTGAAAAGGTCTGCTGAAGTCCGGGGCCCTGAGTATGGGGTGGGTACATAACAGGTGTTTCACCAAGGAAAACGCCTCTGCACACTCAGGAACCCACCGGAACTTCTTGTCCTTAGATAATAAGTCAGTTAAAGGTGCAAGTACAGTCGAATAGCCTTTGATGAAGCGACGATAATAGCCTATCATACCTAGAAACCGCATGATTTGTTTCTTAGTCGTAGGCTGGGGAAACTGATCGATGGCTTTGATCTTTGTCTGTGGATGGCACACCTGACCCATCTCCACCTCGAACCCCAGGTACAAAACTGTGGCTTTGACAAAATCGCACTTACCCAGGTTTACCACCAAACCTGCTTCATTCAGTTTATTAAAAAGCTGTCCGATGTGAGCACAGTGACTGTTAAAATCATCGTCGTATATTATGACATCATCTAGGTACACCGTACAGTTGGGAATGTCGGCTACAATGTCGTTCATTAATTTCGAAACGTTGCAGGGGCATTTTTCAGCCCGTATGGCATAACATGGCAACGATATGTGGCACCGTCCACCACAAACCCACACACCTCTCGCGCTCGCTCAGACAAGGGCACTTGCCAATAACCCTTAAGAAGGTCTATCTTAGTGAGGAACTTGGCTTTTCCTATCTTATCCACACTGTCGTCCACGCGAGGGAGAGGGTAGGCATTTGTGGGGGTTAAACCATTCAACCTGCGGAAATCTATACAAAACCGCACCTTGCCATCTGGTTTGGGCTGCAGTGTGACTGGGGTTAGTCCACCTTACTGCACCCTCAGAAATCAGCCCACATTTCAGCATATAATCCAGCTCTTCCCTAAGTGCTGGTAATTTAATAGGGGGAACTCGGTATGGCACTGATTTAAAGGGCGGGTGGTCCCCAACATCGACATCGTGCACCGCTTGAGTAGTGAGGCCAGGATGCTCCGCGAAAACAGCTGGGTTTGAATCAAACAAGTGCTGCACAGCTACACGCTGTTGCTCAGGCAGGTGCAATATCAACTCGTGAGCCACTTGTCTAGAATTCCCCGCCCACTGATCCGCGGAAACATGACAATCCCAATTATCCTCCCCCGCAGCTTGACTGTCCCTTCCTCCTTCTCCACCACGATCGCTGCAGATCAACACCGGGACAGTGAGAGGCTCGGAGGGGCGCCTCACATACTCTTTCATCAGATTTACATGGCAAAGTTGGTTCTTTTTCTTACGATCAGGAGTAGCTACTAAATAGTCGAGATCAGAAACCTTCCTTACAACCCGATACGGACCAGAATACTTGGCAGACAAGGGGTGTCCCACCAGAGGCAGTAGTATCAGTACCTCCTGATCTACTTCAAACTCCCTCAGCTTCACCTTCTGGTCGTATCTGTCCTTCATCTGAGCTTGTGAACTCTTAAGGTTCCGACCTGCTACCTCCAAGCTCTTTAGCATTCTCTCACGGCTTTCAACTACATACTTTAGAAGCGAGCATGGCTTTGTGACTCCCTCCCAGATCTCCTTGACTATGTGGAGGGGCCCCCTGACCCTGTGTCCAAAAACAAACTCGTTCGGGCTAAATCCCAAGCTCTCCCCAGGTACTTCTCTCGCAGCAAATAAAACGTATGGGAGACCTAGATCCCAGTCCTTCCCATTTTCCATGCAATAACACCGCAACATACTCTTGAGAGTCGAGTGCCACCTTTCCAAAACTCCCTGACTCTCGGGATGGTAGGCAGATGACACCACAGACACTATCCCATGTTGCTGCATGGTCTGCTTAAACAGAGCAGAAGTAAAATTGGATCCCTGATCAGACTGGATCTCCTGAGGGTAGCCATAACGAGAGATATAGACAAGTAGGTTTTTGACAACAGTCTTAACCATCCCGATGCGCATGGGGTAAGCATCTGGATACCGTGTTGCTACGTCCATTACAGTTAGTAAAAATTTATTGCCAGCACTAGTGGGGGGCAATGGGCCAACCATATCGATAACTACTTTGCTGAAGGGCGGCCCAATGACAGGGATGGGTTGTAACGGGGCTCTCGGGATGACCTGATTGGGTTTCCCAACAACTTGACAAGTGTGACACTGTGACACCCATGACACGACACTCGCCTTTAACCCAGGCCACCAGAAAAGCTTGCTCAGAGCTGCCTCCGTCTTACGTGCCCCCAGGTGCCCTGCCAAAGGCACATCATGAGCTAATCTCAATAAGCTCTCACGGCACACCCTCGGTACTACTAATTGGTCCACTAATCCTGACCCGCCATCCCACTTTTTCTTGGGATCCTGATGTCTCCGATACAAGATCCCCTCGGACAAGAAAAAATCACCAGGCTGCGCATCCCCATCGCTCTCCAGTTCGATAGCACCATTACCACACGCCCTGACTTCAGGATCTTCCAGCTGCAAGGAACATATATCAGCAGGTGCGAGATTATCCAAGTTCATCTTAAATAATTTATTTCCACCTCCAATGTCCCGCTGAGCCATCCTTTCCTCACGCTGCGCATAACGATGCTGTCGCAGAGTCTCTTCCTGCCCTGCACCTGCACTAGCGGTGACAGGCCCCGGGGCCTCTCCAGACTGTAACATAGGTGCCAATAATGAGTCACCAAGAAACACTGCCGGCTCAAAACTCTCCAATTGACCAACATTTCCCGTTTTCTTGTGACCTTTCCTCCGCGGTTTGATAGACTGAGGTGGTGGCTGCAAGGCTCCGGATGTCTGAGAACGCATCACAACACACGCCATGGTTTGTACGCTACACTTCTCAACCCACTCCTGTTCCTCCCTACTAACGTTGGCCGCCTTCTCGGCAACTACCAAAGGGTGAAACCTTAGAAGCAGGCACCGCAAAGTCGTTGCCGAGGAGGAGGTCGACGCCCCCAACAGGCAAGTTCTCTACAATTCCTACATCCAGCTCCTTCGCCACACCACCCACCTCCAGCTCCATCCGCACCAGCGGGTAGGACTTCGTAGCATTGATCCCCTGAACTACCACCACCCGAGCAGCGTTAATCGGCCTACCAGTAAAGTTCTTTAACAAGGTCTGAGAAGCCCTCGTATCACGCAATAGCTTAACTCCTCGCCTTTCGCCAGCCCACCTCACAAAACCATGCCCTCTATGACACGCAAAGACGTCGCGGACAGGGTTCGAGCTTTCCGGACTCTTGAAGACAGGCTGTGTCCCAACCTCTGACGAACTACCCTTGGCAAACTCAGAAGATATAGGCGACACCCCTATGCTGCGGACCAATGACACAACCTTGTTTGGTGGCTTGTTCGGACAAGCATTTGCAAAGTGACCCTCCTTGTGACATGCAAAGCACTCTTTACTCTTTGGTTTCCCTTGGGAGTGGGAGGTACCATTAGACTTCTTATATGGGACGGTATTTGGTTTATGTTCAGTTTTATTGTCAGTGCTAGATGGTTTTGTGTATTTATGTGTATCAAAATTCTTGGGAGGGGGAGGGGTACGATCCTTTGCACCCGACTCACTCCTAGCTGCTGCTTCACACCCTCGAATTAATGACAGTCGGCGGTCAGCCATTTCTGCTGCCTCCTGGAGAGTTCTAGGATTTTTTTCCTTTATATTTAATGTTAAGTCCCCGCCTGTGCACTTAAAGAACTGCTCCAAGAGAACCAGCTCACTCAACTCCTCAAAAGTAGCTGCCCTCTCAGAACGCAGCCAATGTCGTAGTGCATCAGACAAGTCCCGGGCGTGTTCTAGGAAGGTACTATCCTTGCCCTTAGTAACACCCCGAAACTTCAAGCGGTAAGTTTCTGGTTGTAACTCATAGGCCCGTAGCACAGCCTTCTTTAGCTCATCATAAACTACACAGGACTCTAAAGGTAGTGCATCATACGCTTTTAGCCCCTTTCCTAGGAGTCTTGATGAAACTAATGCTGCCCACTTTTCCTGAGGCCACTGGTGTTCCTGACACTTCTTCTCAAATCGCATAAAAAACTCAGTCACACCTAATTCATCGAACACAGGAACTAGTTTAAGCAGGTGCGACAATGATTGGTCCCGATGTCTGTTACCTCCCCCAATATTTCGCCCTGTTACCTCCACTCGAGATCTCTCCAGCTCCCTGTCAGCCCGATACCTAGTAGACTCTGCCTGCAGTTCAGCCTTTCGTATAGCAACCTCAGCCTGAGCTCTAGCAACCTCAGCCTGCACACTAACCTGTCTTTCGGCGGCCTCAACCTGAGCTCTAGCGGCCTCAACCTTGGCCATCTCAAGCCGAAACAACAAATCTGGAGTCAACCCTTGAGGAGGGGAAGGTGCATTTAATGGGGAGGGTCCCTGTGATTGAATTCCACGCTGCCATTGACCATCAACTTGGGGGTATGTACTAAATTCAGGCACCCTGATGTTTGATACGGGGGTAAAGTGGAGGGGGGGCTGGGGACCGGGGCCCCAAGTCGCCTCTCCACCCAGGTCTCTCCCTTCTAAACCCAATATCAAAGTCCTCAGCTGATCTTTCCTCATGCCACTTAAACCCTGGTGACCCTGAAGACCTGCCACACACTTTAAGCCATACTTATTCAGCTTCAACACCCTGGCAGCGGTAAGGGGCACCTCTAAAATTCTTCTAGCACCCTCCTCGCTATCGACTAGCCACTCCACAGGCCTTTCTCCCTCCGAGCCCGTATCGTAACCTGACCCATCACTGTGTTCTGATGTATTAGACATGCTTGTGTGCTGCAGTAATTATCACGGTTATAGAATGTGCCTTATCTCCTATGCAAGTATGTATATACTAATGTTATTTAAAGTATTTAATGTGTTATATTGGTTGCTCCAAAAAAAAAAAAACTCTATGTCCACTGTATTCCTCTAATCATAAGGAATCTCAAAACAAATGACCACTATATTCCTCTGTTCAGTAAATCCTATGCAAGGTCGCCATTTGTTACGTCCTGGGATATATAAACACTGGGCTCTTTCTATTGGACTAGGTATGCAGCAACAAGCAACAACGGAAAACGCTAGATCCAACCCTTATCTATAAACCCAGGCAACAAACCACCCTAAACCGTCAAAAGTCCTGCCTGGACAACGAGGTATCCTATGACTCGGTTACAGGGTGCACGCACTATAGACTGCTGATAGTCAAGCAGGCTCTATAAAAGATCACACAATTAAGTTGACTTAAAGCTTCTAGGAAAAGATAGATAACGGAATTAAATTGCAGAAACAATTTAATAACAAACTAGAAGAAAGTACATTTAACGTTACGTTAATTAATACAACTAATCACCCCTGCGTGAAAGAAGGTGAAAGCAAACAGTCCTCAAAACATCGTACCGGTAGACAAGATGCGGGTTTCTAAACTGCATGCGGCTACTGTAGGATCTGATGCTTAGCAAAGAAAGTACGTTACAGATTTAGAGAACTCTTAACTCATAAGCAGGAATAAATACTAGTGATAGGACCTACAGTGTATAATGGCATAGGTATAATTAAATAAAGGCAGCAACTCGCAACATAACCACATACAGGTGTGCTTCTCACTCTTAGTCAGGCAAGCCTGCTCGGACAGAGTCTCTAAGCCACACCCTGACTCACAATGCTCACAAAAACGGTATACTGTGGCACAATAACAAGCATACAGAGGTAATAAACCCCTAGCTGTTAATCTGCCAGGTGGCAGAGGTCTAGCCGGAAGGATATAGGCTTCGGATACCCGGGTTGAGCCACCTGCTCTAGCCTAGGGACGTTCCCAAGTCTGTGCGCCAAATTACTCTAATTGAAAGGGTGCTCTCTTGAGAGACTCAGATCGCAAGTATCTGACTCTCTCCTGGCGACCCTAAAACAAAAGCAAGACGTGCTAGCGCAGTGCTGAGTGGACTAGGCAAGGGCCCTCACACAACACAACACTAGACACACAGGGACACAGACAAGAAAATGCCCCCAGACTCCCACGGGTATCCTAGTAAAGTCGTGCGGGTCCACAGGACTCGCACCAGCAGACTTTACTTAAAGGATCGCAAAAAGCCTCCCCTCTGGTCTAGCCCCTGCTAACCTGACACAAGAACACACTAGCAAGCATGAAACCACCAAATATGAGACAACAAAAAAGCTTCCTAGGTCTCATTAACAATTACATCTCTGCATAAGGCCCAAAATCCTATCTAGTAATCTGAGAGCTCGTCGTTAATACAATAATAGATATAAGGTCTATCAAGGGGATGGGATAATTAAATAGATTGGTGAAGTAGTGGAAAGAAGGTATACAAAGTAAGAGAGAAAGTTTCTAAGTGGGGTTGAGAGGGATAGATATCAAGGGGGTCCGAAGGGTACGACAGTGAGGTGAGCTCTGAGTCTTGAATCTGTCTGGACCCCGCCCTAGGCATGCAGAATACATCCCAGGCTCGGCAACACTCAACACAGTTGCCGGGTCAAAATCCTCTACCCCGTGTGTGAGTCGAAACTAAGCCTAACGTTGCAATCAAATGCATATGGCAATGCTTCAGGCTCGTCCCAAGCTGGCAAGCGAAGCAACGTCCCAAGCCGGTCTCTCTCTCCCGCTCGTCTCCTCCCGTCCTCACTAGACTTACATCTTATATATTATAATGAAACAATCAACTATCGAGAATAAAATATACTAAGATGCGTTGGTTAAGAATAAGGGCAGCTACAAGCTGTGAAACAACATAAGAATATCCCAGACATTAGTTACATTGTCGTAGGATATATACTAAGGAAAAGCCTGCCGGCCGGCTGCCGCCAGCCGGTTTCTAAACGGCTGGGCAGCCGACGCGCGCGCATGCCCGCACGTGGCTACTATGCAGAAGCGTCACAAGATCTATATAGACTCGGCAGTAATCAGTGTCACTGGTCAAACATTTGATTACAGCATCTGATGTACCTCTTCCCTTTCTAAAGCCAAACAAATTGCTGCTGAACCCATCTCCTATAATGTAAAGTAGCCTCTCCAACATGATTCTCTCCATCATTTTGGAGAACGAGAAACAGGTCTAAATTCTCCGTTACCTTTGGGGACAGGAATAATAATTGCCTTCTTTCATGCACGGGGAAGTTTGCCTTCTTTCAGGCTCATATTAAATAGGTGTAATAATGGACTATTGTCGATACTTGGTAGACAGTTTAGTACTTCATAAGTTATCCCATCCTCTCCTGGAGTAGTAGATTTACCAGATTTTATTGACCTTAATAATTCATCTTTCGTTATGTCGACTCCCGATACATCTCGATATTTAAGGAGTTCAGAATAAAATCTCTCCTATCTTCTTCCCATCCCTTAACAGCCTCCCTAACGTCCTGTGGTAGGGAGTCACTATTAGCTGCATATGCCCATTTATCCATAAATAGGTCAGCTTGTTTTTCCGGTTCTGGATGAGCCACAGTACTTGTCTTTCTCCCTCGCACTTTGTTCACCTCTTTCCAAATTTCACTAATATTTTTACAGCTTCCAATTCTATTTGTAAATTTCCCCCAGTATTCCCCTCTAATTTCTTTACGAGTTTGACCGCATTGCTTTGCTGCCTCAACCAAGGCAGCTTTACTTGCACCATCATCTTTTGTGTCAGCCCATTTTTTGTGTGCTCATTTAATCATCCTTGACCACTCCTTCAATATTTTATCGTTATAATATTTATTAACCCGTGATGTATATTGTCTCTTGGTATTTGTTTCATTAGTTCCCAATAGCTGTTCAATCATTGCAACCATATCTTCATAAAACTGATCAACACTACTTGGATTATATGTTAAATACCATGTTTTAATACCCGAGATGAAGTAGTCAATTTTGTCTTTGGGTAAAGTTATTCGTTTTCTATGATGATATAGCTTTATTTTGCCCAGAGGTATACTGATTGCGAGGGAAAAATTATCCCTTAGCAACTCTGGTATGATCTCACATGTACCTTCCAAGCCGTGACCATTCATGATAACAGCATAATCCAGCCTCACACCCTGAAGATGTGTAGCTTCATTAGTACCTAGCAGTTTTATATCGGAGTAATCGTTTAAAAATTGGTTAAATCTCCTACCATTGTCATTTGTTTTGCTATTTGTCTCCAGGTTAGCGTGGCATTAAAATCCCCAGCTATGAGTGTTGCATCATTACAAATAGTATCTGGTAGTGTATTTACTGAGAAACTGTTCTTGGAGATATATAAATTAACAATGTTAAGAGTACCCTCTTTTAGATGGATTTTTATTGAGTGACTCCACCCCGTCGGTTTTATGTGGTTCCTCTAACAACTCCGAAGGGATAGATTTTCTTACATAAGTAGATAAACCTCTGATGCCTTTATCTGCGAATAAATTGTATTTTACATGTGTTAATTGTAAGCTAGTTCCCATTCCTATCCCCAGTCTCCTGAAGAAGTATGACATCTACATTGTATTTATTTTTGTAATAGTGAATATCAGTAGTTCTATTTTTCAGGCCATTCACATTCCAGGAGATTATTTTCAGTGTTTTATTATCCATTGTTCTTCCTCCATTGCCGAAACAGACAGACCCGCTAGTACCCCCATTACCCTGTCCATTTGTTTGTAGAGGTCGAGCCAATCTGTAAATAGTTTTTCTTTTTTCTTTTCATCATCACATTTACCTAGGATATCTTCCAGCCCTACTAACCCATTCGTAATTAACTTGTGGGTCTTAAGGGTCTTATCTTTTCTTTTAATCTTAAATTTGTAATTTACATTACCCCCTGATTTTATGTTTTTTGAGCTCTTAGAACTATTCTCACTACTCATTACCAGAGCTGTATTATCTGAGTTACTGGTTACACTACCACCTGTATTTGTGTCCCCTGTACTAATATCTTTGGCATTTGTTACAATGGTTTTGCTCACTATGTTACTAATAAGGTCTACCCTTTTTTCTAGTGCTTCTAGTTTTTTTTCCAAACTCCTGAAAATACTGAAAAATCCTATCCTCCTTATTCATTCTTCCATCCCCACGCTCTTCACTTTCCTCTGCGTTGTTTTCTGCTAGCATCCCTGTGTGTGTTGTGGAGTGCAGGTGGGGTTGATTACCCATTCTGTGGGTGTCTTGGGGCTCATTTGGGGGTTTCGGCCTCCCCAATGACCACCTGTTAACCCCAGCTTGTCCCCCCTCATCTGCCGCCTTTTTCCTCCCGGCCTGACCAGGTGTAGAAGGCGGCGCGTTGCTGGGCAGTAGAGGGGAGGCCACCACGCGGCTTGTTGTTGTTGTTGTTGTTTCAGGGCGTACAGTTGATGTCGTTCTTCCTTCCTCGTCTGGTCGCTAGTGTATCCATCTTTGTCTCTGCAATGATGGTTGCCTGGGACAAATCATGGAATTAGCATTGTGGTTTCCCTCACAGTTGCAGCAGCGCGGCTCCACTCTTGCCCCTGCACGGATTTTATCCCCACATAGTGTGGACAGGTGACCACCACCACAGAAACGGCACCGTGGATCAAGTTGGCAACTACAGGTAGGGTGCCGCCACCTTGAACAATTCAGACACATCTTTTCTTCTTCCATGAAAGGTGCCACATATCGATAACCGATACCAGTGACAAAAATTCTTTCAGGCGCCTCACCTTTTATCAGGGCAATTGCTTGGCTTCTCTCTTTCACTCGCACCTTATTTCTGTCCACCCACAGTATTTTGTCGTCGTGTACAAAGGAGTACAAAGGAAATCAAGCAACAACAGATCTAGTGACCCTTCTAGGTTGCTTGTCCTCCAAAACACTGAGGATCAAGTGTCCAAACAGTGGTTTAGAGTGGGTAAGGGAACATTGGAAGGGGAATTACTGCCCTGGAACTAATGTCCGTGGCAGGATTAGGAAGTTAGTAGGGGACAGATGGGTTAGTAACTGAGGGGGGGATAAAATAAAGTTATTCATTTACAAACGCAGTCAGTCGCGGGTTTGATGCGAGATATTTGTCTAGGCGGAGTTTAAATGAATCAACGGTGATGCAGTCTATAACGTTTTGGGGAAGCCCATTCCACAAGTTGACAACTCGATTGAAGAAGAAATTCTTAGATTCGTGTGAGTTAAAAGATTTACCAATAATTTTGCAACCGTTTCCCCGCGTGTAATTAGATTGGTCGATAGTGAAGTACTTACTACAGTTCATATTGTCGATGCCTTTGATGATTTTGAACACTTGAATTAAGTCACCTCTTAATCTGCGCTGGGTTAAAGGAAATAGATTTAATTCTCTAAGACGCTCTTCGTATGGTTTGTTCTTTAGGCTAGGTATCATTTTGGTAACTCTACGTTGAACTCGTTCTAGCTTGTTTATATCTTTTTGGTAATAAGGGCACCAGGATTGAACGCAGTATTCCAGAAGAGGGCGGACTAATGAATTGTAAAGGGTTAGGATAACTTCTTTGGATTTATGCTCAAATGACCTGCCTATAAAGCCAATTATTTTGTTTGCCTTCTTAACAACTTCTGAACATTGTTGACTCGGTTTTAGGTTACTCGATATTGTTACTCCCAGATCAGTTTCTCTGTTTACATTCTTAAGCTGAGTGCCATTCATCGAATAGTTTGCTTTCTCATTTAGGTATCCGATATGTAGTACTTTACATTTATCCGCATTGAAACTCATTTGCCAAATTTGGGCCCAACATGACAATTTATCTAGATTGTGTTGCATATCGTCAACTTGTTCTTTTGAGAGTACGCTATTTGCAATTTTTGTATCGTCAGCAAATTTTGAGATTGTACAGGTGAGACCCTCATCTATGTCGTTGATGTAAATTAGAAAGAGAATTGGTCCTAGTACCGATCCCTGGGGTACCCCGCTACTTACATTGGTCCATTTTGATGCCTTACCGTTTATGACTACTCTTTGCTTTCTGTCGCTGAGCCAATTTTCTATCCATTTCAACACACCGTCTTGTATTCCATGCGCTTTTAGTTTTAGCAGTAAACGTTTGTGGGGAACTTTGTCAAAGGCCTTTTGAAAATCAAGGTATATAATATCTACAGCTTTACTCTCATCGTAGAGGTTGAGGATATCGTGGAAGAAGTCTAAGAGGTTTGTTAAACAGGAACGTTTTTTACGAAAGCCGTGTTGAGTATCTTTAAGTATGTTATTTTCCTCTAAGTGATTTACGAGTCTGTCTCGTATGACCGTTTCTAGCATTTTACATACAACTGAGGTTAAGCTAATTGGACGATAGTTACTGTGTAGGGATTTGCTGCCTTTTTTGAATATCGGTGTTACGTTGGCTAGCTTCCACTGATCGGGCATAGTTCCAGACTGCAAGGATTTATTGAATAGTAATGTCAGTGGTTTAGAGAGCTCATCCTTAGCTTCCTTTAGAACTCTAGGCGAGATTGTATCAGGTCCAGGCGTTTTATTTACCTTGAGTTTATCTAAACAATTCAATACTTCTCTCTCTGTAACGGTGATATTGCTTAGAACATCTGAATTATCAATCTGAATCGGCGATGGTGTAGGGATATCACTGAGGTCTTCTGTTGTAAAAACTGATGCAAAGAAGGTATTGAGGGCATTACTCATTTGTTCTTCGTCTTTGGTGTATTCTCCATTTTCATCGACTAACGGTCCAACAGTTGAAGTAACTACTTTTTTCTTTCTGATATAACTATAGAATTCTTTCGGGTTTGTTTTACTTTGATTCGCAATATGTAACTCTAAGGTCTTTTTACTTTGCTTAATTAACTTTTTGGCTTTGCGTCGTAGCTCTACAAATTTCAGCCGTTCTTCGTCATTTTGTGAGGATTTTAATCTATCATTAGCAAATTTTTTAGCAAGCAGGCAGTTTGAAATATCTTTATTCCACCATTTGGGCTTATTATTATGGCCTGGACGCCGAGTTTTCGATGGTATGCAGTCTTGCACTGCTTTTAGGTAAGTGGCTTCGAATAACTTCCAAGATGTATTTATGTCGTTATTGTGAATTAAAAAGCTCCAGTCAGTTTCTTTAAACATAGCTCTAAGTTTATGGAAGTTTGCTTTCTTGAAATTAGGGACTTTTTCGATGCTACTATTTGGTTCGTTACTAGTAAACTTTAAAGTGAAAGTTATCGTACGATGGTCGCTGTTACTGAATTCATCACCAACATTCAAATTCTCTATTAATTCTTCTTTTGTTGCAAGTACAATGTCAAGAACGTTATTACCACGGGTCGGCGTTCCAACAAATTGATAAAGCGAACTCTCTTGTGTAGGAGGAAGTCAGGATCTAGCCAAACAGGGTATTTAAATATAATTATTTTGGTCGTCTTCTCCGTATCGTTGGGTACTTCCATAATTGTTTGCTGGTAGCCTGTGGTGGTTAAATGCTTCACAGCTTCTTCATTGGCGACAGTTATATATGGTCGGTACTTTCCGTCCTTAAGGAGTGGCTGAAAACTTCTGTGTTCCCTGCCAAGTTCCACAGTCCATAGCACTTTTTGTTGGTATGTAAGTATGGAGTCAATGGGGAAATGTAGTCGGGGGCGTCTCCCCTGGACTTGTTCGTCTACCCCTGGGTTCCTTCGCTCTTTTTCAATTTCGTCCATTTTGTCTTGCGTATTCTTCTTTCTTTTCTCGTCCCTACTATCATCTTCTTCGTCACTACTCCTGTCTTGGTTTTCTCGTTTCTCTCCACTGTTTTCTTGCGTTTCTTCTCCACCATCGTGTAACCCTCCTGCTCCATATCCTCGGTGCCTGAGTGGTTCTTGTCCAGCATCTCACTCACAGTTTCTTCACTAGAATGGGGGTAATCCTCCTCTGTGTGGGTATTGTTGGCCATTACTATGAGGTTTATGGGTGGGTGGGGAACCGTGAAAAACCCCCCCACAAGTTCACTACCCCACAAAATCACTGTGGTCATAAACTAGATCAGCGCGGAGCGGTCACTGTTTACCCTACAAAGGTCAGAGGTCAACTCTCATTGGCAATGAGAGGGCGAGACATAGGTGAGAGTCTGGGGATGGTGGGGGGGAGGTGGTGGTTGCAGTGTTGCCAGTTGTACCACTACATATTATTGCTAGATGTTGAGCTATTTACTTCAATCTAGCAGCCATTTTTGTTTATATCTAGAGACATTGACTAGGGATAATTTGATAATTTCAGACATTCTAGTCATACTATATTGTAAAATTTGCAAAACAAACAAACCAAAATTCTTTAGAGAATGCGGCATTTATCTAGCATTGTTTGACTACGTAGCAACATGCTAGCGACTTTTGAGAAAGGATCTAACGGTATTTTGTGATAACACTGAAGTTAGGGTTGAGGGAGGAGGGTTAAAATACGAGTCACACAGGCAATTGTCAAAACTTTAAAGGCCTAGAACTTTGTTATTGAACTAAGCATTTGGCAAATGGAGGAATTGTTAAAAACCTTAGCCAATACTCTGCTATTCACCAAAAAAAAAAAATAATTATCATTATTATTTGGTAGGGTAGGTATGTATATGTAGGTTGGTTAAATAATTGCTGGAATTCGTAGTATAGGGACTCTAACTATTTTGAGAGAGTTACATTTAAAAAATGTATAGATCTGAATGATAAACATAACTATTATTAAGCAAAACTAGGGGATGCGGGGAAACCTATAGACTGAAGACTGAAAACATTGTGTGGGAAGCTAATACGGTTTTAAAGTAATTTATAAATAGACAGTTTTCAATGCTGCGGCCAAACTATTCCACCAATTTATATTCTTTTGGTACCAAAACGTTCGGAATTGCGAGCCTCACCCAACTACGCAAATTTGGCTTTGATCATCCACGTAGTTTTCAAACCCACGTGCAAAGCAAAACCTTTTACATAACATTTGAGGAGCATTAGTAGTGGAGTCCATATGCCAAAGCCCAATAATTTCCTATAAGTGGGAGAGACGGTATTTAGGTTTACAATTTTTCGGGAAATGGGCTGCCACGGACCTGTTTGGCCGCCATTTCTGATGTTTAGCATATCAAAAGTTGCCAAATACAAAAACGCACCTTGTGTGAAAGTTTGATCCCGAATCAAAAAGCGGTTCTGGAGTTAATGCGTAAAAACCAGCGTGGACAAATAATTTGGAAGAATTAGAAGATTTAATTATTACAATAGGGGTTCCCCGCAGGGCTCGAATCCCTAATTAAAGTTGCAAGCAACGTTGTCCGGGCTTCGAGCGGTTTTCCACGCAGGGTATTATGTTGGATACAAGAGCTGTGTCACAGATATCAAAAGATCATTTAATTTATCAGGCATGGAGAAACTACAGCCATTTTGGCTGTGGACATTTAGGAGTGTAGCCCTTTTGGTTGTGGCTGTTGATGAGTGTGGTTGTTTTCTGGTTGTTGCCATGTATAAGTGTGGCCATGAATCTTGTGATTATTTTATAATTCTTACTTTTGTTTTAGCCTTTGTGGCATTGTCCTTATATAATTAGGTTATTACTTCAGCATTACTAAATACAAAAATGTACTGTACTTTATTATATGTTTTGAGCATTTTCTACCTAAACTAACCTAGATATTGTTTGATCATCCAGGAGAAGTTGTTGTTGTTGTTCCCTAAGCTGCCTGGCCGAACAGCCCCGAGTCCCTGAGGAAGGCCATGGCCATGATCGGGCTTTCCCACAGAGCTCTCATTGAGTGTAGATTGTGTTGTTGGCGTAAGTGGGTGTGTGAAATGCAGTCTTCTATGATGTGTTTAATGGTATGGGGTGCTGTGTTACATCCCGGGCAGGCGTCGACAACGGAGTCATCCAGTCTCTTCTGATAGCTCAGGAGAGCTGGATGGTGTCCGCCTCTCAGCCTGGCCAGGTGGACTCTGTCCTCGCGAGGAAGGGAGGATTCGGAAGGATTGATTTCGGGAGGTCGTGCATGCAGCTGCGTGTTGTCTGTGAGTGAGTGGATGGATCGGTGAGAGATATGCGTATGGATGTGCTTCTGGAAGTTGGTTCGGGGTGGGCAGGGAGGGAGAGAGGACAATAATTGTGTGTGATACCGTGTGCTGGGTGTTGTTTTGATATTTCTTGGTGTCTGTGGGTGTGTTGCCATGTAGTTTAGTGGGTGGTCTTGGTTCGTGGAGGCTGCTGCCAGGAATTGAGTGCCTCTCATGTCCAGATGGTCTTTGACTTTGAGGATTTTGGTTTCTTGATGTAGGTGATCTGTGGGTGCAGTAGCTGTGCAGCCTGTAATGATCTTCAGGGCTTTGCTTTGAATAGTCTGTAAGGTCTTATGATGTGTTTCAGCTAGGTTAGAAGCCCAGGCTGGGCTTGCGTATTCCATCACTGATCTTATGTATTGTTTATATACTGTGGTGGTAGTTTCTTTGTTGTGTCCAAATTTTGTGTGAGCAAGTGACCTGAGGGCGTTAAGTCTGGGTGTCAGTTTCTTTTTAATGTTTGTGGTGTGCTGTTTGAATGTCATATGAGTATCATATGTTACTCCTAGGATTTTGGGTGTGTGTGTATGTGTTAGGGGTGTGTTGTTTATGGTGAGTTGAGGGATGTATTCGTGTTCTCCTGTCCAACTTGTGAGCAGGGTTGCGGTGGATTTGGCTGGGGCTAGATTAAGTCTGTTTGTAGTGCACCAGCCATGTAGTGTGTTGAGATAGGGTTGAAGGAGATCTGTTGCTCTTTTTGGGTCATGGTGTATGCATGTGAGTGTTATGTCATCTGCATAGGAGGCTAAGTTTATTTGGGGCGTATTGGGTGTAGTTATATCGTGCATGTACAGATTGAAGAGTGCGGGCGATAGGACGGATCCTTGTGGGACTCCGTTTGGAAAGTTTCTGATTTTAGATGACTGCCGGCAAAAGATACGTGTGCACATCTGCCTGCTAGGAAGTTGGCCAGCCACCTTTTTGTGTTGTTGTGCATGTTTGTGTTGTAGATTTTGTTTGCTAGGTTGTGGCGGGGGATGGCATCGAAGGCTTACTAATGTCGAGTGTGGCTAATAGTGATCTGTGTGGTGGTCTAGCTGAGTTGATGCCGTCGAAAGCTCTTTGTGTAAGGTCTGTGAGAAGAGTGTTTGTGGAGTGCAGTGGCCTAAAGCCATGTTGTGTTGGAGCTAGGGGTAGGTCGGGTGTAATTAGTTGTAATACTAGGCGTTCCATGACTTTGGAGGGGGAGCAAAGGAGTGTGATGGGGCGGTGCGAGGAGGGTAGCGTGGGGTCTTTGTTGGGTTTGGGGAATGTGATGATGATACCATGCTTCCAAATGTCTGGTATTGTGTTGTGTGAATAGCTGTAGTTTGATATGTTAGTGAGTGCTTGTATGCCTTGTGGTCCCAGGTGTCTGAGGTGTATGTTGCTTATGTTGTCTAGGCCACAGGCGGGTGAGTGCTTGAGATTGTTGATGATATGCTTTGTCTGGTGATTGGTGAAGGGTGTATAGTCAGGGTCTGTGGGGAATTGTCTCTTACGTCGGATGACACATCGGTCATCTTTGTGAGGTTTTAGGTGGCTGACATGTGAGAAGTGATTGATGAGAGTGTTTGCTTGTTGTTTACATGAAGGAGTAGAGTCTGTTGTTGTGATTGCAGCATGTGATTGTGTTGTGTTGCTGTTGGAAAGTGTGATGCTGTTTAGTGTTTTGTAGAGTTTTTTGGGGTTTGTTTTGTGATCAAGTGTTTGTAGGAAGTAATTCCAATTTAGTTTTTGTTGTTCTTGTATTTTGTTGTTAGTTTGGGTGTTGAGTGCTTGAATTTGTTGTGTGATGTCTTATGTGTGGGGTGCTGGGAAGTGTTTCAGTATGTCGCGTTGTCTGATGAGGTTTTGAATTTCTGGTGTGAAGTTGGGGTTGTGTCTTTTTCTGTTACCTCTTGGAATGTGTTTCTTGTCAGCGTTTTGGATAGTTTTATTGAGTATGTGTACAGCATTGTTGATGTTAGTGATGGGTGTACTGTTTAGAGTTGTGAAGTGTTGTTCTGTCTCATTTGTGAATGCTTCCCAGTTAGCTCTTTTATAATTGGTGTATGTGTGTTTGTGGCTAGCTGGGGTGAGTCTGGTTTTGGTGGTGATAATGATCGGGAGGTGGTCAGAGCCTAAGGTTCTGACCACCCTCCAGGATGTTGTGGGGGCGAGTTCTGGGGAGCAAAAGGTGATGTCTGGAGATGATGGGTTATAGAGGGCTTGGTGAGGAATATGGGTATGTTGATGGATGTCGTTAAGGATGATGAGGTTATCGGTTTGGTTTTGTAGTACCAGCCCTGTGTACCAGTCTGTGTCGGGGTTTTCGACAAACCAGGCCGACGTCTTGGCGTTGAAGTCACCACCCAGGATGATGTGTGGGGTGTGTGGGGTGTTTGTGATGTGTTGTAAGTGTGGTCTGTATTCATTTGGTACTGTAGGGGATGTTTGGGGAGGGATGTATGTGTTTATGATGGTTATGTTGGAGTTGTTGCCAGTGCGTAATTTAATTGACTGTATTTCTGTTGTGTTATCATTTGGGGGGAGGAGGGATTTGGTTTGTACACTGGTTACTATGTATGATATTTCTTTGTGTACCAGGGTGATGAGTCCACCGCCCCCGCCGACAGCCCGGTCTTGTCTGATGGTGGTGAAATTATGAAATGTGGGTGTTTTTTGTGTTGTGCGGACTTTTGTTTCTTGTAAGATGGCAATGTGTATGTTGTGTTGTTTGATGAAGTGTGAGAGTTCGTATTTCTTTGTGTTGATGCCATCTATGTTCAGTTGAAGAAGTTGAGAAGTCTTAGAAATAAGCTGACATGGAGGTGATTCACTTATGTAGATATATTATTAGGCTAGGAATAGCTATATTATGGCCTAGATGTAAAAATATGATCATGTATATGAAAAAAGTAGTATAATTTGATCATTACTACATATTGAAAAGCACTTAAATTTAAGAAAAGTACATTAAGTAAATAATGTATATGGAGGTGACACATTCGTCTATGCTATATATCTTATCTAAACGTAAGGAAGACAGCGATAAATGAGAGAGAGAGAGAGAGAGAGAGAATGCGGGATGGATTGGGTGTGAAAGGGATCTTCCGTGTGTGGGCTAATCGGCTCTCTGCAGACCCCCGTTTTCCTATGTTCTCATTTGTGTGAGAGAGAGAGAGAGAGAGAGAGAGAGAGCATGGAGAGAGAGACTACGATGTTGTAATCGTAAGAAAGACAGCGATAAATGAAAGAGAGAGAGAGAGAGAGAGATCTGCCTAATTTGTACAGGGGTGCAAACAAACAAGAGCAAAAGAGAGAGTGATTAGCTGTGCAAGGGATTTGCCTCTACTCGTTTGGTAACAGAGTTGTAGATATGTGGAATAGGCTACCGAGTGTCTTTTGTGAGTCAATTGGCTCTCTGCTGACTCCCATTTTCTTATTTTCCTATTGTTTACAATGTTATCTTGGTTGCAGGTATATGATAACATTGGTGTATAGTAAGTAGTGTAAGTAACATATAAAGCTTATGAGATGAGTTAGGTGTGAAAGGTATCTGCCTTGTGTGGGCCACTTGGCTCTGCTGACTCCCAATTTCATCTTGGTTGCATGTGTAAGGGATTTGCCTAATTTGTACAGGTATGCAAACAAACAAGAAAGAGATTGGCTGTGTAAGGGATCTGCCTCTATTCATTTGGTAATAGTTGTAGATATATGGAATAGGCTACCGAGTGCTATAGTGGGAGGAATAACAATAGAGCTTCATCATTACATATGATAGGATGAGATGGGTTGGGTGTGAAAGGGATCTGCCGTGTGTGGGTCAATCAGCTCTCTGCAGACTCCCGTTTTCTTATGTTCTTATGTTCTCATTTGTGTGAGAGAGAGAGAGAGATGGGTTGCGTGTGAAAGGGATCTGCCGTGTGTGGGCCAATCGGTTCTCTGCAGACTCCCGTTTACTTATGTTCTCATTTGTGCGTGTGTGAGAGAGAGAGAGAGAGAGAGAGAGAGAGAGAGAGAGAGAGAGAGAGAGAGAGAGAGGAAGAGTTTATAAGATGGGTTGGGTGTGAAAGGGATCTGTTTTGTATGGGCCAATTGGCTCTCTGCTGAGTCCCATTTTCTTACTTTCCTATTTCTTACAATTATATCTTGGTTGCAGGTATATGATAACATTGGTGTATAGTAAGTGGTGTAATTAACATATGTGTATGAGATGGGTTGGGTGTGAAAGGGATCTGTCTTGTGTGGCCCACTGGCTCTCTGCAGGCTCCCATTTTCATCTTGGGTGCATGTGTAAGGGATCTGCCTCATTTGTATACCGGTGTGCAAATGAGAGAGAGAAAGAGATTAGCTGTGTATGGGATCTGGCAGATCCCCTCCAAATGCAAGCAATATGAAATGGGAGTCTGCAAAAGCCAAGTGGCCCACACAAGGCAGATCCCTTTCACACCCAACCCATTTCATAAACTTTATCTGTTACTTACACTACTTGTTATACACCCATGTTATCATATACCTGCAACCAAGATATAATTGTAAGAAATATGAACATAATAAAATGGGGTCCCACACAACGTTTTCAGTCTTCAATCTAGGCTTCCCAAAATCCCCTAGTTTTGCTTATTAATATTCCGATTCATCATTCAGATCCATAATTTTTGTTTTATTTAACTCTCTCAATGCAGAGCCTACTGTATGCAAGACGATATTATCCTACCATAAAGAACTACAGTACAACAATTATTAAAAGTGTTTTGTTTTGTTTTCTACAGTGGGCATATTATACAATAAATTAGTGTATATTATCTATAGTCTAATATTACAAATTAATAGCGAAGTGGCGAAACCACTAGGTAGCGAAATCACTAGATAGCGAAACCACTTTTCCCAAATAGCGAAACCTCTACCTGCAAACTTGTATTGGGTGCGAACAATGACAGGTGGCAAACCCGCAAGGAGCGAAACCTCTGGATACCAAAGGTGTAGCCTATTGAGTGAGGGACATAATTTGGTGAGGGTAAAAATTGGGTTTTAGCCTATGCCTATGGGTCTGTAAATCTAGAAAACCCAAGCCAAATATTGAAATAACGTTGTATCCCACGTACTAGGTACTACGGACACATTGTAGGTGTTAGATGAGGGTTAGTCTTGTATCCAATATACTAGGTGTTAGGTGAGGATTAGACTGGGTTAGTCTTGTATTCAATATACTAGGCCTAGGTTACTGGGTGTTTATGATTTTCAAAATCACTTATGTTTTTGATAAATGGGGATTTAGCCTTTGGGTTTATAAATAAAAAAAAAACCCAAGCCAAATATCTAAATTAGGCTGTTGTCTTTTTCTACCCTTAAAACTCACAAAATCTGAGTGAAACCAGCACTAGAATTTTACTCTTAGCTAATACCAATGATACAAATAATTTAATGGGAATTTCCGTCTACATCAATATTTAACCTTTCCACTTGGTAGGTGACCTAGGCAATCTAGTTTTTCTGTTTCCCCTTGTTGATCTTGAAGTCTTTGTATGTAGGAAGCGAAAGTTCTTTGGAGACCCTCTACTTGCATTATAATTATGATATTGTTTAGGGGGGGGGGGGGGGCCCAAAGTTGGGAGCAGTAATCTATATGGGGGATAATTAAGGCTCTCCATAGGGTGTTTGGGTCCCTTGCTTGGAAGGTTCTTAGTATGTGGCAGTGGCATCATTTTGTAAAAAAAGTCAAATTAGACGCGAACGTAACTGCGAGCGTGCGACTATGTAAACAAAGTGGATGGTACGCCAGACTTACTACATACTACTACGCCTGCTAACACCATCCTCACAAATGACGCTAGTATAAACATAACCGTGGCAATCACCCAGTTTGGTTATGTAGCACGAAAGAGCTACCAATGCCGTTCAATAAGCCCAAAATCGCGCTAAGAATACTGTAGCGTTCTAAATCTCGCTCATGAACACGCCCCTATTTTGAAAAGTTAAGCCTGCTGCCTGAGTCAGGTACAGTGCACTCCAGGTATTCGCGCCTAGGTCGTACCATCCCCCTTCCGCGTATACGTGGTTTCGTGGATACGTGGGCAGTGTTTAACATAGGTTTCAATGGGAAATAGGCTTAGGTCGTACCAGACTCGGCCATCTTGGACCCTCAAACCATTATTTTGACCTACTTTATGACATTAATATGGACCAAATGATTAAACAGATACGGTGACGGACCTGAACGAATGTGGAACAAAGTGTGATACCGTCAGTGACGGTACCACACTTTGTTCCACATTCGTCCAGTCACCCATAAAGTACCCATTTCCCCCCAAATATATCCAATTAATACATATTATTTGAGGAGAATACTTATAAATAAATGTTATGAGGAGATTACTTACCACACAAACTTTATTTGAAATGAGTCATAGCCTAGCCTACTCATCGGCATAATTTAACCGCTTTCGTATGACAGCGTCGGTAGGCTTGACAAAGCGAGCCTAATGGTAAAACATTGATTTAAGGCATAGGCCTAAATCACTAGGCTAAAAGAAAACAAAGAAAAACAAAATGATACAAATCACAAAACCTGTGGTGCGATTTGTACATGGGGTATGGACGGTTCGTCACCATTCCGTTTCTTAACCAACCCGTTTCGTCCCCAAAAACCCGTTTCGTCACCAAAATTCCGACCCGTTTCGTCACCACTATGTTTAGTAGCCCAAAAGGCATTATTAGTAGCTTGGTTCGAAACTAATAAATAACTCCAATGTATATTCTCGCCCAGGATGTCACTAAAGTACGAAAGAGAGTGGAATGTAGCGAAATATACCAAATTATATCGTTCCATTTCGATTCATGTCACTCCATTCCAATATCGAACGAATGAGTCTCGTTTTGCAATTTGTGAGTTTTTCAAAACGTATCAACACGAGTTGTTGCCATGTAAGTATTTTTCGACAATGCGCATTGTGTTTCCTGATTTAAGTCAGTCAACACGGACAAGTCATCGAGGTATGTGGTTTCTTTTGTAGTTTTGTATGCTAATATTTACCCTTTCTCTAGTCTTTAATTTGATTAATATTATATAATATTTGTGTAATTAATTACTATATGATATTTACTAATTTGCTTACTTTGCGCCATTCACTACTATCTTGCTTACTTTACGTAATCTGATTGATTAACTCGACGTAACCCAACTTTATAATGGCATCTCTACCGGCACCTCATATTAAGTACCCATGTTCTGGATGTGGCAAGGAAGTCCGTCCTAAACAACAGGCTCTCTCGTGTGATTACTGCAATAATTGGAGGCACAGGAAGTGTGGGACATCAATGTCCCAAACCGAATATAGAAACATTGCCAGACACCTTAAGGAAGGTGGAAATTTTCTCTGGCATTGCCCTGATTGTCCTGATATAATGATATATAACAGTACTGATGATATCACAGATACAGCAACCGATACTTTAAATGTCCCAGCAATGGATTTAAATGTCCACGACACTATCGACACCATCCGCAAAGAAAACACAAACGTAAACTACTTGACTTGCAGTGTCCACCAGAAAGAAAATAAATGTCCAGCAACTGTTGTAATGCGTGGAAATATATATATACCCCAGGTGTGCAGGCTCACAACCATCCGGGTAAAGCCAGCCTTCTGGCCTCTACAAAATTGTCCATAGCTGCCAAGGACCGTGTTTCAAATGACGCATTTGTCTCTGCTGCTGCAGTGGCTGAGGAAGAAATGATCAAGTACAAAGAAATGCATCCAAATGACCACCAACTACCAAATCCCATCAATGTTGCCAAGCAAGCTAATCGTGTTTGCCTGGCTCAACGACCACATCATCCTAAACAATTAGACTTCGAGTTGATGTATGAAAGCTTACCCAAGGAATTTATAAAGGCAGACATAAAGACATGCTGCGATGACGGCCAAACAACATCTCTGTCATGCCTAGTCATGGCCACCAACGAACAACTCAAATTATTAAGTTTGTCCCGGCAGTGGCCCGTATCAGGTTGGTGCTGCACTAATACCGAAACAAAAAACGGGCCAAGTTGCTTACCTCTGCTGGTGGTCTGAAAATGGCAACAATTAAGATAGAGCGAGTATCGTATTATATATTAGACAACGTTCTGACAATTAAACTACCTGTATATCAGAATCTAACAAAACCATATCGGATAAATATTTACCGTCCCGTAATACACTTAAGCAACCATCCATTAAGTTTTCATAACAAATTATAACAACAAACACTAAAATCAAGGTCCAATGGCCTTGAAATGGTAGTGGCTAATTATGGTGACGAAACGTTCGAGATCGCGGTGACGAAACGTCCTGTATCCTTGTACATAGCCTATTATACAATCATATTGTCCAGCAAATTTAAGCCAAGCAAACAAATTGTGAGATAGGCTAACCTATTCATATAGGTTTTAATTTCCGGAAAAGAAGTGTTATGCATGAAAAAAGAACACAATATTTTGCACCAACTGTACGGATAGAAAAAAACTGATTAATGGTAATCAGATTTTTTCTATTAGGCCTAGGCCTATATTTTTGGATTGGATATATATTGATATATATTTGGATATATATTGATTGGTATGGACGATGATTTAAAGGAACGACCGTCTATGGTCATAGATCATGTTCAAATAATATGTAGCCTAATAGCACTGCCAATAATGCCCCTACCCCTCTTGTCATCTCTGTGTTTTATTTCCTCCCACTTTATGTCCCCAAGGACCCCAACTTTGTTCATTTCTTTCCTCTTCATATTCTGTACAGTCTGCTGACACAGCTCGATTATTGATATTCGAATTTCAAAATTAAATATTGTTTCCCGAATTTTCTTCTTGGTATTTAGTCCTAGGCCAATATGTGTGGTTTGCTCGGAATTTTAGCAGCTCAGGCCACAAGCTGCTATACACAAAAATACAAAAAAATCGGGAACCTGCACAGGTTCAATTACGTATTTTCATAAAATATATATAGGTTTCTATCACAGAGATCAAATCCATACATCATATTTTGATATACTGTACAGTACTTCGAATGAGGAGTCTCTGAGTTTAATAAGATAAACTTTATGTGTACGATTACATATATAGGCCTAGACGATGGTTTATCATGTTCAAATAATATGTAATAGCACTGTTTATGGTTGTATTAAATTTAAATAGTGATAGATGTCTATATTAAGGGGAGATCTCCACTTGAGGGATTTTTTTTTTTACCCCTTTCTCCCTCATGTTTAACCCCATTGCTTTTGATATTATAAAACGTTCGCTCCATTAATTTAGCGATTTTAAGAACTTTCACCCCATATTAAGACCTTTCGTGCCATTCAGGTGTCGATTTTATCCTGGCGAGCGATAGCGAGCCTGTAATTTAAGAGGAACCGGCCTATGGCCGGGACATTTTTCACATTTATCTTGAAAGGGACTCAAGGGGGTATCATTTTAAGCTTGATGGAGGTCTAGGGAACAAAGTAAATACCTCCCCTTAACAGGATAAATATTCCGAAAATGTTGACCATTATGCCAGATACGAAACAAACCCATTGTCATTATATTATAATGGATTTTACTCATTTGCATAATTTCAAATACCGAGGTCAATTAATATAATATTTTCCTATCTGTTTTGTGGTGATATGTGTATGATTTAGTGGTATATTGCTGTCTGCCCAGGATTGTAATGCATTGTGGAAGTTAGCTCTGACTTGGTAACAGATTGTAGAGTTGTATGGGCAGGCACAAGTAACCCTGCCTTCTTTGTTCACTACACCGCATACAGAAGGTTTCGGTTCAATCATGACTCTTCAAGGTAAACAGCAACTGGTAAATTCGGCATCATGTTCAAATAATATGTAATAGCACTGTCTATGGTTGTATTAGACAAAAATAGTGATAGCTTTCTATTTTATGTGGATGAATAGTAATAAGCCAAATAAACTAAATACCGAAAGTTCAATAGAGTGGATGTTGATACTTTTGCTAGATAAGTTTAAAGTGAAATATGTCAGAGAGGATGGAGGTAGGAAGGAAGGGTAGGGTAAGTCACACAGGAAGTTGTCAAAACTTTGAAGGTCTAGAACATTGTTATTAACCCTTCTTTGGCGGCGCCCGGCTATAGCCGGGCAAGAGAACCAAGGACTATGTGGCGGGGCCCGGCTATAGTCGCATGCAATTTTGAACACGTAATGTGCTCTGAGAGAGAGCGGAGCGGTGGGAGGGGCGTAGGTTACCTCATGACCGCTCGCCACGGTGGCTGTGGAGCTACTGAGATGTACTCCGCCCTACTCCACCCTCCCTCACTCGTTTCACACATAATAATGTAAGGAAATGACCGTATTTTACCGATTCTGCCCTTCGGTTGCACGATCGTTGCAAGCCAACCAGTGATCGTAGAAGGATGGTTCTGGTGTCATTGGAAAGCTCATTTAACGCCCTTTCAGGGATACATACTTGTTTTACGCTCTGGCTCTTGTTTATGCATTAAAACGAGCACGGAAACAAGCTCGTTTACGGTAAAACCCCCCGCTGGGCAGCACAGTCAAATATACTCCACCACCCGCTCTTTGAGTGTTAAAGTAAGCATTTGGCAAAACAAGGAATTGTTAAAAACCTTAGCCAATACTCTGTTACTCACCAAAAATAAATTTTAATTATCATTATTATTTGGTAGGGTAGGTATGTATAGGTAGGTTGGTTAAATAATTGGTGGAATTCATAAGGACTCGAACCTATTTGAGAGAGTTAAATTTAAAAAAATCCATGGATCTGAATGATGAAATTAAGAATTATTAAGAAAAACTAGGGGATGCGGGGAAGCCGAGACTGATGACTGAAAACGTTGTGTGGGTACAGATAATTATTTGTATATACTAATATAAACGTTGTGTGGGTACAGATAATTATTTGTATATACTAATATAAACGTTGTGTGGGTACAGATAATTATTTGTATATACTAATATAAACGTTGTGTGGGTACAGATAATTATTTGTATATACTAATATAAACGTTGTGTGGGTACAGATAATTATTTGTATATACTAATATAAACGTTGTGTGGGTACAGATAATTATTTGTATATACTAATATAAACGTTGTGTGGGTACAGATAATTATTTGTATATACTAATTTCAGAATAGACAGTTTTCAATGCTGCGGTCAAACTATTCCATAAATTTTTCTTCTTTTGGTATCAAGACGTTCGGAAATGCGAGCCTCACCCAACTAAGCAAATATCGCTTTGATCATCGGCGTAGTTTTAAAGATGTGGATTATTAAGTGGAATTCGAGTTTTTTTCAAGATTGCCGGAAAAACCCCACATGCAAAGCAAAACTTTTTCTATAACATTTGTAGAGCATTAGTAGTGGAGTCCATATACATAAGCCCAATCATTTCCTATGAGTGGGAGAGACGGTATTTAAGTCTGAAAATGTTCGGAAAACAAGCTGCCACGGACGTGTCTGGCAGCCATTTTGGATGTTTAGCATATAAAAAGTTGCCCAATACAAAAACGCGACTTGTGTGATAGTTTGGTCCCGATACAACAAGCGGTTCCGGAGTTATTGAGTAAAAACCGGCGTGGAAAAATAATTTGGAAGAATAAAATGATTTAATGATTGCAATACGGGTCCCTCGCAGGGCTCGAACCCCTAATAATAATAATAATAAAGTAGACATGCCGTTTCGCCCAAAATAAAAACGGCATACCCAACTCTGCGAAGGATTACCATCATCAATAATATTACCGCCATTATTAATACTACTATCATCATCACTACAATAGTCACCATCATCACTACTACTACCATCATCACTAATATTACCACCATCATCACTATTATTATCATTATCACTACAATTGTTGCCTTCTAATGTCAACTAAAATAACTTAACCTAACAAATACGGGCAAGTTTTTTTTCGCCCCCTGAATGCTGGCGTTCTGTGTGTGTACAGGGTGGGGGTCTGGTTGTGGGGGCTGGGGTGGCTAGGGGGAAAGGGGGGGGGGGGAACCATATTTTGGACCTAATATCATAACTATTGCAAACATTAAAACAAACACATTTTAATTACCGTCGCATTCACGCACCGAATGTTCGTGTGAAGTTTGGTGAAAATACGTCGAGCGGTCTAGGAGTTATCGGACGGACAGACAGACAGACAGACAGACATTTCAGCCGGCATATGCCACTATACGGGGGGCAATACCACTCTGCTTACGCAGAGTTGATAATAATAATTAAAGTATAAAGGCCATCCACCAATCAGCGCGCCCCCTTTTACCTTCTCTCTTCATCAGCTGAGTTTGTCACTTCGGGCTCACGTTATAAACATGCCACGGCTTCCCGGCCGACCAATCAGAAGCCTCCATTTTTGGACCGCACAGCTACGTGTACCGCCACACCTTTAAACTCGCTCTCGCTCTCTTCACCGGCCATTTCCTCTGGTTGCAATGGGTCTAATGTATCAGTGCCAGCCCTATACTCCCGTAAGCCACTAAAAGACATTTGCAACCAGTTTCCAGGAACATATTATGAAGAGAAAAGAGTGGAGGCAAGGCGAGAGAGAATTCAAGATGCGCGGGTGTCCGAACGGCCGGCTCAGCCAATCACAGCGCCGGAGAGCGGGAGGCGTGACTATATTAAGGGGGTGGGGGAGGCTGCAGCGGTCATTCACCTCTCGGAGCCCACTGGGTGTGCTTCTTGCAACCCACTTCCTCTCTCTCGCTTGGGCACCAAAGGGAACTCGGAACCACTTATTCCAGCCACCCAGCCCTCACCAAATGTTCTAGTAAAGACCACCTCAGGCCTAGCATCGGTCTCACCTACTAGGCGGATACACCTTCAGTATCCGGCCGTCTGTCGTCACATCGCTGGCTTGCATACTTACAATCAAGCGATTCAAGAGGGACGACAGATAGTAGACGGGAGCGAGAATTTCCAAAAGAGCTATTGACCAGCTCTGAGGTGGTGAGATTGTTCCAGTACACACCGAGCAGTATACCATAAATATATATTTTTAAAGGACCCATATTGGGCCCGAACCAGACTTGAAGAAAGAGAGAAAATGCATGACTAACCCAGTGGTTCCATAATAATTGATGTGTTCTTATAGTACAAACTAAAGAGAAAAGATACTAGACTTTTGTTGATAAATAAAATGATGATGTGTTAAGAGGGAAATAGTTATTCTTGTTAGAGAAGGCTCCATGCCGATTAGTTATAGCTAGTATAGGATCTGCTAGGACAGCACATAGATATTAATAGTAAAGTAAAAGGGAATAATTCTTGAGGATAGACAGGCAACTATAAGGCTCAGGGGAATAAATAATAGTTGCCATTAGACTAGCTTTAGTTTGAGAAATAGGTAGGAAGGACACTAGTCCGTATGATCAGCGAAATCTTTGGTTATAAAGGAAACATTATCTGTTATCATAGTTAAAGGAATATTCGATCTGTGTTAAGCGTTACAGGTGTTAAGTCCAGGATAATATTGTAATTATAAGAATCTATGTAAAGGGATTAAAGTGGAGAACCTTGTCCATGTAGAGTTATTGAGGTGCTGCTTACATTAGGTTAAGAATTAGTTTTGACCAGGTGACATATGTGAATATAAATTGTTTGTAATAGGATTACGCGTATATATAATCCAAGAGTATTTAGATAAGGCAATTGAGGTAACTTATAACAACGCCCTGGTCATTTAGAAGAAATGTATTGTATGAAGTAACAAGGATATTATATAATCAGAGTATTTAGAAGGGCAATTGAGGTAAAATTGTAACTGCGCCCTTGTCATATGAGTAAATGTATTGTATATGGTTAAGAGGATATATTAATTGAAAGGTCATATGTAGTAACGCCTTGGTCTCTGGAGTAGACATAGTAGGCCCGGTAAAAGTATATCATTTCGAAGTTTAGTTTAGAAATATAACTCTTGTTTAGATAAGTGAATAAAGGTATGATTCATTAATGCCCTGGTCTCTGGAGTAGACACAGCAGGGCTCGGTAAAAACCATATTATTTTAGAAACTAATAACGTGCCTTTGGATCGAAGCCGACTTAAGTCAATACCTGAATATCGGGAATCCAAATAGGGAGTAACGGGAGTTCTCGGGTTCCAAAGTACAACCCATGTTGGGTCGACGTAATATTCAATCCGTGTCTTGAACTCATCTCGGCCCGAACAGAGAAACAGTTATTAGTGTAGTAGCAAGTTTGTTAAATAAAGTATACAAACTTCTAAATGACTGTCGATTTATCCCCCACTCTAGTAGTATATTCGAGATAAGAAAATAAGTACTACAATAATAATAATAATAATATGAATAACAATAATAATAATAATAATAATAATAATAATAATAACAAGTAAAGTTGCAAGCAACGTTGTCCGGGGTTCGAGGGGTTTTGCAAGCAGGGTATTGTATTGGATACAAAAGTTGTGTCACAGATATCAAAAGATCATTTAACTTATCGGGCATGGAGAAACTACACAAGGAACAGATTGTGCAAACAAATAAGAACGAGAGAGGGAGAGATTGCCTGTATGAGGGATCTGCCTATTAATCTCTATTAATTTAGTAACAGAGTTGTAGATATGTGGAATAGGCTACCGAGTGCTATAATGGGATCAAGAGCAATAGAGCTTCAACTTGAAATTAGATAGAACAAGAAGGGTGTGAAAGGGATCTGCCATGTGTAGGTCAATCGGCTCTCTGCAGACTACCGTTTTCTTATTTTGTTTATGTTCTCATTTGTGAGGGTGAGAGAGCATGGCAAGAGAGAATAGGATGTCATAAACATAAGGAAGATAGCGATAAATATGAGAGAGAGAGAGAGAGAGAGCGCGGGATGGGTTGGGTGTGAAAGGTATCTGACATGTGTGGGCCAATCGGCTCTCTGCAGACTCCGGTTTTCTTATGCTCTCATTTGTGAGAGAGAGAGAGACTAGGATGTCATAAATGTAAGGAAGACAGAGATAAATGAGAGAGAGTTGTTATGAGATGGTTTGGGTGTGAAAAGGATCTGTCTTGTGTGGGCCAATTGGCTCTCTACAGACTCCCATTTTCCTATGTTCCTATTTCTTACAATTGTGTTTTGGTTGCAGGTATATAATAACATGGGTGTATAGTAAGTAGTGTAAATAACAGGTAACGTTTATGAGATGGGTTGGGTGTGAAAGGGATCTGCCTTATGTGGGCCACTTGGCTCTCTGCAGACTCCCCTTTTCATCTTGGTTGCATGTGTGAGGGATCTGCCTCATTTGTACCGGTGTGCAAAACAAACAAGAACGAGAGAGAAAGAGATTGGCTGTGTAAAGGATCTGCCTCTATTCGCTTGGTAAAAGAGTTATAGATACTGTATGGCACCGGCACTAAAACTAATAGAGGTTTCCCATGCTAGAATAAGAAGGGCTATAGAAAAAATGAACAGAAGTAAGTCACCGGGACCGGATGGGATACACCCAAGAATCATAAAGGAAGGAGGTGAGATGTTAGTAGAGCCATTGAAAATGTTATTTGAGGTATCGTTTAATACAGGACAAATCCCGATGGACTGGAGAGAGGCGAACATAACAGCTATATTTAAGAAGGGAAAGAGAAATGACCCAGGGAATTATAGACCAGTCAGTTTGACAAGTGTTGTGTGTAAACTAATGGAAACGGTAATTAGAGAAGGAATAATGGAGCATATGAAGTCAAACCAACTTTTCAGTGGGAGACAGTTCGGATTCTTGCCGGAGAGGTCGACGGTACTACAGCTAATTAAGGTGGTAGATGATTGGATGCAAATTCTAGAAGATGGTCATGTAATAGACGTGGTATATTGCGATTTTATGAAGGCCTTCGATAAGGTCCCACATAAAAGGTTAATAGAGAAAGTTAGAAGCTATAATATAGGGGAGAAATGTGTGAAATGGATAGAAGCCTTCCTGAAAGATCGGAGACAGAGGGTACTGGTGAATGGAATAGGCTCGGGGTGGAGGGAAATTACAAGTGGGGTACCTCAGGGATCTGTGTTGGGACCACTGATGTTCGTTATATTTATCAACGACTTGCCTGAAGTTATAACTAATGGAAGTGAGGTATACCTGTATGCGGATGACACTAAGCTGTATAGAAGAGTGAGGAGTAAAGAAGATGTGGAGGGCATGAAGGGATGGTCTGAGCATTGGTTAATGCCTTTTCATCCAAAAAAATGCAAGTACATGCGGATTGGGACAAGCAAGATAGACAAGGTAGGATACAGTATGTATGAAGCGATGGAGGAAGTGAATGCAGAAAAGGATATAGGAGTAGTGATAGACAATAAGTTAAATTTCTCAGAACATTTAGCGGAAAAGATAAGCAAAGCCAATAGAATTGTAGGGCTGATAAGGAGGACATTTGTGTCACTTGACGAAGAAATCTTCAGGAATCTCTATACAGCGCTGGTTAGGCCGCACCTGGAATATGCGAACCAGGTGTGGGCTCCATATATGGTAAAGGATATAGAAGCAGTGGAGAAAGTGCAGAGGAGAGCTAGCAAGCTGGTACCAACGTTGAAGAACGCGGGCTATGAGCAGAGGTTGAGGACACTGGGGCTTCCGACACTGGCATATAGGAGAAAGAGAGGGGATATGATAGAGACTTTTAACCCCTAACTGTCGGCGAGCAACATAAGTCGAGTTAAATAAAGCTGGACTATGTGGCGGCGCTCGACATAGGTCGAGTGGCAATTTCAGCACGTAATGTTGCTGAGAGAGAGAGACAAGTGGTGGCAGGAGAGTAGCGAGCGTATGACTGCTCCAGACCACCGCGGCGAACCTACTGACACGAATCTCACCTCCCTCCTCCCTCTCTCACTCGCTATATACGGAATTGTATGGGGAAAGTGCCTAATTACATGCTTTTTGCACTCGCGTTGCACGGTTATTGCAAGAAAACTAGCCATCATAAAAGGATCGTTATGGTGTCATTCGAAAGCTCTGTTTATGCCCTTTCAGGGATAGATACTTGTTTTACGTTCTGGGTCTTATTTAGGCATGAAAATGATCACGTAAACAGCCCTATTTTGGCTAAAAACACCCCGCTGGGCGGTACATATAAATAAACCGCATAGGCCGCTCTTAAGGTGTTAAGATAGTGTCAGCAAAGTAGGATGAGGATGTGTGTGAAGGTATCTTCTTGATGCGGGAGGGAACAAGAACGAGAGGACACTCTAAGAAAATTTACAAAGAAAGAAATAGGCTTGAGAAGGCAAAGAACTCATTTTGTGATAAGAGTGGTAAATGAGTGGAACGCACTGCCCCAGTATGTAGTCGATTCCGAATCAATAAGGGAGTTTGAAAGTAATCTTGATAAAGCATGGGGAAGACAAGATTTGAAGTTTGATTATAAAACAAAAATACAGAATAGTAAAAATGTTGCGTCTGCTACCGCCGTCGCCAACACCGTGAATGACCGCAGCAGTGCAAGTACTGGTACTGAGCTGGATACACAGGCCTAGTTTGCCTTTTTCCAGAGGATCTACTGTAAGAAACTGTAAGAAAGTATGTGGAATAGGCTACCAAGTGCTATAGTGGGATCAATAACAATAGAGCTTCAACATAAAATTTGATAGGACGAGATGGGTTGGGTGTGAAAGGGATCTGCCGTGTGTGGGCCAATCGGCTCCTGCAGACTCCCATTTTCATCTTGGTAGCATGTGTAAGGGATCTGCCTCATTTGTACCAGTGTGCAAATAAGAGAGAGAGAGAGAGAAATTGGCTGTGTAAGGGATAGATCTGCCTCTCTCGTAACAGAGTCGTAGATATGTGAAATAGGCTACCTAGTGCTATAGTGGGATCAAGAACAATAAAGAATTTCAAGATAAAATCAGATAGACATATGGACAAAATGGGTTGGATGTGAAAGGGATCTGCCTTTTGTGGGCCACTTGTCTGCAGATTCCCATGTTCATCTTAGTTGCATGTGTAAGGGATCTGCTTCATTTGTACCGATGTGCAAGCAAACGAGCGACAGAGAGAAACTGGGTGTGTAAGGGATCTGCCTCTATTCGTTTAGTAACAGAGTTGTAGATGTGTGGAATAGGCTACCAAGTCCTATAGTGGGATCAAGAACATTAGAGTTCAACATAAAATTAGATAGGACAAGATGGGTTGGGTGTGAAAGACTGCCACGGGTGTGTCTGGCCATCATTTACAATACCTCTACAGATGGGACCAAGAGAATCACCTCTACAGTACCTCACTTGAGGAGTGGAAATAATAGAAAAGTAATTAGGAGGAACAAAAGCATGGCCTGCAATATAGAAAAAGCCAAGAAGAGTGAATCAAAGAAAAACATTTATCATGCAGCCATGCAAGCCTTTTATATAAAGAGTATAATCTTAAAATATAGAGAACAACCTGGTACATGTATTATTAGGGTAAGTGTTTTTATAGAATAATGATTGCCTTCACAATAAGGAAAAAAATGAAATTCCCATACTACTATTCTGAGATAGGTCAAATTGAGTTCAAATTATCATCCAAATATAGCCTGACTGAAATTGAGGGAAGGTATGCAAACACAGGTAATACCTTCCACTGGTTCAGCTTTTAGATGGGTAGAGAACAGTGTTGGCTATACTTTTCTATAGGACAAACCTGTCCCTATATTCAGACCTATTTCATATGTACTTAATTATTTTAGAGTAAATTTAAGTAATTTGCTAAATGAACTAGACAAATACCGGTACTCAATTAGTTGCATTGTGAACACATCCAAACTAACTCTTCTATTGCAAATTTAATGGAAAAGCGTGGATACTCTCAACATGTAACACAACCAACAACTGAAAATGGCACCCTAATTGATCATGTTTATGCTAAGAGATGAGGAAATATGAAGGTGAAAGTTATTCCCACATATTACAGTTATCATAGTGAATTTCCATTGAAATTTGAATGCCCCTTTTTGTATGTTTTTCCCCTTCTATTCTTATTCTGTCTAATTCGGTTGTCTTCCGGACGGCCTATATCATATGCCACCCTGGCCTGGCTAGTTTATTGGCTCCTGACTTTATTTGTGTCTATGGTCGCTGGTGCGGTCAAGCTGACTCGATTCCCCTCAGTGGTGTATTATGTGTGTATCTCTGTGTGATTTATTTCTTCCTTAGACCTGATTTCTCATTCTTCGCCCTTGATCACTTCTTAATTGGTGCTGCAGTGTAGCAGTTCTTGACTCACCCTTCGGCCCTACCCTATAAGAGGAACTCTGGTGCGGCTGAATTGGTGAAATGGTGAGAAATGTCTGCGTATCTTCACCTTCCTAGATTTGTTCACCTCTTGCCCTTTCCTACCTATCATATCTTGATTGGTTGTCCATCTTGATCTAATCCTTCAGGCCAGCCCTATAAGAGTTTTTTTGGGGAACTCAGTGGTCTGGTTAAACTATTTTAATAAATATCATTTTAACCCTTAACCATCGGCGCTCGACATATGTCGAGTTAAAGAAAACGTGCCCATATGCGGGCCTCGACATATGTCGAGTGCAATTTTGAGCACGTAATGTGCTCTGAGAGAGAGCTGAGCGGTGCTAGGAGCAGAGATTGCTTGCTGACCGCTCGCCACCACCGCCGTGGGTCGACTGAAATTTATTACACCCTCCTCCACCCTCTTTCACTCGCTACACAGGGAATTATGTAAGGAAATTACCTTATTTTAGGGTTTTTGCACTCGTGTTGCACGATCGTTGCAAGAGAACCAGTGGTCGTAGAAGGATGGTTCGGGTGTCATTCGAAAGCTCTGTTTACGCCCTTTCAGGGATAGATACTTGTATTACGCTCTGGGTCTTTTTTATGCATGAAAAAGAGCACGGAAACAACCCCATTTAGGGTAAAACCACCTGCTTGGCGGGTAGAAGTTACCGACCCACCCGATCTTAAGGCGTTAAATATGTAAGATATGCAATAAATTATGTAAAATATATTGTTTTTTCTTTATATATAATTGTCATTATGAAGTTAAATTGGTTTCACAGGGAAAATATATACTTGAACAATTGTTTCCGCTGACAAAGAAATTATAGATTCTTGGAAAATACCGTACACTACGAAAGATTATTCAACATGGAATTTGAATGGAATAGAGAAGCTTAGCAACGAAAAGCCAATACTCCCCCCTCCCTGTGATTGTGCCAGCTTTTGTAAGCAGTGCAATAACTTAATGAAGGACAGAAAAGCTGCAGGATACTCTGGCATTCTAGCTGAGATGATTAAGGCCTCAGGTGAGAAAGGAGTAGGTGTGTTCAATGAGCTAATTAACTTCATCATCAGAGAGGAAGTAATCTCTGATGAATGGCACAAAAGTACATTATATACTGTATACGAGCAAAGGGGACTCATTGGATAGGGAAAATTAATAGGGCCTGAAAATACTTGATCAAGTCATGAAGGTCTGTGAGAAAGTCTTTGAACGTATGATATTGACGATATGCAGTTTGGTTTCATGCTAGGACACGGCACAATCCAAGTCATGAAGGTATTTGTGTGATAATGAAGATGTATGAGGACTCACAAACGGCAGTGAGGGTGAAAGATGTACCGGTACTGAGTGATGAGTTTTCAGTTCGCGTCGGAGGCCACCAGGGCTCTGTGTTAATGAAGTCCTTTCCTCTTTTTTTTTTATGGTTCTGGAGGCACTATCTGGTGATTTCAGAGTTGGGCTCCCCTGGGAACTGCTATAAGGGTCCTGAAAATGCTTGACTAAGTCATGAAGGTCTGTGAGAGAGTCTTAGAAGGTATGATAAGGGAAAGATACTGTATGTACTGTATGAACTTAAAAGATAGGGATCTGATGTTGTGTTTGCAGACCGGGAGAAGGCCTTTGATAAGGTGGCCAGAGAAGTTGTGCAGTAGGCTAGGAGAAAACTTGGCATTGAGGAGTGGCTGGTGAATGTGATAATGAAGATGTACGAGGACTCACAAACGGTAGTGAGGGTGAAAGGTGTACAGCTGAGTGAGGGACATATACAGTACGGTACTAGATATTTGGTAAGGGTTAGCTTTATATCCCATGTACTGGTTACTAGGGACATATACTAGGTGTTAGGTGGAGGTTAGTTTTGTATCCAAAGTACTGGGTGCTAGGGACATATACTAGGTGTTACGTGAGGGTACTGAGTGATAAGTTTTCAGTTCGCGTCGGAGTCCAACAGGGAAGTGTGTTAATTAAGCCCTCTCCTCTTTTTTATGGTTCTGGAGGCACTATCTAGTGATTTCAGAGTTAGGCTCCCCTTGCAACTGCTATAAGAGGCCTGAAAATGCTTGGCCAAGTCATGAAGGTCTGTGAGTGTGAGAGAGTCTTTGAAGGTATGATAACTTCATAGTCAGGCAGCTGCAGGAAAGATATCTAAGAGGTGTTTTTCCGGTCCCATCTCAAGACCACCGTCGCAAGATCTACCCGAAAAACAGTTTTTCTGGTCCCGTCGCAAGCCCACCTTTAGCAAGCGAGACACCAATATTGTCTTGCGATGGCAAGAGAGCTCCGGAGCTGGGTTGACGGCAAGCTGAAACATCTCACTCAACTTACTGTTTCTCCATTCTAATATATTTCGGTATATTTGTTTATCCAAACATTATGTTATAATTTACTTGCCTATTAGGAAGTAGAGTAATAAGAGCCCACAGTAACGTATATCCAATTGTTGATAATAAATTAATGTGGGACAGTACGCTTGTTTAAATTTTGTCCACGAAACAACAACAAACCCCAGCTTTGACTAGGCCTAGGCTATGCTATTTACCAATTGTTTTTTCATATCAGAATTGCATTTATACAATCCTTATGATAATTAAATTGGCGGTGAATGTTATTCCGATGAAATGGAAGTTGTATAGCCTAGCCTAAATATTTGTAAGATGTGTGCTGGCTTGGAGCAAGCCTGTGTTGTTTTTCCTGTCCTGTGATGATCTTGCGACGGCTCGGTTGAGACAGTGGTCTTGCGACGGGCCCGGAAAATCACGTCTCTACTGAAAGTAAGAAGTTGTGCAGTAGGCTAGGAGAAAATTTGGCGTAGAGGAGTGGCTGGTGCGTGTGATAATGAAGATGTATGAAGACTCACGAACGGTAGTGAGGGTGAAAGGTGTACTGAGTGAGGGACATATGCTAGGTGAAGGTTAGTTTTGTATCCCACTTACTGGGTACTAGGGACATATACTAGGTGTTATGTAAGGGTTAGTATTGTATCCCAAATACTAGGTACTAGGGACATATACTAGGTGTTACGTGAGGGTTAGCTTGGTATCCCACGTACTGGGTACTAGGGACATATACTAGGTGTTACGTGAGGGTTAGTTTTGTATCCAACGTACTGGGTCTAGGGGGCGGCAGCCTCCACCCATACTAGGATAGGTTATGTAAGGTTGTTAGGTTAGGCTAATGGAGATGGATGTAGTTTCCGAGTGTACGGTCGTCATGTTTACATTTGTCGATCGCCGTTGTTAACCTGCCCTTCCCTACCTATCATGCGTTGATTGGTTGTCCATCTTGATCTAATTCTTCAGGCCAGCCCTATTAGAGTATTTTGGGGGAACTCAGTGGTGTGGTTAAACTATTTTTAATATATATTTGTTTAAATATGTAAGATATGCAATAAATTATGTAAAATATATTGTTTTTACTTTATACCTATACATATAATTGTCATTATTAAGGAAATTCCATTGACTATTTACATCGCTAGGCCTAGCTTCCTTATTTCTATTAATTTCCTCCAGTTCACAATGAAACCTATTGCTAATTTCCTTGATCTTCAGCAGCCGCGGCGGTGTCGGCGTTGGACGCTTGGGATAAAGTTCCCGTCTATTTTCAATGCCATTCGATACAATAATATGTTGAAAGCCCCCCCTCACCCCCCCATGACATGTTATCATCATATATATTGCCAGTAGGTGGCAAACAACCAAACAAATTGCCGCAAAGCCCTTCCCTCAATATATTATTGTATCCAATGGCAGTCAAAATAGACGGGAACATGATCGCAAGCGTCCACCGCCGCCGCCGCCGTCATGTTTACATGGTCGATCGCCGCAGTTTGGTTAGGCCTATTTGCCCCCTGCTGGCAAATTATATGATGATGACAATATGTCATGGGGGTGTTTGCCCCCCTCAACATATTATTGTATCCAACGGCATTCAAAATGGACGGGAACATGATGGCAAGCTTTCGTCGCCGCTCTGCGTAGTGTAAACATTACATTCTCTACATTCTGCCCGGCTAGGCCTATATTATAGGCTACAATAAATGAGTAGGCTAAGCTATTTTATCTATAGGCTAGGCCTAGTCTAATATTACAATTTAAGGTAGCATTCAAGGAGACTACAGCAGGACTTACCTTTGACCGGGTATAGGCTATCCTAGTGTTTACTAGGCCTATACCCCTTTGAAAGGACATTAGCCTAGCCTAACCTAACCTATCATAGTAGGCTATTATGGGTGGGGGCTGCCGCCCCCACACCCCGATTTTTGGTGTATTTGTCTAACTTGCCCCCTGCTGGCAATATGACGATGACATGACATGGGGGGTGGCAAAGCCACCCCTCAACATATTATTGTATCCATTGGCATTCAAAATAGACGGGAACATGATTGCAGACGTCCGCCGCCTCCGTCATGTTTACATTTGTCGATCGCCGTTGTTAAGTTCGCGTCTATTTTGACGGAGATTTATTTTGGTTAATTGCCCCCTGCTGGAAATATATATTATGATGACAATATGTCATGGAGGGGTGAAGGGGGGCAAAGCCCAACCTCAACATATTATTGTATCCAAAGGCAGTCTAAATAAACAGGAAAAGGATGGCAAGCGTCCGACGCCACTACGCGTACGCCTAGTGTAAACAAGGCTGGCGATACACCCGGTAACTACATCCTACCCGGCTAATGTCCTTTCAAAGGGGTAGCCTATAAATTAGTAAACACTAGGATAGCCTATACAACGCAACTCTTGCCGATAGGCCTAGCCTAAAGGCTAACCTATTCATAAAGGTGTCTATTTTGACGGCAATTTTTTCGGTTATTTGCCCCCTGCTGGCAATATATATAATGGTGAAAATATGTCATGGGGGGGGGGGGTGAGGGGGGGCAAAGCCCCCCTCAACATATTATTGTATCCAATGGCATTCAAAATAGACAGGAACTTTATTGCAAACGTCCGACACCTCCCCCGCCACCGCCATGTTTACATGTGTCGATCGCCGTGGTTAACTTCGCGTCTATTTTGACGGCGATTTTTTTCGGTTATTTGCCCCCTGCTGGCAATATATAAGATGATGACAATATGTCATGAGGGGGGGGGGGGGGGGGAGGAGGCCTCCACAATGACCTCTAACCTCTGTATCTCAAATAGGGCTAGAGCAAATTGGCTGCAAATTTCCACATCTAGGCTATTCCTTGACTGACTCTTCCCAAATGGTAGACATTAGCTTGATCACTCTAGGAGTCTAGGCCTAGTTGTTTTTTAGTTACAGTGGTTATAGCCTAGGTCATCATTTCTTGCCTACTTACAGCGAATAGACTAGGCCTATTGTAGATTGGTAAAATATTTGCTTAATAGGCAGGGGCTGCGTTGACCAGATAGCCTCAATGCGATTGTTGGTAGAGAAGTATCTGGCCAAAAACAGAAAACTCTATGCAGCATTCATGGATTTGGAAAAAGCCTACGACAAAGTAGACTGGGAGGGCCTGTGGGATGTGTTAACAGTATATGGTGTGGGAGGAAAGTTGCTAATGGCAGTAAAATCTTTTTATAGGAATGCAATGGCAAATGTGAAGGTAGGGGATAAGTTAAGTGAAAGTTTTGAGGTCAATGTAGGTGTAAGACAGGGATGTGTCATGTCAGCTTGGTTGTTCAATATATACATGGATGGAGTGATTAGGGAATGTAGGGCTGTATCAATGGGTGTGGGAGCTAGACTGGAATCAGAGGGAAGAACATGGAAGATTTTAACATGCCTATATGCGGACGATGCAGTCCTGTTGGCGGAAAATGCTGAAGAACTTCAGAGAGTGGTCACTGACTTTGACAGGGTATGTGAAAAGAGAAAGTTAAAGGTCAATGTAGGGAAATGTAAGGTAATGGTGTTTGAGAGAAGAATGCATGAAACTATAGATTTTAAGGAAAAATATAGAATCAAGAAAGAACACAAGAAAAGTTGTAAAATAAAATTGAAAAATGAAGTACTAGAAGAGGTTGAAAGTTTCAAGTATTTGGGAGCTGTACTATGCAAATATGGTAAAATGGAGAGTGAGATAAAAGAGAGAAAAATGCAAGGGAGAAAAGTGATTGGAGAACTTGATAGTATTCTCAAAGGAAGAATGGTTAGCCAGGAAGTCAAAAAGTCACTGAGAAACAGTGTGCTGCTCCCAACACTCTCGTATGGAAGCGAGACATGGACAGCAAGTGACGAGGACCTCTTCAAACTAAGAGCTGTGGAGATGAGCTTTTTCAGAATGGCAGCTGGCATGAATAGGCTAGATGGGCCAAGTAATAGGGAAGTGTACGAGTCCTTTGGAATGGAAGAGCAGGCTTTGGGCATTGATTGTGGTGTGGTTGAGTGGATAAAGAGAAGTACTTTGAGGTGGTATGGTCATGTTCAGAGAATGGATGAAGACAGAATGCCAAGAAAGATATATGGGAGTCAGGTGAGTGGAACCGCTAGTAGTGGAAGACCACCTATGGTATGGGAAAAGAAAGTGGAAAAATATATTGAAGAAAAACTTCCACGTAGTGGTAGGGGCATTGTGGCACGGGCAGGGGAGGCATGTCTTGACAAAGTAGCTTGGAGACGTTTCTGTCATGGCCATCCTCTAGTGGGGGTTTCCCAGGGGGAAGCAAGGCGTCGGAGATGATGATGATGATGATGATGATTAATAGGCCTATTAATCTGTGCTGTGCAATTGTCTCGATTTGACTATTTTTACCTAATTAGGCCTAAAGCAGCCTCAGTCTATTCCCAAACCCCAAACAGTATCCCATGTTAAGCCCTAGGCTAGGCCCACTCTCAATCAAAATTCGAACTGATAAATTCGTACCTACCGGTAGCGCTGCCTAGGCTAGGCCTATATTTTTCGTGAATAGATATAAAAAATGGTTTAAAGGAAAGAGCATCCTATATTATGTTCAAATAATATGTAATAGCACTGTGTATGGTTGTATTAAATTTAAATAGTGATAGATGTGTATATTAATGGGATAAATACTCCGAAATTCGCATACATTCAGAAAATTATATTGCAACACTGTTGCCAGATACTAATCAATTCCATTATCATTATATTATAATGGATTTTACTCATTTGCATAATTTCAAATACCTAGGACATTAATATAATAATTTCCTATCTTTTTTGTAGTGATATTTGTCTGATTTAGTGGTATATTGGTGTCTGTTTAGGGTTATAATGCATTGTGAAAGTTACCTCTGAATCTCTGACTTGGTAACAGTTCGGTATGTGTAACCCTGCTTTCTTTGAGTACTATACGGCAAGAGAAGCTTTCGGTTCTGTCATTACTGTTCAAGGTAAATAGCAACTGCTAAATTCGACATCATGTTCAAATAATATGTAATGCATTGTCTATGGTTGTATTAGACAACAATCGTGATAGGTTTCTATTTTATGTGGATAAATAGTATTAAGCTGAATAAACTAAATACCGAAAGTTCACTAGAGTGGTTGTGGATACATTTGCTAGATATGAGGGAGGAAGGAGGTAGGAAGGAAGGGCTAGACAGTGTTGCCAGTTGTATCGCTACATATTACCGCTAGATGTAGAGCTATTTACTTCAATTTAGAAGCCATTTTTTCATATCTAGAGAGATTTACTAGGGATAATTTAAAAATTTCAGACATTCTAGTCATATTACATTGTAAAATTTGCAAAACAAACAAACCAAAACTCTTTCGAAATTTCAGCATTATTCTAACATTGTTTGACTATGTAGCAACATGCTAGCGACTTTTGAGAAAGGATCTAGCGGTATTTTGTGGAGACATACTGGGAGGGTGGGAGGGAGGTGGTGGTTGCAGTGTTGCCAGTTGTAAAGCTACATATTACCGCTAAATGTAGAGGTATTTACTTCAATCTAGCAGCCATTTCTTTTATATCTAGAGACATTTACTAGGGATAATTTGAAAATTTCAGACATTCTAGTAATACTACATTGTAAAATTTGCAAAACAAACAAACCAAAACACTTTAGAAATTGCAGCATTATCCTAACATTGTTTGGCTATGTAGCAACATGCTAGCAACTTTTGAGAAAGGATCTAGCGGTATTTCGTGGTAACACTTTAGGAGGGTTAAAATACGAGTCACACGGGCAATTGCCAAAACTTTAAAGGTCCATATCATTGTTATTAAACTAAGCATTTGGCAAAGGGAGGAATTGTTAAAAACCTTAACTAATACTCTGTCATTCACCAAATATAAATTTGAATTATCATTATTATTTGGTAGGGTAGGTATGTATAGGTAGGTTGGCTAAATAATTGCTGGAATTCGTAGGGACTCGAACTGTTTTGAGAGAGTTAAATAACAAAAAAATTATAGATCTGAATAATAAAGAGATTATGTTATTAAGCAAAACTGGGGGATGCGTGGAAGCCTATAGACTGTAGACGGTAAACTTTGTGTGGGTAGCGAATTCGGTTTTAAAGTAATTTAAGAATAGACAGTTTTCAATGCTGCGGCCAAACTATTCCACCCATTTATATTGTTTTGGTATCAAAACGTTCGGAATCGCGAGCCTCACCCAACTACGCAAGCATGGCTTTGATCATCGGCGTAGTTTTTAAGATGTGAAATTTTAAGTGGAATTCGAGGTTTTTTCAAGATTGCCGGAAAAAAACCCACGTGCAAAAGCAAAACCTTCTCTATAAAATTTGCGGAGCATTAGTAGGGGAGTGCGTATGCCAAAGCCCAGTCGTTTCCTGTGAGTGGGAGAGACGGTATTTAGGCGTCAAGTTTTTCGGGAAATCGGCTGCCACGGACCTGCTTGGCCGCCATGCCGGATGTTTAGCATATCAAAAGTTGCCCAATACAAAAACGCACCTCTTGTGAAAGTTTGATCCCGATCCAAAAAGCGGTTCTGGAGTTATTGCGTCGAAACCGGCGCGTAAGAAGAATTTGGGTGAAATTCCAGGTTTAATGATTACAATAGGGGTTCCCCGTAGGGGACGAACCCCTAATAATAATAATAATAATTAAAGTTGAAAGCAACGTTGTCCGGGGTTCGAGCGGTTTTGCAAGCAGGGTATTGTGTTGGATGCAAAACCTGTGTCACAGATATCAAAAGATCATTTAACTTGTCGGGCATGGAGGAACTACAGAATGAACAGATTGTGCAAACAAACAAGAGCGAGAGAGGGAGAGATTGGCTGTATAAGGGAGCTAACTTTATTCGTTTAGTAACAGAGTTGTAGATATGTGGAATAGGCTACCGAGTGCTATAATGGGATCAAGAACAATAGAGCTTCAACTTGAAATTAGATGGAACGAGATGGGTTGGATGTAAAAGGGATTTGCCATGTGTAGGTCAATTGGCTCTCTGCAGACTCGCGTTTTCTTATTTTCTTATGTTCTCATTTGTGAGGGAGAGAGAGAGAGTATGGCAAGAGAGAATAGGATGTCATAAACATAAGGAAGATAGCGATAAATATGAGAGAGAGAGAGAGAGAGAGAGCGCGGGATGGGTTGGGTGTGAAAGGGATCTGACATATGTGGGCCAATAGGCTCTCTGCAGACTCCGGTTTTCTTATGTTCTCATTTGTGAGAGAGAGAGAGAGAGAGTAGGATGTCATAAATGTAAGGAAGACAGAGATAAATGAGAGAGAGTTTTTATGAGATGGGTTGGGTGTGAAAAGGATCTGTCTTGTGTGGGCCAATTGGCTCTCTGCAGACTCCCAATTTCTTATGTTCCTATTTCTTACAATTGTGTTTTGGTTGCAGGTATATGATAACATGGGTGCATAGTAAGTAGTGTAAATAACAGGTAACGTTTATGAGATAGGTTGGGTGTGAAAGGAATTTGCCTTATGTGGGCCACTTGGCTCTCTGCAGACTCCCATTTTCATCTTGGTTGCATGTGTAAGGGATCTGCCTCATTTGTATCGGTGTGCAAACAAACAAGAGCGAAAGAGAAAGAGATTGGCTGTGTAAGGGATCTGCCTCTATTCGCTTGGTAAAAGAGTTGTAGATAGCCTATGTGGAATAGGCTACCAGTGCTATAGTGGGATCAATAACAATAGAGATTCATCATAAAATTTGAAAGGACGAGATGGGTTTGGTGTGAAAGGGATCTGCCATGTGTGGGCCAATCGGCTCTCTGCAGACTCTCGTTTTCTTATGTTCTAATTTGTGTGTGTGTATGAGAGAGAGAAAGAGAGAGAGTTTATGAGATGGGTTGGGTGTGAAAGGGATTTGTTTTGTGTGGGCCAGACTCCCATTTTCTTATGTTCCTATTATATGCAATTATATCTTGGTTGCAGATACAGTCAGAAACCGCAGTTTCTGAGACACCTGGATAGGGCCCGGACATTGTTTCTGGACGACAGCCCACTTTAACTATCACAAGGCCTCACACGTACGAACACATGTTTTGAACCAATAGATGCTTCACTCAGTCTGCCATATACAATTATTGTGCTGCTGTTATGCTACGATACTATTCATACTACAGAATCTGATATATAAATGACAAAAATACCATTAACTCCTTCAGACATATTATGTTCCAGTAAGTCTACGGAGGCGGGAGCCCGGCATCATTGCCACTGCACCACACAACTGTCAAAACCACACTGCTGACCGTTAGAATTGTCGGAGAAACCTGGGGTTGCCACCAACCGACAGATTTTCATCTAACTTACTGGACTTACTGAGCTCCATATGACGCTAGGGCGTCATATAACTTATTAGAGAGCTATGTAGATAAGTCCATATGACACTCTAGCGTCATATGAGTTTTTTGGCCAAACCTCCATATGACGCTCTAGCGTCACATGAGTCTGAAGGAGTTAATTGTTTGTTATTCCCTCCTGTATCTACATTAAACACGGATAGCTATTAGAGAATTAAGAATGTAAAGAAATACTACCAAACCGCAGTGAATGGACAGGCTTTCGTTGTGAGAGAGAGAGAGAGAGATTCATCAAGTAGTGTTATATAACCGTGCATGCTCATTGCAAACCCTAAGATATCATTGCAAACCCTAAGATCTCATTGCAAACTGTAAGATCTCAAAAAATATGCTAGGATCTCAACCTCCCCCCCCTCCCGCCCCACCCCAAACGCTCGGATCTGAGATCCTGGGTCGCGCGCGGTGTAGTGTGTGCCAACAGAAAACGAGATGATCTCAAACCCCTGAGATCCTAGGCCGCGCGCGGCGTAGCGTGTGCCAACAGAAAACGAGATGATCTCAAATTGCTGAGATCCTAGGCCACGCGCGGCGTATGATCTCAAACCACCCCCACCCCCAAAATACTATGATCTCACAATCTCAGGGGTTTTGAGTTCCAATAGGATACCTCCGGACGAAGGCATGAGTGAAAGATCTCAGGTTTATAAGATGTGGGACACCCTCTGACGAAGGTAATCGTGAATACCTTTGACACCTAACAACAAAGGACAAGACTAGAAAAAATATATATAAGAAAGAATCGAATAAGTATATCACCGAACGATAAAGGACAAAACTAGAATTTTTGTTTTTTTTATATGAATAGAGATCAACCCCTGACGATGTTGTATGTAAACACAGTATATACTTACATAAGGGCGGCGCCCCTCCTCCCGGATCTGCGACGATTGTCTATACACAACACAGGGTGAAGAAAGACTGACCATACAATGAACACGTGACCACCTTAAACGTCTATCGTTATTACCCCCGGGCTATGTCACCAAACGTTCTCTTTTGTGCGTGCGTGCGTGCTTGTGTGTGTGTGTATGTGTGTGTGTGTGTGTGTGTGTGTACCTGGTACGACACATCATACTATAGTGTTTTTGTATTATTATTATTATTTATTATTATCATTTGATTATTATTATTATTTGTATATATAATATATTACATAGTCCTATATATTTATAGATGCATGGTGTATAACACAACTTTATATACTTCTTATAATTGGGTAACATCAGTTATCTTTGTTTTGTTTTTTGTTCAACATCGTAGTATTATTATTATTATTAGTATTATTATTATTATTATTATTATTACAAACTTGTTAATATATCACATACTCCTATATATTTATAGATGTATGGTGTATAACACAAAACTTGATATGCTTCTTATAAATTGGATAATATAATTTTGTTTGTTTTACTTTATTTTGTTCATATCCTGGTATTGCTTACTAGCACAATTTTTAATATTCAAATATTAACCAAAATATATGTTAAATAATATTACGTGGAGAGGGTGAGCAATACACAATCAAATATTTTTCTTTTTATTCAAGGAAAAGTAACAGTCAGTTACGCATTATAAATATATATATATATATATATATATATACCTAAGCAAAAAACAAACAAAACAAAAACACACTAAGCAAAAAACACAAAACACACTATCAATACCATCACCATATATCCTAACAAATTATAAAAAACATACAATATAATGACAAAACATACAAGTATGATTGTAATCACATCAGAAATCCTGGGACGCATTTACCAACATAAGATCTAATCATCTAAAGCACCGTTCATTCCAAAATAGTCAAATGACGATGTTGAAGACGTAGCTGAAAAATCCAAAGCCTTCACAACTGGCTTTGATATTTTACTAAGAACGGGTGGAACTGCAAACGTACGTTTACTCCCTTTACTGTTTAGTTCACCACCACCACGGGTACTACTACTACTACTACTACTACTAGGACTACTAGGAGTATTACCGTCAATTTTGACCTCACCATATTTCTTACTAGAACTAGTTTTACCCTTCATGGTTGGAGAGGTTTTCCATTTAACGGTAGGCGTACTAACTTCCACAGGTTTTTTAACTTTATACCCCCTTGGCATGGAAAGATCATAGACGATCGGTTTGGACGGTGTCTTGTGATGAGAAGGTGGTGGAACGTCATAACCCTTCGTGATGGTCGACATGGTGGGGCTGGAGACGGGTGGAGCAGGGTCTAAATCCGTCTGAGTGGAGACGGAGTGGGTGACAGTGGGCGGTGTTGTGACGGCATGAGGGGTTGTCTGGCAGGGTGGAGAGATGTGAACATCAGCCACACGACCGGCCTCACCCACACCAACATTTTACACCTCATCCATCTTCGCAGAGTCTTTTCGTTGATTGACGGATACTGCGGAGGAGTTATAGTAGTGATTCACGGTAAGGGATTCATCCTTCATGTCATCAGCCAGCTGATAGACTGTAAAACAAAACAAAAAAAATTTGAAATATAAACTATTATGAATATGGACAAAAATAAATACATAATAGCCTAAGCATTGCACACATATATATATAGACAATAATCAATCCGTTACTACTACTACTAATAATAATAATAATAATAATAACCAACCAACTTACCACGCCATTTACCAGTACACCCTTCGCAAGATGTACCACAGTTCCTAGTGGCCGCAGTTACAGCGTCTGTAAGGCAATACAGCCCATAAACACATCGTATGACAAAAATAAATAAAAGAAAAGAAGTATACTTTAGAAAAAACATATATATATATACATTTGGTATAGGGCAATAAAAACAAAGAGAAAAAATATAAATATATATACAGTATATTAGTACTTATATTGTATGTTATTCCCATCACAAACAATATACACGAATAACACAAAATATAAAACAAAATACAAATAAAGCAAAACAAAAAAACAAAAACAAAATCAACTTACCTGGTTTAACACCTTACGAGCGGCCTAGGCGGTAACTTCTACTACCTGCCAAGCGGGGGGTTTTACCCTAAACGAGCTTATTTCCGTGCTCTTTTTCATGCATAAACAAGAGCAAGAGCGTAATACAATTATGTATCCCTGAAAGGGCAATAATTGAGCTTTCCAATGACACCAGAACAATCCTTCTACGACCACGCGTTCTCTTGCAACGATCGTGCAAGACGAAGGCAAAATCCCTAAAATACGGTAATTTCCTTACATAATTCCCTGTGTAGTGAGGTAGTGAGTAAGGATGAGTGTGGAAGGGGCCTCAGTTGTCGCGCGGGAGCCGTGCCGACCGGTCAGAGGGAACCTATGCTCCTCCCACCGCTCGGCTCTCTCTCAGAGCACATTACGTGCTCAAAATTGCATGCGACTATAGCCGGGCCCCGCTCTTTAGGTTGGGGTTCTCTTGTCCGACTATAGCCGGGTGCCGCCAAAGAGGGGTTAACCTTAGAAGGTTGAGTTCCGTGGCTGGCCATTGTATAGACGTGGACAGGTGTTGTGAGACCCTCGGTGACATCCAACCGTTATTTATACCCAAACCATTACCATACCACACCCCACCTCCACTTACCCTCTCTACCATACGGTGTCCACCCCCAACAATCGGGGGACAGTCACAATTGTAATATTTCTTACAAAACACTTTAACACAACTGGGCATTGGAAAAGTTTTGTAAGCCATACGAAGAATAAGTTTATCATTAAAGGAAAATTTCCATTTACAAAAATGTTTGCAAAATAACACTAAAACCCCTATAAACACTGCAATTAGAAACTACAAATGCAAAGAGAATACAATAAACACCGCATACTAACGTTTTCGATCCCTGTAATCTAAACGAAACAGTGGTCATTTTGAAACAATCCAACATCCTTCCAACGTTGGGGATATAATATTCAATAGGTAATTTATAACTATCAAAAAATCCTATGCTACGTTCACCATAATTTACACACAGAGCAAGCCAGTGTCCCATACCGGATGGATCGTCGTTGTAAGAGAGTGTGTTCATTATGACTAGTACAGGTTTTTCACAATTTGCCGCTTCCTTAAGACGTATTGAATATCGTCCAACGCTAGACAACCCAGAAACACAACCTTATCCCCTTTTTTACCCTCTGGCCTCCGGCAATATATTTTAACCCTCTCACGTTCTTAACGCAATTTTGAGCCTATTAGGGATACTTTAAAGCCTTTGTTACAATCAGAGGTATTTAGAAACCTTTAGTTTAGTTACTTCAACCTCTGCAGTTGTCTTTGAGTTAGCTGTGGGCAGAAAACTAATTTTGGAGAGGTAATTATAAGAGTGAGAGAACTCTATTTAGTATTGCTAATCTGGCAACCTCTGCATCACATGGTCGTGAGAGGGTTAATTGAAAATGGTCAGACCTTCTCTAATTTGCCCTGAAATATTCCGGCCGGGTGAGTTTTCGAAGCCTTGTGTTTTTCTGTATTTTCATCCACCAGAATGCTGTTTATTGTGATGTATCATATGTCAATGGAAAGAGGAATAACTATACTACATTATAAAAAAATAAAAATGTAAAAAAATCGCAATATTAAAGTGTAAACGACTCCGGAATAAAAGTTTTTCCCGGGCAATTGTCTTCACACCGTCCTATCTCGAAATTATATGTGATGATCATATATTTGTATTTGCTCAAATAATAGTATTGTTTCTGCTCTTTCCAAATCTGACAACAGAAATTGTCTATCTTCAATAGTTCTCAAGCAGTGACCGAAAACAAAAACAGTATGACTTTGCATGATATGGTTTATAACATTTTCGAATTATTTCGTTGTTACGATGTCTATGGTTCTCAATTTAGGCTGTATGAATACAGCAGATAATGCTGAATAGAAAAAAAAATAGAAGATCCTACGACAAATACTTTTTGCCCTATGAATATTTGAAATGAAGAGCCAAAATGCGAATATTTACGCTTCATTCGTCTCCTTTCCGCCGACGCTAGCCGGGTTCCAAGCTGTTCCCCACCTCGGCGTTGCTTTATTTGCTCGGATACGTATATAACTGTTTATATCACCGTAATCGGAAAATTATGCTCTTTCTAATGGTGAAAACCAAAATAATATAGCATAATTGGTTCGCGAACTATGCGCAATTGTTTCCATGCATTGTTATTGTTATGTAAATATATGAGAATGTTTATACAGTTGTATATCTTTGCCACAATATACAACACTTTTATATAATTTTCCTTGCCAATAATTGTATAATGTTCATAGAACACATGTCAGTCATGAAGGTTGTCAATTTTACTTACCTGGTAGGACCACAACCCTTTCCAACGAGAAGGGAAATGGCTCCTGGGTTGACATTGAAAAAACAAAACAAGAAAGCCAGGTTATCTTCAAGCAATAAATTCAGAAATAATTATATTGTACACGCAAATAAAGTAATATATAAATATATATATACAAGGTGTCAAACAAAATATAATGAATGGTAACAAATATTTGTGTATGTGTGTGTGTGGGTATATATATATATATATATACTCAGTATATATATAGATATATATATATATATATATATATACAAGGTGTCATATATATATATATATATATATATATATATATATATATATATATATATATATATATTTATATACAAGGTGTCAAACCAGAGAAATATGCACAGATTTCCTAGCCACCCAAGGAGGTACTGCACTTCACTCGTTATTTTTTTAGAGTGGTTTCCCCAGGAGGCCTACAGTATATCCACTTTGATGATGAAGGTGGGTGAATGTCGGTGGGTGAATGAAGGTGGGTGAATGTCGGTGGGTGAACGAAGGTGGGTGAATGAAGGTGGGTGAATGAAGCCGGGTGAATGAAGAAGAGAAATGGAGAAGAGAAATGAATGAATGAATCAATCAATCAATCAACCCTGGGGAACATGAATACAAAAACAAATATATATATATAATTATATATATATATATATATATATATATATATATATATACATATATATATATATATATATATATATGTATATATATATATATATATATATATATATATATATATATATACATTATATACGGTATATATATATAAAATAAAATAAAATAAAAATATAAATAAAATATAATAAAATAAATGAAATAAAATAAATAAAAACAATAATAAATAAAATAAATAAATATATAAATAAAATAAAAATATAATATTAATAATATAAATACTCGATTATGGGCCTTGGGCTTGCTCGGGACCTTGGGGCTATTATATATATATAATATATATAATATACATACTGTACGCATATACTGTAATATAACTAAAATTCCATAGAGTACTTACCGTACTTCCTGTAAGCATTCCTGTGACATCTTCGTGATTATAATGTATTTTTTTTTGTAGGCAGTATTTATTGAAAAATATATTTGTCTTTCAAGCAAAAAATAGTGTAAAATCATCAATTATACCTAGACAAATCTACATCAATACTCATGGGGTTAACCAAGATTCACTCCTCTCAGTCACCAAAAGTCACAAGTAACATTTTATATACATATATAATTCGAATTATTCACTAAACACTTCCACTGGTTAGATGAAATCATCCATAATTGCCTACCTATAGCTAGGCATGGTGGGCCAGAGGGAGGGAGCCAAGAATTTAAAGGGCCGGGACCCTGCCTCACAGTCTGGGGGCAGGGAAACTACTGACTTAACAAAGGCCCGGGCTCCTCAGAGAGGGACGCTATGGGGTTGCTAGATACTTCCTTTTGTAACTTACTGATGCCTAACTTACCAGTCCAAATTGCGTCAAAATCGAGTCATAAACATATTTTTGGCGACTATTTCTAACTTACAGGTGGCATTATGACGCGATTGCGTCATACGGGCACTATTGGGCTGGTGGCGTTATGATGCGATCGCGTCCTAAGAATACGAGAGGGTTAAGGCCTTTAATATTTCTTCCCCGTTCATTTTTATTTTACGCTCTAACCTTACAACGAATGTTATATTGTGAATCTATCTCTAGAATACCCAAGGTGTCTGAAAACAATATTATCAATCGGTTCATCGGTTCACCTTTGGCAAATTCAGCCTGAATTCTCAGATTTCCACTGAGTTCAACCGGTATTGAATTTTACGTTTCCTCCGGAACTAGGTTAAAGACGCACAAGGTTCGCCCTTCGCCAAAGGCATCGTAACCTAAGCTGTGTTGACTATTGAGTCCTAAGGATTCTAGAGCGGTGTAATACAACTTGGAAAACCGATCAGGGAAACTGCAGGTTATGTTATAAAGAGTAGAACCATTGACTGTTATATTTATATTGGAAAGATCAGCATGTTGGAAGTATAAACCATTCCATTTGTAATCACCGCTAAGGCACCCATGTCAACTATAACCATATATATTTTCTCAGGTATAATTTGTGACCATGGTAATTCCGCTACGAGAGATGTTTGATTGTGAGCTAAAACATAGGTCTTATACAACGATCTGTTAAATGTATACTCCACAGGACTAAGGGCTAGAGATGATCGCAACGCTTCTAAAGCACTCGCATACGGTGTAACCCTGTCTAAATATAACCGAGCCGAATTTATTCGGTATTGATAAGTACTACCATCTAATGGTGTATTTAGAACCCAGGCCTTATTAGCCAATTCAAGGCGAATTCGAATGTTTATATTGTCTAGCAAGAACTGGTCAATGGTTGCAATGTCCATGAAGAGAGGTGCCATTAACGTCAAACCCCTTTCCTTGGTTTTCTTAATTACTTCTTTTTCTTTTTTAACACCCTCTGTAAAATACGCTTCCTTAAACTCCTTCTTAATACCACTTCCTTCATAATCGGGATAATAGAACATTGAACGACCCAATGTTGACATTCTCTCTGACCCTATATTGGTAATCATTTTAATAAAACTATGGTAATTATACAATCCAGAACTTTCAACGAGTTGTTCATTTAGATAGCATACACACGACTTGAACAATGTATTTGAGATACCGTTTGCAAACATAACATGATCACCATCTGTTAATGAAGAACCATCGCTAGATTTATGTAATGACAGATCCAACTCAATAGCGAGGGATGAAAGATCGAGAAAATGACCGTCCACTGCCGGTATTCTAAATTCTAAAAATGAATCCCGAATTGTGTTATCAACAGCCAAGTTAACGGGGAGTATATCAAGTTTGTGACGTCCGGCCAGACTAGACTCAACCGGTCTAATCCAGTTAGGACGTGGAAATCCATCACTTATTGCAGCTGTATAGTTGACAACGGGCACTTGCACACCACTCCCATCAACTAAGGGTGCTTGCGTGGTCATGGTGTAAGTTATACTAACGAAGCGAGGGAAAACACATCCTTTTTATTAGAACAGAGAGTCCTTTTCTTCTTTTTCTTCCTTTTACGTAATTTTGTTGTGTTATTCGTCGTTTTCCACCCTTTTTCCTACCACCCCCACCTCTCGTCATTCTTCTCCCCACACCTTTAAGTGCATCAACACCGTGTGCACGAATTGATTGTTTTACATTTCTACCTTGTAGTACATCTCCTAACACATTCCGTCCAAGTTGTGTTACCTCCGGTAGTACAGTCCTAGCAAGAAAAGGTGCCGCCTTTCTCGCCAATCCGGATAACAAAGAGAAAATACCACCCCCGCGTCTACCATGTGGTGGAGGGGAAAAGACTTGAATATCATGCAAAACACCCCCTCTAAAAGCCGAGCTAAACTCTCTAGCAGTTGGAGGTGAGAATGTTATTCGTCCCATAGTTAGAGCTGTATTGATAAATAAATAGAAGGTATGAGGTCTTATATATATATATATATATATATATATATATATATATATATATATTAACCCTTTATTAGCGGCTCACCACTTAAGTCGTATTTAATAAAGCTGGACTATGTGGCGGCGCTCGACATAACTCGAGTGGCAATTTCAGCACGTAATGTGGCTGAGAGAGAGAGACAAGTGGTGGCAGGAGACTAGCGAGCGTATGACTGCTCCAGACCACCGCGGCGAACCTACTGGCACAAATCTCAGCTCCCTCCTCCCTCTCTCACTCGCTACATACTCAATTATGTACCGAAAGTACCGAATTACCTGCTTTTTGCACTCGCGTTGCACGGTTATTGGAAGAAAACTATCCATCATACAAGGATCGTTATGGTGTCATTCGAAAGCTCTGTTTATGCCCTTTCAGGGATAGATACTTGTTTTACGTTCTGGGTCTTATTTAGGCATGAAAATGATCACGTAAACAGCCCCGCTGGGCGGTACACATAAATAAACCGCATAGGCCGCTCGTAAGGTGTTAAGTATGACACGTGTACAGTATATGTCTACATCTTTGGTCTAATATGCAGGGTTAAAGTGACGGTACTCCCTCTGTTAAAATTAACATAATTATTATCCTGGTCCCACATCTCAATTTTAATATGATCAATAGTGTTTTTTATTAACGGTTTATATACGTTCACTGGAAGAGTTCGACACCCATTTTTTCCCGTAGTAAAAGCACCTAATATCGGAATAAGTCTATTACCAAAATAAGTCGGCGAAACTACGTCAGTGGTTATTATAACAAAATCAACACCTCCTTCTGGATGGGATGAATGGGGTGCTATTTCATAACCCGGGTTAACATCACTTCCAAATATATGGTATAACAGGGTCGTCTCAACTCCTAAGACATTGGAAATACGCTTACCAAACTGTAAGTAAAGTTTACAAAACATTCCAACCTCTGGATTACAACTATCTTGAACACGTTTTATAAGTATTCTGTTCGTTACAGCATCCCAAGTAATAATATCCTCACTTGGAAAATACAGTGAAAAAGCTTCCGAAAAGACTAGTTTTTAATCTGCCGCTAAAGCCCGGTTCAGGTTAAGTGTCATGAATTTCATATCCCCAGCTTCGATATTCCATGGTGGGGTAAAAGTGTGTAGAAGAAACTGGTTATGAGGAATTAAAGGGGTACTCGCCCAAAGTTCAATTCTATAGTTCAAATAATTTTTGAGAATACTATAAGGACGTTTTGGGTAAAATGCGTTAACCACACTTATTTCATAAGCGATATTGGGATCGAAATGTATGGGTGGTGTAATATTATTTTTAAAGTTGTTCACACAGTTATCGGGGTAACTGTCTATATTCCCTAGATTCGATACATATACAACTTCCTCCATGACTATCGAAATATTACTAACTCATTCACCGTAACACTGAAGACTTTATACCTATATGGGTCGAATATGAACAGCACAGGTTAAAGTTTTATTTTCGGGGAATTGTATAGCACGACCAAATTGGTCCGTAATTCGAATGGAAATGCTATTAACAACGTTCTTATTCATAGGTTTATACATGTGTCTTTGCACCTCTCCTTCACCAACCCCTTGCGTCATGCAAAACACGCTTAAAACATTAACCAGTTGTCCAGCAAAACAGGTGGGGGATACAACATCACAATATACCACGGCGTAATCAATCCCCGCATCGCTTCTTGGTGAGTAGGGGGAATAAATATAACCGTTACGAATAGGTACTACCTCCCCATTACCAAACACTGGATATTCTTCCTCCACCTCAAAACCCAAAATGTCACATACTCTACCTCCAAATGTTATTTTTAGTTTACAATAGTTATCCTCTTTACAACATTCTCCAACATGAGATGGCAATTGAATTCTTTGATACACTTCGTCCCATTGTAATATATAGTCACTTGGAAAATAGTGTATAAAACCATCCCCTAAAGTGGTCTGTATCCCCTTTTTAATACCTGTATTAAGAACGTTTACCATATATCTAATATCACCAGACTCGATATTTACCTGGGGGAGATAGGTAAATAAGAGAAAGTCCCGCCCCCCGTCATCAACGGATGTGGCCCATAGTTCAATTTTGCAATCATTTTCACCCTTCGATATCCCGTAAAATGACTGTGGATATAAACAGGTAACTAACCCCAATTCATAGGGTATATCAGGGTTGATAATAATAGGAGGTGTAATTATATTTGTAAAACTGCTAACAGTATTTTCAGGGAATATATCTCTGTTCCCTATGTTGGTTAAATACACAAAATGTTCCTCACCGTGCGACATAATTGGCACAACTAACGTATTAAAGTTAAGAACAGGTAATATATATAATTATAAACACATCACATTGTAATATGTTTATTATTTCAACTGTATAGTATATAGCTACAGATAAAATTCACACATTATTTTTGCTTAGATGTTTTAACAATAATGACACTTATCTCCCTGGGTTGGAGTGTTGTTGCCATATTTTGTATAATAGACAAATACTCCCCTTTCCACAATTCACCATCACCACACCCTATCCCTTCAGGGATAACAACACGTTGAACAGTTTCACACTTTTCTAGCTCCAGAATTATTTTTTTCATACAACAAATAAAATTGCTAATTCTATTGAGAGTGCAGTCATATTTCAACCCTTCCACCAGGTGATAGTCTTTACTCTTTGCTATGTAGGAATTAGCAAAGCGGTTCACCTCACGGAGGACGCCAATCCCATACTGCGACACTGCAGCGGCCAGCGTAGGACCGGATGTTGGTGAATGACGAAGCAATATTTCACCAGGTTGACCACGATCGGCTCGGGCACACCTCGACAGGTTGTAAAGTTGCCTATGTCCTGTGTAAACATCGGACTCATAGGGGTATTTTGATAGTAGTTAGGAGCTGGTCTTCTCTAAACAAAACGGGATAAGGTGATGATGCCATCTCGACAATGCTAAAGTGCTTGGGTAAGAGACCGGTGGCGTTTATATATATACAGTATATACCGTAGACATATTGTTAGCTAACATTGGTCTAACATGCTAACCTTTTGTTTGACGTTGGGAACAGTGAGTATTGTTATCTATACCCTATCAATACGAGAGTGTTTTTGACCATACTTTTATTACCCCAGACCATTACCATAACCCTACTGTCACCGTTAATGGCCTTCCCTTAACCCTTCCTACCCGGTCTGCCTTAGGTAAGGACAGCACGAAAGAAGGGCCGCTACCCGGTATGCCTTATCTAAGGCATGAGCTTAATAGCCTAATTAAGCTTGGTCTGAACGCCGTGCGTACGACGTATGTCAACAAACCCAAGCGTTCGTTCGTCACCGCACCTCCGAAAACAAGAAGGAGAAGACTCCTCAATGTTATTGTTCTGATGTCATGACAAAATTAGTGTCTGAAAAGCCCCCCATATTGGCAACATCTCTGCAATATTGGCTCCACTGAAATCATCATCACAACTGAACCAGTTTACTTACAGAGCTCTACTCAATGCCAAAATACAGATTGAAAACCGCACTACGATTATAGATGAGTGGGAAAGTTTTAGCAGTGAAAATAAACATAAATACGGTAGCCTAGGCCTAGACGTTTTTCAGCCATTTCGCCCGGGTAGGGGCGACCGTCATTGGGTAAGACAGCCCGGGTAGCAAGGGTTAATCACACTTTGTGATAACAGTGTGCGTATGTAGAACACAATAGAAGTGCTATACGTTACTATAATATAGTATAACAATAGTATATATACAATATATATATATATATATATATATATATATATATATATATATATATATATATATATATATATATATATATTGTGAACATATAAACAACACAAATAATGCTTACCGTGTTAGTATTTAATACGTTTTCCACATATTACCACCAGTAATTGTTTTCCTCAAGTATTGATTTTGTATTATTGTTGAAGGTAGATTAGTCATATCAAATAAAAGTTTCACTAAAGGTTTCTCATCATTCTAAAACATTGTTTTCTTGGCGGTAAGTTTAGCGAGCATGTCGATTATATTTAAACCGGTAAAAGGTTTAATTAAATTACCCATTTCATCCCATTCAATATTAGGAGTTTGCTGTAAAGCTTTTTAACAAAGGCTTGTGCATACGCATGGTGTGTTGGTTGGAGGGTGGTAAATATAAGATTATCAAGAGATGAATTAACTGCATGATGCCTAGGTGGAATATAAGTCAAACAACTCTTCTTATAGTTCGATTGCAAACTGATTATCGACTGTAGTTGATTTTCGTTTCAAAACGTGAGGTTGCGGTCTTAGAGAAATACGTTTCTTTAATTTTGACAGCGAGTTCTTAGTGATAGGTGTATGCGATTGTTGCTGTTGTTGTTGTTGTTGTTGTTGTTGTTGTTTGGAGAATATATATTTTTGAGCGAGAACCGTTGGGACTAGACAATACTCTTTCATGTTACGAGGTTGGTAAACAAAGACACAGCCAGGGGTAATAAAGCTGACAGAATGAACCCGCCGCGTCGAGATAGGTATAGTTTCCTCTTAATATACAATGGAGTTTTCTTGAGGGCAACCCTTTTTAAATCGGATTTATATCTTAATAATTTTCTAATAATACGTGGTTCTGTAGTAAGTCTTTTTTGTAAAAAGTTTGATACAATTTCACTAAGACATTGAATTTCCGACCCTCTTAATTCTTGTATTAGATTTGAACGGTGTTTAGGGGAGAGTTGTGCTAGCAAACGTATTAAATCCTGATGTTGTAGGATTAACGGTTGTTTGTTGTTCATTATTTAAGTATATATATCACGTTCGTGAATCCAGGAATTAAAGGATTTTGGATAGCCACGCCAGGAAACAAAATCGTTTTTTACCCTTTCTTACTCTAGAACTTAATACGTCAATAGTGTACGCGTCTGCGAGAGTGACAGGGGTTAACTCCTGTCTATAAAAAATACCCTGAACGTGTTCACCGGCTAGATCTTATAGGTAAATACCCCACTATACCCTGTCGCCGATCTATTTTTTGGATGACAAATATCTCTCGTGTATTTTGAATGTGATATCCTTTATGAAAAATAAACTGTGTACGGGATAACGTTCGAACCCGAACGTTCTGACCGACTTCTAAATCAATACTATTACGTTTAGTAACCGGACCAGGTATTTATACATACGGTGGAACTGTTTCCTTATCGCTGTTGGATGTGTTTGTTTGTGTACAACACTAGGGGATTGACCTAAACCCAGTGATGAATGTGGAGTGACATTGTAGAATTTTAGTATGTCGGGAAGGAAGTTAATATAACGCAATGTATTATGTAAGGTCATGTATTTGTATATTTTATTTTTCATCGTTCTTATAAACCGTTCGGCAATAGCACTTTTGGTCTCCCGTGACTGTACGTTATATAAGGTTATACCTTTTGATTTCAGATAGTTGTTTACTAATTTATTCATAAATTCACCGCCTTGTCAACCAATATTCTAGATATCCCACGACTGTATTCAACGTTTAAAATATCTTGTAAAGCGTGTAGTGTATCTTTCGCAGTTTTACCCTTCATCGTTTTTGCCTGAACGTAACGACTAAAACCGTCCACAAAAACGATAATATATTTCATACCATCGTTTTCTGTAGCCAATATCGACATATCGGCTAAGTCACAGGATAGTATTACACGTGGCTTAGGTGCTAGAATGTGACGACGTGGAAATCGTTTTCGCTTTATTACGTGTAGAGTATACGTTGGGCTAGATTTCAAAAAGTGTTTTACATCCGATCTTTTAATGGATATATCCAATTTACGGGCTTCATCGTACAATTTTTTGATGCTACCCAAACCCGAAGGTGAGGTGTGATTGTTGTATAGATTTTGTAATAGTTTCTGTTTTCCATCCATTGTGTATGTTATTTACCAATGGTAAACTCTCTCACAACTATCCTCACCGACTATATGACTTCGTAGTCTTAACGGTTCTGGCGTTAGGATGGAGAGATCAACAAGTATATACCCGTATGGACGTGATGATACAACGGATTTGTAGATCTCTACAAAGTTCTTAGAATGTGTTTTGCCAAAAAAATTTCTTCCTAGACATTCTATTTGAGCTAGATCCATATTCTTCATGAGTATAAAATGAGACGCATTTAAGGTTATTATCCGTGAATACTTACCAGGGAAAAATATTGTCTGTGTCAATTGAATAACTGATAATCGTGCGTGTCTCCCCTTTGTATAAAAATTTGAGACAGTCTCAGAATTGGCCGCTTCCAAAAAATTATCATCGCATATCAACAGTTGGCTCCTGACCTTTGACAGTTGGCTCCTGACCTTTGACCAGTGAGGTCATCCCCAGTGACCGCTCGTGACATACCTGTTTATCCCCTAGTGAGTTGAACATTCTTAGTGATGGCTTGTGTTGATGATATTGTCACCTTCCCATGTTTTGTCTTGCTTTGCAACAAAGGCTGGAGAATGTTGAGCTCGAGGTCCAATCTCTTAAGGACGAGAACCTAGCATTTTTTTTTTTTTTTTTTTTTTTGAAGATGGCATTAGAGGAAACGAAAAATGCCACTGGTGTAGGAAAACCGGACTTTTCCTGGAAAGTGGTAGCTTCAAGTAAAACGAAGTGTACCTTGAAGAAGCAGTGTGTACCTGTCAACAACAAGTACAGCATCCTGGAGGACGAGTGTGATGGAAGTGAAGGCAGAGTGGGGAGAGGAGATGACCCGTCTTATAGCGAGGCAGTGAGAGGGGAGGGGAGGAAGCCTGCTGCTACTACTGCTGCTACGCCTGCTGCTACACGCCGACAAAAGGAAAAAGCTATGTCTGTTTTCATTGTCGGTGATTCATTGGTTAGATACCTTGGCAGGGCAACAAACACTCAGGTTGGTAAAGTTGTCTGCGTGCCTGGTGCCGGAGTCGGGAGGGTGGCTGAGAAGATATATGCTCTCCTGGAAGTGAGTGGGGAGGACCCCATCATCTTCCTCAATGCAAGGAGCAACGATATATGGAGATGCAGGACTGAGGAGTTGCTCTCCAAGTATCAGGAAATGTTGGAGAGGATCAAGGAAAAGGGTGGAGTTCCTGTGGTAAGCAGTATCCTGCCAAGAAGAGGGGTAAGGAAGGAATGGTCCTCCAGAGCTATTGGTGTAAATTGCCGGCTGGAGAAGTATTGCAAGGCAAATACTATTCCATTCCTGGATAACTGGTCCCTCTTTTATGGTAAGGATGAACTGTATGCCCAGGATGGAGTACATCTCTCTCGACTAGGAGTTTCGACCTTGGCCAGCTCACTCGACAAGATTGTTAGAACATAAGAACATAAGAAAATGGGAGTCTGCAGAAAGCCGATTGGCCTAAGCAAGGCAGATCCCTGTCCCACACAACCCCAAATCAATTACAAACCCAATTATAGGCTCAACACTCTAATACCCTGAGGATCATCTTACCAAAACGGTTAGAGATTAACGCAGGATTATGGGGGTCTGCAGAGCGCTGATTGGCCCAACCCGGCTGATCGTTGCGGGGTTTCGTTAAAAAAACCTGGGTGTGTAAGTAAAATACTGTCTCCATATGGAGCAGGTACTTCATGTGACAAACCAGTGAGTAAAATAGAAATAATCAGTCAAGATAGTGCGGATATAGTGATGTGTAATAGTAGTATCGATAACACTACACATGTAACTGATCGTAAAGATGAGAATACTGATAGAGTAGAATTTCCGTCTTGAGCTAGTAGTTCAACAGGAAATAATAAGTTAGCTAAACACAATAGAAAATTAGTTGCAAATAAAAGTAATAGGTTGAGGGTATATTATACAAATTGTAGGAGTTTATGTAACAAAATGAACGAACTTAGAGCACTCGTTAGCACAGAAAATATAGACATAATTTTTAGCGCTAACTGAAACGTGGATTAATACAGAATCTAGGCATTTTTTAGCAGAATTTGATATTCCAGGATATAGTTTGTTTAAATATGACCGAACAAGTAGGAGGGACGGGGGTATAGCAGTGTTTGTCAGGAGTACATTAAAAAGCTGTATTAAATCAGGTATTAGACTAAATAATGATAATGAAAGTGTTTGGGTAGAGGTTAACGAAGGTAGTGAGACCATAGTTATTGGAGTTATATATAGACCGCCTAATATGAGTAGAAATGGCGGAACATCGTTATGGGAGGAAATTAAAATAGCATCAAGGTTTAGCAATGTGTGCATTATGGGGGATTTTAATTTTCCGAACATTGATTGGCAGCACCAAATAGGCGACTCCGATTCAGTAGAGTTTATTGAGGTAGTACAAGATAGTTTGTTATTTCAATTCATAGATACGCCGACTAGAGGTATTAATATTCTTGATTTAGTTTTCAGTAACAATGAACATATGATAAATAATGTAGAGATTGGTGACCACCTAGGAAATAGCGATCATAAATCTATTTATTTTAATATACAATGGACAGGGAATGCTAAAGAGAATAGGACACTTATCCCAGATTTCAGAAAAGCCGATTATGGTGGGCTAAGAAGAGACTTAAGGGTGGACCCTATTGTTAAGCAATTAAGTCAGAATATGCCAGAGTTAAACTTGCCACCTACATATAACCAGTTTATTGCTTCACTCCACAATGCTCAAAATAAATATATCCCTAAAAGAAGATTTAGATCGACGCAGAACCAACCAAAATGGATGACTAATAAGCTAATAGATCTTATAGGAAAAAAGAAAGGAATATATAGAACAATAAAGAAAGGCGAAAATCATTTACATATATACTATCAGACTCTATCAAGACAGGTCAAAAAGGAAATCAGGAAAGCAAAAAGAAATTATGAAATAAGGATAGCCAGTGACTCAAAAAATAACCCAAAAGCTTTTTACCAACTATATAAATATAAAGTTAGAGATGTAATAGGCCCCCTAAAAACTTCAATAGGAGAAATAACAGAAAATGATTTAGAAATGTGCAGTACATTAAATAGTCAGTTTCTTTCCGTTTTCACAAATGAAAATTTGGCACAGATTCCAGAAGTCAATATGGTATATAGTGATAGTATAGAAAATATGTTAAGTACAGTTAGTATAAGTAGAAATGATGTGCTTAAGGAAATTGACAGACTGAAACGTCAACAATCGCCTGGTCCTGACGAGGTATATGCTAGAGTATTAAAAGAATGCAGAGATGAGTTAAGTAGTCCATTAGCATTTTTATTTAACAAGTCATTAGAAACAGGTTTAGTTCCAGAAGCTTGGAAGCTTGCAAATGTAGTTCCGATCTTCAAAAAAGGTGATAAATCGATAGCATCCAATTACCGTCCCAATAGTCTCACATCAATCATAGGAAAGTTGCTAGAGTCTATTATTGCTAGGAAAATTAGAAGCCACTTAGTAAAATTTAACTTAATCAATTCTTCTCAGCATGGATTCACTCAGGGACGTTCTTGCCTTACTAATTTGCTTAGCTTTTTCTCAGAGGTATATGAAGCAGTAGATAGTGACAAGTCATATGATATTATGTATATAGATTTCAGTAAAGCTTTCGACAGAGTCCCTCATGAGAGATTGATGAGAAAGGTTGAGGCACATGGAATAGGAGAGTCGTTGTTGGGATGGATTAGGTCATGGCTAATTGGTAGGAAACAAAGAGTCAGCATAAACGGTACCAAGTCAGAGTGGGGAGCAGTCAAAAGTGGTGTCCCCCAGGGATCGGTATTAGGTCCCCTGTTGTTTCTTATATACATAAATGACCTAGATTTAGGTATAACTAGTAGGATAAGTAAATTCGCAGACGATACTAAAATGGGGAGATCAATTGATTCAGATAGCGATATAGAGTGCCTCCAAAGGGATCTAGATACCTTACATGAATGGTCAGTAAATTGGCAGATGAAGTTTAACATTGACAAATGCAAGGTATTAAAGATAGGGAAGATGCAAACAAATGTTAAATATAAACTAGCTAATTTAGAATTAGAAAATTCAGACTGCGAGAAAGATCTAGGTGTGTTTGTTAGCAATGATTTGAAGCCTAGAAAACAGTGTATAAGCGTTCGTAATAAGGCAAACAGGATTCTCGGGTTCATCTCTAGGAGTGTGAGTAACAGAACTGCTGATGTTATCTTAAAACCTTACTTGTCATTAGTGAGACCCCATATGGATTATGCTGTCCAATTTTGGTGTCCTTATTACAGAATGGACATAGATTCATTGGAGAGAGTACAGCGTAGAATGAATTTTTTTTCCCATAATATTAGAAATCTTCCGTATGAAGAAAGGTTGAAGAAATTAGGTTTACATTCGTTAGAGAGACGCAGAGTTAGAGGGGATATGATAGAGGTGTTCAAGTGGGTTAGTGGGATTAACAAAGGGGACATGACAAATGTACTAAAGCTCAGTGATAGCGAAAGAACTCGTACCAATGGTTTCAAATTAGATAAATTTCGTTTCAGAAAAGATATAGGCAAATATTGGTTTGGTAACAGAGTTGTATATGGGTGGAATGGACTACCAGGTGCTATAGTGGGATTAAAAATGGTAGGGAGCTTTAAGATAAAATTGGATAAGCATATGGATGATAAGGGTTGAGTGTGAAGGGGGTTCAGCCGGGTTGGGCCAATCAGCGCTCTGCAGACCCCCGTAATCCTGCGTTAATCTCTAACCGTTTTGGTAAGATGATCCTCAGGGTATTAGAGTGTTGAGCCTATAATTGGGCTTTGTAATTGGGGTTGTGTGGGACAGGGATCTGCCTTGCTTAGGCCAATCGGCTTTCTGCAGACTCCCATTTTCTTATGTTCTTATGTTCTTAATAAAGACTCCTCCTTCGTAAAAGGATCAACATCGTTAAGAGGGTTAACAATTTCCCTGCTAGCAGTTGATTTATCCTTGATGATCGGGTGTGACTGTAAGGGGTGTGTATCTATCCCACATATATATATTCTTGCAAACATCTTGTGATATTGCTTAATAATGGCAGTGGATAACTCGGTCTTTCCGGAGTTTGTTTGACCGGCGATAATAACACGGGCAGGATCTCGGAAGATATTAACATCTTCGGAACTGAAGGTGTGTTTGGTATAATCCTCCATAGTGAACTAATAGTAAGAACCTACGGATATTGATTATATATAATTATATATATATATATATATATATATATATATATATATATATATATATATATATATATATATATATATATATATATATGGAGGTAAAATCACAAATACGTGTGATCAAATTGTGTAGTAAAACTCGCTAGGAAAATTGAAACAAGAAGAAGAAGTAAACAATAAACTATCTCTCCTTGATACCATGATTATAAATAATAATGGTCACTTAAAATTTAAAGTATATAGAAAGCCGACTCTTGTAGATTCCTATATTCATTTTTTCTCCAACCATCATATTAAAGTAAAACTGTCAAATTTTTCTGGTATGTTTCTAAGAGCATTAAGGATATGTAACCCAGAATTCATAAATAACGAATACAAACAAATCTATAATCTAGCCAAGACACTCTGCTATCCTGAAAGTCTTGTTGATCAAAGTTTAGCCAAAGCCGAAAAAAACTTCTATAATGTAAATAATAAAGCTCCCTTTTCAAGGAAAAATATCTTAGTTTTGCCATATCACGATGAATTAACACCTCTCACAACATCTCTCAAGAATTTGAATATAAATGTAGTATTCAATTATGAAAACTCCGTCAAGTCTACTTTGATCAAAAACAGCCCTAAAAATTATGCAGGTGGTGTATATTTCATTCCGTGTAAAGGATGTAACGACATATACATAGGACAAACTGGAAAAAGATTAGAGGTGAGAGTTAAACAACACAAACAATCAGTAAGGTCAGCTCAAGAATCTAATGGTATTTTTAAACATAAACAAAGACAAAACCATCATGTAAATTGGGATGAGGCTAAGATGATCTACTGGTAAAGCTGCTATTATGAAAGACTATTTGCAGAGTCCGCCTTGATCAGAGAATGTATAAACACTATGAACCTAAATGATGGTCTTTACAAAATAGATAACATCCTTCTAAATCTCCTCAATGAAAATGATAACATAAAAAGAGCTAGAAATAGATGTCCAGACCGTCAGATCATAGATTGAAACAGCTTGTAGTTTGACATCTGACCCTTTCTGTGAGGTCTATCCTCATAGTATTAGATAGTTAGGTATCTTATTAATACTATATACATGAGGTATGATCACTATGTATTTTGTTTGTTTTTTGTTTGTTTTGTTTTATAATAATTGTTGTATGTTTATGTATGTATACAGTATATGTGTGTGTGTATGTATGTGTGTGTGTATATGTGTGTTTATGTATAATTTATATACTCTTTAGTTGTGAGGGGGATATGCCAGGTGTGGGATATTCGGCTTTCTACAGACTCCTTTTATCCATATGTTGATCTGACCATTTTGGGAAGGTCAGTCCCCAGGGTCCATAGTATTAGGGAGTTGGGCCTATAATTCGGCCTTATAATTAGGGTTGGGTGTGGGAAGGATCTGCATTGTGTGACCAATCGGCTTTCTGAAGACTCCCATTTTTCTTTTGTTCGTATATATGTATTTTGTATTTATATGTATGTAATGTTTGTGTGTATACAGTATGCATGTATATGTGTATGTATATGTAATTATATGTATTTCTACAGTTATATGTAATTCTTCATATTTACATAAGTTACGATAACAGTGTGAAAGGATCTGCAAGTTCATTGATGTGTATCAAATTGTATATATGATTATATTGTTAGGCATATTTCAATGTATATGCATATTTGTATAAGACTAAGTATATATACAGTAATTTGTAAGACATTTATTTTGTATATAAAATAAGTACCGGTATGTTCCTTAAAATATGGCAACAGGCAGTAGGATGGCAACACTTTTGTATTATATGCTAGTTAGCAACTCACAGATGATTTAGGACGGGTATTTAAGCCTCTCTATAGCGAGTTTTACTAAATATATATATATATATATATATTTTTTTTTTTTCTTTAATACATACGAGGTTGAAAGAAATGGCAATTTCTGCGTTGGATTTTTTTGTATTCAAAGTTTCCAGGTCTCTGATGAGTTTTCGCTGGGTGGCAGGAAGTAGATGAAGGAGATGAGCAAAATTCATGGTGGTACAGGGTTACATAAATGTAAATGATGATACAGGATATACGACGCGTTTCACTGGACATCCAGCATTATCAAGTAAGGATGGAATGATATAAAAGGTAAACAGGAAGGCTATATATAGAGGTTGGAGGATCAGAGGAGGCGGAAAACAAGGGGCAAAAATCTACTATTGGTGGAGGGGGTTCTGGAAAAGAGAAAGGGGGGAACCGCTTCACGCATGCGCACTGGATGCGGGATGGTGGTTGGTTGGTGGGGTCGAAGCTGATTGGCTGCGTGTCGAGGGGCGTGGCCTAAGTTGTGTGGCGCCTGCGGAAGACGAAGCTGAAGGAGGTAGCGTGGGGGCTGCATCAAGGGCACCGGGGGGCGAGGGGGGGTGTTAGGTCCTGTAGGAAAGTGCCTTTTGGCAGAAGGAAGGATCTGAAGGTCCAGAGTTTGGTTGTTGATGTTGGGATGTAAGGCTTGGATATATAAAGCTTCGAGTATAGGTAATCTCCTTGGGTCACTTTCTTTATCGAGTATGGTGGTGTGTTTCTCTAACTCGTTGCGTGTGAAGTGAGGGTGGTTAGGGGTGAGATAGTGGTCTTTGATGGCTCCAGCCTGAAGGTGAAGAGTTAGCCGACGTGAAAGACGAGTCTGCGTCATACCAATATAGGAATGAGGTCCACAGTCCTCATAATTACAGGTATGTTGGTAAATGACGTGATCGTCGGTCATCGGGCTCTTTATCTTGGTGGAGGCAGGTTTGTTGCGGAGAACGAGGTTGGAGGTCTTGGTGATATGTAGTAAATTATTAATTTGATTTTGTTTTCCGGGTTGGTTGGGTGGACATGCTTGGAGATTATTTCTTTTAAGACGGCCTCGTCATTTTTGTGTTCAGAGGACATGTAATTGCGGTAGAAGATCTTAATTTCATTGGGGGGGTCAATGTTAGGAGGGCTTTGGGTGTACCATTTTTCAAGATGGTGGTTGATGGTGCTGGAGATGTCGGAGTTGGAGTATCCGTTATTTACTAAAACTTGGGATAGTCTTTCTAGTTCCTGGTGGGTGTCGGCCCAGGTAGAGCAGTGCGTGAGGGCTCTCCTAACATAGGCGGAGATGGAGGATAGAAGATAACGGCGGGGGCATTCACTATCGCCGTTGAGGCATTGTCCTGTGTTAGTTTATATATACACCTACTATGGGTTTCAGAGGCCTTGTTACATGGTTTTTCGGGAATAACTTATTAACACAAATTTGGATTAGTATGATATTTTGACACAGCTTTATTCACACCCTGCCCTAATTTTCGCCAATATCGTGCATTACCAAAAGTGAAGAATTAAGGTACTTGTCCCTGTGTCATGAGGTTAAAGTCGCACCTGGTCACACCTGGATGATGAGGAAACAAACAAGGTTAGTCACCCCCCCATCTCTCTTTCTTTCCCTCTCTCGCTCTCGCTCTCTCTCTCTCTCTCTCTCTCTCTCTCTCTCTTTCTCTCGCTCGCTCTCTCTCTCTCTCACTTTCTCACACATGGAAACTACGGCCACTGGCGCATGCATTATACATATAAAAATGAGGCCTGCAAAATGTGTTAATTTTATATTTATATTGTATAGTGACATAACGTGAATGTAAGGACACGAGTATGGTAGGGTGCTGGGTATATAACGACCGTGTTTCATCGATGAGCAATGGTTCGGTTGTTTCCGGGTGTTGTGTGTTTTCGTCGGGTGCCACGGGCTTACGGCAGCAGTCGTATACAGTTAGCCATACGTGACATTGGCTCCAGCAAGGCAAATTATGCCAACCATGTTGCGTCATTGTCCGCGTGGGTGTAAACACGCATTTGTCATGCGTCTTTACTACATATACAGCAGGGAGAAAGCCGCCAATCGGCTAAAAATCAGTTTGAATAGGTAACTGGTTAATTATGGCTATTATACGTAGTAATACTTAACCAGACAGAGACACAGGTTACGTGTACCAGTTTGCAGAACATCATTGGTAACAAAAACATTTCAACATAAGGGAGTTAAAATATGGAATAACCTCATTTTAAATGTTGATGATCATTTTATTTTTTCATTATATAAGAAACGATGAAAATTATATTTAATGGATAGCTAAATTGTGCTCTGAATTCTAGGAATTTTAAACTTGTTAATTTATTTGTCGTCTATGTGAAGAGGCAATGTGTATTTGAATGTAAATGAGTATGTGTATATAATTGTCTTTATTTTGTGTATATATTATGTCTTTGTTTTGTATTGCACTTGTGTACATTTCTTTCCTTTGTTGTCTTATTTCATCTGATATGCATATGATTATAAGAGGACATAATTATATGCCTGATGGCATCAAATCATCTTTGTCATGGATATATCTTATCTTTGTATAATGGCACATTTTTGTAAACATGTATACCTATATCTATGGCAATAAACTGTTATGAACTGTTTTAATCTATAGATCTTTAAAGGGCGTTTTACTGCAACAAATTAATTGGCAGCACTGAAATGGTGAGCCCGATAGCTACAAATATAATATTTATAAGTATCCATACAAAGAGCAAAGTATTTATAGCATGATCCCATGCTTACAATAACATACACAGTATTTATTAAGTGTTTCATGCGCCACATTAGACATAAATAAATCTAATTAATAAATTTCACTCCCAACACCAAACACCTCCGAATGAAATTAATTGGACTTTCACCACACAGGCCTTATGACCGCGTAGCGGAAGCCGTGGGAATGACGATGAGACCAGTGCAGATGATGGTGCACCGCAGCACCCAGTCTCGGCCTGGGACAGCGACAACACCGCCAACACCGACAGCACCCCCAACACCGGGCGCCTTTGACAGTTTCGCCATCGCACCGGTGCCATTCGCCGCAATATCCACGCAAAGTTTGCTGCCAAGCAAACCTTCACGATTGGCTCCGTGACGGAAGACCTAAAGATGGCGAGCATCATCCCGGAGGCAACCTCGGAGACGTCGGTTTGGCGACTCATCCACAACATGGGATTCCGCTACAAAACCTCACAGCGGAAGATGTATATATGTGAGGAAGGAGTCGCTGGACATTGTGTGCCGCCAGATCAACGCTCTCCGGGCACTCAAACAATTCCGGGAGGAGGCGAGGCAGGTGGTTTACCTGGACGAGACCTGGTTTACCACCAGGATGAACCACAGCATGGAGTGGGTCGACAGCACTCAGCCTGCCACCAGCACCACGTTCAGTCGTCAAGTGCCGCCCGGAGAAGGGGAGCGTTTCGTGGTGGTAGCAGCTGGCACAGCCGACGGTTTCGTCGAAAACACATTCCTGTGCTTCCAGGCCAAGAACACCAGCGGCGACTATCACGGCGAGATGAACAGCAAGCTCTTCCTCCGCTGGCTGACGTCACAACTTCTGCCGTCGCTGGCTCAGCCATCGGTACTGGTGATGGATAATGCGCCATATCACAGCCAGCTGACGGAGGAGAGTCGCTGCCCCACCACCGCCACCAAGAAAGCGGATCTTATAAAATGGCTGGACCACCGCAGGCTACCCTTCCCACCACATGCCACACGTCCTGAACTGCTGCTCATCTGCAAGCAAAACCGGCCACAGCCACAATACACGGCTGATGACACCTTCCGCGCGTGGGGCCACGAGGTCGTCCGTCTGGCACCCGCTCATCCAGAGTTCAATGCCATCGAGCAGGTATGGGGGTGCATGAAACGGCACGTGCGCTCCTCCCTACACCGTTTCACCCGTGCGGATCTACAGGAACGGCTGGAGGAAGCCAGGCTTTGCGCCACTGAAGAGGTGTGGGCGGGTGCGGTCTGACGATCTCGAACCTTCGAAGACGAGTACTGGTCCACGGACAACATCCACGAAGGTGTGGATCCCGTCATCATCAACCTCGCTAGTGATGAACAGGACGACTTGTTTTTAGATATTGACGATGACTAAAATAAACTGTTTGCTGTGTATTTTGTGTGTATTATTTGTCCACCCTTCATGTCTCCGCTTCCTTTCGTTGTATAAAATGACCTATTAATAAAACCTGGCCACACTCACCCCTCCACATTCCTATAAACTTTGTAGAAATGTCCCATTGTCCCACCCTTCTCCTCCGTGTTTTTTTGTATTGTTTGTTTTATTGTCGGCAGCATCTTCCTCAACGTACCATCACTCATAACAATTCATGGACCTCACCTTTTTTCTAATTATGGAAGTATATCTCTACAAACGGATTTACGAATATGATTTTCTATACATCAATTACGAATCTACATATACCATTGGTTGTAAAGCAAGTCCCAGCCAATAATCAACCCAGATAGTAATTGCATAACGAAAATCGTACCGGCCCACGATTTTGTATAAGTGACTGTACTTACTTACCCTACACTATCCTTCCTCCCCCAACATTTTCTCATCCTCACCCCTTCCCAACCCGTAATTAATGACCAAGCGTCAACTGCCCCATCCCACCTGACATCCAACACAACCTGACGATACGATGACAATATTACACCTTACAGTAGATGCAATATCATGCCAACACAAAACTACACAACACCTGGAAACCACCAAACCACTGCTCTTCCATCACACACGCTTGTTTTATACCCACCACCCTACCCTACTGTTGCCCTTGCAGTCAGTTTATGTCACTATCATATATTAATATAAAATTAACACATTTTGCATGCATCACTTTTATATGTATAATGAATGCGCCAGTGGCCGTAGTTTCCATGTGTGAGAAAGTGAGAGAGAGAGAGAGAGAGAGAGAGAGAGAGAGAGAGAGAGAGAGAGAGAGAGAGAGAGAGAGAGGGAAAGAAAGAGAGATGGGGGGGTGACTAACCTTGTTCGTTTCCTCATCATCCAGGTGTGACCAGGTGCGACTTTAACCTCATGACACAGGGACAAGTACCTTAATTCTACACTTTTGGTAATGCACGATATTGGCGAAAATTAGGGCAGGGTGTGAATAAAGCTGTGTCAAAATATCATACTAATCCAAATTTGTGTTAATAAGTTATTCCCGAAAAACCATGTAACACGGCCTCTGAAACCCATTTTTTGTTTTAGTAGATTGATACATGGTACCCATCTGAAACGTTACACCTGTTGGACGGCAATGTCCAGACATCGACGTTGTGACAGATGTGGAGCGAGTTATAATGGTGAGTACATTTCTGTTGTATTTTGTGTATCTTATCCCAGTATAAAACAGAAATATACAATATTTGTGTTTTGTTCTTCTTTAATATTGCAGAATTGTAATATATTGAACTTTGTAAATAATAATAATAACAATATGTCGGATAATGTGAACGAAATAAAGTACTATGTATATCTAATAACACTGTATTTATTCTTTGAATGGGAGGATACGAGAATGGTTACAGGTGCGATCAATGTGGATGGCTGAACTCCACACCTTCATCCACACGTCAGACAGGTATGTACAGTAGCCCAACTAAGTTTTTCGACAAAATATTAGGTATGTGGCACCTGTCTAGTTTGCACTCCCGTCCCAAGCCCGTGTGGTCCTGTCTAGCAGAGACCCGTGGTGTCTAGGCAGCCTCCACCGCCTACACTATCACAGCCAGGGCACACAGTACTCGCACACGTTGGGCGCTACATATGACAATATTGCTATCATTATTTGTTTGTATCATATTAGAAGGCTCTCTCTTTCTCTCTCTCTAAATATAATAATTTACGCGCGACAAACTTTGTAGATTAGCACACACACACACACACACACACACGCACACACCAGAATGGTAAGCGTCACTACTTTATAGATCCACATTGTATACATAACTTAAAATGAACACAATAAGTTGCATAGATTGTTATTTTATAATCTATTATACACTTGTTAGTGATTGTTTTAATAAGAGCCCCGGCCTCCTTAACACTATACTTGGTGTTGGTGTCAGCGACATTGGCTGTAATTCTTATCCTTAGCCTTTATATAACCCAGAAATGCTCAAGAAACGGGTAGTCAATTTCTACATCTATTTCCTGATCTACTCATATATTTGTTTTGTTCTTTATAATATGTTATGCGGTCAGGATTAGCTCCAAGTTAGCTGACACCCGGTATAGATGTATGAGTTATCCTAAACGTTTATATGCATCAACTGTATTAGATGTTACTCAATAAAATGTAATTTTATACAGCTAAATGACTAAGAGACTTAATGTGTCCGAACGTTTATAGCATCTGAGGTGAAGCCAGTCATCTTGGGGGCTAATAAGTGATTGAGGTTTCCGAATGTTTGTGTGCAAACTGTTGTATGGATTCTTCCCCTGCCGCCTCTTGTTTTGCCTCCTTTCATGTGTTTCTTGTTGATACTCCCTACCCCTTATGGGAATAAGGGCTGGCTACTAACTAAATTAAAAACGTCAAATTAAGAGTAGTATGCTGCTGTCACATTTGTTAAATGCTTAATCATCCATCTTGTAATGGAATTTAACCGTGTTGGCTGCGTGTGTCTCGCTATCTATTAACCTTTCTTTTCCCAAGCATACGAATCGAATCGATAAACAGACAATAAATACCTTCAAAGATATTGACATGTCAGTAAAGTTTTCGATAAATATCCACATGAAAGATTGCTGATTAAAGAAGCAGCTCATGGAATAGGGTGAACTATATTACGTGAATTAGACCATGGCTAATTAGTAGGAAACCAAAAATTAACATTAACAGTAGCCTATACAATCAGATTGGGGTGTAGTGAAGGTTGGGGTCTTACACGATGGTCAGTTTTAGTTCTCAATTGTTAATTTTTTACATTAACGACCTTTGGTTTAGGCCTAACTAAAAAGATTGCTACTTTTTCAAATGACACTAAATATAGGTTGAATTAGTGATCCTGATAACGATTCATGCTCTCCATAAATAATTTGATACACTACCCGAATGGTGCAATACCTTGTCAGTTGATATTTAATGTAGATTAAATTATGTAGATTACATGCAGTTTAGTGAACATTGGGAAATCGACAGAAATTTCAGGATATAAATTTAACAATATTTGTTTCGTCAATAATTACGCACCATATATCTCCCGTATGAGGAGATTCAATAGCTCAATGCATTCTTGTGATGTCCGATTCCATTACCCATCTCCATTACTCAAGGCCAGGGTAGCCAGTAACCACCAGCTATATCTCAGAAGAAAAAAATATATAATTTGTTCACCAATCTGAGCGGTGACAGGGGCAAGACGCAATATCAGTGGTATCTAGATGGCTAAATAACATGGAATTTAGTAACTTAATTATTACAAAAGATTTGGAAGTCATCGTCAGTCGTGATATGAAACCAAAAAAACAATGCAACATTGTTTGAAAACAGAGTTTTTAAATAGATATCTAGAAGCGTGAATAACAACAAACGTAATTTTTAAAATTTCAACCGTCCTTAACACAATAAGAGCGGGTGGTGGAATATATTTCACTGTGCCACCCAGCGGGTTTTTTTTTTACCATAAATGGCCTTGTTTCCGTGCTCTTTTTCATGCAAAAACAAGAGCCAGAGCGTAATACAATTATGTATCCCTGAAAGGGCGTTAATTGTGCTTTCCAATGACACCTGAACCATCCTTCTACGATCACTGGTTGTCTTGCAACGATCGTGCAACCGAAGGGCAAAATCGCTAAAATACGGTCATTTCGTTACATAATTACGTGTGTAGCGAGGGAGGGAGGGTGGATGTGTGTGGGGTAGATGTCAGTAGGCCCACGGCAGCCGTGGCGAGTGGTCATGAGGCAACCTACGCTCCTCCCGTCGCTCGTCTCTCTCTCAGAGCCAATATTGCGCCAAAATTGCACACAGACTTAAGTCAGGCCCCGTCACATAGTCCAGATTTTTAGATACGGACTTACAGTAAGTCCGGCCCCGCTAAACAAGGGTTAATAAGGCTTCACATGGATTATGTTTTTAATTTTGCTGTCCAGTGTTCATAGATTGATTGGAAGTTACGGTACAAAGAAGAATGGTAAAACAATCCAGAATAATAGAACAGAACATCAATAATATTCTAACGCCTGACGACTAAGGCCAAATGACACAGAATTATAGCCAGAATGGGTTAGAACATTTAACAGAAGTAAACGCTTATAGAGGTAGTGAATATCATGAAATATATGATATGGGCAGTACAAAAGAAAGGGGACTTGGGAAAACATTAGGCTTGCATAAATTAGAAGTGTAGAGTAAGAAAGGATATGATACAGATGCTTAAGTTGTAAGTGGGATCCACAAAGACGATGTGGAAAACGGACTGCTGCTCCGTGATAAACATGCAACAGTTTGGTAGAAATGTAAAATAGGCTACCGATTGCTACAGTAGGATCAATAACGACTGGAAGCTTTGACACATACAGTAATTAGATAGACACATGGCTGTGATGTGCTGATTGTCCATGGGATCCGCCGTGAATGGGCCAGTCCATGGTATATAGACTAATATTAGTCTTTATACCATGGGCCAGTCAGCCCATGGAGTCAGCCCTCTGAAAAAATCCCTCTTTTATGATTTTTGTTTATATTAATGTTTATGTAGGCCTAGTGGAATTAGGACGCGTATTTGGCAGTTTATTCAGACTAGCATTATACTATTATATTCAGAATAGAAAAGGAGACTATTTTATTCAAAGTAGAAAGGGAATATGAAAGTCAGAGGGTAAATATGACATAGTATGTGTCCCTATAATTCCTACAGAACCTCCTTAAGTTGTATAAACCCTCTAATGAAAAGCTCAATTAAACTGACAAAATAAGTCAATCCTAATGGGATTAATGATTATATATTTATTGATTCTCATGATAAACTGGTCTCTCTATTCACCATTGATAGTTTAGGTAAGGTATTATATATTATATTCGCAAACAAGTTATATGCATTCACTAAGGGGGAAGGAAGTAATAGGGGAAGATCTATCCTATATTGCACAGATAGTGGCAGGCGAAGTGGCTAGGATGAGTTACTAAACCGAACGTGGTTGGTTTTTAGGTAAACAACCGAGGAGTGGTTAATGTGCATATTATATCAAGTCATGCTAGCTTAATTAATAGTATTTGGACAATATAAGTAAGGAGTTAATTAGTAAGTTAGGGGTATTAGTGGATGAGTAAAGAAATTCAGATGTTTTATAATGCTCGGTTAATATGAAATCAGCCAAGAGTGATATGATGGAAAGTATTACTCTGTATGATGACTATTATATATATTGTATGCACAACATCAACTAGGACTAACTCGCATGCCGTGTGTTCCTAGGCCTCCAACAGCGCAGTCTTCGACCCATGCGTGGTTGAGCTGAACGTTTTCTTGTCTGAGAAAACAACTCTTGGTTGGGAGAGAGGTATCCTGACCAGGATTCGAACCCACTCACTCCAGGTATGTTTGGGAGAGTTAGGCACCGTAACCACTCGGCCATGAGCGGATATAAAGGAAGCAACCTTTATTCTTATTTGAAGAACCCCCGCCAACTCGGCTAAGTGATACAATTTTAATCGTCCTGGGACTATTATGGAGCCTCTCTGACATTATCAAAACAACTCGTGCCCAATAGTCAATGCCCTGATCAACAAATAGTCGAGCGAAATCAAGCCTGGTTTGTTTGTGCCTCTTGGTTAGCTTTGGTTGACAGCTCGTGATCTATGTTTATATCCCATCTCCTTTAATCTGTTGCGTATAGTTTCTGTGGAAGTTTGAAATTGCAAATGTTGCTTAGCTACCTCGGCGTTGGAGAATGGATAGTTATCCATATAGCCTACTGTTTAATTTCTTGGTCCTGTTATGACGTGGTTTTCCGCTTAGCTCCACTTCTATGTTGGTCTGTCATTTGTCCTTCTTCCCACCTGTTTTGCCACCGGTAAATGTTCCGACACCCCACCCTCGCTCATCCCAACCATACTACAGCATTCAGCAACCTTGCTGAATGGATGACTAGGTACTGTGATGGGGGTAAGAGAGTATTGAGGATTTTCTGATCACCTCAGTTTCCAATAATTATAGCTTCACGTTTTTTATTTATTAATTTTATTTTTTTACCGAAAAAAGTTCGACCTGGGAATATATTGCGTGAAGTGTTAACACCTAACGAGCGGCCTAGGCGGTAATTAATATGTACCGCCCAGCGGGGTGTTCTTACCCAAAATAGGGTTGTTTATGTGATAATTTTCATGCCTAAATAAGACCCAGAGTGTAAAACAAGTATCTATCCCTGAAAGGGCATAAACAGAGCTTTCCAATGACACCCCAATGATCCTTGTACAACCGCTAGTTTTCTTGCAACAAACGCGCAACACGAGTGCAAAAACCCTGTAATTCGGTACTTTCCCTACATAATTCCCTGTGTAGCGAGTGTGAGAGGGTGGAGGAGGGTTGGGATTCATGTCAGTTGGTCCACCGCGGTGGTCTGGAGCAGTCATACGCTCGCTACTCTCCTGCCACCACTTATCTCTCTCTCTCAGCAACATTACGTGCTGAAAATGGCACACGATTTATGTTGTGAGCCGCCACATAGTCCAAATTTCTTTCACTCGACATATGTTGCGCGCCGCCAGTTAATGGTTAATGCATGGTTGGAGTGGCTGTAGATATGCATGTAATCTGTAATCAGCCAATTGCCGATATCTGAATTTTTAGTGTTTGGTTGACCTGTACGGTACCCGTCCAGCTAGTAATAGACCACGAACACTAAACAAGACGTCGTAAGTGGCCTCTTATTCCAGAGGCCTATTTATACTGCGAGGTCAAGAGAGGCGCATTGTGTAAGAAGAATTGCCAAAATGTTTCTTTCTCGCCTGGGAATGGAACCCGTGTCCTTTTGGCTGTTAACCAAGTGAGCTAACCAATATGCTACGGACCACTGTGTGTGTGTGTGTGTGTGTGTGTGTGATTCTGTAAATTCGAACTTAAATTATATACCCGGTAAACTAAATAATGCTTAGTTATACTCCCATATATTTCCATAGTAAACAGAATATCATCGAAGTTAGATTCTAAAATCATGATACGGTAACGATAATGTTCTATATTCTAATACTATCTCATAGAAACAGTAAGAACTTTAGCTGTATATTAATACACCTTCTTATCATTAATAATATTACCTGATGCAGATGTTGCAAATAAAACTACTCGTATAACCCAGCACTGCAAGATGATGCAGATTATAACATACCTGCATTATTTAAAGAGTGTTAATTAAATAAAAGAGCACAATTATTTACACCTCATTGTTTTATCAGGGAAGTCAGCGTAGAATGTGGGTTTATAACACTGAACTTTGCCTTCCGTGCCTGTGTGTGTTAACCTACAAAATTAATAGTGTAGCGTGAAAATCGATTGATATTAACCTCAGAGAGAGAGAGAGAGAGAGACTGAGACTGAGACTGAGACTTCTAATATGATATAAACAAATAATGATAGCAATATTGTCATATGTAGCGCCCAACGTGTGCGAGTACTGTGTGCCCTGGCTGTGGTAGTGTAGGCGGTGGGGGCTGCCTAGACACCAAGGGTCTCTGCTAGACAGGACCACACGGGCTGGGGACGGGAGCGCAAACTAGACAGGTGCCACGTACCTAATTTTGTCGCAAAACTTAGTTGGGCTACTGTACATGTGGAAACGTGAACATATTCAGTACCGCATTCATTGAGAGAGGTTGCGCAATGTGAAAAGAAAATGTGTTTAAAAAAAATATAAATAGAAAAATAAATACGATTGTTACTATGAATAATAATAATAATAATATGCTGTTCCTATTATATAGAACCTGTTATATTATATATATACAGTATAGACAACACTGATTTTTTTTTTTTTTTTTTGGTTTATGTGTTAACCTTTTTTTATTGTTATTATAATAGGTGAAATGGTGGGAGACGGACATGAATCTTCACCTTCACCGGGTCCGATTGGGTGGCAACGCGAACCTTCACCCACACCCGGTCCCAGTAGGTGGCAACGCGAACCTTCACCTACACCCGGTGTCAGTGGGTGGCGGTCGGGTGTTGCCCGGGGCAATACCAGTGTCGGGGGGGGGGGGGGGGGATGTTACCACCAGCGAGGAGGAGGGTGGTGAGAGTGAAAGTGAGGAGGAGGGGGAGGGGGAGGAGGGTGACGATGTGCGTGACCCTCGCATAACCGGATGTTTGCGAAATTACCGCGGATGCTACTTGGCTGAAGTGTTCGATGTGCCACCTATTGACCGTGGCAACCCACTTATGTACCTCACCAGAAACCGTCAGTTTTTTATTGACAGTATTCGTAGGTTTATATCAAGTCACGGTCAGTTCCCTCCATCGTTCAAACTATTCGCCAAAATGCCGATCGTATTGGTAAGACAAAATGTGAACGGTGAACCCGAGTTTGTGAATCACCACTTTGGTTTTAGAATTAGAGTAGTGAATTTACAAGATGTGGACAGTGTTGTTGATGCGTGGATCAGTCATTTAACCGCGGGATTAGAGGATCAGTTACAACGTGTTGAAGGTTCAGGTCTTACTGTACATTCTGTAAATAGTTTTCGCATTGCGTATAATGCGTTACTTGTAAGGAAGAGGTTGGGGGAATATGTTGAGTTTCCCGCTGGTGTGGGAGGTGTTAAACAAGTCTTTAACCCTTCTGGTCAACCTGTGTCTTGCATTGTGCAGGCAATTGCAGCGTTCAAGTGTCATGAGCGGGGTATGTTATGGCGAAATATCCCAAGAGTTGTTGAGAGTGTAAACGGTTGTCAGAGGTATTGTAATACTGATCAAATTGACGATGGAGATGTTACATGGGACACACTCAGTAAACTAGAAAGAAATAACAACCTGTCATTTTATGTATACACGCTCACCGGGTTGAGGGAGGTGCACGCGGGTGGTGACACATAAGAACATAAGAACATAAGAAAATGGGAGTCTGCAGAAAGCCGATTGGCCTAAGCAAGGCAGATCCCTGTCCCACACAACCCCAGTTCAATTACAAAGCCCAATTATAGGCTCAACACTCTAATACCCTGAGGATCATCTTACCAAAACGGTTAGAGATTAACGCAGGATTATGGGGGTCTGCAGAGCGCTGATTTGCCCAACCCTGCTGATCCCCCTTCACACCCAACCCTTCTCGTCCATATGCTTATCCAATTTTATCTTAAAGCTCCCTATCGTTTTTAATCCCACTATAGCACTTGGTAGTCCATTCCACCCATCTAGAACTCTGTTACCAAACCAATATTTGCCTATATCTTTTCTGAAACTAAATGTATCTAATTTGAAACCATTGGTACGAGTTCTTTCGCTATCACTGAGCTTTAGTACATTTGTCATGTCCCCTTTGTTACTCCCACTAACCCACTTGAACACCTCTATCATATCCCCTCTAACTCTGCGTCTCTCTAACGAATATAAGCCTAATTTCTTCAACCTTTCTTTATACGGAAGATTTCTAATATTATGGATCATTTTTGTCATTCTACGTTGTACTCTCTCCAATGAATCTATGTCCATTCTGTAATAAGGACACCAAAATTGAACAGCATAATCCATATGGGGTCTCAAGTAAAGTTTTAAGATAACATCAGCAGTTCTGTTACTCACACTCCTAGAGATGAACCCGAGAATCCTGTTTGCCTTGTTTCGAACGCTTATACACTGTTGTTTAGGCTTCAAATCATTGCTAACAAACACACCTAGATTTTTCTCACAATTCGAGTTTTCTAATTCCATATTAGCTAGTTTATATTTAACATTTGTATGCATCTTCCCTATCTTTAATACCTTGCATTTGTCAATGTTAAACTTCATCTGCCAATTTACTGACCATTCGTGTAAGGTATCTAGATCACTTTGGAGGCACTCTATATCTCTATCTGAATCAATTGTTCTCCCCATTTTGGTATCGTCTGCAAATATACTTATCCTACTAGTTATACCTAAATCAAGGTAATTTATGTATATAACAAACAACAGAGGACCTAATACAGATCCCTGGGGGACACCACTTTTGACTGCTCCCCATTCTGACTTAGTACCATTTATGCTGACTCTCTGCTTCCTACCAATTAGCCATGACCTAATCCATCCCAACAACGCCCCACCTATTCCATGCGCCTCAACCTTTCTCATCAATCTCTCATGGGGGACTCTGTCGAAAGCTTTACTGAAATCTAAATATATTATATCATATGACTTGTCATTATCTACTGCTTCATATACCTCTGAGAAAAAACTAAGCAAATTAGTAAGGCAAGAACGTCCCTGAGTGAATCCATGCTAAACATAATTTATTAAATTAAATGTATCTAGGCCTAAGTGGATTCTAATTTTACTAGCAATAATTGACTCTAGTAGCTTTCCTATGATTGATGTAAGACTAATGGGACGGTAATTGGATGCTATTGATTTGTCACCTTTTTTGAAGATCGAAACTACGTTTGCAAGCTTCCAAGCTTCTTGAACTATACCTGTCTCCAATGACTTGTTAAATAAAAATGTTAATGGGTAACTTAACTCATCCCTACATTCTTTTAATACTCTAGCATATACCTCATCAGGACCAGGCGATTTATGAGGTTTCAGTCTGTCAATTTCCTTAAGCACATCATTTCTACTTATAGTAACCGTACTTAACCTATTGTCTATACTATCGCTATATACCTAACGGACTTCTGGAAACTGTGCAAAATTTTCATTAGTGAAAACGGAAAGAAATTGACTATTTAATGTACTGCACATTTCTAAATCATTTTCTGTCATTTCTCCTATCGAAGTTTTAAGGGGACCAATTACATCTCTAACCTTGGATTTATATAGTTGGTAAAAAGCTTTAGGATTATTTTTTGAGTCATTGGCAACCTTAATTTCATAATTTCTTTTTTCTTTCCTAATATCCTGTTTTACCTGTCTTGATAGATTCTGATAGTAAGCAAGTAGGTGAATTTCGCCTTTCCTAATTTTTCTATATATTCCTCTCTTTTGTCCTAGAAGATCTAATAGTCTATTATTCATCCATTTGGGTTGGTTCTGTGTTGATCTAAATTTTCTTTTGGGGATGTATTTATTTTGTGCATTGAATACTGACTCGATAAAATTATCATATGTATCTACCAAGGTTGACGTCTCTTCCTGACTTAAGATGACAGGTGCCTGAGAAGGGGTACACTCATTTGGACACCTGGATCGACTTAATTTTTTGACCATAGGGTCAGCTAATAGGGCTCTTCTTAACCCCCCATAATTGGCTTTTCTGAAGTCAGGTATTAATGATGTATTCTCTCTGGTGTTACCTTTCCATTGTATATTAAAATACACAGAATTGTGATCACTATTTCCTAGGTGGTCCCCTATCTCTACATTATTTACCATATGTTCATTGTTACTGAAAACTAAATCAAGAATATTATTACCTCTAGTCGGCGTATCTATGAATTGAAATAAAAAACTATCTTGTACTACCTCTATAAACTCCTCAGAATCAGAGTCTCCTATTTGATGCTGCCAATCTATATTCGGAAAATTAAAATCCCCCATAATGCACACATTGCTAAACCTTGATGCCATTTTAATTTCCTCCCATAATGACGTTCCGTCATTTCTACTCATATTTGGCGGTCTATACATAACTCCAATAACTATGGTCTCACTAGCTTTGTTAACCTCTACCCAAACACTTTCATTATCGTTATTTAGTCTAATACCTGATTTAATACAGCTTTTTAATGTACTCCTGACAAACACTGCTATACCGCCACCCCTCTTACTTGTTCGGTCATATTTAAATAAACTATATCCTGGTATATCAAATTCTGCTAAAAAATGCCTGGTTTCTGTATTAATCCACGTTTCAGTTAGCGCTATTATGTCTATATTTTCTTTGCTAACAAGGGCTCTACGTTCGTTCATTTTGTTACATAGACTCCTACAGTTTGTGTAATATACTCTCAATTTACTTCTTTTCTTTATACCTAATTTACCTTTATTTCTAACGACATTTCCCTCTTCCGTTGCACCATCACTACTATCATTTGCAATATAGTCATCATTTTTAGCATGAAACTGAATATCCTTATCGCTTTCGCCTGACGCTAAAATTGTTCCATTTAACCCGTGGAGCCCCGGCTAGTTTTGTAATGTTTGCGCACCAGAACCCGGCCGGTTTTCAAAAAATGGTTTTATTCCAGAAACAATAGCGAATGGGTTAGGAATGAAGGAAAAACCACGAAAAACCGCTCAAAAAGCTTAAAAAATGGTCCTACAGAGCCCCCGAAAACGGATTTTACAAGAGTAAAAAATTGAAGGCAATTATCCCAAAAAAACAGGTTATTGCGCGCTCGCACGCACGCACATGGACTTTCAGAGTTTTCAGTCATCGGCACGGTTGCGTGGGATACGTACACAGTTCCCATACAAATCTGAGCCCTCTTGAGTGGCTACACCTGAGGTTACGGTCGGCGCAATTAGGGTGACGCGCCAGGCGCGTCTCTGGGGCTGTGCGTTACATACATCGCCGACGCGTCAGGCGCGTCGCTGGGGCTGTACGGGTTAACTTCTCATTTACACTCTCAATATTTCTGTTCCAAACCCCACAACCACCCTATCTAAAGAACTAGCTAATGTAGAAACCCCTAACCGTGAAATATGAACCCCATCCCTTGCGTACATCCCATCTCTCCCATAGAAACTATCCCAGTTATCAATGAATGGTATTGCTTTTTCTTTGCAATATTTCTCCAAACGGCAATTGACACCAATCGCCCTGGATGTCCATTCCTTGGGAACTCCTCTTCTGGGTAGGATACAATTTACTACAGGGATCCCTCCCTTCATCCTAACCTTATCTAACACATCCCGATACTGCTGCAGCAGTTCCTCACTTCTACCCTTACCAACATCGTTACTCCCGGCACCGAGACAGATAATGGGGTTATCTCCACTATCTTCCAAGATGTGGTCCATCTTCTCTAAAACCCTCCCAACTCCATGGCCAGGCAGACACACAACCTTCCTAAGTTTAGTGCGGGTAGCCCTAACTAAATGTCTTACCATGGAGTCGCCCACAATCGACACAGACTTACCTTCTCGGGACACAGACTTACCTTTCCCTCGGGAGGATCCAGCAGTTGCAGTTGGAGAACCCCCGGTGGTGGCAGAAGCTCCCTTGGTGGTGGTGGTGGTGGTAGGTAGCACAGCGTCAGCGGTTGGAGCTGAGTCTGCGGAAGGCACTTCGGCTAACCCTCCCTTATCCTGACTATCTTTTCCCTCACATTCGTCTCGCAAAGGAGAGAATGTATTTGTCACACTCATACCTATTCTACTATCCTGCTTCTTGAGTGTGACTTTCCCACCCGTATTTTTAACAACCTCCCATGAATACAAATGTTCATCAACTTCCTCCCTTTTCCCCTTACTCGACTTAATTTCTTCTTGGCTAAGCTTGAAAGCTAGATATTCGTCTTTAACCCAGGAACTGCGGGGAGACTCTTAAGAGTTCCCCCGGCGGACTGCGGGGAGACTCTTAAGAGTCAGAGAAAAAAAAATCAACTTTTGACATCGATTTTTTTTTTTTTTTTTTTTTTTTTTTTTTTTTTATGTTTTTTTTTTTTTTGGGCCCCTGGGCCATGCAAAATCTCAGTCCTCTACCTCCCCTCCTTCCCCACTTTCCTCCTCTCCTTCAGTTATCACCTATTTTCCCTGTTATTCCCTTATTCTGAGGTATATTTTTGTGCTAACATTAGAAATCCGGTTGCAGGGTGTGGTCATCACTGATAGCAAGCGAATGCAAGAGACAGAGAGAGAGTATCGATCGACTGTGTCTCAGTGGCCTTGGGGGAAATTGGCGGGAAAGCAGCTTGCCTCACCCATACATTATACAACTCGCGGGCTATATCTCCGATTTTGACTATCCAAATGCTGTTTTCACTCGTTTTATTGTTGTTTCAGGTTAATACCTTTATAATCAACCCATAATAGGCGCATATGGATAAGTATTAATGCTATTAATGGTACAATGAATATTTTAGTGACGGAAACACCTCAAATACATGCGCACAGGGAGAGGTGTCTAATTACCCCCATGCGCACTTGTTAGGTTAATCAAATCCACTTCCCTCTGAAGTTTAACATTAACCTCCCTTAGAGCCAAGACCTCTTCCTTCACCACAACCATCTCTTCCCTTACCTGGAGAATAAGATGATGCAGTTCAGTAAAGGACTCGCACTCCATACCTGACATGATCCCAAAAAGCTTAGCGAGGAGCAAACAACTAAGTACAGAAAACAAAAAAGTCAACTAACAGCTAAAAACTGAGCTAAAACACTTTTATATATATACACGAGTGCACTGCCTCTAAACACAGGTAGGTGCGTATGGTCACTGGGTCACGAGCAGGTGGTCCGGGCAGGAACTCAAATTAACACAACCTCCTCCTGTCACTGACTGAACTGAACTGTTCTGACACGGTGTATCATCTTTCCTTATCACGTCGCGGGTCTACCAATAATGTGACTTTCATCCCTCTTTTACTATTAGGAGGGTGTCACATTGCTTTGATTAAAGATTTTTCCCGCTTCCACGAAACGTTGATGAGAACATCACCTCCGTTGGGGTACAAGTTGTGCAGGCTGTGTTTTGGCCACTTCCCACCAACCGTTGACATGCAAACGCATGAATGTAATTGTAAAGAAATGTACACCCTATCCTTTCCCAGACGCGGTGACAAACTTAGATTTACAAATTTTTCACGCACATACCCACCCTCCCATGTATGCTTCTTTGATATGGAGGCATATACAAGTGAAGACGTAAATGACACATCTCCACCGTCAATTATTGGCCATCAGTCAGCAGTAAGTTATTCCTACCAAATTATAAATAGAAACGGTGAGGTTGTAGAAAGGAAGAGTTATAGAGGGGACCATCCAGTAAACCATCTAGTGGAGAGTCTAACCCAAAGCTGGCAGGATATACGTAATAGAATGCCCTATTTCCCTCTTCATATGACGGTCAACGATATTGAGCGGTTTGATCGTACATATAGATGTGACTTATGTAGCGAACCGTTTCAAAATGTCACGACCGATAAAAACAGACATCATGACCATTCAAGACGAAATTTCAACTATCTGGGGGCGTTGTGCACTCGTTGTAATTTGGCTTGTAGGGATAATTGGATCCAGTTGACATGTGTAGTCCATAATATGAGTTATGACGCGTCTTTGATACTGAAGGAATTAACACTGCCGGATAAAAAAAAGATTAGTGTTCATAGCAAGCAGGGGTTGACATTTTTCAAAGTAGTTATAGATAACCTGGTATTGGTCGATAGCTTAGCCATAATGAACGCGGGTCTGGCTAGCTTGGTAGAAAGTCACATTGAGGCAGGTGGTAGTTTAACCCACTTAGCCCCAGCTAGTTTATAATAAATGTACCACCCAGGACCAGCAGGTTTTGATTTTGTTTTTTTCCAGAAACAATTGGGAATGGGTTAGGAATGAAGGAAAACTCACAAAAACCCGATCCCCTAGGTCATTAAGGGGTCCTACGGTGCGCCCGAAAGTCGGATTTACAGGAGGGGAAAATTGAAGGAAAAAACACCCGAAAACAGGTGTTTGCGTGCTCACGCGCAAGCGGTTGGACTTTCAGAGTTTTCAACCATCCGCATGGTTGCGTGGGATACTTACACAGTTCCCATACAAATCTGAGCCCTCTAGGTGCCATAGGACCGGAGTAATTAACAGTGACGACACGTTGTCGTCGCTGGGGTTTAGCATTACATACATTGCCGACGACAACGTGTCGTCGCTGGGGTTGAGTGGGTTAAGATATTCAGGGGCTATGGTTGACGACTTACCACCGCATGTATCAGAATTTGTCATCAAGCAAAAGCAATTCTTTTGCCACAGTTATATAGACACACCAGCCTAACTAGACGAACCGAACCTGCCACCGCGTGAGGCTTTCTACAACAGTCTAAAAGATTGTCACATAACTGAAGAGGAATACGCCCATGTAACCAGAGTGTGGGAAATGGTCGGTTGTACTTCCATTGGGGAATATATGGATGTGTATTGTGACGCTTCTGCATAGTAGCCACGTGCGGGCATGCGCGCACGTCGGCTGCCCAGCCGTTTAGAAACCGGCTGGTGGCAGCCGGTCGGCAGGCTTTTCCTTAGTATATATCCTACGACAACGTAACTAATGTCTGGGATATTCTTATGTTGTTTCACAGCTTGAAGCTGCCCTTATTCTTAACCAACGCATCTTAGTATATTTTATTCTCGATAGTTGATTATTTCATTATAATATATAAGATGTAAGTCTAGTGAGGGCGGGAGGAGACGAGCGGGAGAGAGAGACCGGCTTGGGACGTTGCTTCGCTTGCCAGCTTGGGACGAGCCTGAAAACGTTGCCATATGCATTTGATTGCAATGTTAGGCTTAGTTTCGACTCACGCACGGGGTAGAGGATTTTGACCCGGCAACTGTGTTGAGTGTTGCCAAGCATGGGATGTATTTTGCATGCCTAGGGTGGGGTCCAGACAGATTCAAGACTTAGAGCTCACCTCACTGTTGTACCGTTCGGACCCCCTTGATATCTATCCCTCTCAACCCCACTTAGAAACTTTCTCTCTTACTTTGTATACCTTCCTTCCACTACTTCACCAATCTATTTAATTATCCCATCCCCTTGATAGACCTTATATCTATTATTGTATTAACGACGAGCTCTCAGATAACTAGATAGGATTTTGGGCCTTATGCAGAGATGTAATTGTTAATGAGACCTAGGAAGCTTTTTTGTTGTCTCATATTTGGTGGTTTCATGCTTGCTAGTGTGTTCTTGTGTCAGGTTAGCAGGGGCTAGACCGGAGGGGAGGCTTTTTGCGATCCTTTAAGTAAAGTCTGCTGGTGCGAGTCCTGTGGACCCGCACGAATTTACTAGGATACCCGTGGGGGTCTGGGGGCATTTTCTTGTCTGTGTCCCTGTGTGTCTAGTGTTGTGTTGTGTGAGGGCCCTTGCCTAGTCCTTTCAGCACTGCGCTAGCACGTCTTGCTTTTGTTTTAGGGTCGCCAGGAGAGAGTCATATACTTGCGATCTGAGTCTCTCAAGAGAGCACCCTTTCAATTAGAGTAATTTGGCGCACAGACCTGGGAACATCCCTAGGCTATAGCAGGTGGCTCAGCCCGGGTATCCGAAGCCTATATCCTTCCGGCTAGACCTCTGCTGCCTGGCAGATTAACAGCTAGTGGTTTATTATCTCTGTATGCTTGTTATTGTGCCACAGTTTACCGTTTTTGTGAGCATTGTGAGTCAGAGTGTGGCTTAGAGACTCTGTCCGAGTAGGCTTGCCTGAATAAGAGTGAGAAGCACACCTGTATGTGGTTATGTTGCGAGTTGCTGCTTTTATTTAATTATACCTATGCCATTTTACACTGTATGGCCTATCACTAGTATTTATTCCTGCTTATGAGTTAAGAGTTCTCTAAATCCGTAACGTATTTTCTTTGCTAAGCATCAGATCCTACAGTAGCCGCATGCAGTTTAGAAACCCGCATCTTGTCTACCTGTACGATGTTTTGAGGACTGTTTGCTTTCATCTTCTTTCACGCAGGGGTGATTAGTTGTATTAATTAACGTAACGTTAAATGTACTTTCTTCTAGTTTGTTATTAAATTGTTTCTGCAATTTAATTCCGTTATCTATCTTTTCCTTGAAGCTTTAAGTCAACTTAATTGTGTGATCTTTTATATAGCCTGCTTGACTATCAGCAGTCTATAGTGCGTGCACCCTGTAACCGAGTCATAGGATACCTCGTTGTCCAGGCAGGACTCTTGACGGTTTAGGGTGGTTTGTTGCCTGGGTTTATTGATAAGGGTTGGATCTAGCGTTTTCCGTTGTTGCTTGTTGCCGCATACCTAGTCCAATAGAAAGAGCCCAGTGTTTATATATCCCAGGACGTAACAAATGGCGACCTTGCATAGGATTTACTGAACAGAGGAATATAGTGGTCATTTGTTTTGAGATTCCATATGATTAGAGGAATACAGTGGACATAGAGTTTTTTTTTTGGAGCAACCAATATAACACATTAAAGACTTTAAATAACATTAGTATATACATATTTGCATAGGAGATAAGGCACATTCTACAACCGTGATAATTACTGCAGTACACAAGCATGTCTAATACATCAGAACACAGTGATGGGTCAGGTCACGATACGGGCTCGGAGGGAGAAAGACCTGTGGACCTAGTCGATAGCGAGGAGGGTGCTAGAAGATTTTTAGAGGTGCCCCTTACCGCTGCCAGGGTGTTGAAGCTGAATAAGTATGGCTTAAAGTGTGTGGCAGGTCTTCAGGGTCACCAAGGTTTAAGTGGCATGAGGAAAGATCAGCTGAGGACTTTGATATTGGGTTTAGAAGGGAGAGACCTGGGTGGAGAGGCGACTGGGGGCCCCGGTCCCCAGCCCCCCCTCCACTCTACCCCCGTATCAAACGTCAGGGTGCCTGAATTTAGTACATACCCCCAAGTTGATGGTCAATGGCAGCATGGAATTCAATCACAGGGACCCTCTCCATTAAATGCACCTTCCCCTCCTCAAGGGTTGACTCCAGATTTGTTGTTTCGGCTTGAGATGGCCAAGGTTGAGGTTGCTAGAGCTCAGGTTGAGGCTGCCGAGAGACAGGCTAGTGTGCAGGCTGAGGTTGCTATACGAGAGGCCTGCTGCAGGCAGAGTCTACTAGGTATCGGGCTGACAGGGAGCTGGAGAGATCTCGAGTGGAGGTAACAGGGCGAAATATTGGGGGAGGTAACAGACATCGGGACCAATCATTGTCGCACCTGCTTAAACTAGTTCCTGTGTTCGATGAATTAGGTGTGGCTGAGTTTTTTATGCGATTTGAGAAGAAGTGTCAGGAACACCAGTGGCCTCAGGAAAAGTGGGCAGCATTAGTTTCATCAAGACTCCTAGGAAAGGGGCTAAAAGCGTATGATGCACTACCTTTAGAGTCCTGTGTAGTTTATGATGAGCTAAAGAAGGCTGTGCTACGGGCCTATGAGTTACAACCAGAAACTTACCGCTTGAAGTTTCGGGGTGTTACTAAGGGCAAGGATAGTACCTTCCTAGAACACGCCCGGGCCTTGTCTGATGCACTACGACATTGGCTGCGTTCTGAGAGGGCAGCTAGTTTTGAGGAGTTGAGTGAGCTGGTTCTCTTGGAGCAGTTCTTTAAGTGCACAGGCGGGGACTTAACATTAAATATAAAGGAAAAAAATCCTAGAACTCTCCAGGAGGCAGCAGAAATGGCTGACCGCCGACTGTCATTAATTCGAGGGTGTGAAGCAGCAGCTAGGAGTGAGTCGGGTGCAAAGGATCGTACCCCTCCCCCTCCCAAGAATTTTGATACACATAAATACACAAAACCATCTAGCACTGACAATAAAACTGAACATAAACCAAATACCGTCCCGTATAAGAAGTCTAATGGTACCTCCCACTCCCAAGGGAAACCAGAGTAAAGAGTGCTTTGCATGTCACAAGGAGGGTCACTTTGCAAATGCTTGTCCGAACAAGCCACCAAACAAGGTTGTGTCATTGGCTCGCAGCATAGGGGTGTCGCCTATATCTTCTGAGTTTGCCAAGGGTAGTTCATCAAAGGGTGGGACACAGCCTGTGTTCAAGAGTCCGGAAGGCTCGAACCCTGTCCGCGACGTCTTTGGGGGTCATAGAGGGCATGGTTTTGTGAGGTGGGCTGGCGAAAGGCGAGGAGTTAAGCTATTGCGTGATACGGGGGCTTCTCAGACCTTGTTAAAGAACTTTACTGGTAGGCCGATTAACGCTGCTCGGGTGGTGGTAGTTCAGGGGATCAATGCTACGAAGTCCTACCCGCTGGTGCGGATGGAGCTGGAGGTGGGTGGTGTGGTGAAGGAGCTGGATGTCGGAATTGTAGAGAACTTGCCTGTTGGGGGCGTCGACCTCCTCCTCAGCAACGACTTTGCGGTGCCTGCTTCTAAGGTATCACCCTTGGTCGTTGCCGAGAAGGCGGCCGACGTTAGTGGGGAGGAACAGGAGTGGGTTGAGAAGTGTAGCGTACAAACCATGGCGTGTGTTGTGACGCGTTCTCAGACATCCGGAGCCTTGCAGCCACCACCTCAGTCTATCAAACCGCGGAGGAAAGGTCACAAGAAAACGGGAAGTGTTGGTCAATTGGAGAGTTTTGAGCCGGCAGTGTTTCTTGGTGACTCATTATTGGCACCTATGTTAGAGTCTGGAGAGGCCCCGGGGCCTGTCACCGCTAGTGCAGGTGCAGGGCAGAGGAAGAGACTCTGCGACAGCATCGTTATGCGCAGCGTGATGAAAGGAAGGCTCAGCGGGACATTGGAGGTGGAAATAAATTATTTAAGATGAACTTGGATAATCTCGCACCTGCTGATTTATGTTCCTTGCAGCTGGAAGATCCTGAAGTCAGGGCGTGTGGTAATGGTGCTGTCGAACTGGAGAGCGATGGGGATGCGCAGCCTGGTGATTTTTTCTTGTCTGAGGGGATCTTGTATCGGAGACATCAGGATCCCAAGAAAAAGTGGGATGGCGGGTCAGGATTAGTGGACCAGTTAGTAGTACCGAGGGTGTGCCGTGAGAGCTTATTGAGATTAGCTCATGATGTGCCTTTGGCAGGGCACCTGGGGGCACGTAAGACGGAGGCAGCTCTGAGCAAGCTTTTCTGGTGGCCTGGGTTGAAGGCGAGTGTCGTGTCATGGGTGTCACAGTGTCACACTTGTCAAGTGGTTGGGAAACCCAATCAGGTCATCCCGAGAGCCCCGTTACAACCCCTCCCTGTCATTGGGCCGGCCTTCAGCAAAGTAGTTATCGATATGGTTGGCCCATTGCCCCCCACTAGTGCCGGCAATAAATTTGTACTAACTGTAATGGATGTAGCAACACGGTATCCAGATGCTTACCCCATGCGCAACGGGATGGCTAAGACTGTTGTCAAAAACCTACTTGTCTATTTCTCTCGTTATGGCTACCCTCAGGAGATCCAGTCTGATCAGGGATCCAATTTTACTTCTGCTCTGTTTAAGCAGACCATACAGCAACATGGGATAGTGTCTGTGGTGTCATCTGCCTACCATCCCGAGAGTCAGGGAGTTTTGGAAAGGTGGCACTCGACTCTCAAGAGTATGTTGCGGTGTTATTGCATGGAAAATGGGAAGGACTGGGATCTAGGTCTCCCATACGTTTTATTTGCTGTGAGAGAAGTACCTGGGGAGAGCTTGGGATTTAGCCCGAACGAGTTGGTTTTTGGACACAGGGTCAGGGGGCCCCTCCACATAGTCAAAGAGATCTGGGAGGGAGTCACAAAGCCATGCTCGCTTCAAAAGTATGTAGTTGAAAGTCGTGAGAGAATGCTAAAGAGCTTGGAGGTAGCAGGTCGGAACCTTAAGAGTTCACAAGCTCAGATGAAGGACAGATACGACCAGAAGGTGAAGCTGAGGGAGTTTGAAGTAGATCAGGAGGTACTGATACTACTGCCTCTGGTGGGACACCCCTTGTCTGCCAAGTATTCTGGTCCGTATCGGGTTGTAAGGAAGGTTTCTGATCTCGACTATTTAGTAGCTACTCCTGATCGTAAGAAAAAGAACCAACTTTGCCATGTAAATCTGATGAAAGAGTATGTGAGGCGCCCCTCCGAGCCTCTCACTGTCCCGGTGTTGATCTGCAGTGATCGTGGTGGAGAAGGAGGAAGGGACAGTCAAGCTGCGGGGGAGGATAATTGGGATTGTCATGTTTCCGCGGATCAGTGGGCGGGGAATTCTAGACAAGTGGCTCACGAGTTGATATTGCACCTGCCTGAGCAACAGCGTGTAGCTGTGCAGCACTTGTTTGATTCAAACCCAGCTGTTTTCGCGGAGCATCCTGGCCTCACTACTCAAGCGGTGCACGATGTCGATGTTGGGGACCACCCGCCCTTTAAATCAGTGCCATACCGTGTTCCCCCTATTAAATTACCAGCACTTAGGGAAGAGCTGGATTATATGCTGAAACGTGGGCTGATTTCTGAGGGTGCAGTAAGGTGGACGTCACACTGCAGCCCAAACCAGATGGCAAGGTGCGGTTTTGTATAGATTTCCGCAGGTTGAATGGTTTAACCCCCACAAATGCCTACCCTCTCCCTCGCGTGGACGACAGTGTGGATAAGATAGGAAAAGCCAAGTTCCTCACTAAGATAGACCTTGTTAAGGGTTATTGGCAAGTGCCCTTGTCTGAGCGAGCGCGAGAGGTGTGTGGGTTTGTGGTGGACGGTGCCACATATCGTTGCCCTGTTATGCCATACGGCTGAAAAATGCCCCTGCAACGTTTCAGAAATTAATGAACGACATTGTAGCCGACATTCCCAACTGTACGGTGTACCTAGATGATGTCATAATATACGACGATGATTTTAACAGTCACTGTGCTCACATCGGACAGCTTTTTAATAAACTGAATGAAGCAGGTTTGGTGGTAAACCTGGGTAAGTGCGATTTTGTCAAAGCCACAGTTTTGTACCTGGGGTTCGAGGTGGGGATGGGTCAGGTGTGCCCTCCACAGACAAAGATCAAAGCCATCGATCAGTTTCCCCAGCCTACGACTAAGAAACAAATCATGCGGTTTCTAGGTATGATAGGCTATTATCGTCGCTTCATCAAAGGCTATTCGACTGTACTTGCACCTTTAACCGACTTATTATCTAAGGACAAGAAGTTCCGGTGGTCTCCTGAGTGTGCAGAGGCGTTTTCCTTGGTGAAACACCTGTTATGTACCCACCCCATACTCAGGGCCCCGGACTTCAGCAGACCTTTTCAGCTGGCGACTGATGCCAGTGGCGTAGGGGCTGGGGCTGTCTTGTTACAGACAGATGATGAAGGTATCGAACATCCAGTGAGTTTTTACAGTAGAAAATTCAATAGTGCACAAAGGAATTACTCTGTAATTGAAAAAGAACTCCTGGCACTCAGGCACTTCGATGTATATGTTCCTGCTTTCGGACCAGTCGTAGTGGTTTATACCGATCATCACCCTCTGAAATTCTTGAATCAGTTTCATAACCGGAATATGAGGCTGACCAGGTGGTCACTCATGCTTCAGGAGTATAATCTGGACATACGCCATATTGCCGGTTCTGATAACGTGATAGCGGATTGTCTATCAAGGGTGGATGATGTTGGTTAGACTGCCACAGGATTGAGGGTTGTGTGTGGAGGAAAATAGGCTGTCACTGTAGTTCAGCCGAAAAAAACAAATTAAAAAAGCAAAAACCTTATAAAAACTCTTTATTTTTATAATGTGTAGAATTTTGTATAAGATGTTGTAGCAGTATCTAAGTTGAATGTTTTCGCTTATTGTCGCTAAGTTAGTTGAACTTGCTCGGTGGAGTGCAACAGTCTTTATTTTTTTTATATGTAGTGCCTTGTGTCGCAACAGTGTGTGGTACTATGAGAAGCTTTCTGTTAGATATGAAGAACTTAGTCAAGGGTCTTATATCTTGGGGGAGGTGTGACGCTTCTGCATAGTAGCCACATGCGGGCATGCGCGCACGTCGGCTGCCCAGCCGTTTAGAAACCGGCTGGTGGCAGCCGGTCGGCAGGCTTTTCCTTAGTATATATCCTACGACAACGTAATAATGTCTGGGATATTCTTATGTTGTTTCACAGCTTGAAGCTGCCCTTATTCTTAACCAACGTATCTTAGTATATTTTATTCTCGATAGTTGATTATTTCATTATAATATATAAGATGTAAGTCTAGTGAGGGCGGGAGGAGATGAGCGGGAGAGAGAGACCGGCTTGGGACGTTGCTTCGCTTGCCAGCTTGGGACGAGCCTGAAAACGTTGCCATATGCATTTGATCGCAACGTTAGGCTTAGTTTCGACTCACGCACGGGGTAGAGGATTTTGACCCGGCAACTGTGTTGAGTGTTGCCAAGCATGGGATGTATTTTGCATGCCTAGGGTGGGGTCCAGACAGATTCAAGACTCAGAGCTCACCTCACTGTCGTACCCTTCGGACCCCCTTGATATCTATCCCTCTCAACCCCACTTAGAAACTTTCTCTCTTACTTTGTATACCTTCCTTCCACTACTTCACCAATCTATTTAATTATCCTATCCCCTTGATAGACCTTATATCTATTATTGTATTAACGACGAGCTCTCAGATAACTAGATAGGATTTTGGGCCTTATGTAGAGATGTAATTGTTAATGAGACCTAGGAAGCTTTTTTGTTGTCTCATATTTGGTAGTTTCATGCTTGCTAGTGTGTTCTTGTGTCAGGTTAGCAGGGGCTAGATCGGAGGGGAGGCTTTTTGCGATCCTTTAAGTAAAGTCTGCTGGTGCGAGTCCTGTGGACCCGCACGACTTTACTAGGATACCCGTGGGAGTCTGGGGGCATTTTCTTGTCTGTGTCCCTGTGTGTCTAGTGTTGTGTTGTGTGAGGGCCCTTGCCTAGTCCACTCAGCACTGCGCTAGCACGTCTTGCTTTTGTTTTAGGGTCGCCAGGAGAGAGTCAGATACTTGCGATCTGAGTCTCTCAAGAGAGCACCCTTTCAATTAGAGTAATTTGGCGCACAGCCTGGGAACGTCCCTAGGCTAGAGCAGGTGGCTCAGCCCGGGTATCCGAAGCCTATATCCTTCCGGCTAGACCTCTGCCGCCTGGCAGATTAACAGCTAGTGGTTTATTATCTCTGTATGCTTGTTATTGTGCCACAGTTTACCGTTTTTGTGAGCATTGTGAGTAAGGGTGTGGCTTAGAGACTCTGTCCGAGCAGGCTTGCCTGACTAAGAGTGAGAAGCACACCTGTATGTGGTTATGTGGCGAGTTTCTGCCTTTATTTAATTATACCTATGCCATTATACACTGTATAGCCTATCACTAGTATTTATTCCTGCTTATGAGTTAAGAGTTCTCTAAATCCGTAACGTATTTTCTTTGCTAAGCATCAGATCCTACAGTAGCCGCATGCAGTTTAGAAACCCGCATCTTGTCTACCTGTACGATGTTTTGAGGACTGTTTGCTTTCACCTTCTTTCACGCAGGGGTGATTAGTTTTATTAATAAACGTAACGTTAAATGTACTTTCTTTATTAATTAACGTAACGTTAAATGTACTTTCTTCTAGTTTGTTATTAAATTGTTTCTGCAATTTAATTCCGTTATCTATCTTTTCCTTGAAGCTTTAAGTCAACTTAATTGTGTGATCTTTTATATAGCCTGCTTGACTATCAGCAGTCTATAGTGCGTGCACCCTGTAACCGAGTCATAGGATACCTCGTTGTCCAGGCAGGACTCTTGACGGTTTAGGGTGGTTTGTTGCCTGGGTTTATAGATAAGGGTTGGATCTAGCGTTTTCCGTTGTTGCTTGTTGCCGCATACCTAGTCCAATAGAAAGAGCCCAGTGTTTATATATCCCAGGACGTTACATTATTGCCGACTGGACGTCGGGTTGTTAGCCGACGTCTATATGAAGTATAGGGAAATCCTACTCGATACCGCCAAGTTGGACGTTGTATATTATGTAAGTTTAAGCGCCTATGCTTTTGATGCTTTCCTTTTGAATTCATCCATGACTCTGGACCGTGTCTATGACCCAGATCTGTACAGACTTATAAAGAGAAATCTGAGAGGCGTGTTTACAACTTGTGTGCAACAGGTAGTCACTGCTAATAACCCGCTCGTAAATCCCGAGTTTGATGAGACCATCCACGGCCCCTCTTCATTCTTGCAATATTTAATTATAACTCTCTCTACCCTTATTACATGATTGCAAAGATGCCGTCTGGTGACTTTAGACAGCTTAATAGACGTGAAGAAAACGACTTTCTTGAAGAGGGTGTGCTAAACCACGCGAGTGACGGTGCGATTGGTTATTGGCTACACATTGACACAAAACCTGTTTCACCGGATGTGGCGCTTCTTACGGACGACTTGCCTCTATGTTTATCCCATTTAAACGTTACTGAGGATATGTTATCTCCGTATACTAAAGACTTGTTGAAAGTTGATGGTCGTAGGGTACCCAGACATAACAGTAAAGTCATTGCACATCATAAGGGACTTACAGACTATCTTATTAGCCTTCCATTCCTTCAACTATTGATGGAATTAGGTTTGGAAATACAGAGTGTACACGGAGTCTACAGTTTCGCACAGTCTGAGTATCTAAAGACGTTTATTGAAGGTAATATCACCAAGAGAGCCACTTCACAAATGTCCTATTAAATACCGTCTCTTCAAACTGATGTCTAACGCTATATACGGTAGAAGTCTTCTGTCTGAAACGAGGTATGGCGAGGTACATTCTTATGTGGTAGATTGTGCTACATATCTTCGGAAAGTGAGGGATATAAACTTTAAATCCGCGATCCCACTAGGTAGAAATAGAATGTTGTGCATAAATAAGAAGAGGGTTATTGCCATTTGCCAGCCGACCTATTTGGGTTTTCAAATTTTGGATATAGCTAAATATAAGATGTATCACTTTTATTATAAGGTGCTCAAGCAGAATTATCAAGATAGTGTGAGGTTATGCTATAGCAATACTGATAGCTTGATTATTAAGATTCAGGTGCCTGACATCAATGACACACTGAAGAACGGTCCTCTAGCCCCATACCTGGATTTCTCCAACTTTGACCCCCGGCATCCGTTGTTTGATAATTCAAAGAAGGGTAAACTTGGTTTGTTGAAGTCTGAAACGTCCTCAGACCCCATTGTTGAACTCATTGCATTAAGACCCAAAGTGTATTCAATTCTCACTGCATCTCAAGTTCACATAGCACGTTGTAAGACCCTTCACCGCTTCACCATCGACAAGTGTTGACACACGACCAGTACAGGGCAACCTTGTATGAAAATGCGACACAGGAGTTTGTATGTTACAATTTACGTAATGTAAAAGGACAGATGTCTCTTACAAAGATCGAAGCGAATGGGGTTGAGTAGGGTGACGACAAAGGGTACTATGTAGGACTCGGTCGTTCTCTGGGGTATTATCACCCTGATATCCCCTATGAAGATCAAGAGGATTCCGAAATAGGGGAGGATGTTGGGTTGGAAGAGGTTGAGGAAGATGTTGAAATGGGGAGAGTGGAAGGGGGTGGGGATCGTGAGGTGGGAGGGGTGGACAACGGTGAAGATGTTGGCGGAGTTGACGATGTAGTGAGAGTGGAAAGGGGAAGACAGTATGGTATTGGTGAGGAGAATGTTGATGAAGAAAACAACAGAGGTGATGAGGTGGTGGATGTGGAAGGTGAAAGACTGTATGAGGTGGGTGGTGTGGAGAGGGTGGATGAGGAGGGGGAAGAAGGGAGGGATGAGGAGGGTGCTGTGGGGAGACGCGCGTTGGTAACTAACCTGTGGAGAAAACGAGAGTTGAAAATAGTAGACTATTTTCCGCAACTGGCTAAACGTGGTAGACACACGTGATGACTATTGTGTAGTATATCCCTTGTATGTAATATTTGTATACTGTGTATAATATGTGTATTTATATATAAATGTATATACTGTATTATATATGTATAATATATATATAATGCGTAACTGATTGTTGTTTTTCCTTGAATAAAAAAAATATATTTTGATTGTGTATTGCTCACCCTCTCCACGTAATATTATTTAACATATATTTTGGTTAATATTTGAATATTAAAAATTGTGCTAGTAAGCAATACCAGGATATGAACAAAATAAAGTGAAACAAAAACAATTATGTTATCCAATTTATAAGAAGCATATCAAGTTTTGTGTTATACACCATACATATAATACATATATAGGAGTATGTGATATATTAACAAGTTTGTAATAATAATAATAATAATAATAATATTAATAATAATAATAATAATAATACAAATAGCAATACTACGATGTTGAACAAAAAACAAAACAAAGATAACTGATGTTACCCAATTATAAGAAGTATATAAAGTTGTGTTATACACCATGCATCTATAAATATATAGGACTATGTAATATATTATATATACAAATAATAATAATAATCAAATGATAATAATAATAATAATAATACAAAAACACTATAGTATGATGTGTCGTACCAGGTACACACACACACACACATACACACGCACGCACGCACACACACACACACGCACGCACGCACACACACACACAGCCCGTAGCCTAGTAGGTAGAGCTCTCGTCTCACACACGAGGGGTCGGGGGTTCAATCCCCCGGCCGGGCGGAGACAAATTGGGCTTGTCTCCTTTCATGTGTTAGCCTCAGTTCACCTAGCTGTAAATAGGTACCTGGAATAAGTGGACGACGTTGTGACGTCCCATCTGGGGTTGGCAAAAATGGTACAAGGCGAGATGGGTATCATATGGTTCACCTAAGCTGATGGCTACCTAAGCCTTCGGGCGAGACGGTACCGTCTATAGTGAGGTGAGAATGGTACCATACAGATCCACCCTAAGCCTTCGTTTCCGTTGTCGCCAATTGGCTAAATACAGACTACACACACATCCACAGCCATTCCAACAGTACATAAAACACTTAACATGCATTTCACGCAATACATTCCCAGTTAAGGAGGCGCGATAATAATGAGCTTAGCTCGCATTGCGTGGATTCCCCTTGACGAACAAGTAACTGAGTAACACACACTCACAAACACACGCACGCACGCACACACACACACACACACACACTCACAAACACACGCACACACACACGCACGCACGCACACACACACACACGCACACACACACGCACGCACAAAAGAAAACAGTTTGGTGACATAGCCCGGGGGTAATAACGGTAGACGTTTAATGTGGTCACGTGTTCATTGTATGGTCAGTCTTTCTTCACCCTGTATTGTGTATAAACAATCGTCGCAGATCCGGGAGGAGGGGCGCCGCCCTTATGTAAGTATATACCGTGTTTACATACAACATCGTCAGGGGTTGATCTCTATTCATATAAAAAACAAAAATTCTAGTTTTGTCCTTTATCGTTCGGTGATATACTTATTCGATTCTTTCTTATATATATTTTTTCTAGTCTTGTCCTTTGTTGTTAGGTGTCAAAGGTATTCATGATTACCTTCGTCAGAAACTTTCCAAACGGAGTCCCACAAGGATCCGTCCTATCGCCCGCACTCTTCAATCTGTACATGCACGATATAACTACACCCAATACGCCCCAAATAAACTTAGCCTCCTATGCAGATGACATAACACATGCACACCATGACCCAAAAAGAGCAACAGATCTCCTTCAACCCTATCTCAACACACTACATGGCTGGTGCACTACAAACAGACTTAATCTAGCCCCAGCCAAATCCACCGCAACCCTGCTCACAAGTTGGACAGGAGAACACGAATACATCCCTCAACTCACCATAAAAACACACCCCTAACACAAACACACACACCAAATCCTAGGAGTAACATATGATACTCATATGGCATTCAAACAGCACACCAAACATTAAAAAGAAACTGACACCCAGACTTAACGCCCTCAGGTCACTTGCTCACACAAAATTTGGACACAACAAAGAAACCACCACAGTATATAAACAATACATAAGATCAGTGATGGAATACGCAAGCCCAGCCTGGGCTTCTAACCTAGCTGAAACACATCATAAGACCTTACAGACTATTCAAAACAAAGCCCTGAAGATCATTACAGGCTGCACAGTTACTGCACCCACAGATCACCTACATCAAGAAACCAAAATCCTCAAAGTCAAAGACCATCTGGACATGAGAGGCACTCAATTCCTGGCAGCAGCCTCCACGAACCAAGACCACCCACTAAATTACATGGCAACACACCCACAGACACCAAGAAATATCAAAACAACACCCAGCACACGGTATCACACAATTATTGTCCTCTCTCCCTCCCTGCCCACCCCGAACCAACTTCCAAAAGCACATCCATACTCATATCTCTCACTGATCCATCCACTCACTCACAGACAACACGCAGCTGCATGCACGACCTCCCGAAATCCATCCTTCCGAATCCTCCCTTCCTCGCGAGGACAGAGTCCACCTGGCCAGGCTGAGATGCGGACACCATCCAGCTCTCCTGAGCTATCAGAAGAGACTGGATGACTCCGTTGTCGACGCCTGCCCGGGATGTAACACAGCACCCCATACCATTAAACACATCATAGAAGACTGCATTTCACACAACCACTTACGCTAACAACACAATCTACACTCAATGAGAGCTCTGTGGGAAAGCCCGATCGTGGCCATGGCCTTTCTCAGGGACTCGGGGCTGTTCGGCCAGGCAGCTTAGGGAACAACAACAACAACAACAACAACCTTCGTCAGAGGGTGTCCCACATCTTATAAACCTGAGATCTTTCACTCATACCTTCGTCCGGAGGTATCCAATAGGATCTCAAAACCCCTGAGATTGTGAGATCATAGTATTTTGGGGGTGGGGGTGGTTTGAGATCATACGCCGCGCGTGGCCTAGGATCTCAGTGGTTTGAGATCATCTCGTTTTCTGTTGGCACACGCTACGCCGCGCGCGGCCTAGGATCTCAGTGGTTTGAGATCATCTCGTTTTCTGTTGGCACACGCTACGCCGCGCGCGGCCTAGGATCTCAGAGGTTTGAGATCATCTCGTTTTCTGTTGGCACACACTACACCGCGCGCGGCCCAAGATCTCAGATCCGAGCGTTTGGGGTGGGGCGGGAGGGGAGGAGGTTGAGATCCTAGCATATTTTTTGAGATCTTACAGTTTGCAATGAGATCTTAGGGTTTGCAATGAGCGCGCACGGTTATATAATACTACTTCATCAGACGTCATCCATAGTAGTTACTATTAAATACACACCGGTACTCACCTATAATGCATCCATTTTATATCATGAAATTAGCCTTGTTGCACTGTATGAACATTGCAATATATCAGATACTAATAATACTAACATCGAAAAGGTATCTATAGCCATTGCTAAACATAATATCACGATGCGATGCTTGTATAGCCTTTACCCTTTAGAGTGTTATATAAATTTTGTACTAAATTAATACCGAATATATAAACCTATCGGCGTCCGAAGCTTAACTTTGTGTGGTATTACATAATACCCCCATATATCACTAGGCTACTGATAACTCCTTGCCGTTTCACACCTGAATTTCATACCAGATGATAACATGTAATATTACATTCCATAGTTCGTTGTGTTGTCATGAAGCAGACACTTCTGTTTTCAGTGTTTGTCACCTACTTAGAGCATTATGTCTATTATAACACACATCGGTTCACTTATACACACACACACATGCACATTCGAATAATCGTATCTAGTAATTCACGTCATAATTGCCATCGTTACTTTACACAACTGTTTATTACACACCAATGCAAGGTAAACATTTACACTGGAATACTGAACATCCTCCTCTTCAAAATGAATACAAATATGCATAACGTGGTCACTTGGAACATGGAAATAAAGACAGGGGGACAAGAGAGCGAACCTAAACTACCAAATTTCGTAACAGCCAATGAAACATTTAAGGATGGAACCCGACCCATTCTCTTGGTGCATCAATTTGGAAGTATTAATTTTCATGTTTATTTTCTTAAAACCTATGGTAATATTCGCGTCCTTATTTACTGTAGATACGTAATGGAATGTAATAAAGGTATTTTTGTAATTTGTATATCCATTAACCCTTGTCTAGTGGGGGGTTTTGGGCTTATTTGGGCATATTCAGGCCCTCCTGAATGATAAATCAAGTATCTGCATGAAAAGAAATGTATTCAGCAAAAAACTAGGCGCTATAACCTTCAAAATGAGACCAGAACGAGCTACGTAGCACTCGTGGTTCTCATACAGTGGTACCAGTAACATGGGAGTTTAGCGTATAGCGGCATATTTTTCCCAGCTATGCTCACTACTGGCTACACTGCCGGCCTCTCGAGAACACAGGGAACATGAGTTAATGCGCGGCGGTAAGCCCTGGGAGTCGGCTGTCTGCCCCGCTGCGCTCCCGGCCATTTGCACTCGATTTTAACCCTTTAACCCTCCTCTAGCGGGTGCTCTGTGGCCGTTTTGGGCCTTTCCGGGCCGTTCTGACTGCTATATCAACCATCAGTATGAAAGGAACTGTATTGCGCCGAAAACTAGGTGGAAATCGCTACACAATGACGCCACATACAGCTACGTAGCACTCGTGGAGCACTGACAGTGTTACCTCGAAGATGGAAGTTTAGCTGATTTTGCTACCTTGCTCACTTTTAGCGAACTATTGGTTACACTGTCATCCTCACGCGCGGTGGGGGAACTGGAGTTAGTGTGGGCCGGGAGGCCACAGATGTCGGACGTATGGATCATTACTATCCCACCCATTTTCACTCGATTTCCACCCTTTTTTCACCCGTTTTTTGCCAGTTTTTTCAACTCGACTTATGTTGTGCGCCGATCTTTAAGGGTTAAAAGCCTTAATAATGCTCCTAACTTGCTGCAAATTGGAGGCGGTCCACCCCCGATCTTTAAGGGTTAATATATGAATGCGTATCATAGCCAGACCAGATGGCTGGAGTAAAATAGGAAAGAATAGTAATTGGATAGAGAAAGAACAAGCTGGGAAGTGAGAAGTACAGTAGAAGACTGAAAGTTCTTGGGATCAATCAAGTTGGATCATAGCATAGCAGCAGTATTATTATTATACATGGAAGACTGAGTAAAGCATCTATTGGTTCCAAACGTGTGTTCATAGGTATGCGGCCTTGTGATAGTTAAAGTGGGCTGTCGTCCAGAAACGATGCGCTCCACATGGCCGGGCCCTATCAAAGTGTCTCAAAAATTGCGGTTTCTGACTGTACACTGGAACCTCCATTCACCATACCTCCCTATAACGGATATCGCCTTTAACGGACAGGACTTGCTGGTCCTGGTCTATCTATATTTACATGTATATACATTGATTTCCCTTTTTATATTTATATTTATTTCTATCTCTCTTATCAAGGGACAGAAATAATTGATGTATGGTCTCTATTTAATCTGGTTTTCATTTTTGATGTGATGGATTAAAATTATATATATTCCAACAACTGTTAAAAACTAAAATAGACACAAGTTATTACAAAACTATTTTAAACACTTCCCCCAACTTTTCTCATTTGTCCCAAAGGAGGAAATGAATAAATGGAAAAACAATACCCTTTGTATGGCAACATGTAACCAGTCAATGAGCTCCGTGCCAGAGGGATAAGATGGGGGAAATCTTGTTATTTGGTTCTTGAATAATTTTATTTCTAATGAGTTGGTGGGATGTTCATGTTTTCAATTCCATCAAATTAGAAATTAATCACAGATTTAATACATAACAAACAAATATAAAATCTGTACCTTAATAGGAAGATATCAATGAAACAAAAGATAGTAAAACAACCAAACCCATGCGTGAACCAAAAGAAAGAGAGAGTGCCATTTATGGGCATGCCATAATTTTATAGGAGGGTATGACATTTATGACTTTTCTAGCACCAGACGGACTGGTCATCCCCCCTTTTAGTCTATTAAATGGAGCGTTGAGTGTACCAGATAATCCTAATCATAATTCCCACCTACTGGACTTATTTTTAACAACCAATTCAGAAAATTATGATGTTACAGTGAGGTCCCCACTTGGATCTTCTGATCACTGTCTGATACAGGCCACCTGTCTATCACCTACCACACCTTCCCACTCTGAACCTGTTTTGGTGACTAAATGGCATTACGATAGGGCAGACTGGGAGGGTCTTCAAGGTTTCTTTATTGATATTCCCTGGACCTCTTTCTTTTCTAATGATGCACACTCCACCTTGAGCCACATACAAGATTTTGTAAAAATTGGAATGGAAACTTTTATTCCTCATCAAAAGTACAGTAAAAGATCTAATTCACCTAAATGGTTTGACCATAATTGTGCTAGAGTAACTGAACAAAAAGCAATAGCCTACAATGCATACACAAGATCAAAAACACATGAAGCCTTTAATTACTTTAGAAACATCAGAAATCATGCCAAAACTGTATTAAACCTAACTAAATCAAACTTTCTCCATAAGCAGGCAAAAAACTTCTAAATAATCCAAATGATAACAAAATATTTTGGTCTACTCTTAACTCATTCAAATCCAACTTCACTACTGCTTCATCCATTCCACCATTAAAATCTCCGACTGGCAATCTTGTAAGTGACCCACGAGGTAAAGCTAACCTTCTTGCAGATATTTTCTCCACCAACTCAACCTTAGATGAAATAAATCAAGATGTCCCTGTACTTAATTTTAATTCACCTGAAATTCCCTCACTTAAGATCCACACCAGACATGTCAAAACTATTTTGCAGAATCTCTCAGTAGATAAGGCTCCTGGTCCAGATGAAATTCCTCCAATAGTACTTAAGAATTGCTCCTTGGTGCTCGCTCCTGTATTGGCAAAATTTTTCCGTCTGTGTACTCATACCTCATGCTTCCCAGTACCCTGGAAAGAAGCAAACATCCATCCAGTTCCTAAAAAAGGTGCCTCTTCAGATCCATCAAACTACAGACCAATAGCTATAACTTCCACTCTTGGCAAAGTTTTTGAAATTATATTAAATAATCACATAATTAAGCATCTGGAGAATAATAAATTAATCAGTGATAGGCAATATGGTTTTAGACGATGTCGATCAACTGCAGACATTCTTTGCCTTCTTACGCATCAAATCAACCAAGCTACAGACCAACATGGTGAAACACATACAATAGCACTGGATATCAAAGGCATTTGATAGAGTCTGGCATCAATCCTTATTGTCGAAGATGTCACACTACGGCCTTGCATCATTAGTTCCACTAATTTCTTCTTATCTTCATAACAGAAAAATATGTGTAATGGTAGATGGCCTTTATTCTCAATTTCACTCAATAAATGCTGGTGTTCCCCAGGGATCAGTTTTGGCCCCAACTCTGTTCCTCATTCATATCAATGATCTCATATCTACCACTCATAATCCAATACATTCCTACGCAGATGACTCAACACTCCACAGTTCCTTCACATTTACCAATTCTTTCACCCAACCCGATCTTATAAATTCAAAAATAAACACTGCAATTTCTCTGAACCAGGACCTTTCTAGAATTAATGAATGGGGACAAGAGAATCTAGTTTCCTTTAATGCACAGAAAACCAAGTACATTCAATTTTCTAACCGACAGAATCTCACTGACTCCCATATATTTTTAATGATGTAAATATTCCCACTTCCCCTAGTATTGACATTCTCGGTGTAACATTAACTACTAACTTGAGCTGGACACATTATGTTAGAAGCATTGCTAAGAATGCCTCTAAAAAACTGGGACTCCTGTACAGAGTTCGAGAATTCTTCACTGACGAGCAGTTGGCCGTAATATATAAAAGTCATGTGCGCTCTCAGATGGATTACTGTTCACCTCTGTGGGGTGGAAGTGGAGTGGTTGCATTGAGGCAGTTGGACAAAATTCAAAATAAAGCTATTAGATTAATCAATAACCCTGCAGTCACACAGGACCTTCCTACATTAGCCATACGAAGAAACGTTGCATCCCTTGCATTATTCTACAGATATTTTCACAGCAATTGTTCCGAGGAACTTGCTTCAATTGTGCCGCCTCTCCACATCTTTCCCCGTAGAACTAGGGCAGTTGAGAGCGCCCATGAATTTACACTTTCTCCTCCACAATGCAGAACTTCTGCTTATCAGAATTCATTTATCCCTAGAGCTACTACTCTTTGGAATTCACTTCCCTCGAATTGCTTTCCACAAACTTACAATCAACAAATGTTTAAATCCAGTTGTTACAAACATTTTATGAATGGAGGATGCCTTTAGGCACATGGACCTTTTTGTTTTATCTGTGTTTTTCCTTCCTCCGTTCATTGTCTCTTAAAAAAAAAAAAAAAAAAAAATATGACAACATTTGTGTATAGTAAGTGTGAAGCATATCACGTTTATGAGATGGCTTGGGTGTGAAAGGCATCTGCCTTGTGGGGGCCACTTGGCTCTCTGCAAACTCCCATTTTCATCTTGGTAACATGTGTAAGGGATCTGCCTCATTTGTACCAGTGTGCAAATAAGAGAGAGAGAGAGAGAGAGAGATTGGCTTTGTAAGGGATTCGCCTCTCTCATAACAAAGTCGTAGATATGTGAAATAGGCTACCTAGTGCTATAGTGGGATCAAGAACAATAGAGAATTTCAAGATAAAATCAGATAGTCATATGGACGAAATGGGTTGGATGTGAAAGGGATCTGCCTTCTGTGGGCCACTTGTCTCTCTGCAGATTCCCATGTTCATCTTAGTTGCATGTGTAAGGGATCTGCCACATTTGTACTGGTGTGCAAACAAACGAGCGAGAGAGAGAGACTGGGTGTGTAAGGGATCTGCCTCTATTCGTTTAGTAACAGAGTTGTAGATATGTGGAATAGGCTACCGAGTACTATAGTAGGATCAAGAACAATAGAGTTCAACATAAAATTAGATAGGACGAGATGGGTTGGGTGTGAAAGGCTGCCACAGGTGTGTCTGGCCACCATTTTGGATATCATAATTATCAAACGTTGCCCAATACAAAAATGCATCTTGTGTCAAAGTTTGGTCCCGATCCGACAAGCGGTTCCGGAGTTATTGCGTAAAAACCGGACTATATATAATATTATGGAAGAATGCAATACTCCTGAACCCCTGAATGCGTTGCTTGCTGCATGAGGGAGGAGGGAAGGTAAGTCACACCACACCAAAAATGGTCAAAACTTTGAAGGTCCATAATATTGTTATTAAAGTAAGCATTTGGCAAAGGAGGGAATTGTTAAAAACCTTAGCCAATACTCTGCTATTCACCAAAAATAAATTTTAATTATCATTATTATTTGGTAGGATAGGTATGTATAGGTGGTTTAAATAATGGGTAATTCGTAGGGACTCTAACTAGGGAGTTACAATGTTGAGGGAATTAAGAATTATTAAGCAAAACTAGAAATGATGTAAGAACCTATAGCAAAACTAGGGTGTGGGGGTACCGAATACGGTTTTAAAGTAATTTAAGAATAGACAGTTTTCAATGTTGCGGCCAAACTATTCCACCAATTTCTATTCTTTTGGTACTAAAACGTTCGGAATTGTGAGCCTCACCCACCTACGCAAACATTGCTTTGATCACTCACATAGTTCTCAAGATGTGGATTTTTAAGTGTATTTCAAGTTTTTTTCAAGATTGCCGAAAAAAAAAACATGTGCAAAGCAAAACTTTTTCCATAACATTTGCGGAACATTAGTAGTGGAGTTCATATGCCAAAGCCCAATAATTTCCTATGAGTGGGAGAGACGGTATTTAAGTTTCAAATGTTTCGGGAAATCGGCTGCCACGGACCTGTTTGGCCACCATTTCGGATGTTTAGCATAACAAACGTTGCCCAATACAAAAACGCACCTTGTGTAAAAGTTTGATCCCGACGGTGTTGCTTTATATTGGTTAGCTACGTTAGCTCTGTTAACCATATTATTGCTTGATTCCGTTCAGGAGATCTTAAACCTTTGAACATTAATCAGTCATGGTAAATTATTAAATCTGAATTCCTCGACCCGAGTTAATATTATTACTACATATAATTGATTATAGAAATATATGTTTCATCATAATTTACTCAAATTAAGTTAATAGTAAGTTGAATCGTAAAAGTAATGAAGAGTATCATACCCCTTAATCTCCACTCTGTCTCCCACATACTAAGATCATAATCACACAACTAGTAAATATAATTTCCAAGATCGCAGTAACTAGAATGACCTGAACTATTTACCTGGTCATTAGCCACTCCTACCCGGGCTAATTTACCTGCCCACAAGCGCCCCTCACCACCTGTGAGCGTTACTCGAACCAGCCGTTCATGTACAGTACTTGTTTTAATTCTCAATTCGCATCATTCTCCCATACCCGGGGAAACTTGTGTTTTAACACCTTAAGAGCGGCCTAGGCGGTATATAATATGTAGCCACCAGCGGGGTGTTTTTACCCAAAATAGGGCTGTTTACGTGATCATTTTCATGCCTAAATAAGACCCAGAGTGTAAAACAAGTATCTATCCCTGAAAGAGCATAAACACAGCTTTCCAATGACACCACAACGATCCTTTTATGACCGCTAGTTTTCTTGCAACAACCGCGCAACACGAGTGCAAAAAGCATGTAATTCGGTACTTTCCCCATACAATTCAGTATGTAGCGAGTGAGAGAGGGAGGGAGGAGGTGGGATTCGTGTCAGTAGGTTCGCCGCGGTGGTCTGGAGCAGTCATACGCTCGCTACTCTCCTGCCACCACTTGTCTCTCTCTCTCAGCAACATTACGTGCTGAAATTGCCACACGACCTATGTCGCGCGCCGCCAGATAGTCCAGATTTATTATACTCGACTTATGTTGCGCGCCGATAGTTAGGGGTTAAAGAATAAATATACGTTAGACACTCGACTCACATACAGTATATATTATTATCAAGGGTTGATTCTATATGTCACGTGTTCTTTCTTATTAATTGTATATTTCCTACTTCATATTACCACAATAGGTTATAATTTGTGTTCTTGATCAGAGACAGAATATTTATGCATTACATGTGTTGCTTACTGTTTCTTATAATAGTTAAGTTAACCCTCAGTCCTCATTTAGCTCGATACATCCGTGATCTTAACATTGAGATAATTATGCAACGTATTGAGAAATCCGGAGTATATCGCAAGAAGCAATAAATATATTAACCCTATGCCATTGAATAAACTATATGTGTATAATTTACATGTGTGTTGGTATTGAGATTTGTAGCACCTGATTGAATACCTATTTTTGTGATTAAGAACGTGTTCGATGTGTTCCTGTTGAGGATATTTACGGTCTATAAGTCCAGAACGGGATTTTAGTGCAGACTAGATAACGAGTTATAAATATTATATCTCGGCATAACATATATATATATATATATATATATATATATATATATATATATATATATATATATATATATATATATATATATATATATATATATATATATATATATATATATATATATATATATATATATATATATATATATACATATACACATATAAGTATATATATATATATATATATATATATATATATATATATATATATAATATATATAGTACATACAGTATATATATATGCATATATATATATATATATATATATACATATGTTATAATATATGTTATAATCTGCATCATCTTGCAGTGCTGGGTTATACGAGTAGTTCTATTTGCAACATCTGTATCAGGTAATATTATTAATGATACGAACGTGTATTAATATACAGCTAAAGTTCTTACTGTTTCTATGAGATACTATTAGAATATAGAAAATTATCGTTACCGTATCATGATTTTAGAATCTAACTTCGATGAAATTCTGTTTACTATGGAAATATATGGGAGTATAACTAAACATTATTTAGTTTACCGGGTATATAATTTAAGTTCTATTTTACAGAATCACACACACACACACACACACACACACACACACACACAGTGGTCCGTAACATATTGGTTATCTCGCTTGGTTCACAGCCAAAAGGACACGGGTTCCATTCCCAGGCGGGAAAGAAACATTTCGACAATTCTTCATACACAATGCGCCTCTCTAGACCTAGCAGTATAAATAGGCCTCTGGAATAAGAGGCCATTTACGACGTCTTGTTTAGTGTTGGTGGTCTATTACTAGCTGGACGGGTACCGTACAGGTCAACCAAACACTCAAAATCCAGATATCGGCAATTGGCTGATTACAGTTTACATGCATATCTACAGCCACTCCAACCATGCATTAACACTTCACGCAATATATTCCCAGGTCGAACTTTTTTAGGTAAAAAAAAAAAAAAAAAAAAAAAAAAAAAAAAAAAAAAAAAAAAACGCGAAGCTGTAATTATTGGAAACTGAGGTGATCATAAAATCCTAAATACTCTCTTGCCCACATCACACCTACAGTAGTTATCGATTCAGCAAGGTTGCTGAACGCGGTAGTATGGTTGGGACCACAGTCTACAGATATATCTGTAGACTGTGGTTGGGATGAGCGAGAGTGGGGTGTCGGAACGTTTACCGGTGGCAAAAATGGGCGGGAAGATGGACAAATGACAGACCGACATAGAAGTGGAGCTAAGCGGAAAACCACGTCATAACAGGACCAAGAAATTAAACATTATATGGATAACCATCCATTCTCCAACGCCGAGATAGCTAAGCAACATTTGCAATTTCAAACTTCTACAGTAGTTCTACGCAAGATATTAAAGGAAATGGGATATAAACATAGATCACCAGCTGTCAAGCTAAAGCTAACCAAGAGGCACAAGCAAACTAGGTTTAATTTCGCTCTACTATTTGTTGACCAGGGCATTGTCTGTTGGGCACGAGTTGTTTTGATATTGTCAGAGAGGCTCCATAATAGTACCAGGACGATTAAAATTGTATCACTTAGCCGAGTTGGCGGGGGTTCTTCAAATAAGAATAAAGGTTGCTTCCTTTATATCCGCTCATGGCCGAGTGGTTACGGTGCCTAATTTTCCCAAACATACCTGGAGTGAGTGGGTTCGAATCCTGGTCAGGATACCTCTCTCCCAACCAAGAGTTGTTTTCTCAGACAAGAAAACTTTCAGCTCAACCACGCATGGGTCGAAGACTGCGCTGTTGGAGGCCTAGGAACACACGGCATGTGAGTTAGTCCTAGTTGATGTTGTGCATAAAATATATAGAATATTCATCATACAGAGTAATACTTTCCATCATATCACTCTTGGCTAATTTCATATTAACCGAGCATTATAAACATCTAATTCTTTACTCATCCACTAATACCCCTAACTTACTAATTAACTCCTTACTTATATTGTCCAAATACTATTAAGCTAGCATGACTTGATATCTATCTATCTATCTATCTATTGCCGGACGCCTTACTCCCCTTACGAGGGTGGCCATACACAGAATACACCAAGCGGACCTATTCCCTGTGAGAGGGACAACCCGAGCCAGTTTAGTAAAGGACTTACAGGATTGACCACTCAATTTAGGATCCGTCCGACTCAGAGGCCCTCTGTGTATATTGTTAGCACTATTTTTCTAAAGTGGTGTTCGGCTAATCCATCCACTAACCTGCCTTACCCTTAGGTAAGCAGTACGGATTTGTATCAGGTTTACTCCCCTAGACAGGTTGCCAACCAAGGCTGACGAGTCCCATCCACCCGGATTTGTATAAGGTTTCTCCCCTAGATGGGTTGCCGACCAAGGCTGACGAGTCCCATCCACCCGGACTGACTTGATATAATATGCACATTAACCACTCCTGTCTATACCATCGGTTGTTTACCTAAAAAACAACCACGTTCGGTTTAGTAACTCATCCTGGCCTCTTCGCCCGCCACTATCTGTGCAATAAAGGATAGATCTTCCTCTATTACTTCCTTCCCCCTTAGTGAATGCATATAACTTGTTTGCGAATATAATAAATAATACCTTGCCTAAACTATCATTGGTGAATAGAGAGACCAGTTTATCATGAGAATCAATAAATATATAATCATTAATCCCATTAGGATTGACTAATTTTGGCAGTTTAATCGGGCTTTTCATTAGAGGGTTTGTACAACTTAAGGAGGTTCTGTAGGAATTATAGGGACACATACTATGTCATATTTACCCTCTGACTTTCATATTCCCTTTCTACTCTGAATAAAATAGTCTCCTTTTCTACTCTGAATAAAATAGTCTCCTTTTCTACTCTGAATATAATAGTATAATGCTAGTCTGAATAAACTGCCAAATACGCGTCCTGATTCCACTAGGCCTACATACACATTAACATAAAGAAAAATCATAAAAGAGGGATTTTTTCAGAGGGCTGACTCCATGGGCTGACTGGCCCATGGTATAAAGACTAATATTAGTCTTTATACCATGGACTGGCCCATTCACGGCGGATCCCATTGACAATCAGCACATCACAGCGATGTGCCTATCTAATTATGTTACTAAGCTTTCTGTCGTTATTGATCCTACTGTAGCAATCGGTAGCCTATTTCACATATCTACCAAACTTTTGGCATGCTTATCACGGAGCAGCAGTCCGTTTTTCACATCGTCTTTGTGGATCCCACTTACAACTTAAGCATCTGTAGCATAATTATCCTCTCTTATTCTACACTTCTAATATATGCAAGCCTAATGTTTTCCCAAGTCCCCTTTCTTTTGTACTGCCCATATTATGTATTTCATGATATTCACTACCTCAATAATCTTTTACTTCTGTTAAATGTTCTAACCCATTCTGGCTATAACTCCGTGTCATTTGGCCTTAGTCGTCAGGCGTTAGAATATTATTGATGTTCTAATGGTCTATTATTCTGGGTAGTTTTACCATTCTTCTTTGTACCGTCACTTCTAATCAATCTATGGACACTGGACAGCAAAATTAAAAACATAATCCATGTGAAGCCTTACTAAGGACGGTTCAAATTTGAAAATTACGTGTGTTGTTATTCACGCTTCTACTGTAGATATTTATTTAAAAACTCTGATTTCAAACAATGTTGCATTTTTTTTTTGGTTTCATATCACGACTGACGATGACTTCCAAATTTGTTGTAATAATTGAGTTACTTAATGCCATGTTATTTAGCCATTTAGATACCACTGATATTGCGTCTTGCCCATGTCACCAATTAGATTGGTGAACAAATTATATATTTTTTTTTCTTCTGAGATATAGCTGGTGGTTACTGGTTAGCCTGGCCTTGACTAAGGGAGATTGGTAATGGAATCGGACATCACAAGAATGCATTGAGCTATTGAATCTCCTCATACGGGAGATATATGGTGCATAATTATTGACGAAACAAACATTGTTAAATTTATATCCTGAAATTTCTGTCGATTTCCCAATGATCACTAAACTGCATGTATTTATATACATTAACCCTTTACGAGCGGCCTATGCGGTTTATTTATATGTACCGACCAGCGGGGTGTTTTTAGCCAAAATAGGGCTGACTACGTGATCATTTTCATGCCTAAATAAGACCCAGAACGTAAAACAAGTATATATCCCTGAAAGGGCATAAACAGAGCTTTCGAATGACACCATAACGATCCTTTTATGATGGCTAGTTTTCTTGCAATAACCGTGCAACGCGAGTGCAAAAAGCATGTAAATAGCCACTTTCCCGATACAATTCCGTATATAGCGAGTGAGAGAGGTAGGAGGGAGGTGAGATTCATGTCAGTAGGGTCGCCGCGGTGGTCTGGAGCAGTCATACACTCGCTACTCTCCTGCCACCACTTGTCTCTCTCTCTCAGCAACATTACGTGCTGAAATTGCCACTCGAGTTATGTCGAGCGCCGCCACATAGTCCAGCTTTATTTAACTCGACTTATGTGGTGAGCCGCTTTTTAAGGGTTAAATATCAACTGACAAGGTATTACACCATTCTGGTAGTGTATCAAATTATTTTTGGAGACTATGAATCGTTATCAGGATCACTAATTCAACCTATTTTTAGTGTCATTTGAAAAATTACATTTTTGTTTAGTTAGGCCTAAATCAAGGTCGTTAATGCAAAAGATGAACAATTGAGGAACTAAAACTGACCATCGTGTAAGACCCCAACCTTCACTACACCCCAATCTGATTGTATAGGCTACTGTTTATGCTAATTTTGTGTTTCCTACTAATTAGCCATGGTCTAATTCACGTAATATAGTTCGCCCTATTCCATGAGCTGCTTCTCTAATCAGCAATCTTTCATGTGGATATTTATCGAAAATTTTACTGACATGTCAATATCTTTGAAGGTATTTTTTGTCTGTTTATCGATTCGTATGCTTGGGAAAAGAAAGGTTAATAGATAGCGAGGCACACGCAACCAACACGGTTAAATTCCATTACAAGATTGATGATTAAGCAGTTAACAAATGTGACAGCAGCATACTATTCTTAATTTGACGTTTGTAATGTAGTCAGTAGCCAGCCCTTATTCCACAAGGGGTAGGGAGTATCAAGAAGAAACACATGGAAGGAGGCAAAACAAGAGGCGGCAGGGGAAGAATTCATACAACAGTTCGCACACAAACATTCGGAAACCTCAATCACTTATTAGCCCCCAAGATGACTGGCTACACCTCATATGCTATACACGTTCGGACAAATTAAGTCTCTTAGTCATTTAGCTGTATAAAATTACATTTTATTGAGTAACATATATAGCCTACAGTTGATGCATATAAACGTTTAGGATAACTCATAAAATCTATACCCGGTGTCAGCGAACTTGGAGCTAATCCTGACCGCATAACTTCTTATAAAGAACAAAGCAAATATATGAGTAGATCAGGAAATAGATGTAGAAATTGACTAACCGTTTCTCGAGCACTTTCTGGGTTATAGAAAGGCTAAAGCAAGTGTCACACTATGCCGATTTAAGTGCCGACACTCCACGACTTAAGGGTCAGGAGCAGGTCTTTGCCTACATCACGGCGCAACGTGGGTGGGCGCCAACTCAAGAGAGCCGTCGGGAGAGGTCGTCAGGGGCCTCAGGAAAAGTTTGACACACACAACTCTCATGAGCTGAGTCGGCGGCTAGTAAATTGGCGGGACACGGACGGTAGGCGGCTGGCGTAGGGCGGCATCCAGTAGGCATCAGACGGTACAAGGGTGTCGACCTGTCTGCGTCAGACGCCGCTTATAAGGTAGGTCGCCTTCAGGCAGCGACCCGGTAACGCCCAGGCGCCGTCATAGGGGGAGGGCATACCGTGAGTCCGTGACCTGGCAATGTCGCACGGGACATCGTTGATAGATGGTTTTGGGGGTGTTTTTGTTTTAACCTTGATGGAGGTTGTGACGCTTCTGCATAGTAACCACGTGCGGGCATGCGCGTGCATCGGCAGCCCAGCCGTTTAGAAACCAGCTGGTGGTAGCCGGCCGGTAGGCTTTCCCTTAGTATATATCCTACGACAATGTAACTAATGTCTGGGATATTCTTATGTTGTTTCACAGCTTGAAGCTGCCCTTATTCTTAACCAACGCATCTTAGTATATTTTATTCTCGATAGTTGATTGTTTCATTATAATATATAAGATGTAAGTCTAGTGAGAGTGGGAGGAGACGAGCGGGAGAGAGAGACCGGCTTGGGGACGTTGCTTCGCGCGGAGAGTCCAGCTTGGGACGAGCCTGAAGCGTTGCCACATGCATTTGATTGCAACGTTAGGCTTAGTTTCGACTCACGCACGGGGTAGAGGATTTTGACCAGGCAACGGTGTTGAGTGTTGCCATGCCTGGGATGTATTCTGCATGCCTAGGGCATGGTCCAGACAGATCCAAGACTCAGAGCTCACCTCATTGTCGTACCCTTCGGACCCCCTTGATATCTATCCCTCTCAACCCCACTTAGAAACGTTCTCTCTTACTTTGTATACCTTCTTTCCACTACTTCACCAATCTATTTAATTATCCCATCCCCTTGATAGACCTTATATCTATTATTGTATTAACGACGAGCTCTCAGATAACTAGATAGGATTTAGGGCCTTATGCAGTGATGAAATTGTTAATGAGACCTAGGAAGCCTTTTTGTTGTCTCATATTTGGTGGTTTCATGCTTGCTAGTGTGTTCTTGTGTCAGGTTAGCAGGGGCTAGACCGGAGGGGAGGCTTTTTGCGATCCTTTAAGTAAAGTCTGCTGGTGCGAGTCCTGTGGACCCGCACGACTTTACTAGGATACCCGTGGGAGTCTGGGGGCATTTTCTTGTCTGTGTCCCTGTGTGTCTAGCGTTGTGTTGTGTGAGGGCCATTGCCTAGTCCACTCAGCACTGCGCTAGCACGTCTTGCTTTTGTTTTAGGGTCGCCAGGAGAGAGTCAGATACTTGCGATCTGAGTCTCTCAAGAGAGCACCCTTTCAATTAGAGTAATTTGGCGCACAGACCTGGGAACGTCCCTAGGCTAGAGCAGGTGGCTCTGCCCGGGTATCCGAAGCCTATATCCTTCCGGCTAGACCTCTGCCACCTGGCAGATTAACAGCTAGGGGTTTATTATCTCTGTATGCTTGTTATTGTGCCACAGTTTACCGTTTTTGTGAGCATTGTGAGTCAGGGTGTGGCTTAGAGACTCTGTCCGAGCAGGCTTGCCTGACTAAGAGTGAGAATCACACCTGTATGTGGTTATGTTGCGAGTTGCTGCCTTTATTTAATTATACCTATACCATTATACACTGTATGGCCTATCACTAGTATTTATTCCTGCTTATGAGTTAAGAGTTCTCTAAATCCGTAACGTACTTTCTTTGCTAAGCATCAGATCCTACAGTAGCGGCATGCAGTTTAGAAACCTGCATCTTTTCTACCTGTACAATGTTTTGAGGACTGTTTGCTTTCACCTTCTTTCACGCAGGGGTGATTAGTTGTATTAATTAACGTAACCCCCTTGTATTGAGTATTGTTCACATGTGTGGGGAGGTTCCTTTCACACCGCTCTCCTAGACAAAGTTGAAAGGAAGGCCTTTCGTATCATTAACTCCCGCCCACTCACCAACTCTCTGCAATCTCTCTCTCTCTCCGCCGCAATGTTGCATCTCTCTCGCTATTCTATCGCTACTTTAATAATCAGTGTTCCTCAGAGCTATCCCAGTGCATACCACCTCCTTTACGTAGGGCACGTGGTACCCATCTTGCAACTCAATCCCACCCCTACTCTGTGCAACTCTCCAACCCAAGAGTGAAACGTTACTCTCAAACTTTCTTCTACTCAACAGCTGAGCTCTGGAACTCTCTCCCAGAATCAGTCTTTCCCTCTTCCTATGACTTAAATTGCTTCAAACTCCGTGTGTCCAGGCATTTTGGCTCGAACGTCCCTTGATTTTGGCCCTGTCACTCTTTCAACTATGGGGGAGGCACTCGCTATAGGCAGTTATGCCTTTTGCCTCCCTCAATCACATAGAAAAAAAAAAAAAAAAAAAAAAAAATGTACTTTCTTCTAGTTTGTTATTAAATTGTTTCTGCAATTTAATTCCGTTATCTATCTTTTCCTTGAAGCTTTAAGTCAACTTAATTGTGTGATCTTTTATATAGCCTGCTTGACAATCAGCAGTCTATAGTGCGTGCACTCTGTAACCGAGTCATAGGATACCTCGTTGTCCAGGCAGGACTCTTGACGGTTTAGGGTGGTTTGTTGCCTGGGTTTATAGATAAGGGTTGGATCTAGCGTTTTCCGTTGTTGCTTGTTGCCGCATACCTAGTCCAATAGAAAGAGCCCAGTGTTTATATATCCCAGGACGTAACAAGGTCTAGCGAGGAAAATAAAAAATAAATTAATATATAAATAAATAGACCCCAAAAATCACCACCGTCCCCTTAATCCGATCCCATCAACGAGTGACTATCTATAAACCCTTTCAATAGCGGTGGCGTCTGTTTTGCCATAGTTCTGCCATACTTAGACGATTTTATGCAGCTTAAGAACAGTCTGTGGGAGTTAAGAGAGATAAATGAGAGGAATGGAGGTCTTGTGATTGCTACAGGCCCTTTGTAAGCATACCAGTAATACAATAACCTAATAGTTGCCAGACTATAACGAGAAAGACGTCACCGGTACTGAAAAGGTTAACTATAGATAGCTTTGTTTTACCAATTACTAAGACAAAATTACACTTAATTAAGGGGAGATGGGCGCATTTGTTTGCTCATTTATGGATCTTTTTATTATGTTTTTAGTTTCCTCCCTAGATCTCAAGCTTAACCCCCCCCCCCACACACTCAAACGTCGCCTCCGACGGACCGGTTTGCCTGGGTCGGAGTAGGGGTCCAGTGTGACAGGGTGGCTGTCCATCGCCGCCGTAGTATCTATCGGCGCTGCTCTACCTCCTATAGGCGCCGCTCGTCAGGAGCATTGTCACCAACCAGTTTGCGTGCTACGGCGCATGACCCCGCCCCAGCAGCATAATTTATCTTCCTTAGGTCTTGCATGGTTGCCTCTCGACCCCTTCCAGTTGCCGTTAGGCGGCATGCCCGTCCATACTGCCCGCCGTGGGCGTCCCGCCCCTCTATCACCCACGATACTCGGCAGTGGTCTCCCCCTTGTATCGCCACTCCTTAAGTCGTGGAGAATCGGCACTAAAATCGGCATAGTGTGACACTTGCTTAAGGATAAGAATTATAGCCAATGTCGCTGACACCAACACCAAGTATAGTGTTAAGGAGGCCGGGGCTCTTATTAAAACAATCACTAACAAGTGTATAATAGATTATAAAATAACAATCTATGCAACTTATTGTGTTCATTTTAAGTTATGTATACACCATTCTGGTGTGTGCGTGTGTGTGCTAATCTACAAAGTTAGTCGCCCGTAAATATATTTATATTTAGAGAAAAAGAGAGAGAGAGAGAGAGAGCCTTCTATTATTATACAAACAAATAATGATAGCAATATTATCGTATGTAGCGGTCAGCTTGTGCGAGTACTGTGTCTGTGTACCCTGGCTGTGGTAGTGCAGGTGGCGGTGGCGCCTGCCTAGACACTACGGGTCTCTGCTAGACACGGGCTTGGGACGGGAGTGCATACTAGACAGGTGCCACATGCCTAATATTTTGTCGCAAAACTTAGTTGGGCTACTGTACATATAAAATTAAAGGAAAACAGAGGATAAGTATATCACAAGATTTGTTTAAGAATACAGCTTTATTTATCTTGCACTATATTTGAGAAATAATCTGAAACTGAGAACATAGGACACGTATCACTGCCATGCAGTGAATAGTACTTAACCCCCCCCCCCAGACATATTATATTAACTTACTGGCGAGGAGGCGGACGACACGGTATTATTGCCGCTGTACCCCACAACTATCAAAACCTCACTGCGGGACCATTAGCAGTCGGAGAAACTTGGGGTTGCCACCAATCGACAGATTTTCATCTAACTTACCTAACTTACTGAGCTCCACGTGACGCTAGAGTGTCATATAACTTATTAGAGAGATACTAAGATAAGTTCATATGACACGATCGCGTCATATGAGTATTTTGGCCAAACCTCCATATGACGCGATCGCGTCATATGAGACGGAGAGTGTTAAGGTTATCACTGACTCCTAGCACAGTCACGGAGCTAGATTGGGAGCAAGTCTTGTTGTCCAACTTTACTTAATATTCGAGATAGTGTTTAAGACACTGGGAGTGGATTTGTAGAGAAGTATTTCTAGGAGTGGAGTGACCACTGTCTCTTTCCTTCAGGAAAGTCACGGTGTTTCAAGTTCAAGGTCAAGTACCCCAATAGGTATGCGGCAGGGTTGTATAGAAAACGGAGAGTCAATGGTGGACTCTGAAATATTTTCAAACATTTTGGTAAATTTTGGCAGAGTCGCTGACGTCTCAAAAGTCGGCAAAATTTGTATTAATTCGTAATTGATTCACTGTTGGATGGCAAATTGTTATTCTGTATCACTCGTACTGTATGTGGGTACGAATCGTAGCTTTAGGACCCGATTATTAACACTTGTATAGAGTATTTAAGCCACTTTTGGAGGAACTCTGTTTATTTTGTTCGCTCGACACTTTTCCTACATGTTGTCACTCTATCTTCTTCTCTTGGTCTCCCGGCGTGGTAACTTCTTGATTGATGTCTCCTGTGAACACTTCAGGAGGTGGTTGGTTCTCGTTGGTTGCTTCCCCGTAGGCCGTCTAGGTGGGCCGGCTGTGTGGAGTAGTTACAGATGGGTTGATTGGGCTTAAGATCTTAAGTATGGCTCCGTAACATATAGTAACCGTCTGGCGAATTACTATTGGGCACCATACCGAACTAACGCGAGTATTTCAGAGGTAGGAGAAACTACTCGACTGTTCTGATCAGTATATCAACCCTTGATGAAGTCCTGTTAAGGTACTCTCGGAATAGAATCTTAAATATAGAATCTTATGTGGTCCATATCGGACGAATGCAGTAATTTCAGTGTGAGTGATATTACTGTCTGCCCTGATCTTTATGAGAGGTTCGGGGGACCCGGGGTGGTGTTACAACTTTTAAGTTACACAGTCGTATGGGATGCCACAGACTCAGTGAACCAAGGACTTGTCTCTGCAGAGTGCCCGTGAGGGTATCTCGCCAAGCCCTGTCTCTAACACAGCGGTCTCAGAGGCTTGAGACTACCTGTGCCGAGTGGCAGTGTCCACTTTAAATAGTGAAGAATAGAGAGGGCAGCAGGCCGGAGTCTCTCTACTTTTCACTAGAGACAAATGTAACCTCGCGGTGGAGCCCATGTCACGTCGGCAGGCCGAACGTTGACAGAGTTCCTCGACAAGGACACTTCTGTACGAGTGTTCACTTGGACTCCGTAAAATCAGAGAGGGCGGCAGGCCGGAGTCTCTCTATTTTTACGAGGTAAAGTGAAACCTGACAATCGGGACTATGTTCACGCTGGCATGCCAGACATCAACAGAGTTCCTCTACCAGGACACTGGTACCTTCCCACTCTAGAGAATGTTGAGGACGGTGACCGGTCACTTCAACCAGTAGACCATTTCAACCAGTAGCTCTCAACCAGTACCAAATCAACCAATACGGTTAGGTTAGGTTAGGCTAGGTTAGGTTAGTACTATATTTTGGCACTGGTTTGGTTGGTCTGGGTTAATTTGGCACTGTTTGAGAGCTACTGGTTGAAATGGTCTACTGGTTGAAGTGACATGGAACCGGGTTTGTGGGTTACTGTCTCAGTATAGGTGTGTCTCTCTAGCATGCCAGATGGAGACAGAGTACCTGGGACAGAACTTAGTTAACGGGGACTTGTAGTCTAAGAAGAAAGAATCGGCAGGCCGTCAACTTTCTTCACTAGACTAGCTAGTAACCGCCTAAGTAGGATCTCCATGTTAGCTAGACAGGCCCGGGTCTAACAAGGATCCCTAGTATAGGGTTTTACTCACAGCCAGTATGCTTGGGCTTTCGGCAGGCCGTTAGTCCAACTGAATGGAGGGTAATTCTAAGACTTCAATAGTTGGCATGCCAGAGCTTTTGAAGCCTCAAAAATGCTTGACTTTCCTCAGAAATCCTGAACTGGTATTGCGGATTACTGAGTGCACTCATCCGGTACCTCTAGGATGGTAATGGCATGAGGAGGTATCTTAGATGGGGTCCTTGAACCCTTCTTGTTCTGCTGGTCAAGGTCTCCTTCAATACAATTATATTACTCGGTGATGGGTAAGGTCAATTATAGCTCCTAGAGTAGGGTACTTTATCAAAGGTTAATTATAAATTAATAGGTGGTCTATATAAACTCAATAGAACTCTGGAAAACAATAACAGTGAGTCAAGTAATGAAATATGAAATCGGTACTCTCGGGGAGGACTTTGAGGTCTCGTGTGTACCAAAGGATGTCGTGTGCACCTGACAGGTGAGGGCTATGATGCATGCGAGACAGTGTTTATCCTTCTCTCTCCTTCTCGTCGTGGTGGTGGGTAGAGTTTGCTACGGATCTTGGATGGTAGTAATTTTAGGCATAAGAATATGTAAATCTCCCTCGGCATGGTGTTGTCTACAGGGGTGTGTACGTACCTGTTTGGTAGGCCTGTTGTACACACGGTATTTAAACGTACGGAGCATCCTCTCTCGGGGCACAGGAGCGGCAGATCTCCCGCGTTATTTTTACTTGGAGACAATTATTTACAGGGTATTCTTATATAGAAAGAAGCATGTGTGGTTTGTGTAACTAGTAAACTAGTTGAAGAGTGTCAAAAAAGGCAAGTGTATATATGTGTGGAAAAACAGTGTTCCAAGATCTATCGAAGTATAGGTTCACATCTTATTGCATAACATAGTTATCATACAGGCATATAATGGTTTCATCTGGCATTGATTTCTTCGGTAGTGAAGATACACGTTTCTCCTTAACTACTACTTCTCAATTCTCCCCCAGTTATATGGTGAGGTGGGGAGAAAAAGAAAACACAAGAATACATGGATCATGGTTGCTCGTAATGTTTGTTTATTTCGATGTACAGGGTCATGATGACATTGATTATATATCATAACAAGAAACACGTATTGTAAACATAAATAGGAGAGAAGCATAGGTGGTTCAGAAGTGGATACTGAACCTCAGTTTCCTCTTCGTGGTGGTAGTAGGAGTCAGCGTCCGCTTTGATGTGGTGGGGCGTTCTTCGGACAGGCTTCTCGCGCCTTGTCTGGGGTGACTCGGGATGCGCCTGCTTCCGGTTGTTCCTCTGTCTTCTCTCTCGTCTTCTTCGGCCTCTGTGATGGCCTCTTGGGCTCTTTCTCTTCCGGAGATTCTTCCTCTCGATCTCTTTTTCGAGGTATTTTATATATATATATATATATACATATAATTTATATATATATATATATATATATATATATATATATATATATATATATATATATATATATATATATATATATGTTAGTATAACCAGGTAATAGATTCTCTTTTAAACAGACGAGGTTAAAGGCAACAGAAGTTTCAGCATTCAGTATTTTATTGTTACAGCTTTCAATATTTCTAACAATTTTCCTCTGGGGTTCAGAGATGAGGTACAACAGGTTAGCAAAATTCATGGTGGATCCAACGTTTCACAAGTAAACATCTTGCATCTTCAGGGAATGGGCAGGTAATGATTAGAATAAGGACAAAGCAACATATTTATACAAAATACGAGGATCAAGAATAGGTAGGTGGGCGGAGCTACTGGGTGTGGGGTGGCTGTTCATTGGTGGAAGGCAGTCTATTCGCGAGACGGGCACTAAATCTTATCGGTGGTTGGTTGTTGGCTGTGGGTGGCTGTGATTGGTTGGTGTTGTCAGTAGTGTGCTGATCGCGGAAAGGTACGGGAGGGGGGCACAGGGCGAGAGGAACGAGGGCAGTATGCCTGTAGCGCTTGCCTGAAGGAAGAATTTGAAGGTCTTGTGTTTGGTTGTTGATGCTGGGGTTGAGCGTTTGGATATATAGAGCTTCTAAAATAGCTAGTCTTCTGGGGTCTGATTCTTTGTCGAGTATGGTAGTTTGTTTGTCTAGGTCGGCGCGAGTTAGGGCAAGATGGTGGGGGGCTTGATAGTGATCTTTTATAGCGCCAGATTGAAGGTGGAGGGTTAGTCGACGGGAAAGGCGAGTCTGTGTCATTCCAACATAGGATAGGGGTCCACAGTCCCCAGAGGTGCAAATATGCTGGTATATCACATGATCGTCTTTCGGTTGGTTGGTGGAAATGGGGCGGTTACGGAGGACAAGGTTGGAGGTCTTAGGAGATTTGTAGTAAATAATGAGTTTTATTTTATTGTCAGGGTTGGTGGGGAGGACGTTTTTGTGAATTATTTCTTTCATAATGGATTCGTCTGTTGTGTGGTCGGAAGATATGTAGTTTCTGTAGAAAAATGTAATGTCATTGGCCGGGATGGTGCTAGGGGGGTCTTGTTTGTACCATTTTTCTAGGTGGTGGTTGATGGCATTGGTGACGTCAGTGTTGGAATACCCATTGTTGACTAGGACCTGGGTGAGCCTTTCCAATTCATTGTGTGTGTCATTCCAGGTGGTGCAATGGGTGAGGGCTCTCCTGACATAGGCGGCGATGGTGGACTGATGGTATCGTTTAGGGCATTCACTTTCCCCATTAAGACATTGGCCATTGTTAGTAGGTTTGGTGTACACTGTAGTTTTGAAGCCGTGGTCGTGGAGGGAGACAAGGAGGTCGAGGAAGGGTAGATGACTTTTCTACAGAAACTACATATCTTCCGACCACATAACAGACAAATCCATTATGAAAGAAATAATTCACAAAAACGTCCTCCCCACCAACCCTGACAATAAAATAAAACTCATTATTTACTACAAATCTCCTAAGACCTCCAACCTTGTCCTCCGTAACCGCCCCATTTCCACCAACCAACCGAAAGACGATCATGTGATATACCAGCATATTTGCACCTCTGGGGACTATCTATCTATCTATCTATTGCCTGACGCCGTGATCCCCGAAGGGGTGGCCACGAACGAACCGCCCCCATGCACCTCTGTCCCCAGTCAGTCGACGCCCCTCCCCCCAACCAGCACCGCCTTCGTTCATGTACTTCCTCACTCCATCCTTCCACCTCATATTCGGTCTACCTCTCCCCCTCTGTCCCTCCACCTCGCTCTCGTACACCCTCTTAGTCATTCTCTCGCTTTCCATACGTTCCATATGGCCGAACCATCTCAAGTTGTTCCTTTTCACACTTTCCAGCACATCTACCTCCACACCACACCTCCTTCTTACTTCCTCATTAGTCTGTCTATCCCTCCATGTAACTCCGCACGCACTCCTTAAGTAATTCATTTCCACTGCTCTCACTCTTGGTCTGAGTCTCTCAACCAACGTCCATGCTTCGCTTCCGTAAGTCAGTGTCGGGATTACCACACTGTCATGCAAGGACTTCTTCACTTCCATACTGACCACCCTATTTCTTGTTACTGCTTTTAGCGTTCCTACAACCCTCTTCCCCTGTTGTACCCTCTCCCGCACCTCTTCATCCATAGTCCCATCTTTACTCAACACACTGCCCAGATACTTAAAAGAGTTAACGATCTCCATAGCCTGACCGTTCAGCTTCACCTCACACTCTGTGACTTCACCCCTTTCGAAGACCATAACCTTGCTCTTCCCCGTATTTACCTTAAAATTCCGTTTTTCGCACACTGTTCCAAACTCATTTACCAGACCCTGCAACTCCCATTCATTATCACTCATCAGAACTGTATCATCCGCAAACAGCAGTATAGGTAGCTTCCACTCAATTCCCTCCCTTTTCAGCGATACACCAACATCCACTGCTCTTGATAGTATTTCTTTCATAACTCCATCCATATATACAGTAAACAACCACGGGGACATCACACACCCCTGTTTCAAACCAACATTCAGGTCAAAGAACTCGCTCTTCTCACTCTCCACACGTACTGCCGCCTTTGCACCCTCATACATGCTCTTCACTGCTTTCAGCAACTTGCCCTCTACTCCGTATATTCTAAGTACTTTCCACAAACCTTCTCTATCCACTCTGTCATAGGCCTTCTCCAAGTCCATAAAGGCAACATACACCTTTTGTTTCTTCTCCAGATACTTCTCCACAACACAATTCAGGGTAAAAATCTGATCTACACATCCTCTTCCCTTCCTAAAACCTCCCTGCTCGTCGCCTATCCATTTCTCCGTTCTCACTCTCACTCTCTCAATCACTACCCTACTGTATACCTTCCCTACTACGCTTAGAAGACATATTCCTCGGTGGTTACCACACACTCCTCTTTCCCCTTTGCCCTTATATAGGGGGACTATTATGCCAGTCTTCCAGTCATCGGGTGCACTCCCCTTCTCCCATGCTAGTTTGCACATTTTCCATACCCATTCTATCACTATCTCACCACCATACCTCAACATTTCCCCACACACTCCATCTGTTCCTGGTGCTTTCCCCAACTTCACTCTTTTCATGGCTTCCCACACTTCTGACCTCCTGATCCCCACCTCCTCCTCCACTACTTCTCTTCTTCTCCCTCCCATACCATATCCAGCTATGTTTGCTGGCTCTTCATTCCTTTCATTTAGCAACTCACTGAAGTACTCCCTCCATCTTTCGACTCTCTCTTGCTTCTCGGCTAGCATTCTCCCATTCTTATCTTTCACACCCTTACTGTTTCCCTTGCTACCTTCCCTAACTTTCTTGACTTCTTTCCAGAACAGTTTCTTACTCTCCCTCCATTTTACACTCAGATTCCTTCCAAATTCCTCATCTACTCTTCTCTTACTTTCCTTCACTACTCTCTTCACCACCCTCTTACTCTCCACGTACCTCGCTCGTTTCTGTCTCTCGGAATCTTCATTCCCTCTACTACCCAACCACTCTCTATATGCTTTCTTCTTTTCTTCCACAGCTATTCTTACCTCTTCTGTCCACCATGCTGTACCTTTCACTCCCCTCCCTCTTCTCCTCACTCCACACACCTCCTCACATGCTGCACAGATCTCATCCTTAAACACCTTGCTCATCTCCTCCACTTCCTCCATAACTTCCAGGTCGAACCCACCTAGTCGTCTTTCCACTGCTCTCCTGTACTCCTCCCTGATTTCCTCCTCCTGCAACCTCTCCACCCTCCTCACCATTCCACCCTCCTCTCGCCTCCCTCCCGCTCTCCTCACCCACTTCTTTTGTATCCTAACCTTAGCTACCACTACATAATGATCAGACAGACCCCCTCCAATACCCCTATACACCCAAGCATCCATCACAGATTTCTTCATTCGTTCATCCACACATACATAATCAATCAATGACTTTCGTTCCACCACTGTCTTATCCTTCATCGTCAACATCCGTTTCCACGTGTACCTGTGGATCATTCTGTGTCGGAAGAAGGTGTTGGCTATCCACAGCCTCCTCCCCACACATACGTCCACAAGTGCACTACCATTCCCATTCACCTCTGATGGTACCCCCCACCCTCCCACCACTCCCTCAACTTTCCTATCACCCACCTTACCATTCATATCCCCAATCAGAAATATTCTTTCGTTCTTGTCAAACTTCTCCAGGCACGCCTCCACATTCATCCCTAAAAAAAAAAGCCCTAAGGCTTTTTACCAGCTATATAAATCTAAAGTTAGAGATAAAATAGGCCCCCTTAAAACTTCGATAGGAGAAATGACAGAAAGTGATTTAGAAATGTGCAGTACATTAAATAGTCAGTTTCTATCCGTTTTCACTAATGAAAATTTGGCACAGATTCCAGAAGTCCGTAAGGTGTATAGAGATAGTATAGAAAATAGGTTAAGTACGGTTACTATAAGTAGAAATGATGTGCTTAAGGAAATTGACAGACTGAAACCTCAGAAATCGCCTGGTCCCGATGAGGTATATGCCAGAGTATTAAAAGAATGCAGAGATGAGTTAAGTTACCCATTAACATTTCTTTTTAACAATTCATTAGAAACAGGTATAGTTCCAGAAGCTTGGAAGCTTGCAAATGTAGTTCCGATTTTCAAAAAGGTGATAAATCAATAGCATCCAATTACCGTCCCATTAGTCTCACTTCAATCATAGGAAAGCTACTAGAGTCAATTATTGCTAGGAAAATGAGAAACCACTTAGAAACATTTAACTTAATCAATTCTTCTCAGCATGGATTCACACAGGGACGTTCTTGCCTAACTAATTTGCTTAGTTTTTTCTCAGAGGTATATGAAGCAGTAGATAATGACAAGGCATACGATATTATATATTTAGATTTCAGTAAAGCTTTCGACAGAGTCCCTCATGAGAGATTGATGAGAAAGGTTGAGGCACATGGAATAGGTGGGGCGTTGTTGGGATGGATTAGGTCATGGCTAATTGGTAGGAAACAGAGAGTCAGCATAAATGGTACCAAGTCAGAGTGGGGAGCAGTCAAAAGTGGTGTCCCCCAGGGATCGGTATTAGGTCCCCTGTTGTTTCTTATATACATAAATGACCTAGATTTAGGTATAACTAGTAGGATAAGTAAATTCGCAGACGATACTAAAATGGGGAGATCAATTGATTCAGATAGCGATATAGAGTGCCTCCAAAGGGATCTAGATACCTTACATGAATGGTCAGTAAATTGGCAGATGAAGTTTAACATTGACAAATGCAAGGTATTAAAGATAGGGAAGATGCAAACAAATGTTAAATATAAACTAGCTAATTTAGAATTAGAAAATTCAGACTGCGAGAAAGATCTAGGTGTGTTTGTTAGCAATGATTTGAAGCCTAGAAAACAGTGTATAGGCGTTCGTAATAAGGCAAACAGGATTCTCGGGTTCATCTCTAGGAGTGTGAGTAACAGAACTGCTGATGTTATCTTAAAACTTTACTTGTCATTAGTGAGACCCCATATGGATTATGCTGTCCAATTTTGGTGTCCTTATTACAGAATGGACATAGATTCATTGGAGAGAGTACAGCGTAGAATGACAAAAATGATCCATAATATTAGAAATCTTCCGTATGAAGAAAGGTTGAAGAAATTAGGTTTACATTCGTTAGAGAGACGCAGAGTTAGAGGGGATATGATAGAGGTGTTCAAGTGGGTTAGTGGGATTAACAAAGGGGACATGACAAATGTACTAAAGCTCAGTGATAGCGAAAGAACTCGTACCAATGGTTTCAAATTAGATAAATTTCGTTTCAGAAAAGATATAGGCAAATATTGGTTTGGTAACAGAGTTGTAGATGGGTGGAATGGACTACCAAGTGCTATAGTGGGATCTAAAACTGTAGGGAGCTTTAAGATAAAATTGGATAAGCATATGGACGAGAAGGGTTGGGTGTGAAGGGGGATCAGCCGGGTTGGGCCAATCAGCGCTCTGCAGACCCCCATAATCCTGCGTTAATCTCTAACCGTTTTGGTAGGATGATCCTCAGGGTATTAGAGTGTTGAGCCTATAATTGGGCTTTGTAATTGATTTGGGGTTGTGTGGGACAGGGATCTGCCTTGCTTAGGCCAATCGGCTTTCTGCAGACTCCCATTTTCTTATGTTCTTATGTTAACTCCTCTTTCTTTCTTTCAAGTATATCCTCTGTCGGGGCATACACGCATACAATCACCCACGTTTGTATTCCTACTTTCATTCTCACCCACACAATCCTTGAACCCACAGACCCATACTCTCTTACACATTCCTTCCATTTGCTACTTACAAACAAACATGCACCTTCTCTCGCTGTTCCTTCACTCACTCCAGCACACACACACCCATTCCACACTCCCACTCTCTCACATCTGAACCTTTCCATTTGGTCTCTGTCATTCCACATACATCCAGCCTGGCATTCACTAACACTTCCAGAACCTCTCTCTCTTTTGTGCCATCATTCATGCCACTAACATTCCACGTAGCCATTCTCAGAATGTCCGAAGGCATGTCCTTAGTCGGTCGTGGTTCGTCAACGTTGGTTCCGTCCGCATCCGAGGCTGTTCGTTCGTTTTTCCTTGCTTCGATATTTTTTCTGGGTGGGGGTCGCAAGCCCACCGACCCAACCTCTTTAGTCGCCTCTTACGACACGCAGAAGGCACGTGAGGCATATTCTATTCCCTAACCCCCAGGGGGGATATGTAGTTTCTGTAGAAAAATGTAATGTCATTGGCCGGGTTGGTGCTAGGGGGGTCTTGTTTGTACCATTTTTCTAGGTGGTGGTTGATGGCATTGGTGACGTCAGTGTTGGAATACCCATTGTTGACTAGGACCTGGGTGAGCCTTTCCAATTCATTGTGTGTGTCATTCCAGGTGGTGCAATGGGTGAGGGCTCTCCTGACATAGGCGGCGATGGTGGACTGATGGTATCGTTTAGGGCATTCACTTTCCCCATTAAGACATTGGCCATTGTTAGTAGGTTTGGTGTACACTGTAGTTTTGAAGCCGTGGTCGTGGAGGGAGACAAGGAGGTCGAGGAAGGGTAGATGACTTTTCTACAGAAACTACATATCTTCCGACCACACAACAGACAAATCCATTATGAAAGAAATCATTCACAAAAACGTCCTCCCCACCAACCCTGACAATAAAATAAAACTCATTATTTACTACAAATCTCCTAAGACCTCCAACCTTGTCCTCCGTAACCGCCCCATTTCCACCAACCAACCGAAAGACGATCATGTGATATACCAGCATATTTGCACCTCTGGGGACTGTGGACCCCTATCCTATGTTGGAATGACACAGACTCGCCTTTCCCGTCGACTAACCCTCCACCTTCAATCTGGCGCTATAAAAGATCACTATCAAGCCCCCCACCATCTTGCCCTAACTCGCGCCGACCTAGACAAACAAACTACCATACTCGACAAAGAATCAGACCCCAGAAGACTAGCTATTTTAGAAGCTCTATATATCCAAACGCTCAACCCCAGCATCAACAACCAAACACAAGACCTTCAAATTCTTCCTTCAGGCAAGCGCTACAGGCATACTGCCCTCGTTCCTCTCGCCCTGTGCCCCCCTCCCGTACCTTTCGCGATCAGCACACTACTGACAACACCAACCAATCACAGCCACCCACAGCCAACAACCAACCACCGATAAGATTTAGTGCCCGTCTCGCGAATAGACTGCCTTCCACCAATGAACAGCCACCCCACACCCAGTAGCTCCGCCCACCTACCTATTCTTGATCCTCGAATTTTGTATAAATATGTTGCTTTGTCCTTATTCTAATCATTACCTGCCCATTCCCTGAAGATGCAAGATGTTTACTTGTGAAACGTTGGATCCACCATGAATTTTGCTAACCTGTTGTACCTCATCTCTGAACCCCAGAGGAAAATTGTTAGAAATATTGAAAGCTGTAACAATAAAATACTGAATGCTGAAACTTCTGTTGCCTTTAACCTCGTCTGTTTAAAAGAGAATATATATATATATATATGCAAATATATATATATATATATATATATATATATATATATATATATATATATATATATATATATAACAGATTATGTAATATTAAATAATCAGACCTCAACCCCGTAAATCTTAATATATTACAAGCGTGACCTATTTCCATCCATCATTCTGTCCAAGCTGTATACAACTCTGCTGACTGGGATGTTGACAACCTTGTCATTCAAAGTTGCTGACATTATTTGCAACTTTTAACAAGCGCTGGTGTTTTGGTTAGCTTGTGTATATTTGAGGCATTTAAGGGTATTTGTTCTTTATGGTTCCTGCTGCGTAACTATGTTTTTATTTGTATTGAATTAACACAAAAATATATGTATTTATATGTTTTTTTTAAACCGCCAAACGACCCAATACCGCTATATTAGTCACCCTTTGTCAACCGCAATTCATGTCTTGAATATGGAAGAATATAATGTTAAATATATATGTGTGTGTGTGTGTGTGTTTGTGTGAGAGAGAGAGGGGGGGGGGGGGAAGGGGTATTACTGTAATGTTGAAATGGCTGTGGCTGTGAATGTTGTCTGTTACCAGGTTATGGGGAAGTATTTGTTTTATTCTCAACCCCCTTCTCCTTCATGGTTAGCCCCATTAGTTTTCACATTTTAAGACTTTCACCTATTTCTTTGTCATTTCTTTGTACCATTTATGTGTCGATTTGTTATCACTCGCCTGGATTTAGTTTGAGCCTGCCCTTTCGCCGGGATATTTTTCTACCAATTTTTTGTAAGACCTTTTGCCTTTATTCTTCGTCAATTTTAAGACCTTTCGTGCCTTCTAAGTGAATGTTTCCTGGCAAGCGACAGCAAGGCTGCAATTTAGGAAGAACAGGCCTTCGGCCAGGTATTTTTCTAGCGAAATATGTACAAATTTATCACGAAAGGGGGTCTTAGAGGTATGATGTTTAATGCGTGATGGAGGTCTAGGGCGATTTTTTTCTGAATAGAATATATGAAAAATAAAAATTAATAAATAATTATATACATACCTGTATATTAATAAAACATAAAACTTAGCTGGTTCTGACATGACACAATATCACTTGACCTTTTGCAACGTTGTTAATAATAGTCTTTAATATCTGTATGTGGTATTCTGGTTTCGTAGGCTAAATACTAACCCTTTTCTCATTGGTAGCAGGAAGGTCTGAGTTGGCGCCGATGAAAATGTCCGTCCTGCCGCATCGTGAAAGAATCCAGGACAAGGCCGATAGAAGAAGAAGAAGCAGTCCGTTATAGTCAAATTATGTTTAAGGGGAGATTTCCACTGGAGGGATTTTTTTGGACCCCTTTCTCCCTCTTGCTTAGCCCCATTGCTTTTGAAATTCTAAGACGTTCGCCCTATTAGTTTGGCGATTTTAGGAACTTTTACCTCATTACTGTCAATTTTAAGACCTTTCGTGCCATTTAGGTGTCTTTTTTTTTCCTGGAGAGCGATAGCGAGCCTGTAATTTAAGAGGAACCGTCCTTCGGCCGGCACAAATTTGTTTATACCTAAAACCAAGTTCCACATACCATCTATCCATCAGAAGCTTACATTATCATTGCATTTCAGTTAAATGTCGATGTTTACAGCTCCAACTTCCTTATAGCCTGAAACTCGCCAGTGGTCAATTGGGCGGAAGAGAGAAAAACGTTGCAGATATAGAGTATTTCTTTCCAGCTGATGGTAAAATGTTATCACGCCATCCTGATTACTTGGTTATTACTAAGATTGTGTAGCGAATATGTTGATAATTATGAAAATTTGGCAATAATATGACGCAGAGACATAGTAGTATCATATTTTTCCATTAAGAATCGAGCAGCAGATGTTAACGGAATCAATTTACCACGAGCTGAAATCAAACCGACTAGATATATAGGCTACAATGGAGAAAAATAGATATGCATATAGCGAGACAATGTTTTAAAGAGGGGTAATTGGGGATGACAGGGAAGTAGCAAGTGATGTCATCGTACACAGTACCTACTTCGCTCTATAGTAATCACAATATTGGTAAAAGCGAGATTGGCGACTAATTGAATTTTCACATGAATATGACATAATCCTAGCATTCACAGTTCCGGTACACACACACACACACACACACATATAAATAAATGCACGCACACACACACACACACACATACACATACCCCCACAATCACAGACAAACAACCACACGCACAAACACAGACACTCACACATATACACACTGAGATATCGACCCCAGTAATCGATGAAAGGGGTTGCATCAACTACATCGTGTGTTACGGGGTCCTTATGTACCGAGGGGGAGGGGGAGGGGGGGAGATACAATAGTATAAGTTTATAAATAGTATAAGCGTATAAGTTTATAGAAGTTTATTTATATAAAACATAAAGGTAGCATGGATATCTATAGTTATAGTTGTGAGACATAAAGCAAATACAAATACAATATACAGAGAACTTATTTCTGACTTCTAACCCTTCTTCTTATACTGTCAATCTTTTCTCTCCTATGGGCTCCTCCGACCATAAACTTATATCCGTCACCTGTCCTACCTCTTCAGTACGGCCACGCAATCCTCCCAGCCGGCGGCGCTTGTGGCACTTTGGCGCTGCCGACTGGGAGGCTCTCTGGCAGTACTTCTTTGATTTCCCGTGGAGTGAATTCTGCTTCCGTGGCCGAGGACCCTCGGAGAGTGCTGAACGCATTACCGAGGTAATCCTCTCGGGCATGGAAGCGTACACTCCGTTTTCTTACTCTCAGTCTAATGCAAACAAATCTTGGTTTACTCATGCTTGTTCTACTGCTGTTCACAACAAGGAGGAAGCATTCAAACGGTACCGACGCCTTAAGACTCAAGAATCTCATTCTTCATATGTTTCTGCCCGGAATCAAGCCAAATCTGTTCTTCGACTTGCCAAACACTCTTTCATCAGTAATAAATGCACTGAACTATCCTACTCTAGCTCTTCCCAAGCTTTCTGGCATCTAGCCGAAAACCTCTCCAACAACTTTTCTTGCTCGTCTTTCCCTCCCCTTTTCCACTCTGATGGCAAAACCATCACTTCTTCCTATGCCAAAGCTGAACTCTTATCTCAAACTTTTGCTAGAAACTCTACCTTTGCTGATTCTGGTGCTATTCCTCCATCTCCACCCCCCTCTCTCCTACTTATGCCTAATATCCAAATATCTTCTAAAGATGTACTTTCTACCCTCTTTGGGCTTAATACTAAGAAGGTGTACGGTCCGGACGGTGTTCCTCCTGTTGTACTAAAAAAACTGTGCTTCCCTGCTGACCCCCTGCCTAGGCAGGGCCCCCCCCTGCCTAGGCAGGGGGTCAGCTTGCTCTCATTCAACCTGTCCCAAAGAAGGGTGACCGCTCTCAACCCTCCAAATATCGTCCAATGGCTATCAACTCTTGTATCTTTAACCCTTAATTAGCGGCGAGCAACATAAGTCGAGTTAAATAAAGCTGGACTATGTGGCGGTGCTCGACATAGGTCGAGTGGCAATTTCAGCACGTAATGTTGCTGAGAGAGAGAGACAAGTGGTGGCAGGAGAGTAGCGAGCGTATGACTGCTCCAGACCACCGCGGCGAACCTACTGACACGAATCTCACCTCCCTCCTACCTCTCTCACTCGCTATATAAGGAATTGTATGGGGAAAGTGCCTAATTACATGCTTTTTGCACTCGCGTTGCACGGTTATTGCAAGAAAACTAGCCATCATAAAAGGATCGTTATGGTGTCATTCGAAAGCTCTGTTTATGCCCTTTCAGGGATAGATACTTGTTTTACGTTCTGGGTCTTATTTAGGCATGAAAATGATCACGTAAACAGCCCTATTTTGGCTAAAAACACCCCGCTGGGCGGTACATATAAATAAACCGCATAGGCCGCTCTTAAGGTGTTAAAGGTTTTGAAACTATTCTTGCTTCCAAATTTCTTAAGCATTTCTCTTCTCATAATCTGCTTTCAGATCGCCAGTATGGCTTCCTTAAGGGTCGCTCTACTGGTGATCTTCTTTCATATCTTACTAACTCTTGGTCATCCAACTTTCGGGACTTCGGTGAGACTTTTTCTGTTGCACTAGACATATCGAAGGCCTTCGATAGAGTCTGGCGCAAATCTTTAATTTCCAAACTGCCCTCCTTCGGTTTCTGTCCCTCCATCTGTGCCTTTGTCTCTAATATTCTTTCCGGCTATTCGATAGCTGCGGTTGTAGACGGGCATCGCTCATTTTCTCATCCTATCAATTCCGGTGTTCCTCAGGGCTCTGTTCTATCTCCTATTCTCTTTCTAATATTCATAAATGTTCTTCTCAATTGTACATCCAGTCCCATCCATTCATATGCAGGCGACTCTACCTTACACCACTCAATTAGTTTTCCAGAATGCCCCAGCCCGCAGTCTCTCAAAGGCAAACGTAATGAAGCCATAAAACACTTATCTTCTGATCTAGCTACTATATCCAATTGGGGTTGAGTAAACCTTGTTGCATTTAATTCTTCGATGACTCAATGTATCCATCTTAATACCCGTCAGGAACCTCCAGAGGAATATCCCTTATTCTTCAACAATACAAAACTCAACCCTTCATCCTCTCGCAATGTTCTCGGTGTCTCTTTTTCTTCTGCTCTCCCTTGAAGGACCATATTACCAGTCTCGCTAAGGCAGCCTCCCAGAAGCTGGGTGTGCTCAACCGCTTCAAGGGGTTCTTTAACCCTGCACAGCTTCTTGCTCTGTACAGGGGCAGAGTGCATCCTTGTATCGAGTTGTTGTTCACATGTGTGGGGAGGATCTTCTCACACCGCACTCCTAGACAAAGTAGAAAGGAAAGCCTTTTGTATCATTAACTACCGTCCACTCACCAGCTCTCTATAATATCTCTCTCTTCGCCGCAATGTTGCATCTCTCTCGCTATTCTATCGCTACTACAATCATCAGTGTTCCTCGGAGCTTTCCCAGTGTATACCACCTCCTCTACGTAGGGTACGTAGTACCCGCCTTGCAACACAATGCCACCCCTACTCTGTGCAACTCTCCAACCCAAGAGTGAAACGCTATTCTCATACGTTCTTCTATTCAACTGCTGAGCTCTGGAACTCTCTCCCAGAAACAGTCTTTCCCTCTTCCTATGACTTAAATTGCTTCAAACTCTGTGTGTTCAGGTATTTTAGCTCGAATGTCCCTTGATTTTGGCCCTGTCACTCTTTTAACTCTGGGGGAGGCACTCGCTGCAGGCAATTATGCCTTTTGTCTCCCTCATTCACATAGACAAAAAAATACAATAATATAATACATATACTACACACGGTAAGTGCGATTTTTATAACTCCTTCATATGTTTAATGTGTGTGGGGGTATAGCAAAGCTGGAATTTAATGTAATGTGCGTGTAAGGCAGAATGCTTCACTTATAGGTACGTAGCGGTCTGTTAACTGAGTGGTCACTTAGACGTGTAACAGTGTACTTATTAGTGAATAGTAAGTAACTGATAGCGTGTAAGGGTTTTTATAGGCAACTGTTAAAGAAAATAGTTTATGTTAAAGGGGCCTGAAAGACAGGTCTAAACTATGCAAAGTGTCTTTTAATTAATAATACCTGTTCAAACTGCACTGGTACAGATAGCAAGAAGCCAGGCAGCACTCTGGGTCTTTACCTGGCCCGAATTAGCTGTTGCAAGTATTCAGGTCGGATAACACTGAAACAGGTTGGTCAACACTCTATAAGGGCCGGTTAGCACCTTGAGGCCGGGAAGCACTCTGATCTCAGGAGGAGAGGTGAGATAGCTTCCCTTGCCTCGTCTCTTTCCCTATCTGGAGTTTAGATAGAACCGGCCCTAGGAATGCTACAGGGGAAAAGGGCACACTTGTAAGTAATTTCAATGGGTGCTTCAGGTCCCTCTGATCTCGGCAAGGGGGATACGGGGGAGAGTAGTGGAAAGGCCCTCCTGATACGCTGGCGGATCCCCTCCAGGGACCAATCAGAGGGGCGGCTGGCTGGTGAGGGCACGGCTGCGTGAGTCTGGCCAATCCTGAGCTGTGGTGAGCTGGTGAAGTCATGTTAATGGCGGCCTGCTCTGTCGATGCCAGACGTCGCCTTTTGGATGCGGGGGCAGCCCTTGACGGAGCTGGTTGAGTTGTGGGGCGATGTGCTCCTCTTGCCGGGGGCACTGCTGTATTCTGGGTCCATTCTCCTGCAGGGGTAACTGGCTCATTTCTTGGTATAACACACATACACACACAACCGTTATTACATTTAAAGATAAACGTTGTTAGATTATCAATTAAATATTTAGATCAATATTATCCTGTTAATATCCACTATTCAAATTGCTATTCGTATCGAACTTAAGGGGGATGGTTGGTTTTCTGGCCCACCATCTCCCTCATGTTTAGTACAGTACCATTAGTTTTTATATTAAAAAACGTTCATCCCATTATTTTGGGTATTTTAAGACGTTTTACCTAATTTCTTTGTCATTGCCCTGCTCGATTGGTGTCTATAATCTCCCCAGTTGTTCGTGGATGGCTAAGCATCCATTTCAATGAGACAAATATTGGTCAACCTTTTGTCATGTTGCTTTTTATAAAGACTATACCACATAACATCTATATTGATATAACGTTATTCATAGGCCGGAACATATTTTATATTCATTTAATTGGTTATGACCATCCAGGAATTTTGTATAACTATTAATATAACGCCCGAAATATACAGTTTACTAATGTAATTGGTATTGACTTTCTAAGAATTCTGTATACATATTGATATAATGTTATTTATAACTTAAAGTATATTGTTAATTCATTTAATTGGTATTGACCTTCTAAACGTTTTGATGATACATTTTACCAATCAAATATTTCAGTATGTTTAGTGGTTCTACCCAAAGTTGTCCCCATCTGTCTCCCAACTGTTGACTGCAGGGTCTGTGGCAGGGTGAAGTAGACACATTATAGTCGGTGTAGTGTTGCCAATTTAGCAACTTTCCCGCTAGTGTAGAGGTATTTATTTCGATCTAGCGGCAAATCTTTACATCTAGCGACATGAATTCTAGCGATTAAATTTGTAGACTGAGCAGTTTATGAGAGGTATTGTAGATATGGTACCGTTATTCAAGCTATTTCCAGCATATATTTACCATCTAGCGGACTTAAGGGGAGAGTGGTTATTTTTTGGGGGGGTCTATTTATATAGTATACAGTATACTGTATATATTAATTATGTTTTAGTTTCTTCGCTAGACCTTCATCAAGCGTAAACAAAAACACTTCCAAGACCCCCTTAACCCTCTGGCTACAGGCTTATTTGCGCTATTTAGCGCATTTTCAGGCACTCCTGAATGATAAATCAAGTATCTGCATTAAATGAACTGTAGGCGAAAATAGCTTCAAAATTACACCAGAACGAGCTTCGTAGGTGGCGGAGTTCACCCGCCGCGTTGCCATAGACATTCGGGAAAACTCGCTAATTATTAGCTCTCTCTCGCTCGGCAACACTGTCGAGACAGCCGCACGAGACCACAGTCTAACCCAGTGAGCGGCTGGCTGCTCTGAGGGTCGGACGGAGGTCCCTCACGCTCCCGCCCACTGACACTCAATTTCTACGGCTTTTACAGGCTTTTAAAGCCTGGAAATTGCTCTAAATTGCCTATGCGTTCGGGAACGTCACCCGCAGCCAATGGGTTAAAAATAAATTTGTAAATTTTCTATTGAAAAATCTATTGGCCGAAGGGCGGTTTCTCTTAACACCTTATTAGCGGGCTAGCGGTTTATTTATATGTACCGCCCAGCGGGGTGTTTTTAGCCAAAATAGGGCTGTTTACGTGATCATTTTCATGCCTAAATAAGACCCAGAGCGTAAAACAAGTATCTATCCCTGAAAGGGCATAAACAGAGCTTTCCAATGACACCATAACGATCCTTTTATGACGGCTAGTTTTCTTGCAACAACCGTGCAACACGAGTGCAAAAAGCATGTAATTTGGTACTTTCCCCATACAATTCAGTATGTAGCGAGTGAGAGAGGGAGGGAGGAGGTGGGATTCGTGTCAGTAGGTTCGCCGCGGTGGTCTAGAGCAGTCATATGCTCGCTACTCTCCTGCCACCACTTGTCTCTCTCTCTCAGCAACATTACGTGCTGAAATTGCCACACGACCTATGTCGCGCGCCGCCAGATAGTCCAGATTTATTATACTCGATTTATGTTGCGCGCCGATAGTTAGGGGTTAAGGGGAGGTTTTTAGTTGATTCCCTAGACTTCCATCAAGCTTAAAATTACTCCCCCTTGACCCCCTTTCAAGATAAATTTGTAAATTTTTCGGTAGAAAAATGTGCCGGCCAAAGGCCGGTTCCCCTTAAATTACAGGCTCGCTATCGCTCGCCAGGAAAAAACCGACACCTAAATGGCACGAATTGTCTTAAAATTGACAGAAATGGGGCGAGGTTTCTTAAAATCGCCAAACTAATGGGGCAAGCGTTTTTAAATCTCACAAGCAATGGGGCTAAACATGAGGGAGAAAGAGGTTCAGAAAAATATGGAAATCTCCCCTTAAGGGGAGGCTAGACCTTTTGGGACCCTGAGAGTATATATATATATTTTTTTTTTTTTTTTTTTTTTTTGCTAAAATACTTCCGACAGTGTAGGAAAGTGCAAGTGAAGAGTAAAAAACACCATCAAACATCTTCAACTCCCCCCCCCCGACCCATATATCGCACCTCCGAAACTTATATTTTATGTTTGTAGCTATAATACTTCCTACAGTGTAATAAAATGAAAGGGGAAGAGTAAAAATCACCATCTGATATCTCTAAACCCCCCCAAACCACACCTCCCCATTTACGTGTTTTTTTGGTATGGGAGGGATAAAAAATAATAAAAAATATTACTGTTACCCAAATATTCTCTTGCAGCTCCGTTTTCTTTTACACTGTGTATCAGAGAACGATATTATAGTGGTAACTAAAACATTTTCCCCAGATTTGTATCTCAAAATTTCACTTGCAATTTATTTTGCCTTTTCTGCGATAAATACCTTATCGACATGTAAAATCAACTGTAATCATGAATATTACTTGATATCGTCCCTACTTTGCAGACAAGTTCCATATGTATCTACGCAACTTTGCACAAAAGGAAAGTGTGTTTACAACTATGTTTTTTTTTTCAGCAAATTTTTGTTTTTGTAATATAGGGCCCAGAAACCATACACATACATTCAATATTTATTTCCACAGCTTGTATGTATCATTGGGGAATACTAATATTGCACATTTGTAATTAATATAGTTAGGCTACTTTAAACAAAAAACAGGCGATTTCTATTGGTAAATATATGATCCTTGGATTTAATATTGGTATAAAAAGGATTTCGCTGCTGCGCGCGCGCACATAAGGTGATGAAAATTGCACCAGATATTCCTTAACCCGTGGAGCCCCGGCTAGTTTTGTAATGTTTGTTCACCAGAACCCGGCCGGTTTTCAAAAAATGGTTTTATTCCAGAAACAATAGCGAATGGGTTAGGAATGAAGGAAAAACCACAAAAAACCGCTCAAAAAGCTTAAAGAATGGTCCTACAGAGCCCCCGAAAACGTATTTTACAAGAGTAAAAAATTGAAGGCAATTACTCCAAAAAACCAGGTTATTGCGCGCTCACGCGCATGCACGTGGACTTTGAGAGTTTTCAACCATCGGCACGGTTGCGTGGGTACGTACACAGTTCCCATACAAATCTGAGCCCTCTTGAGTGGCTACACCTGAGGTTACGGTCGGCGCAATTAGGGTGACGCGCCAGGCGCGTCTCTGGGGCTGTGCGTTACATACATCGCCGACGCGTCGCTGGGGCTGTACGGGTTAAAGCACTGGAATCAAATACTATACACGTTTACACAATACTGGGTATACAACTGGGATTAGCCTACTAAGATGGAACCTCCCCTTAAAATTATAGGCTCGCTATCACTCGCCAGGAAAAAATTGACACCTAAATGACACAAAAGGTCTTGATATTGATATAGAAATGGGGCAAAAGTTTCCAAAGTCGACAAACTAATGGGGCGAACATCTTAAAATCTGAAAACTAATGGAGCTAAACATGAGAAAGATGGAAGACCAGAAAAACGATCCTCCCCTTAATTTGGTAACCCTGAGTCGGCGTCTCTTGTTTATGAGGTTATACACCAGGGAGGTAGACCTTGATATAGCGTCACTCTCTTGGTTTAGTGCTCCTCAGTCAGTCAGTTACTCCCACAAGGGGTAGGGAGGATTAGCAAGAGACTCGAGAAAGGAAAAAAAGGTGACAGGAGAAGAAAACATAACATTTCGACCACAAAAAGCAAGCATTCAGAAGCACCAATCACTCACCAGCCCCCGAAATCAATGGCTTCACTTCAGATGTTATACTCATTGCTCCTAACGATATCAAATGGAGAGAGTTTAGATAAAGGGAACCAAGAGAGATTCCTTGGCCAGTGTTTTTATGAAAATAGTTTTGTCAATCATCATATTAGTTACATATTAACCGTATGTTATGTAATTATTCTATATACGATCTTCTTCAGTGCATATTATCTGCATATTCATTACGATTGATACAATCAGCGAGAGGTACACCAGATCAGTTGTGAACTTACAATTCAACTACATGTTATTACTATGTACATGAAGGACACGAAAGGCAAGGCTTCCTGTAACAAGTGCCCCCCCCCCCCAAAAAAAAAAAAAGGTAAAAGGAGCAAGAGAGAACCAACATCAAGGAACGTTAGCCGTAATTTGGTGTTTTGGAGAGAGGCGTGGTGTGTTTGTTAAATAATGTGAACTGAATTGGAGGAGGAAATGTTCGTGACAGTTAGCGTGATTACTCTCTATGTAGGTTAGGCACAAACAGAAACAGTGGGGGAAGACAGGCAAATGAAACAAGAGTTCCAGCAACTCCTTATCATACGCCAATGTGGCCTCCTCTGGGTGCTGCCATGCTCGATTGGTGCCTACAATCTCCCCTAGTAGTGCAGAAGTAGAGGCATTACTACAATATATATAAAGCCGGATGATTGGTTCATATATATCGCTATTTACTGTTATGAAACTGAAGGGGAGAGAGAGAGAGAGAGAGAGATAATGTTACTTGAAGTAAAGTGCGGTTAACCCTTTGATGCACCGGGGGGTTGCCGTTTAGTATTCAGAAATAGAATTATCTTAATCTCATAATTTCCTCGCCAAAATTAGTGTTCTTCCCACTGGTCGCTCAAAGATAACTGAAGAAGTATAAGTAACTAATCAAAAGGTTTCTCAACACCCCTGATGGTCACAAAGGCTTTTAAGTATCCCAGAAAGGGCATAAATCGTGTACTTGTCGCGAAAGGGTTATTCAAGGGGAAATTTTCACTTAAGGTTTTTTCTTTCGGACCCCCTTCTCCCTTTTGATTAGCCCCATTATTATTGAGATCTTAAGAAGTTCGCCCCATTAGTTTGGCGATTTTAAGACCTTTAGCCCCATTTTTGTAATATTTTAGACCTTTCGTGCTATTTACTTGTCAAAGGTGGCGAGCAATAGCAAGCTTGTAGCTTAGGAGGAACCAGCCTTCAGCCGGGACAGCTTTCTACCGAAAAATTTACATATTTATCTCGAAGTGGGGGTCTAGTAGTCCGGGCAACCTGTGGAAATTTAGGGGGTAACCCAAAACAAATTGCAATAGTTTTCAAAACAAAATTATTACTTCTATAGGTATGTGACAATATAATTTTCAAAAGTTTACCAACATCTATTTGGTGGATCATACTTTTTAAAAGCTCAGTTTACCCCTACCCCCTAAAATTCCTAAATTCTGCTTTTGCGCTCATTACAGACTTGAATAGATGTATCTAACCAATTGTATTTTGTATCAAACCCATAAAATAGTTATGAAGACATGGTATTCAATCTTTTTATGCCATTAAATGTTACCTTAGCTGCTCCATGACCTTCCTTAAACACATTTTAAGTACACTTTACTGACGTACACTGATACAAAAATGTGACATTAAAGTTCCTCTTCTTCTGAGTCAGTATCAGGAGGCAATGTTTGAGTGTTTGAGCATACTCTCCGACAGTCACTGCAAGCAACTGAGCAATCTAGTCCATTACGTTTGCAGGTGCACCGTAAACTGTAGGAGCCAGTTTTACAGGAACAGCGGATGCCTTGTAGTAGTTCTTGTGGTGCTGGAGGATTATCAGTCAGAAAGGGCCCCATTTTCTCTTCACTAATCTTCCAACCCCATAGTTCTGGAGGTACATTTTGACCATGGCCCAGCCAAACTTGCACCTGTTGGTAGACACGCAGGCTGTGGTACTTAGCAGCAGCTGATGTTGGAGGTAGAACACGGGGTTCAACTACTGCAGTGCTGCTTGTCGTCTTCTCATAAAACCTGCGGAGCCTCAAGCTGTCAAGGTCTTCATCTTGATCACCATTGTATATGGAGACAAGGGCGTGGTTTCAAGCTTTGATTACATCTTCCATCTTTGAATTTGAATCCATGAACACCGCTGCTTGTCTGGAGAAGAAGATGTCACCCTTCAGTTTTGAAATTGCCTTATTCTTTCCGATGCCATGCAGCCTGGATGTGGTGTCACAACCAAGAACATCGTGAGCAAATAGAATGCTGCTGTAGACAGTGCTCCCCAGGTGACACCTTGTATCTTCTATATTCCATCACCTCTGACCCTTTTTGCTTTCCCTTTTGACATTTGGTTGGAACCATATGTTGTACTTGGCATGGCCAGCATGATGAATCAGAAGAATCAAGATGTCTGTGTCATCTGCAATCACAACAGTATTGTTCTTTTCTGCACATTCCACAGCTGCCTCTACTACTAAAACATCAGCATCACCCTTGGCATGGAGAACGTCACAACCCACTGCCTCAAGTCTGCTCCCTAGCATGTTGACGAACCTTTGTTTGTTCTGCGAGTTTGACAGAAATTCTTCTTTCTTGGTCTGTAGGGCCATTGTTGCATCAAAGTGCACTACAGCACCAATGCAGCCACCACTTCTTCTTGTGTGTGTACTGTCCTTGGTACTAGGGGAGTCAAGGTAGCCATCAAACACAACAGTGGCTCTCCCATACCTGTGAATGACATGTGTAGTGTATGCTTTCAGAATTTCATCCCAGGTAGATCCCTTTGTCCAGGGGATTCTGTGAAGGAGAGCACCTCCATCACGGACAAACTGAGCCTGGTCTGGTGGTTTGGGGGCTGCCTCAATTGCAGAATACCACAGACTGTCTGCTAAGCTGGCTTTGTTGGCAGATCTCATCATATGTGGTGACTCAAACATTGCAGGTGGGTAGGAGCAGAGTTCATATTTGAATACCTCAGTTAGGTCACCACATCTAGTGCCTGCTGTTAGCAGATGCTGAAAAAGTAGTAGGGGGTCCACATGTACTACACCATCTCTAATCTTCACTGAGGGTTTTGTGTCCATTGTTATTGCCTGGTTCTTCTTGCGGAATGTGTACTCGGCTACCTTTTGGCCTGTCATGGATTTCAATATTTCATTGCCAATATGTGTGGCTGTGTCGCAGTTCACTGTTGCATGTGCATTTACCCCAGTGGAAATGTTTCGCAGAGTTGGTGGTCCAGCAGTGTTGAAGGGATTTCTTGGAGCCAGGTATTGCAAGAGGTTTTGAACATCACTAGAGTCCTTGTTCATCCTTGCTCTGCTGGTTTCTTTGTGTTGTTCACTGGTGGTGAATGTCTCACCAGTCAAATCCTGCATGGCACTATTCACTTCAGCACAAGAGGGAGTGGAGAGAACCCAGATGAGGCACTGTGTTTCTGTGAATCCTCTTCCTCTTACTAAGCCTCCTCTTGTCTTCAAAGCTCGCATAAGGCACTGCTCTATGGCAAGATCAGTTGAGATGCCTCCCCAAAGTCTTTCTGAGCGGCGCACAACATGCAGTCCATTCATGAAATGTCTGTACACCTCAGGACGGTCGACCTCAAGTGTAAGCATTTTCTGCAAATACACGTGCACACACTTAACATATAGATTATGGCCAGAGGCCGCAAGGAATGGCAACATGTCATAGAGGCACTGAAGGTGAAGTGCCCAGTCACCAAGTCTTTCTGCCTTGATGAATCTGCGTAACAAATCCACCATTTCCATATACTGCAACCAGAGTCTAGCTACACGGTAGTTGCATAATTTCTCTTTCTCTGTCTCCAGTCTTTTGCGTAGTAGCTTCACAGCCTCACTGTTATCCACATCAGAAGGGGATATTGACCCAGACAGAATGCCTTCCAAAAGGCATTTCAAGGCAGGAAGAAGGTGGTCTTCTACAGCATCATCGGGGGATTCTGTAGCAAAGATATGTATAATTTGCTATGACATAAGAATAATAAATCCTGGAAAAATTTGAATATTTGACTTTACTGTAAGTAGTTATGCATTTCATAAGATAACAAATATAACAATGTTAATAACCTGAATCCAAAGGAAATGGCTGCTGGACATTTACATCTGTCTGTAAAGTGTCTGAGGAAAGTGGGAGCTGTGTGTCATGGTCTTCTACACTGAATAGTGACAGTCTTTAATCAAAGTATTTATTAATTTAATACAATATGAAGTATACCAAGAGTAGTAACCTGAATCCAAAGGTGATGGCTGCTGGGTACCCCTTTCACAATCTGCATCTGGTTGGAGAGTGTCTCCGGAGAGTGGGAGCTGTGTGCCAAGTGCAGATGATGTCAACATAGTATTTAGTGCAGCACCTACCAGAATATGCCCTCTAACAGCACGGCTGACTGCTTTGCCAGAGAGCATGTGTCCAACAGTATTGCCAGTATACACCACCTCCAGGAGTTCCTGAAGGCCAGTTCCGCTCATAAGGTGACCAATTGATCCCAGGTAACTCATTTCGGTATGGAATGCTCCGAGACGAATGACAGCTGGCTGCAGTTCTGGTAAACTCTCTACCATGGTGTGAGCTTTCCACCAAAGTGGCTGATCGAATGTGATCACGGGACATGAATGATGCTGTCTCGCATGGGAAGATATGAACTTCAGTGTTGAGTATACACATGACAGGTCATTGGGGTCCAAGTCAATCATAGGAAGGAAAATGAATGATGAAGCACCAGGATGGTCTCCCTTGTGGACTAGCTGCATAAGTCCAGACCACTGGGGCCTTTGAACCTTCAGGAGGAGAGATGACTTCCATAGTAGATCTACATCTGCCGACGACTCTTTGACGCTCGGATTTGCCAGTGGTTGGAAGCAGAGTGATTTGAAGATGTCCCGCTCAGACAGGAATTGATGGATGTCTATGCGTCCAATATGTGCAATATCATCAGCAGTGACATTAATCCTTGGAATCTTTCTAGGTGACTTTGCTCCAGGTGTCACCATTGCAATCATGCCCATGCCATGGAAAGTGCCTGTCCCATCCAGTGTTATCAGATTGTGGTCCACATTGTCGCCAGCATATTGTACAAAATTGTTCGCAGAAAGGTCAGGCATTTCTGTTCACTGTGCTACTGATGCACTCCTTTCAAACTTCTTGACCTCACTATAGGAGCAGGAAAACCCATGTTGATTCAGGGATTGCACCAAAAACTATTGAGGCAATTTGACATGTGTCTTTTCCACAGAACAGAATCTTCAGAAGCTTGTGTAGAGAGGGTGGCAAGAACTGTATAGCTGTGTCTGGTGACAGATCATCAGCACTGGGATATACATCCTTCATTTGAATGATGTCTTTGATGTCCTGTTTTATGAAATTAGCTGCTGCTTCTATGATGTTGGTTTTCTCATCGCTTTCCTTTTGTGTAGTTTGCTCATGGAACTTGTGTAAGATTTTGGAAGCAGTGCTGTGGAAAGTAAAAAAAAAAATCCCCATTGATCTCAGTGATGACTATTCTGTCATTGCAGTGTTTCTTGAGTTCACTCTTCATATGTGGAAAGCTGTATGGTTCAATGTCAGTATCTCTGAGGTACTCTTTCATCTTGTCCATCAGATCAGTTATGGTCACCTGCTCATCATCAATATTTTCAAGATACTCTGCTACTGCTTCAAAGGCTTCAGATTTCAGAGAGTATTTAGGCCTACCAATAGCACTTACGCTGACTCTTTTGCACTTTGTTGTGCTCTGTTCTGTGTTTTTCTGAAACATTCTTGGCACTTGCTTTCCTGTTCGAAAGTTAATACTACTAATGTTGTGGTACACTGCATCTGCAGCTGGTAGATCATGAGCAAAAATGACTGCCTTTTACAGTATCAGCCCATTCACCTTTGAACTCCTCACAGGACTTGAGTATTTTCTCCTGGAAATCAATTGTTCTGACTGAAATAAGTTTATGTTCTAGCTTTTTTCCTTTGTATGCATCAGGGCATCCACAGAATATGAAGTCATCTTTATAGCTGAAAGTTGATTCCTCCGATCTACGATCTACGTGTTTTCTGTTGATGTTCTGGTTCACCAGAAAGTTTCCGTTTGTTGTGACATTGTATTGCTCTTGGATTGGTAAATTCACTTCTGCATTTGACGTGAACAACCTGACCAGGAATAACATTTATCTGAGTACCTCTTGCTTTGCAGGCATTCAGGATACCATCACAACCCTTTTGTGTCAATGTAGCAGTTTGCTCTCCAATTGACAATGGCCTCTCACAAAATAGGCAGAAATCCATTTCTGTGCTGTATTTTTTTCAATTCTACTTTTTCAATCTCCTACTTGGGTTAGATGACAATCTGAAAAAGAAGAAATAGTTCTACTTATTATATAGGCAAGCAGTTGCAAAGTTTGTACATAGCAAAGCAAGAGATTGATAGGAATGAGATAGAGAGAGACAAAAGTAAGACTACTAGTTTACAGGTATCCAGTTTCTACAATAAATTGATCGCTTAAAGGTACCACAACCAATAGAATAGTAAGAGCACCTCTACATACCAGTTTCTAGTAATATAATAACTTAATACTAGGCCTAAACGTGTTCTTTCTATTCTACATGCAACAATAAATTGTATCATTGTTTGAGGTAAGGCAAAATATCCATTTAGAATACAACAAAATTACATTTTTAAATGATTAAATGTGAACGTGTTATATTCTTGCATGTGTTTTTCGAATAACAAAAATGGGTCAAGATCCCCCTTAAACTATTCAATCACTCAAATATTCACTTCAACTATTTAAAACACAATATAAATAATGTTTGGCTGCATTGGTACAGCATCTAAAATACCATTGGCATTGATTTGGACACCCTCTTACCCTTTCAATCACCTTTTTTAATCGTGTTATGCTATTTTATGGGCCGGGTTAACTATCCTCTTAAAAAATATGTTCCACCAATTAGATTTTAGTAAACGTTTGATTTTTGAATTACTTTATACCTAAGGCAACATAAACAAAAGTTTCGAAACTATTGCAATTTGTTTTGGGTATAACCACATATTGCCCGGACTGGGCATAAATCGTGTACTTGTCGCGAAAGGGTTATTCAAGGGGGGATTTTCACTTAAGGTTTTTTCTTTCGGACCCCCTTCTCCCTTTTGATTAGCCCCATTATTATTGAGATTTTAAGACGTTCGGCCCATTAGTTTGGCGATTTTAAGACCTTTAGCCCCATTTTTGTAAATGTTTAGACCTTTCGTGCTATTTACTTGTCAAGTTAGGTGGCGAGCAATAGCAAGCTTGTAGCTTAGGAGGAACCGGCCTTCGGCCGGGACAGCTTTCTACCGAAAAATTTACATATTTATCTCGAAGTGGGGATCTAGGGGTATCTATTTTAAGGTAGATGGATGTGTAATGTGTATGGATGTGAGCAAACTAAAAACCTCCCCTCAACCCCTTTTGTACCGGTGACGTCTTATTAATTTTATTATAGCTTTATCTAGACGATTTTGTGCAGTTTAATAAGGATTTGGGTAATAAAAAGCCTGTTAATTGATGGAGGTCCATTTTAAACCGAAGAAAAACGTTCACTAGTAACCAGAATAAAGTTAAAAGGACGGCGCCGGTACAGAAGAGGGTAATTAATTGAATGACTAGACTATTATGGTCGGTGAGTGGCGGTGGCATCAACAATTACTGCCTTAACTTTCTTACAAACCTTAGGCTGGACACTGATTATAGCACTAACAGTAGATAGTTTAGTCGAAGTAGATTACAGCAATCCAGGTAATTTATTTGAAACACATGCACACACACACACCCACCTCTCCCCCCCAACTCTGTACAACTCTCCAACTCAAGAGTGAAACGTTACTCCCAATCATTCTTTTATTCAACAGCTGAGCTCTGGAACTCTCTCCCTGAATCCATATTTCCCTCATCCTATGATTTAAATTGTTTCAAACTCCGTGTGTCCAGACATTTTGGCTCGAACGTTCTTTGATTTTGGTCCTGTCACTCTTTTAACTCTGGGGGAGGCACTTGTCACAGGCAGTTTTGCCTTTTGTCTCACTCATCCACATAGACAAATATAAAAAACACCCACACATCGAATACATGCACCGAGACACACATACACAAACCAACACACACACCAACATACTCATACACACACACACACACATACTCACACATACATATTGATACATATTAACTGTACACATTCAACCCTCATGCAGATATTGTGTATAATTTGGACGTTGTTAAAACTATACCCTGTTCCAAATAAGTAGTCCGAAACTCTTAAACATTTCCCTCTATAACTCAAAAAATACTAACGATATCGAGCTAATATTTCTACCATTTGGAAAGGGTCAGCCAGGGAGTAGGTGTGGACATTTACCAGCCCATTTGCTCTAGGCCTTTTTGAGTTACAGTGGTTAGGGTTCACAATAGCTATACTACTTATTTGGAGTATGGTATAGTAAATTAGTTCTCTAGTCACATAAAATTAACAGCTACCCTGAATGACGGAAACAAGCGATTTGTTAGACTTAAAAAATTATGATGTCAGAAAATGAAAAATCTTATTCTAAGGAGAAATCTGTTCCAAGAAAACTGAGATAGAGAGAGAGAGAGATAGAGAGAGAGAGAGAGAGAGAGAGAGAGAGAGAGAGAGAGAGAGAGAGAGAGAGAGAGCGAGAGAGAGAGAGAGAGAGAGAGAGAGAGAGAGAGAGAGAGAGAGAGAGAGAAGGGGGGAGGGAGCAAGAGAATGTAATATAATTGTATTTTTGTTCTATGTGAGTGAGGGAGACATAAGGCAGAACTGCCTGTAGCGAGTGCCTCCCCCAGAGTTGAAAGAGTGACAGGGCCAAAATCAAGGGACGTTCGAGCAAAAATGCCCGGACACACGAAGTTTGAAGCAATTTAAGTCGTAGGAAGAGGGAAAGACTGATTCTGGGAGAGTTCCAGAGTTCAGCGGTTGAATAGAAGAAAGTCTGAGAATACCGTTTCACTCTTTGGTTGGAGAGTTGCACAGAGTAGGGGTGGGATTGTGTTGCAAAACGGATACTACGTACCCTACGTAGAGGAGGAGGTGTACACTGGGAAAGCTCTGAGGAACATTGATTATTATGGTAGTGATAGAATATCGAGAGAGATGCAACATTGCGGCGAAGAGAGAGAGATTGCAGAGCTCCCCACACATGTGAAGAATACTCAATACAAGGATGCACTGTGCCCCTGTACAGAGCAAGAAGCTGTGCAGGGGTAAAGAACCCCTTGAGGCGGTTGAGCACACCCAGCTTCTGGGAGGCTGCCTTAGCAAGACTGGTAATATGGTCCTTCCAAATGAGAGCAGAAGAAAAAGAGACACCAAAAATATTGAGAAAAGTTGAAGGATTGATTTTTGTATTGTTGAATTTTAAGGGATAGTCCTCTGGGAGCTCTGAATGGGTAGTAAGATGAAGAAATTGGGTTTTGGAAGCATTAAAGGCAACAAGGTTTTCTCTGCCCCAATTGGAAATAGTAGTTAGATCAGAACATAAGTGTTGCATGGCTTCATTACATTTGTCTTTGAGGGATTATTGGCTGGGGCGTTCAGGAAAACTAATTGAGTAGTGTAAGGTAGAGTCATCTGCGTATGAATGGATGGGACTGGAGGTACAGTTGAGAAGATCATTTATGAAAATTAGAAAGAGAATGGGAGATAGGACAGAGCCCTGAGGAACACCGGAGTTGATAGGATGAGGAAGTGAAAGATGGCCGTCCACAACCGCAGCTATGGAACGGCCGGAAAGGAAATTAGAGACAAAGGTACAGATGGAGGGATAGAAACCGAAGGAAGGTAGTCTAGAAATCAAAGATTTGTGCCAGACTCTATCGAAGGCCTTCGATATGTCTAGCGCAATAGAAAAGGTCTCACCGAAGTCCCGAAAAGAGGATGACCAAGAGTTAGTAAAATATGAAAGAAGATCACCAGTAGAGAGACCTTTAAGGAAGCCATACTGGCGATCTGAGAGTAGATTATGAAAAGAGAAGTGCTTAAGAAATTTGGAAATAAGAATAGTTTCAAAAACTTTAGAGATACAAGAGATGAGAGCAAATTGACGATAGTTGGAGGGTTGAGAGCGGTCACTCTTCTTTGGGACAGGTTGAATGAGAGCAAACTTCCAGCAAGAAGGGAAGACGTTAGAGGAGAGACAGAGACGAAAGAGTTTGCCTAGGCAGGGAGTCAGCACAGAAGCACAGTTTTTTAGTACAACAGGAGGAACACCATCCAGACCGTACACCTTCTTAGTATTAAGCCCAGAGAGGGTAGAAAATACATCTTTAGAAGAGATTAGGATATTAGGCATAAGTAGGAGAGAGGAGGGTGGAGAGGGAGGAATAGCACCGGAATTATCCAAGGTGGCGTTTCTAGCAAAAGTTTGAGCGAAGAGTTCAGCTTTGTCAGAGGAAGAAGTGATGGTTGTGCCATCAGCGTGGAAAAGGGGAGGGAAAGACGAGGAAGAAAAATTGTTGGAGAGGTTTTTGGCTAGATGCCAGAAAGCTTGGGAAGAGCTAGAGTTGGATAGTTCAGTTCATTTATTATTGATGAAAGTGTGTTTGGCAAGTTAAAGAACAGATTTGGCTTGATTCCGGGCAGAAACATAGGAAGAATGAGAGTCTTGAGTCTTAAGGCGTCGGTACCGTTTATAGAGACAATTAAGCAAAATATTGAAGATCAGCAGCAAAACAGATAGTTGATGAGGCCTGATAGGCATGTGATAAGGAATTGCTAGAACTCCTGTTTCATTCGCCTGGCTTCTCTCACTGTTTCTGCTTTAGTCTGTCCTACACAGAGAATAATCCAGCTAGCTTTTACGAACACCTCCTCCTCCTATTAATTCCACTACACTAAACAAGCATACAACACTTCTTTCCTATACACCAAAAAAAGTACCTTAGATTTACATCTCTATCACTGATTCAACTTTGGGGGAGAAACTTGTTAGAGGCAGCTTTGCCTTTTGACTCCTTCATACACATAGACAAAATATGAAAATGGAAGGTCAACGTAATAGCCAATGTTCATTAAGGAGGGATGGTTGCTTTTTCTGTACTCCCTTCTCCCTCATGTTTAGCCCCGTTAATTGTGAGATTTTAAGAAGTTCGTCCCATTAGTTTGGCGATGCTATGACCTTCCGCCCCATTTCTTTGTCAATATTAAGACCATTCTTACAATTAAGGGGTAGATTTATTTTCCTGGCGAGCGAAAGCGAGCCTTTAGTATATAATAACTGGCCTTCGGCCGGGATATTTTTCTATCGAAAACTGTACAAAATCATCTTGATGGGGGGGGGGGGATGAAACTAAAAAAAACAAAGACAAAATAGTATAAAGACAAAAACAAAATAGTAATACTAATAATACTAATAATAATACTACTACTAATAATAATAATAATATTAATAATACTAATAATACTAATAATACTAATTGTTATGCGAAGTTGTAATCCAACTTGCTTATATTGGTCTGCACTATTCCTCCTTTTAGGAAACTCAGAACTTGAGATAAATCGACAGGAACATAACTAGCTTCAATGTAATAAATATTTGATTCACTCTATCTCCACCAACGACAATGAATACACAAGTTAGGTACACATGTTTTATTCCTTAATAGCTAATTACAATTTGTAAACAACCGGACCTTAGATATATTCACCTAATTCCACTGTTTAGATACTTAATGACATTAATGAAGGTTCAATATCATCTAACAATGTATAGAGATATAACATCCATAAAACATAAATACACAATAAGACACAACATTAAACCTATATATTATGATGACAATATATATCTGAAAACAAGTACACACAAAGAGGTACACAGCATAGTCGAACAGGTTTTATTTTCCCCAGGTAGTAGAAGGGACAAGGCTGGCTAGTGCGATCCTGGGTCAACAGGTATTAGTATCAAAGATACCGCATCCGCGGGGGTAGGTCAGGTCTACTGATACACTGAATAAATAAATAATGTAAACATGTAAAACTGAGCCTAGGATGGTAGTGTGTAAAATTGACTTTTATCCTAGGTATAGCAAATATTACTTTACTTCAAAGTACAAAGTTAGAAAACAAAGAAAGATATAACAAGACTATAATAAAATAATCCTTAGTCGAAACACGTGGTAGAAACAACACTGGAATTGAGGAACTTAAGTTTCACAGAACGTGTAGTGAAATCAAATTAGCTAAAGGAAGCTGTTTATACAGTAATGAGGAGTGGTTAGCTCCCGGAACTGTAACGTAAATCAGAATGCTAAAATCAGGGTGTAATGGATAATAAATAAAATGCAACTCACAGAACGCGTAGTGAAGGTAACTTTTATCCGAATGGCTACTTATACAGTAATAAGGAATAATTGCTTCCGGGAACTGTAACGTAAAATAAGAATTGCAAAAATAAAGGCAAAGAATATAATAAATAAAATAAACTCACAGAACGCATAGTGAATTTAAAGTTAGCCATATGGGGCTATAAATAGTCAAGTCAAATATAAATTCTCGAAACTGGTAAGTGAAATAAAATTAGTCGTATCACTTGAATGACTGAATTATAAAATAAAGTATTAGTTATATAGAGCTGAATATAAATTATTAGAAAATTAGAATGAAGTACTATCTCTTCGATATACAGTTTTGGATAAGTTACAAATTAAACGGAGAAATCAAAATTACTTAAATCAATATAAACTGAAGTCAGGGACGTAACAGATGGAATAAAAATTACGGGAATTGGTTTAATAAGTACACTCTCTGTAGATACTGTAATAATACACTTTATGACCCAAATAAATAGTAACACACTCACGGAATAAGATCTAAGAGTGTTCACGGGTAATTTACGTGTAGGGTATTGTATCAATATTAGGTATAATATATATATATATAACGTTTGTATGGAATATAAATGGGTTATATCCTGGGCGTTAATAGATATATCAAACCGTAGTTATAGTGTGTCTTGTTCTCTGAACACGAGGAAAAGTTATGGAAAGGAGAGTCCGTATTATGGCCTCTAAAGTTAAGTTAATGGAACACTAACATATCTCAAAACCATAGCAACAATTTCCAACACACAGTAACACAGAAACACTTAGTCTGGAACGCGAGGGAGAAGTATGATCCTTGAGAGATCTGGTCAACGAGGTACACGTAGTCTAAGTTCCTCCTTCTGTTTATGCACCAGAGGAGGACGCCGTACGTCACCCACAATACTAGAATGGATACTTCTAGCTCGCCTAACACCACTCTCACCCACTACTGCTCCACGCTCTCAACCAGTGTACACAATCCGTTCCAGCCGAGGCTTGACAGGGAAAGTATTGTTGGTTGAAGCTGAATACAGTGTACACAATCCGTTCCAGCCGAGGCTTGACAGGGAAAGTATTGTTGGTTGAAGCTGAATACAGTGTACACAATCCGTTCCAGCCGAGGATTGACAGGGAAAGTATTGTTGGTTGAAGCTGAATACAGTGTACACAATCCGTTCCAGCCGAGGCTTGACAGGGAAAGTATTGTTGGTTGAAGCTGAATACAGTGTACACAATCCGTTCCAGCCGAGGCTTGACAGGGAAAGTATTGTTGGTTGAAGCTGAATACAGTGTACACAATCCGTTCCAGCCGAGGATTGACAGGGAAAGTATTGTTGGTTGAAGCTGAATACAGTGTACACAATCCGTTCCAGCCGAGGATTGACAGGGAAAGTATTGTTGGTTGAAGCTGAATACAGTGTACACAATCCGTTCCAGCCGAGGATTGACAGGGAAAGTATTGTTGGTTGAAGCTGAATACAGTGTACACAATCCGTTCCAGCCGAGGATTGACAGGGAAAGTATTGTTGGTTGAAGCTGAATACAGTGTACACAATCCGTTCCAGCCGAGGATTGACAGGGAAAGTATTGTTGGTTGAAGCTGAATACAGTGTACACAATCCGTTCCAGCCGAAGTTTAACAGGAAAAGTATTGTTGCATTGAGTTGCCGAAATTTCCTTGGAAGTTCTGAGGTACTATTACACATTTGAGGTTATCACCTGACAACTGGATGTCGGTACAGGAGGGCCATGTGATTTTTAGTTTCTGAATTAACATACTAATTCATTCTGGTTCAGTAGTAGTTTATCGAGAGGCCTTCCCTAGGGTTAAGTGCCCTATTAATTACTATTTCCATTCACATATTCATAGCCTCCGATAGTGCAGTTGGGATATTGTACATGCTAAGATTGGTATGCAAGATTCGAAACTGCATAATAAATCGTAGGCTTGTGCAACATTATTTTAACTGTCTTCGTGGTGCAATGCATAAGTGTGTTGATTTTCGGTGTGATCGTCCTGGGTTCGAATCCCCGGACTGCCAGATGTGTTTGTTAATTCCATTAATCGAGTTTAGGAGTAAAGTTGGTTGGTGGAGAGAACATAATAATTAATTCTGGTTCAGTTGTAGTTTATCGAGAGGCCTTCCCTAGGGTTAAGCGCCCCATTAATTACAATTTCCATTCACCTATTCATAGCCACCGATAGTGCAGTTGGAATGAATGTACATGCTAAGATTGGTATGCAGGATTCGAAATTGCATAATAAATCGTAGGCTTGTGCAGCATTCTTTAACTGTCTTCGTGGTGCAGTGCATAAGTGTGTTAATTTTCGGTGTGAGTGTCCTGGGTTCTAATCCCCGGACTGCTACATGTGGTTGTTAATTTCATTAATCGAGTTTAGGAGTAAAGTTGGTTGATGGAGAGAACATAATAAATACTGTATCGTTATTAATTATCTATAAAATATAAGGTACGTAGGGATGCATGGGAAATGTTTGTCTTTATTGCTTAAAACTACACTCATACTTTAGACAGCCTATTTGGAGACATGATAATTATTTTACTGTTTTTCTGGCTTTTGTCTAATCACGTCCTTTTATACTATGTTTTGGCTACTAGTGGTTCGTCTTCTTCTTTCGTTATTTGTGGACATCATGGCTGTAGAGGTGGTTATCTTCCTAGAAACAATTATGTAAAAACATCAGGGGCTGGTGGAGTATTTGCATAAAATACTCTTCATTGTATTCTAAGTCTGGTACTAGAGGCGGGAGCTCCTCTGTCCCGGAGGCATATTTCCGAAGTCGAGACTAGTATATATCATAGGGGAAATTAGGACCAATCAGAGGCCGCAGTGGCAGTGACGTCACCCACAAGGGGAGGAGCCAGTCTGTCTGTCTCTCTCTCTCTCTCTCTCTCTCTCTGGGTGAGGAGCCTGCCTGCCTCTCGTTTGTTTATCTCTCTCTCTGGTAAATAGAAGAAGTAAGTCACCTAGTATAACAAGTTATCAATATTTATTCGCATAGTTTCTGTCTAGATTAAATAAGCATCCAGAGTACAATATGTTACTCCCATTAATTATGGTTTTACTTGAAAAGCAATGAGAAAACAATGAAAATTTTGCGATTCTGGCATCTTTCGTCCCAAGATTTGAGGAGGAGGGTGTTGCCAGTTCTCCTTAGACAGTTACATTGTTTCAAATAGTTCCTGTTTTAATTATCATTATCATTTAAATTTACATTCATGCACAACGTAAATAAACTATAAATGGTAACTTTTCACTCTCTCTCTCCGCATATGTAATGATCTCATTCCATAATATTATGTATGTAGGCCTACAGATGTATGGATGTATGTATGTATGTATGTATACACTCAGGCACATACCCAATAGCTGGGGGTGGCTGAATCGAGACATAGACTAAGGGAATAAGTAAAGATCGATAGGAGAGAAAGTGATAGATTGATATGAAGGGAATAACAAAATTCACAATTATATCTCATCGTACATCTGGAATCACAGTCCAACCTTACAGGTGAGTGTAACCTTTATGCCAAATGTCTCACATCATATCTATGGTTTCTTTATGTTCAGAGCCTTTCACGATACAAATCGTTAATATTAGAGAACAGGCTGATTGAACTCATTGTTTTTTTGCTTAAAATCATTATTTGTTGTGTTCCCAGTGTCTTGATCAGGATTATTTGTAACATTGTGCTTTATTTAAAAATGACATATTATATTGGCTTAAAGTACCGAGGGCGGTACAATATTGTACCGCCCTGGATATAATGGAGTTAAGAGGTGTTCAAGTAGCCCTAACCACTACTGTACTTATATAAATATTCATTAACATTGTCACATCACAACATATCGACTACAATAAAAGTAATATTTAGCAAAATATAGAAATAGCTGTCATACATAAGAATAAAAGAAAATGGGAGTCTACAGAAAGTCGTTTGGCTCACACAAGGCAGATCCCCTTCACACCCAACCCTAATTATAAGGCCTAAGTAGCCTATAGGCCTAGGCCCAACTCACTAACACGTATCGTATAATTATATAGCCTACTAATTAGCCTTTGGCTCTACCTTATGCACTTAAACCATTAACTATTTCATAACATTTGATGCTTAATATATTTTGTACTATCTGATAATGTTAATGTGTTAATGACATTTAAAACAAAGTAATGTATAGGCTATGTATATACTGTATATATAACCGTTTAGATATATGAGTGACTTAAGTTCCTTCTTGAAATTATCAGCACAGGTTAACTGCTTAAGTGTCACAGGAATCAATATAGTTCGCCAGTGAAATAATATTGTGCCTTCTAAAATTGTCAAGGAATTTCTGTCCATGGCTGTGCAATACGCGTAATACGGTAGGCTACTCTTATTTACTCATAACCATAACATAGCACAATCATAATGTATCCTTAATGTAGGTAATATTTTAAATAACTTGTTATACTAGGTTACTTACTTCTTCTATTTACCAGAGAGAGAGAGAAACCAAAGAGAGGCAGGCAGGCTCCTCACCCAGAGAGAGAGAGAGAGTGACAGACAGACTGGCTCCTCCCCTTGTGGGTGACGTCACTGCCACTGCGGCCTCTGATTGGTCCTAATTTTCCCTATGATATATACTAGTCTCGACTTCGGAAATATGCGTCCCGGGGAGTGGGCCGTGTTGGATGCTGGGGTGTACAGGTATGTCTCCCAGGAGCGGCGTGTATCCTGTGCGCACTCGAATTTGTTTTTGTTGTTATATGGGGCACCGCGGTATTTCTGCTTTGGCTAGGGTTTTTCTCTTGTTCCTCCTCTTTCCCCTGATCGTTGCTATCCGCAATACTTGTGACGGATTTACTTCGGTATGTGGGGGCAGACAGGGTGGTGCTTCTGTCCTAACCCCTTCTAACCCCATCATATCAATAATAATAATAATTATAATAATAATAATTATTATTATTATAACAAAATACACTCATTCCATCCCCCTATAAGGTCACGTTCACAAAATACGGTAAGGACTTTCCAATTTGGTTGGCTTAAGAACTGGACCATGGGATCGCCTCGTAAGGGGAAATTTGTATATCCATTATATTTAATTTTGTGTGTTGTTATTATTAGTAGTAGTAGTATTTTTGTAATGTTTCAGTTTGCTCCCTAAACCTCCATGAAGCATAACACAAATAAATAAAACAGAAAAGAAAAGCCCCCTTAACCCACTGAACCCCAGCGACGACACGTTGTCGTCGGCAATGTATGTAACGCTAAAACCCAGCGACGACAACGTGTCGTCCCTGTTAATTACTCCGGTCCTATGGCACCTAGAGGGCTCAGATTTGTATGGGAACTGTGTAAGTATCCCACGCAACCATGCCGATGGTTGAAAACTCTCAAAGTCCAACCGCGTGGGCGTGAGCGCGCAAAAACCTGTTTTTGGGTGTTTTTGCCTTCAATTTTCCCCTCTTGTAAATCCGACTTTTGGACACACCGTAGGACCCCTTAATGACATAGGGGATCGGTTTTTTGTGGGTTTTCCTTCATTCCTAACCCATTCCCAATTGTTTCTGGATTTTTTTTTATCAAAACCTGCTGGTCCCTGGTGGTACATTTATTATAAACTAGCTGGGGCTCAGTGGGTTAAAAAAAAAAGACAAAGTTGTACATTAGTGGTAGAAAATGCCCGGGTAAAAGGCTAATTACTTCTAAATTTGAAGACTGGCATTAGGTTGATGCATACATCCAAAAGACGATGGAGGTTTTCTTAATTGTTGAAGAATCTTATTTGTCATACAATTCCACCTTATAATATAGCTTACTCTGATAGTCCTCGACGTGATAAGTATAGAGGAAATCATCAACTCACAAATTAAACAATATTATAAGTTCTATATATCTGAACATATAAGAACGTTCAACAATGTTGAGAACATTATCGTCTTCTGGACGTTGTGTGTGTGTGTGTGTGTGTGTGTGTGTGTGTGTGTGTGACTTAAATCTTACCGTAGCCGATATAACGTGGCAAAATGAATGAATCCGAATTGACCATACACCCCACACCTGACAACAACACACATTACAACTACGCTTTAATTTATCCACATGCTAATAATCGCCCCTCACTCTTGCAGGGGCTTTGGAAACATATAATGTCTGTGTTTGGGAAGATATGTAGGAACAGTTAAAATCAATAATTTTCCGACAGTCTTGCTTATAAACTGGGTAGTTCTGAGTTACTATCACTTTTCATTGACAGTGCTCACGTGTTTCTATTAGACCATGACTAGTAGTATATTATTGTGTCACGGCGAATAAATGCCAAGATAAATTTGTGAAGATCTTTATTATAGTTTATTGCCATAATCCTTGTGAATGCATTATTCAATCGGTCAAATGGAATCACTAACCCATTCAACTGTCATTCTGGAAGGTAATTTCGCCGACAATAAAAAATGTCCCCAAAAGATCAGCGAATATACTTCAGATTGTAGGCACCAGTCGAACAGGGCTATACCCAGAAGAGGATGGGTAACAATATAATCCGCCTAAAATATATTGTGCATACACAATTATTGTGTATAATTCCACTTGCACTTATCATTATTCATTAAAGCTGATGTGTATTATAGATTTCAATAACACCAGCAGCTTCTACTGTCTATTCTGCATTGACTGGTGTATTATACAAGGCAATTAATATAATGTTTGTGGAAATATTGTTTGATAAAACGCATTATCCACAGGACAATCCTTGCAGCCAAATGCTGGGCTACACAACTGTATAGAAAGGCAGCTTTACCAGCTTCAGTCAACTGGGTTACCCAATTCTGCACCACCCTGTACAACGTGAAATGCCCCTCAACTTTCCATTCATAATTGCTGAGGGGCACATGGGGCCTTGGGTGGGGCTTTGGTTTCCCGGGCGTTTCCGCACCCTCCTCAGCTACCCGCCTTGGAGTGGCTTCAGTCACCTGGGCTTTCTTAGTGGTAAGCAGGGATGGTTTTGTGGGGCCACTCGGTTATAGCTTTGGCCTTGCTCGGGACCTTGGGGCTGCTTGGTCAGACAGCCTAGGGAACAGCAACAACAACAACAACGTGAAATGCAAAGGAAGAAACTGAGGGAGACAGGGAAACCGTGAGAAATATGCTGGATGGGAAAACTGGAGAATGAATGATATGTTGGTACTGTAAGTCCTATCTGTCCAGTACACATTCCTCTCTATTGCGTCTTACTTTTTACGCTCTCTCCTTTCTGACCACTTCCTTGGTCTTGGTAGTTGTGTCCCAGTTGATTCAGGCTCGCTATCGCTCGCTCTGATCGGTCAGCTATCATGTACATTTAGTGTTCTACATCACAGCATTCTAACTTTATTTAACTCAGAATTACAGCAAAATCCCAAACAAATTAACCCTTTCATGATCATTACGCGTGTTGACAGTTTCTTCTGGCTGTCATTAGACTATGTGCTTCAGCTTAGGGTGAACTTGTGGGAGCTAAAGAGTTAATATAAATAGTTTTAACTCCTTTGATTCCTAAATTGCATACAATCGTCTAATGATAACGAAAATAAAGGGTAAAAATGCGTGTTAGATCCTCAAGGGGGTTAACTATGCCCATACTTGCCCGGAAGTAGTATTACTATCACACTCTATCATTGTCCCTGACCATTATTCCTCATTATGTTCCTCCATCTATCATCTGTAACTTGTCCAGGTTGGTTGAATATGGGCCCTCAACACGAAACACCAATTTTGCTGTTATTCTCTGCTTCACATTTACCTTGGCGAATATAGAGTCTTTGGCTTGGCTCTACGTGGAGCCCCCAAATATTTATTTTTATGTGAGTGAGGGAGACAAAAGGAAAAACTGCCTGTGACGAATGCCTCCCTCAGAGTTAAAAAAAAGTGACAGAGCCAAAATCAAGGGATGTTCGAGCCAAAATGCCTGGACACACGGAGTGTGAAGCAATTTATGTCATAGGATGAGGGAAAAACTGATTCCGGGAGAGCCAACCTCCGCCATCTTTGTGACACTGGTGATATATTCTTCTCTTTATGCATACATACATACATACTGTACATTCATACATTATACACTATGATCTACGCATGAGTAGGTCAGTTTTTGTGTTCAGCTTGTGGCAGCCTTCCAGGCAGCTCGATCTTAGGTGTCCCACTTAGTCAGTCCCATGATAAGATCTGGGAATACTGGTTCAGGATATATACTTTGGTCTTTGGATGTACAGCTACAGACAAATGTTCGTGAGCTCTTGCTAGTTTCTTTATGCAGATATATCCATTTAGATTGATGTTCAGATCAAATCAGCCATATATAAATAAACACAAGGTATATATACATATATATGGCTAGTAAGATAGGAGGACATCAATCTAAATAGATATATTTGCATAAGGAAAATTGCAAGATCTCACGAAAATTTGTCACTAGCTGTACAATCGCGCTAAGAAGTCATGACTCGCTTTTCTAAGGATCGGACAATAGTTCCCAAATATGGCTACCGCTGGCAACTCTCCACTGCCCCATGGGGCCCGGTCGTTTCCTAATTTTAAACTATAGGTCTTTGGATATTCCCAATAATTGGCCTACTGAGAAAATTAACCTATTTATGCCCTCCAATTTTGATTTATGTTGAAGTTTGAATAAATATAAGTAATGTTTGTTTACAATTTCTTTATAGAATAATGAGAGGAATTAATTTACATGCACTATCTAGCATGTTGCACTCCCAGGCCCGTAGGAACGGTAGGATATTCAGCGACCGAGTCAGTCATTGTCAGGATATGAGGGGGAGTATATCTCCTTGCGTTTATATTCACCTTTGTCCTTTTACACCTACCTTTCCATCTTCCGTTTTTATATGAGTCTCCCTATGGGTTATTATATATTCTAAAAGTAAAAATTCATCGTTTGTCTATACAAATTACAAGCTGTTCTCAGAGTATTCAAGCTTTCTTCCAAAATATACTGGAGACCGCTTGTTTTTCAGGCAGACTGTTGTCCCACATAGAGAATTAAATGTGGAAAAAACAATCTGTTACATGTTTATTTACGTGATTTATTGACACTTATGATTTGAATATTAGATTTATCTGTTGGTTTTAATTTTATGAAATACTTTTCTCCCAGTATTGTTGGTTTAAAAAATCTAGTGAGCGAAATACTACGAGTTTCAAATTTTTCGTTCGGGTTAGTCTCAACTTTCGTATTATTTGGTTTGCTCTCACATAATGAGATAAATATATTGCAACAATACTTGTATATGGTGTTTTTGGTATCGTTTCCTTCAATGCAGTTCTCCCCGGTGTGTAATATATGAATATAGTAGAACCTCAATAGTTGCCAGATAGCACTTTCTGAACAAAAGGTACTGGGAATCGAGTAATGACTTCTTAGCGCGATTGTACATTCTGCATAATAAAATCCCGTTGTTTGATGATGGAGGCACCAAAATGGCGTCCACAGGAAACCATGACCATTCTCTCTTACTTACAGGATCTCTGGTTTTGAGTGGTTCAGCTGTCAACAAATAATTACTACCTTAATCACGGAAAACAAGCAATCCGAGAGGCTAGTTTGTAAAATAGGAAAACAAGGAGAGAGAGAGAGAGAGAGAGAGTTACACAGGCACAGAGTTACACAGATACTCAGACGTAACAGACCTTGCGGTTCCTACTAGGTCTTAATATTACTAGAGGCAGGTACAGTTTATAGAAGAAGACATAAACTACAGTAGATTAGGACTTATCACGAAAATGGAACTTTGCAGCAAGGGACCCTAATTCGGAGAACGAACCCCTAAGTTCAAACCTCGAAACCGCGAAAATATAAAATCTTCGCGGTTTCGAGGTTCGAACTTGGGGGTTCGTTATCCGATTTTAGGTCCCTTACTGCAAAGTTCCATTTTCGTGTGAAGTCCAGATCTACTGTACAGTCCGGGATCCCGGGGAGGGGGGGACTGGTTAGCTGGAAAGGTAACCAATTTTCTTTCCGACCAAAGTATCACCTATCAATGCTAATATATGGAACTGGACGACTGGTAGGCTTGCTGTGGTGGATGTGGCCAGGAGAGTGGATACAATCCACCCCAAAAATGATCTAGATCAGCTTTGCACAGTAACCCATCCTAAATAACTATAATAGGCATTCCATAACCCAATGTATGAAACATGGTTGATGACAGCAATTTGTATTGGTGGGTTGCCCCTGCCAGCCACCATTAATTATAGCCCCTCAAAGCTGACCTAGATCAGCTCATGAGGTAACGCCCTTCAAATCACTTGCAAACTTTTCTGCAGGGTCCCAGATATCATGAATGGCCACTTCCAGTAATTTCCAGTGGTGGGGTACCTGTCAACCACGCCCAAATTGTAAAGCCCTAGAACGGACCTTGGTAGCTCACAAGGTAACCACCTCAAATTAACTGCAGCTTATTGTGCAGGGTCCCAAATATATAATAGTGGGTTGCCAGGAACCTGTAGCTATAGATGTTCTACATTGATATTTCCCCTCATTTGACATGGAGATTTGCTGGAAATAGATAATTCATCCTGTTCACATAAATGGTATGAGCATTGATCTATTTTGTCTAAGGTTTATCTCCGATGTGTTTCATCTCTTTATGTGTAGAGCAATATACGGAAGTGTACTTAGGGTACCTGTGCAGGTCATGTTGCTTGTATACCGGTACCTAATCATTGTAAGACAAGAGCAAATTATTGTCTTCCAGTTGAGCGGACTAAAATAATTTACTCCACTAATTCGCTGATCTTGAATCCTTGCAGGTGCTGCTTGTATTTGATTATGAGATAGCTTGTGTAAACAAGGACTTTTATAGATCACTTATGATGGATCAAGGTGATTCCCGTATAACTCTTCTGGGGAACCGAGAAATGGATTTAACCGAGGAGAATGGTACAAGGTCAATGCAGGAGAACCTCTGCAGTCTTCCTTGCCACCTCTCTTTATCCAGCTCTTGCCACAGATTATTCAATAGACCCTGTTGGTCAAACTTGGGGATATTACTGTCACTCCTGGTTTCGATGCAAGCTTTCTTAATTGACGGGGATTCACTTGATGGGGTTCCCTTTGGGCGTTTGACGGCAGTATAATTTTTATGACATGAAAGGTGATATTGTAGATTTGATTCCAATGTGCCCTTCTTACTAATCCTGCATGTGGCTTCAGCATATTTATCTGTTACCAAACTTTGGCGCAAATCAGCTTTATTATAGTGTGTTTACCAAATGTTTTCATTAAATATTTTGGCGTGGCTGGCAGGGGAAATTACTGGAAGTGGCCATTCATGATATCTGGGACCCTGCAGAAAAGTGTGCAAGTTGTTGTTGTTGTTGTTGTCGTTCCCTAGGGGGCCTGGCCGAACATCCCCAAGTCCCTAAGGAAGGCCATGGCCACGATCGGGCTTTCCCACAGAGCTCTCAAGGAGTGTAGGTTATGTTGTTGGCATAAGTGATTGGGTAGTATGGGGTGCCGTGTTGCATCCTGGGCAGGTGTCGACGATGGAGATATCCAGTCTCTTCTGATAGCTCAGAAGAGGTGGATGTTGGCCAGGTGGACTCGCGAGGAAGGCAGGATTCAGAAAGATGGATTTCGGGAGGTCGTGCCTGCAACTGCATGTTGTCTATGAGTGATTGGATTGAACGGTGAGAGATATGAGTATGGATGTGCTTCTGGAAGCTGGTTTGGGGGGGGGGGGGGGGGGCAGGGAGGGAGAGATGACAGTATGTGTGTGATAATATGTGCTGGGTGTTGTTTTGATATGCCTTGGTGTCTCTGGGTGTGCTGTCATGTAGTGTAGTGGATGGTGTTGGTTTGTGGAGGCTGCAGCCAGGAATTGAGTGCCTCTCATGTCCAGGTGGTCTTTGACTTTGAGGACTTTGGTTTCTTGATGTAGGTGTAGTAGCTGTGCAACCTGTGTTGATTTTTAGGGCTTTGCTTTGAATAGTCTGCAAGGTCTTGAGGTGTTTTTCAATTAGGTTAGAAGCCCAGGCAGGGCTTGCATTTGTCATCACTGATCTTATGTATTGCTTGTATACTGTGTTGGTAGTTTCTTTGTTGTGTCCAAATTTTGTGTGGGCAATTTGTGAGGGTATTAATGTCTGGGTGTCAGTTTATTTTTCATGTTTGTGATATGTTGTTTGAATGTCCTTAGAGTATCATATGTTACTCCTAGGGTTTTGTGTGTGTGTGTGTGTGTGTTAGAGGAGTGTTGTTTATGGTGAGGTGCGGGGTGTTTTTATATTCGGTTGTCCAGCTTGTGAGGAGGGTTGCAGTGGATTTGGCTGGTGATAATTTGAGTCTGTTTGTAGTGCACCAGTCATGTAGTGTGTCGAGATAGGGTTGAAGGAGAAGTGTTGCTTTGTCTGGGTCTTGGTGTGTGTTTCTGCGTAGGAAGCTATATTTATTTAGGATGCATGGGGTGTAGGTATATCCTGCATGTATAGATTGAAGAGTGCGGGCAACAGGACGGATCCTTACAGGACTCCGTTTGTGAAGTTTCTGATATTAGATGACTGACCGGCAAATGATACGTGTGCACATCTGCCTGCTAGGTAGTTGGTCAGCCACCTTTTTGTATTATTGTGCACGTTTGTGGTGTAGAATTTGTTTGTTAGGTTGTGGCGGGGGATTGCATCGAAGGCTTTACTAAAGTCGAGTGTGGCAAGTAGTGATCAGTGTGGTGGTCTGGCTGAGTCGATGCCGTCTAAAGCTCTTTGTGTAAGGTCTGTCAGAAGGATGTTTGTGGATTGCAGTGGCCTGAAGCCATATTGTTTTGGAGCTAGGGGTAGAGCGTGTGTGGTCAGTTGTAGTACGAGGCGTTCTGAGACTTTGGAGGGGGTGCAAGGGAGTGTGATGGGGCAGTGTGAGGAGGGCATCTTGGGGTCTTTGTTGTGTTTGGGGAATGTAATGATGACACCATGCTTCCAGATGTCTGGTATTGTGGTGTATGAATAACTGTAGTTTGATATGTTGGTGAGTGCTTGTATAAGCCGTGTGGTCCTAGGTGTCTAAGGTGTATGTTGCTTATGTTGTCTGGACCACAAGCAGGTGAGTGCTTGAGATTGTTGATGATGTGCTTTGTCTGGTTATTGGTGAAGGGTGCATAATCAGGGTCTTACGTCGGATGACACCACGTCAGTCGTCTTGATGGGGCTTAGGTGGCTGACATGAGGGAAGTGATTAATGAGATTGTTTGCCTGTTGTTTATATGAAGGAATAAAGTCTGTAGCTGTGATTGCAGCATGTGAATTTGTTGTGTTGCTGTTGGAAAGTGTGATGCTGATTAGTGTTTTGTATAGTTTTCGGAGTTATGTTTTGTGATCAAGTGTTTGGTTGTAGTTATTCCAATTTACAGTTTGTTATTCTAGTATCTGTGTTTTAAGTGCTTGGATTTGTTGTGCAATGTATTATGTGTGGGGTGCTAATAAGTGTTTCAGTGTGTGACATTTTCTGATGAGGTCTTGAATTTCTGGTGTGAAGTTGGGGGTGTGTCTATTTCTGTTACCTCTTGGAATGTGTTTCTTGTAAGTGTTTTGGATAGTTGTGTTGAATGTGTGAACAGAATTGTTGATGTTAGTGATGGGTGTTCTACTTAGCGTTTATTTGCAAGTGATTTGAAGTGGTTTTCTCATGAGCTGATCTAGGTAAGTTCTGGGGTTTTATCAATGTTGGGGTGTGGCTGGCAGGGGTACCCCACCACTGGAATTTGCTGGAAGTGGCCATTCATGATATCTAGGAGCCTGCAGAAGATTTTGCAAGTGATTTGAAGTGGTTACCTCATGAGCTGATCTAGGTCAGCTTTAAGGGGCTAATTAATGGTGGCTGGCGGAGGTACCCCACTACTGGAAGTGGCCATTCATAATATCTGGGACCCTGCAAAAGATTATGCAAGTGATTTGAAGTGGTTACCTCATGAGCTGGGCTAGCTCAGTTCTGGGGTTTTGCCATTTTTGGGCATGGCTGGAGGAGGTACCCCACCACTGGAATTTACTGGAAGTGGCCATTCATGATATCTGGGACCCTGCAGAAGATTTTGCAAGTAATTTGAAGTGGTTACCTCAATAGTTGATCTAGGTCAGCTTTGAGGGGCTAATTAATGGTGGCTGGCAGGGGCAACCCACCAATACAAATTGCTGTCATCAACCATGTTTCATACATTGGGTTATGGAATGCCGAGTATAGTTATTTAGGATGGGTTACTGTGCAAAGCTGATCTAGATCATTTTTGGGGTGGATTATATCCACTCTCCTGGCCACATCCACCACAGCAAGCCTGCCAGTCGTCCAGTTCCATACATTAGCATTGATAGGTGATACTTTGGTGGGAAAGAAAATTGGTTACCTTTCCAGCTAACCAGACCCCCCCGGGCTCCTGCTCTAGTATTCTATATAGAAGAATATGACAGCAAAGTAGAAAGCTCTCTCACTAGCCTCTGCTCCCTCCAGCTAAAATGCTCTAACGGAAAATAGGATAAATTTATAAGGTCAAGAAATGCCTACAAGGAAAGTATTTATATGAGATAGAAATAAATTAGTCCGAAAGGGAACTTACACTTGCACTTTCTGTGAGTGGAATTCTGCGGTGTATTTTTAAGCAAATTAAGAAACTATATTTAATGGTATTATCTCGCCTTGCTATTCTACATCACCATTCACATATTCAGATTCATCAAACTATGTGCATAGTTACATGTTTGTGTTTTACAGGAGACCCATTTGGGTTGATTAACACCCGTCGGACGGGGCCGTTTGTAACATCTACTACCTGCCAAGCGGGCAGATTTACCCTAAACAAGCTTCATTCCATGCTCTTTTTCATGCATAAACAAGAGCCAGAGCGTAATACAATTATGTATCTGTGAAAGGGCGATAATTGAGCTTTCCAATGACACCTGAACCATCCTTGCACGACCACGGGTTGTCTTGCAACAATGTTGCAACGCGAGTACAAAAACCCTAAAATATGGTAATTTCCTTACATATTTCCCTGTCTAGGGAGGCAGTGGATGTGGATGAGTGTGGAGGAGGGACCAGTCGCGGTACGGGAGCGTGCAGAACGGTCAGAGCCCACCCGCGCTCCTCCCACCGCTCAGACTCTCTCTCAGAGCCAATTATGTGCTCAACATCGCATTGGACTTAAGTCGGGCCCCGCCATTTAGTCCTTGGTTCTATTGACTGCCTTAAGTCGGGCCCCGATAGACAAGGGTTAATGCAGACTTCATGAATTATACATCAGCTCCACCACCTCCACGTGTATTCTTCCCGTGGTTAATGTTTGGCATTAAGCCGCAAGTTCGTTAATTAACCCATTCAGTTCCGGTGAAGTCCTTTTCAGTACATTCTGACAAATATTTGACGATGTTATTCAGCTTAGGAAGGACACCTACCCATAAAAAGGCTACAGATGATCTCAATTAATTCGTTTAGCTACCATATATCCATCCCAAGCTTCATAAAATCTTCTAAATGTAGCCGAAACAAAATAAATAACGTCGCTGGTACAGAAGGGGTTAACATGACCTAGTTTCTGAGGCAGCCGAATTATATGCTACCTTTCTGATACGTTATATTTGTTAGCCCTTTGAAGATTATGACGCATTTTGACGTCTATTCTGGCTATTATTAAAGATTTTATACAATTTAGGAGGAATCTGTGGAAATTAAAATGGCATTGACTATCTCAAATATCCCTCTTAATTCCATATACCCTTCCCGGAAAATAAAGTTGCCATCCTATCTGCTTAAGGTTAAATTGTGAATATTATGTTTACTAATGCACAGGACGTTTTATTAATATATTTGTGAGCTAATTAATTCTAGTTAACCCTATTTGGTCCGTGGGAGGTCTTTTTGGTGTCCCTTATTTAGCTCGAATATATTGGAAATGTTAAGACGTTTCACCTCACAAGTTTAGCGATAATATGAGGCCTCGATCCAAATTTAGCATGATATAAGGGAGAGAGAGAAAGAGAGAGAGAGAGAGAGAGAGAGAGAGAGAGAATGTGTGTGGTTGTGCTGAGTCAGGATGTGGCATATAAAGGATAGATGTTGTAGTGAGCTAGGATGTAGTGTACAGACAATGAGTGTGGTTCAGGTGAGTACCGGTAAATTCAATGCACAGTTAGCATGATTTCCAGCTGGCCCTGAGCTTCTTTTGTTTAGTTTATGTAAGCTATTTACAAATATAAAAATGAGAAATGCAAATGACAGAAATAAACAAACTAGTGCGTAGGTTAAGTCTGCATTACTCTACTTCATTACTCTATAATAACATACGATAAGCCCTGGACCATTTGGTTGTTGTTGTTGCTGTTGTAGTTCTCCAGACAGTTTGGCCGAGCAGTCTCGAGCCCGGTTGATTGAAGCCACTCCAGATACTCGGGCCCCCGAAGGTGCCAAGGTGAGATGAGATTTGTCTCTGAGAGAGCAGCGGGGGAGGGGACCATCAGCCAATGGGCTTGCACCCCCGGGCCAAGCCCCCACCATCCGCAGCCTTCATTGCAGGGCCACCAAATCGGGTGATCTCGCCAGCACCTAGGAGACGTGACAGACAGAAACGGCTAAGGTAGGGTAGAGGATGCCAAACGTCACTCTGCATACGACCAGCCATAACCCTTACCATTTGGATAACTTTCCAGGTGTACATTATGTACATAAACATACACAATAAATCTCTCAAGGAGATATTCAAATAGGTGAGTGGGTAAGTCAATATCACAAAGAAAGACGACCTTCAAAAGAAATCATATGTACACTCGACCAACAAACAATCTTTACACTGGTGAACTGTAAATAATCTAGTGTGAACGGAATTAATCGGGTGAAACATACGTCTGTGAGGTGTTATCATAAGATTTCGACCACATTCCAGAATGTTCAGAGCGTAAAGCCCCGTCCACACGATCGAGCAGTGTCTGGCAGGCTGTGCCCCCTCACCGGGCAAAGTCTGTCAAACACGCTTGTGTTGTTGTCCACACGGCCGTGACTGGCCAGTCAAAGTCTGTCTGTGGTCAGACAAGATGCTCGGCAGGGCAGTTAAAGAGAGATGTAAAGTGTTGTGATGCATAATAATCGCTATGTTACAAAAGAGAAAAAAAAAGGAAGTTGTTTGAAGATAAATAATGTATTTCATCAGCTTCCTATTTCTTATAATATAATTATCCCAAAATCTAAATTACGTAGTAATGGGTTATACTTTAATATGAAATGAACGTCAACACGATCAAAAGCACAACACATTTGAAAGGATCATATACCGGTACCAATAAAAGAGTTAACTCGCAAAATAGCGTAAGTTAGAGCTGTAATTACACACACACTCTCTCTCTCTCTCTGATGCTGTCTTATATGAACGTAATACACTGATAAGATTAACCTATGGGTGTGAGTATCCTAGGTTTGAGTCCTTGAAGTGTCACATGTATTTGTTGATTTCATTGATTTTAGAAGTAAAGTTGGTTGGTGAAAACATATGAATTTATCCTATCATATAATTTCTGATAGTGCTTCAATCATCACGCGATTTGCTGATATGGCCAGCATACGTACGTTAAACGAACATTAAATCAATAGTTAGTGCAGAAGACCATAGCGGGGTGGCTTTCTCAAAATAATAAGATTATTATTACTATTTATAATAATACTAATAAGAATATTAATAAAATATCTATAAAAATAATAGCGTCTATATAAATAGGGACGCTACCCATACAATATTCTAAAGCTAAAGCTTAATTCTTACCATCAGCGATCGTTAATGAAGTGCTTGCACATATTACATCCTAGATTTCTTCCAGCAGATTTACCTGATAAACATCCATAAAATAAGATGAAATAAATTTGACAATTAAAGATCAAACTACACACTACTCCCCTCTTTCTCTTTGATAGAGAAAAATCCTCACAAAATGACGAAGAACGGGAGAAATCTGTAGAACTACGATGCAAAGCCAAAAAGTTAATTAAGCAAAGTAAAAAGACCCTGGAGTTACATGTTGCGAATCAAAGTAAAACAAACCCGAAAGAATTCTACAGTTATATCGGAAAGAAAAAAGAAGTTACTTCAACTGTTGGACCGTTAGTCGATGAAAATGGAGAATACACCAAAGACGAAGTACAAATGAGTAATGCCCTCAATACCTTCTTTGCATCAGTTTTGACAACAGAAAACCTCAGTGATATCCCTACACCATCGCTGATTCAGATTGATAATTCAGATGTTCTAAGCAATATCACCAATACAGAGAGAGAAGAATTGAATAGATTAGATAAACTCAAGGTAAATCAAACGCCTGGACCTGATACAATCTCAACTAGAGTTCTAAAAGAAGCTAAGGATGAGCTCTCCAAACCACTGACATTGCTATTCAATAAATCCTTGCAGTCTGGAACTATGCCTGATCAGTGGGAGCTAGCCAAGTAACACCGATATTCAAAAAAGGCAGCAAATCCCTACCCAGTAACTATCGTCCAATTAGCTTAACCTCAGTTGTATGTAAAATGCTAGAAACACTCATAAGAGACAGACTCGTAAATCACTTAGAGGAAAAAACCATACTTAAAGATACTTAACACGGCTTTTGTAAAAAACGTTCCTGTTTAACAAACCTCTTAGATTTCTTCCACGATATCGTCAACCTATACGATGAGAGTAAAGCTGTAGATATTTTATACCTTGATTTTCAAAAGGCCTTTAACAAAGTTCCCCATAAACGGTTACTGCTAAAATTAAAAGCGCATGGAATAAAAGACGGTGTGTTGAAATGGATAGAAAATTGGCTCAGCGACAGAAAGCAGAGTAGTCATAAACGGTAAATCATCTAAATGGACCAATGTAAGTAGCGGGGTAATCCAGGGATCGGTATTAGGACCAATTATCTTTCTAATTTACACCAACGACGTAGATGAGGGTCTCACCTGTACAATCTCAAAATTTGCTGACGATACAAAAATTGCAAATAGTGTACTCTCAAAAGAACAAGTTAAAAATATGCAACACAATCTAGATAAGTTGTCATGTTGGGCCCAAATTTGGCAAATGAGTTTTAATGCGGATAAATGTAAAGTACTATATATCGGATACCAAATGAGAAAGCAAACTATTCGATGAATGGCACTCAGCTTAAGAATGTAAACAGAGAAACCGATCTGGGAGTAACAATATCGAGTAACCTAAAACCGAGTCAACAATGTTCAGAAGTTGTTAAGAAGGCAAACAAAATAATTGGGGTTATAGGCAGGTCATTTGAGCATAAATCCAAAGACGTTATCCAAACCCTTAACAATTTCTTAGTCCTCCCTCTTCTGGAATATTGCGTTCAATCCTGGTGCCCTTATTACCAAAAAGATATAGACAAGCTAGAACGAGTTCAACATAGAGTTAACAAAATGATACCTAGCCTAAAGAACAAACCATACGAGGAGCGTCTTAGAGAATTAAATCTATTTCCTTTAACCCAGCGCAGATTAAGAGGCGACTTAATTCAAGTGTTCAAAATCATCAAAGGCATCGACAATATGAACTGTAGTAAGTATTTCACTATCGACCAATCTAATTACACGTGGGGAAACGGTTACAAAATTATTGGTAAATCTTTTAACTCACACGAATCTAAGAATGTATTCTTCAATCGAGTTGTCAACTTGTGGAATGGGCTTCCCCGAGACGTTATAGACTGCAGCACCGTTGATTCTTTTAAACTTCGCCTAGACAAATATCTCGCATCAAACCCGCGACTGACTGCGTTTGTAAATGAATAACTTTATCTTATCCCCCCTTAATTACTAACCCATCTGTCCCCTACTAACTTCCTAATCCTGCCACGGATATTAGTTTCAGGGCAGTAGTTCCCTTTCCAATGTTCCCTTACCCACTCTTAACCACTGTTTGGACACTTGATCCTCAGTGTTTTGGAGGACAAGCAACCTAGAAGGGTCACTAGACCTGTTGTTGCTTGATTGCCTTTGTACTTTGTACTCTTTTATCCCCATATCCACTGGCAAACTACCGGGCAGTGTCTGGTGATTTCGCTCAACTACCGCCACGGCCATTCCCCTGCTTTGCCCGCTGAATTTGCGCCATGACGGACATTTCCCTTGTGCCAGACGGGCAGTGCTCGATCGTGTGGACGGGGCTTTAATGTAAAAATTGTTTTTTGGTCGAGTGTACTTGCACATTACTCATACTTATTCTTCATCATGGTATTAACACTGTGAGGTCTGACGTCTTGGGGATTATTATGATATTTAGTGTTATAATTATGGAAGATTTTGCGTGTTTCTGCCATTTTTGAGCAGTGTATTTTAGTTTGTCTCCTAGGCTAACAAAAACGCCTTCCCAAGCTTCCTTCAAACTGAATAATCTTCCTCCTAAAGACCTGCGAAGGAATTAAATCCTAATCCGTCAAGAACCACGAATTTAGACAAAGCTCCATCAACAAGACCCAAATCACAAACCGCCAGAGATGAGGACCGAGGACAGCCATGAATGTAAATGTAGATCCGACCAGAACTAAAAATTTGATTAAAGAGCGTTCTGTGAATTCTAAAACCTCAACTTTAAAAGTTTTCTATGCAAACGCTCGTAGCATACGCAATACATTTTCAGATTTGGAGGAACTAGTGTTTACAGAAAGTTACGATGTTATCGGAATTATTATGTTCCTTCCAACAACCAACTATACTCCTAAAATCGATTAATGAAATTTACAAACACATGTGGCAGTCCGTGGATTCGAATCCAGGATGCTCACACCGAAAATCAACACCTTATGCATCGCACCACGAAGACAGTTAAAGAATGGTGGACACTGCCTACGATTTATTATGCAACTTCGAATCCTGCATATCAATCTAAGCATGTACACACATCCCAACTGCAACTCACGTAGGCTATGCATATGTGAATGGAAAGAGCAATTAATGGGGCCTTAACCACTAGGGAAGTCCTCTCGATAAATTACCCCTGAACCAATATCAATTATTATGTTCCTTCCAACAACCAACTATACTCCTAAAATCGATTAATGAAATTTACAAACACATGTGGCAGTCCGTGGATTCGATCCAGGATGCTCACACCGAAAATCAACACCTTATGCATCGCACCACGAAGACAGTTAAAGAATGGTGGACACTGCCTACGATTTATTATGCAAATTCGAATCCTGCATATCAATCTAAGCATGTACACACATCCCAACTGCAACTCACGTAGGCTATGCATATGTGAATGGAAAGAGCAATTAATGGGGCCTTAACCACTAGGGAAGTCCTCTCGATAAATTACCCCTGAACCAATATCAATTATTATGTTCCTTCCCACAACCAACTATACTCCTAAAATCGATTAATGAAATTTACAAACACATGTGGCAGTCCGTGGATTCGAATCCAGGATGCTCACACCGAAAATCAACACCTTATGCATCGCACCACGAAGACAGTTAAAGAATGGTGGACACTGCCTACGATTTATTATGCAACTTCGAATCCTGCATATCAATCTAAGCATGTACACAGAAAGCATGTAACAGAAACTTGGCTCAATACAGAAGACAGACTTTTTAGCAGAGTATTCACTTCCCGGTTATGTAATATTTGAGAACAGTTGAATAAATACAAATTGAGGTGGCGTTTTACATTTTATCAAAGAAAGTCTTAACCGATCCTCTTGTCAAAACCTCAAATTGCGAACGTCAACACATCCTTTGTGCTAATACAGAATAATAAAGGTACCAAAATAATACTTGCAATAATATACAGACCTCCAGCTCAATCAGTGCAAACTGACCGAGAAATTTATGAGCAAATCGCAGATGTAAGTTACTTGCAAGATACCGTAATTTTTTGGCGACTTCAATTTACCTGTGACAAAGTGGGGAGATAGTATTATTTCACACTCTGGACAAGACCTGTATGCAAACTTGCAAGAGAGTTTGCTATATCAATTTGTTAAATCTCCAACTCGTGGTAATAACGTCCTTGACCTTGTATTTTCAACAAAAGAAAAATTGATAGAGAATTTTAATGTCGGTGATGAATTCAGGAACAGCGACCATCGTACGATAACTTTCAGTTTAAAGTTTACTAGTAACGAACCAAATAGCAGCATCGAGAAAGCCCCTAATTTCAAGAAATCAAACATTCGTAAACTTAGAGCAATGTTTAAAGAAACTGACTGGAGCTTTCTAATTAACAATAACGACATAAATACATCTTGGGAATTATTCGCAACCACTTACCTAAAAGCAGTACAAGACTGTATGCCATCAAAAATACGGCGTAAAGGCCATAATGATAAGCCCAAATGGTGGAATAAAGAGATTTCAGACTGTTTGCTTGCTAAAAAGAAAGCTAGTGATAGATTAAAATCCTCACAAAATGACGAAGAATGGGTGAAATTTGTAGAACTACGACGAAAAGCCAAAAAGTTAATTAACCCTTAATTAGCGGCGAGCAACATAAGTCGAGTTAAAAAAAGCTGGACTATGTGGCGGCGCTCGACATAGGTCGAGTGGCAATTTCAGCACGTAATGTGGCTGAGAGAGAGAGACAAGTGGTGGCAGGAGACTAGCGAGCGTATGACTGCTCCAGACCACCGCGGCGAACCTACTGACACAAATCTCAGCTCCCTCCTCCCTCTCTCACTCGCTACATACTCAATTATGTACCGAAAGTACCGAATTACCTGCTTTTTGCACTCGCGTTGCACGGTTATTGCAAGAAAACTATCCATCATACAAGGATCGTTATGGTGTCATTCGAAAGCTCTGTTTATGCCCTTTCAGGGATAGGTACTTGTTTTACGTTCTGGGTCTTATTTAGGCATGAAAATGATCACGTAAACAGCCCTATTTTGGCTAAAAACACCCCGCTGTGCGGTACATATAAATAAACCGCATAGGCCGCTCGTAAGGTGTTAAGCAAAGTAAAACGATCCTGGAGGTACATGTTGCGAATCAAAGTAAAACAAACCATAAAGAGTTCTATAGTTATATCAGAAAGAAGAACGTAGTTACTTCAACTGTTGGACCGTTAGTCGATGAAAATGGAGAATACACCAAAGACGAAGTACAAATGAGTAATGCCCTCAATACCTTTGTTGCATCAGTCTCTACAACAGAAGACCTCAGTGATATCCCTACACCATCGCTAATTCAGATTGGTAATTCTGATATTCAAAGTAATATCACCAATACAGAGAGAGAAGTATTGAAATGTTTAGATAAACTCAAGGTAAATAAATCGCCTGGACCTGATACAATCTCACCTAGAGTTCTAAAGGAAGCTAAGGATGAGCTCTACAAACCACTGACATTGCTATTCAATAAATCCTTGCAGTCTGGAACTATGCCTGATCAGTGAAAGCTAGCCAACATACACCGATATTTAAAAAAGGCAGCAAATCCCTACCCAGTAACTATCGCCCAATTAGCTTAACCTCAGTTTCATGTAAAGTGCTAGAAACACTCATAAGGGACAGACTCTTAAATCACTTATAGGATCATTTTATACTTGATATTCAACACGGCTTTCGTAACAAACGTTCCTGCTTAACAAAGCTCTTAGACATCTTCCACGATATCTTCATCCTATATGATGAGAGTAAAGCTATAGATATATACTGAAAGGAGTAACTCAAACATGGTTCCGGTAATGCACCTTTATTGATGGTGTTGATGACCATTATGATGATTAACTGCAAACAAAATACACAAATGTAATTTTCACTCAACAATGCTCTATATCTAACACACATTCTCCCTTATTTGTTGCCAAATTGATTACCAAGCAAAACATTTAGCATAGGAGAAAACTAATTAATGAACTTCTAAATCAGGAGTCAGGAGGCTAGGAATTCTCCTCCCCTTGTATAATTCCCTACCCGAAGTGACAGAGAAATGGGTGAGAGAATGCGAAAGTGGTCCTGGACCCTGAGAAAAGGAACTTTAAATGTTTCTGTAAGGGCTCTGTCTCGTGTCGGCCACCCCCAGCAATGGGGTGTGTGCCTGAGTATATACATACATACATACATAAATCAGCAAAACAACAGAAGCAATTATAGTTCTGCGCTTTAACCACTACAATTAAATATTAAAGGTAGTTAAACGTAACATTGTCAAAACTCCCAACACTAGGTCTCAAAGGACACGTTACACCAAAGCAGAATCAAGCACGAATCAAAGGAGGGAAATCAAATAGGATTTGGCTAATGCAATTAAAGTAATGAAATTTGTTAAACTAAAGGCAATAAAGTTAGTATGATGTCAATACATATATGACGTACTTTATACTTTACAGACAAGACCCAAATATTAGAGACATTAAACTCTAACTGAATGAAATCAAATATGCCATAAAATGCGCTATGATCAACGATAAAATGTTAACAAGAAATACATAGGTAAATCGGAATCACTAATACTCTTTACAGTTTAGGAAGTATGTCAATCGAGCCGGCTATACAAACATATGGTAGCAAGAGGTTCACGTAAATCTGCGATATAAACACTTTCTTATAGTATACATGACTTCTATCTATCTATCTATTGCCTGACGCCGTGATCCCCAAAGGGGTGGACACGAACGAACCGCCCCCATGCACCTCTGTCCCCAGTCAGTCGACGCCCCTCCTCCCAACCAGCACCGCCTTCATTCATATACTTCCTCACTCCATCCTTCCACCTCTCCCTCGGTGCACCTCTCCCTCTCTGTCCTACCACCTCTCCCTCGTACACATGACTTACAAATAGTTAAATAAGATTTACTCACCGAACAATGTGACCAGTCAAGTTACGTCCTATCATTGCCCCACCCAAGTGACACTACACAAATATCCTGGGCTCATATGCAATCATGCTAAAGAATAACGTAATCAATAACATACTAAAAAAACACAAGAACTTTGCCCCCCCACAATAATATGTACTGTAAACATGAACATGAACCTTATAAGTATGCACCCCTTGCCCTCCACACATCTCTTCTTTCTTACAAGGTCACACTTAAACCCTTTGTAACCCTTTGTAACGCCCTCTACACGATTTCATATTTTCATTGATCATGTCGCACTTATAATACCAGTCAGTATTTCTTTACTTACCACTGCTATTCTCATTTAATAGATTGACAATGTACAGTATATACATATCCCTCTGAGCCTCTAACACAGCTTTTATTTAAATAATCTGTTAAGTGCCAATTCATATCCTTTTGCAAGCCAATATACATGACCCTTGCATATGTAAGCAACATAATTGTCCTCAATATTCTTTGCTAATGGTTTGATCTACAATTAAGTACCTTCGGATATGCGGCATATCCATCCCGGAGGACTACTAGTATCCTCCTTCTGAATATTGTTTTGCTACTAAACTTAATTGAATCTTGATCTTTAAGCTCTTCATAAGACAGTGTAATCTTCTCTAGACTGCAGTTGCCAACCATGCCTTGCTGCCCCACTTTAGACCCTTACCATCCAAAATTGCCAGACCATCATTAAAACATTCTCCATTACCAAATTTTATATTCAATTCACCCAGACTCATCTGATTCGTCCAGACTGGTAGAGGCGGTGGGGTATGCCGGCTCGTCCACAGCCCAGCCTCCATGCCACTTTTGACCGATCAGAGCTTCTGAATCTCACTTCACCAAATTAACTTTTACCACCCAAAATTAATTATCTTTTGCCTTACCACCCATTTTTATCTCCAAGCCTTCTTGACGTGCCATACTGAGGCTCTCGGAAAATGTGTCACAATACCAACAGTGCCTCCCCTAAACCCCCAAACTAAAATCAACAACTCACGCAAGTTGGGACAAGCCCCGACACTCTTTATGCTCCTACTTTTTCACTTTCTCTCTTACTACACCAATAAAATCTTCCCTTCTTTCACCCTCACCCACCTTTTCTATATTCATTCATTCATTCATTCATTGCACGTATACAGTTTCCTTCCCTACTTATTGATATGTTGTGTCAGGTACGATGAAGCGATACTGCCGATATCTGTAGACTTGCGTTGAAATTCAAACTTTCCCTTTTAAGATTTTTTTTTTTTTTTTTTTTACTACCATATTTATCTTCAGTACTATCGCTGGCCTTAAACAACTTATTTATATGTAGTATGTCCCACCCTCCCCAACACATACACACACACACACACCTCCCCTCTCACACTTACCTCCTCCTCCTCTCCCACCCATTCCTCTACCTCCTACAAAACCCCTAACCATACTGCTGTATTGTCCTCAATATTCTCGGCTAATGGCTTGATGTACAAGTACCTCCGGATATGCGGCACTGTCCCTCCCGGAGGACCACTTGCACCTTCCCTCCGAATATTATTTTATGGAAATAAAATAATTTGAATATGAATCTGAATCTGAGTGGCTGTGTGTTTTGGGTGCTGGGGCAATGCCTTCTCTATACATAATTATGTATAGAGAAGGCATTGGCTGGGGTCTGGTGACTGGGTCACGACGGGTAGGGTCCCTCTAGGATGTTTAAGAATGGACATACACACACACACACACCTCCCTTCTCACACTTTCCTCCTCCCTGGAGTACCTTACCTCCTCCTCCTCCCCCCCCCCCCCCTCTACTCCTCCTCTCCCACCCATTCCTCTACCTCCTACAACCCCCCTCCCTCTCTCCCATAACCACACACCCTACTAAATATTATATTACTATCGGCATGTAAACTTCTCCACTGGTCATATTGCGCTAACTATCCCCTCAATAACCATTATTGTAATAAGAATTTGAACCATGTAACTCATCTTTGTAAAATATTTGTATTACTATAATTCCATTATAACTTCGGTAGTTGGTAATATTAGTCACATTATGTATGTGACTCTTGTATTCAGCTAACTATGACCTCAATAACCGTTGATGTAATGAAGAATGTGAAGTGTCCCTCATATGATTGTAATATATTTGTGGTACTATTATTGCATAATAATTAATGTAGTTCGAAATATTAGTCACATCTTGTATGTAATAATTGTATTCAGCTACCTCAATAACCATTGATGTAAGAAAACATGAATAGCCTCCTCATATGATTGCACTAGTTTTGTAGTGCTATTATTTACCTGTCAATTAATAATTCAGTAACTTTTTTTTTTTTTTTTTTTTCCCATGAGCACGTATATACAGCATATGTGGCAATCAAATGAGGAAACTATAATAACACCAGACGACGATACTGTTGTTACAGTAGAATAATGCTCTTTGAGCAGTATGTATTGTCTTACCAGTGGTTGTCCCCTTATTATTATTATTATTCTATTATTATTATTGAAATACCACAGGAACGAAAATTCCTGGAAGCGAAACTTCCACCCCCAACGAGATCCCTCTCTTTCTACCACCTCCCTCCACATGTTACACGTCTCGTTAATCACAGTCTTCTAATATACAAATCATATTTCCTTACCCCCTGACATTCTTGAAATACCCACTAAGTATATTCAATTAGATACCAACCATGCAGACTATAATACGTTCGTTGTGTATGGGTACGAGGCGATTTCAAGACACCTTAGCTCCCAGTGCACAACGAACCGGATCATGATTATGTCCGCCTGTATTAAATGATGTATTATGTTGATTTATACCATTGCCTATTTTTGTAATAATTGTATTCAGCTAACTATGATCTCAATAATCATTGATGTAATGAAAATATGAATAGTCTCCTCATACGATTGCACTAGTTCTGTAGTGCTATTATTTACAACCTGTCAATTAATAATTCAGTTACTACAAGCTTGCTTGCTTTTTTTTTTTTTTTTTTTTTTTTTTTTTTTTTTTTTTTTTTTTTTTTTAATGAAATACGAATATACAGACCATGTGACAATTAAATGAGGAAACTATAATAACGCATCTGAATAATGCCAACCTGACTTATAAACACAAATATGAATGTAACCAGACGACGATGCTGTTGTTTCAGTGGAATAATGGCTCTTTGAGCAGTATGTATCGCCTTACTAGTGGTTGTCCCCTCACAGGATGGGGGGCGCTGCTCAATAAACTCGCCCCTCGGGGCAAAATCAAATCATATGCAATCCTTTGCCCGGTCACATAGGTATACACTCGGGCGGGGCTCACAGCAAACTGTCTGCTCTCACTACTTCTCTACTTAGTTTGGCTCGGAAAATGTTCGGAGCACTGACAAGATGTTTCATAAAAAGTGAAACCAATATCATACACTTTCCTGGCAACACCTAAGTTGTTATCATTTACCATCTAACATATACGCAAGACAAATATTTTATACATACATTTAGTATATACTGTACATTTACTATCTAACATATACTCAAGACAAATATTTGATACATACATTTAGTATATACTGTACATTTACCATCTAACATATACGCAAGACAAATATTTGATACATACATTTAGTATATACTGTACATTTACCATCTAACATGTACGCAAGACAAATATTTGATACATACATTTAGTATATACTGTACATTTCACAATACAAGTTTATGAGGTACATTAAATTGGCTGTATAATATACAACATAAGCAGCATATATCCATACAAGCTAATCCATACGGACAAACTATTTTATCCAAATTAAATTATATTTCATAAATTAGTGGACATGCATAACCTCTATATGATATATATAAATACAGTGTCTCCAAACGCATCAAATCATATTTGTGCAACTTATATCTATGAACCCTTTAATTGATAAGCCTTGTATATTAAAATATTTTACAGTATAGGCCTATATCAGCTTACAATACTGTCATATATGGTATATATATGCAAATACATAATTATGAAGTATACAAATTATGATTTTGACCATTACATATACCTTGATTTTCAAAAGGCCTTTGATAAAGTTCCCAATAAACGTTTACTGCTAAAACTAAAAGCGCATGGAATACAAAACGGTCTGTTGAAATGCATAGAAAAATGGCTCAGCGACAGAAAACAAAGAGTAGTCATAAAGGGTAAGGCATCTAAATGGACTAATGTAAGTAGCGGAGTACCCCAGGGATGGGTATTAGGACCAATTCTACTTCTAATTTACATCAACGACATAGATGAGGGTGTCACCTGTACAATCTCAGTTTGCTGACGATACAAAAATTGAAAATAGCGTACTCTTAAAAGAACAAGTTGACGATATGCAACATAATCTAGATCAGTTGTCATGTTGGGCCCAATTTGGCAAATGAATTTTAATGCGGATAAATGTAAAGTACTACATATCGGATACCAACGTGAGAAAGCAAACTATTCGATGAATGGTACTCAGCTTAAGAGTGAAATCAGATAAACCGATCTAGGAGTACCAATATCGAGTAAACTAAAACCGAGTTAACAATGTTCAGAAATTGTTAAGAAGGAAAACAAAATAATTGGTTTATAGGCAGGTCATTTGAGCATAAATCCAAAGAAGTTATCCTAACTCTTTACAATTTCTTAGTCCGCCCTCTTCTGGAGAATACTGCCTTCAATCCTGGTGCCCGTATTACCAAAAAGATATAGACAAGCTAGAACGAGTTCAACGTAGAGTTACCAAAATTATACCTAGCCTAAAGAACAAACCATATGAGGAGCGTCTTAGAGAATTAAATTTATTTCCTTTTACCCAGCGCAGTCTAAGAGGTGACTTAATTCAAGTGTTCAAAATCATCAAAGGCAGCGACAATATGAACTGTAGTGAGTATTTCACTATCGACCAATCTAATTACACGCGGGGAAACAGTTGCAAAATTATTGGTAAATCTTTTAACTCACACGAATCTAAGATTATTTTTTCAATCGAGTTGTCAACTTGTGGAATGGGATTCCTCAAGACGTTATACAGTAGACTCCAGCACCGTTGATTCTCTTAACCCTTTCTCGCATTTATGACGCAGAGGTTGCCAGATTAGCAATAATAAATAGAGTTCTCTCACTCTTATAATTACCTCTCCAAAATTAGTTTTCTGCCCACAGCTAACTCAAAGACAACTGCAGAGGTTGAAGTAACTAAACTAAAGGTTTGTAAATATCCCTGATGGTAACAAAGACTTTAAAGTAGCCCCAATAGGCTCAAAATCGCGTCATATGTCGGAGAGGGTTAAACATCACATAGACAAATATCTTGCATCAAACCCGCGACAGATTGCATTTGTAAATTAATAACTATTTTATTCCCCCCTCAGATTCATCAAGGATTATTGCGTATATATATTACTAAGACGTTACTCTCTTTTTCCCAGATATACAAAAGATCACTTATAACTGTGTTATGTTACTAACCCATCTGTCCCCTACTAACTTCCTAATCCTGCCACGGACATTAGTTCCAGGGCAGTAGTTCCCTTTCCAGTTTTCCATTTCTCACTCTAAGTCACTGTTTGGACACTTGATCCTCAGTATTTTGGAGGGCAAGCAGCCTAGAGGGGACACTAGGCCTATTGTTGCTTGATTTCCTTTGCACTCCTTTGTACTTCTCTCATGTTCCTTTCTTACTCCTCTCATACTTCTCTCTAACCTATCTCCAACTTCTCTCTTATTTCTTTCACACTTCTCTCCTACGCGAATTCTTCTCTCATACTGTACTTATCTCTTACTTCTCTGTCTCACATATTTCTCTCATACTTCCTTCATACTTATCTTATACTGATTTCCTGCATCTATCATACTTTACTCCTACTTCTCTTATTCTTTAACTGTCTTCGTAGCGCAATGGATAAATGCACTGAATTTCGGTGTGAGCATCCTAGGTTCGAATCCCTGGACTGCCACATGTATTTGTTGATTTCATTAATTGAGTTTAGGAGTAAAGTCGGTTGGTGGAGGTAACATAATCATTCATTCAGGTTCAGGGGTAGTTTATAGAGAGGACTTCCTTAGGGTTAAGGCCCCATTAATTACTCCTTCCATCCATCTATCCATATCCTATGATAGCGCAGTTGGAAAGTGTGTACATGCTTAGATTGATATGCAGGATTCGAAACTGCATAATAAATCGTAGGCTTGTCCACCATTCATTAACTGTCTTCGTAGCGCAATGGATAAATGCACTGAATTTCGGTGTGAGCATCCTAGGTTCGAATCTCTGGACTGCCACATGTATTTGTTGATTTCATTAATTGAGTTTAGGAGTAAAGTCGGTTGGTGGAGGTAACATAATAATTTCTTAACTACTTCTCTCTCACTACTCTCATACTTCTACTTCTCTTCTACTTCTCTCATACTTCTCCCATACTTGTGATGTTGTAGTTAGTGTCTTCTTTGGCAAACACTTCGACTGTAAAATGTAGTAGAATACATGGAGTGAGCAATTTAACGTTAGTAATATGTTGAAGGTAATAATTGGGGTTGTGTGAATAATTTAGTTGTTGTTGTTGTTCCCCAAGCTGCCTGGCCGAACAGCCCCAAGGTCCCGAGCAAGGCCAAGGCCATAACCGAGCGCCCCCACAGAACCCTCCCTGCCGACCACAATAAAGCCTGGGTGACCGAAGCCACTCCATGGCGGGGAGCTGAGGAGGGTGCGGAAACGCCCGGGAAACCAAAGCCCCATCCAGGACCCTGTGCCCCTCAGCAATTATGAAGAGAAAGTTGAGGGGCAAAGGAAAAATGTGACGCTTTGGCTTCCAATCTTGGTAGATTGGGAGATCAATCCACGGAAAAGATGCCGTCACTTGAGATCTAGAAAATATATAAGTAAAAGGAACAGTCAGAGTAAGCTATGGGTATGGCAGAGATCGCTCAGTTCTCACTCTTATAGACCAGCCCATCACCATATGACTAGAACCCAATCCTCTTAGCATCAGCTAGGAAAGGTCCTAGAAAGCCGCCTTTGGCGGGGGGATAGCTCCCCTATTTCAACCCCTTTCGGGGGACCCGCCCTGAATAATTTAGTCTTCTCCATCAGTAACGTCTCTGTTAATGATGAAATTAATTAAGTTGAGAGGCGCACACACGCGCATATCAGCACGTTCCCAAAACACACATACATACACACACATACACACACAAATACACACACACACATATATATATATATATATATATATATATATATATATATATATATATATATATATATATACTGTATATATCGAACAGGGCTATACCCAGGAGAGGCTGTGGGCATTTGATAAGAAATCGCTGGAACTCCTGTTTCATTTGCTTGGCCTCTCTTACTGATTCCCTTTGTGCCTCACTTACACTGAGAGTAGTCCAGCATTCTCTCACAAACCCCTCCTCCTCCTATCTACTTCACTACACTTAAAATGCACACCACACTTCCTCCTTCATAATTAGACAAACATTTTTTTTTTTTTTACAAAGGCGCAGCCTCGGAGTCCCCAGGGGGGGGGGGGGAAGACCATAAATGCCCCCACACGTGCCCGACCTTCCCCTGACGACCCCTCTAAAATCTCTGGACCACGGCCTGTCACTCTTACTATCAACTTTTGCAATATTCGCAGGCTTTCCTCTAATTTTCACTCTATCGAACACCATCTCTCCTCCTCCAAACCTGATCTTCTTTTTCTCACCGAAACTCAGGTGTCTGAAGCAACTGGTAGCAGCCCCTTCTCTGTATCCTCCTACTTTCTCAATCCTAGTTTCAAAGCCAATGGCGGATGTTGTGAATACATGCACAACAAACTCACTTGCTCTCGTGTTCCCAATTTCGACTCTTCTGAATTCTCAACTTTATGGCTCAAGCTATCCTGTCATTCTCATACTAAATATTTCTGTGCTGTCTATCTTTTCCCTAACTCTACCGACTTTCCCAAATTCTTCGACTATCTAAACTCTAAAGTGGAACACATTCTATCTATCTCTCCCTTCTCTGAAATCTCCATCTTAGGAGATTTCAACGTTCACCACCACCAATGGCTCTCCTCTTACTCTACTGACAAACCTGGTGAACAAGCCTACGTCTTTTCTATCATAAATGACCTAGAGCAGCTGGTCCAGCAACCCACCCGTATCCCGGATCGCTTCGGAGATCGGCCCAACATTCTTGACTTATTTCTGACTTCTAACCCTTCTTCTTATACTGTCAATCTTTTCTCTCATTTGGGCTCCTCCGACCATAAACTTATCTCAGTCACCTGTTCTATCTCTTCAGTACGGCCCAGCCAGCGGCGCTTGTGGCACTTTGGCGCTGCCGACTGGGAGGCTCTCCGGCAGTACTTCTTTGATTTCCCATGGAATTACTTCTGCTTCCGTGGCCGAGGACCCTCGGAGAGTGCTGAACGCATTACCGAGGTTATCCTCTCGGGCATGGAAGCATACATTCCATTTTCTTTCTCTCAGTCTAATGCACAAAAATCTTGGTTTACTCACACTTGTTCTACTGCTGTCCACAACAAGGAGGAAGCATTCAAACGGTACCGACGCCTTAAAACTAAAGAATCTCATATTTCCTATGTTTCTGCCTGGAATCAAGTCAAATCTGTTTTTCGACTTGCCAAGCACTCTTTCATCAATAATAAATGCGCTGAACTATCCAAGTCTAGCTCTTCCCAAGATTTCTGGCATCTAGCCAAAAACCTCTCTAACAACTTTTCTTCCTCGTCTTTCCCTCCCCTTTTCCACTCTGATGGCACAACCATCACTTCTTCCTCTGACAAAGCTGAACTCTTTGCTTAAACTTTTGCCAGAAACTCTACCTTGGATGATTCCGGTGCTATTCCTCCCTCTCCACCCTTCTCTCTCCTACTTATGCCTAATATCCTAATCTCTTCTAAAGATGTACTTTCTACCCTCTCTGGGCTTAATACTAAGAAGGCATACGGTCCGGACGGTGTTCCTCCTGTTGTACTTAAAAACTGTGCTTCCGTCTATGCAAACTCTTTCGTCTCTGTCTCTCCTCTAACATCTTTCCTTCTTGCTGGAAGTTTGCTCTCATTCGACCTGTCCCAAAGAATGGTGACCGCTCTCAACCCTCTATTAATTTATTTTTTTTGTCCAACTACTTCCCTCTCGGGCATAGGCTGAGAGCCTGTACATTCCACCGCTCAACACGGTGAAGCCCGTGAGGTCTTGTTCCAGTCTGGGGAGTGAGACATGTGAAGCATCCATTCATGGCTCGAAGCAGCTCCATCTCTGAAGCGGCTGGTTGCTTCATTCTCATCTCTTGTATCTCTAAAGTTTTTGAAACTATTCTTGCTTCCAAATTTCTTAAGCAATTCTCTTCTCATAATCTGCTCTCAGATCGCCAGTATGGCCTCCTTAAGGGTCGCTCTACTGGTGATCTTCATTCATATCTTACTAACTCTTGGTCGTCCAACTTTCGGGACTTCGGTGAGACTTTTTCTGTTGCAATAGACATATCGAAAGCCTTCGATAGAGTCTGGCACAAATCTTTAATTTCCAAACTGCCCTCCTTCGGTTTCTATCCCTCCATCTGTGCCTTTGTCTCTAATTTCCTTTCCAGCCGTTCCATAGCTGCGGTTGTGGACGGCCATCGCTCAATTCCTCATCCTATCAACTCCGGTGTTCCTCAGGGCTCTGTCCTATCTCCTATTCTCTTTCAAATTTTCATAAATGATCTTCTCAAGTGTTCATCTAGTCCCATCCATTCATATGCAGAGGACTCTACTTTACACCACTCAATTAGTTTTCCAGAACGCCCCAGCCAGCAGTCCCTCAAAAGTAAACGTAATGAAGCCATACATTTTTTATCATCTGATCTAGCTACTATTTCCAATTGGGGTAGAGAAAACCTTGTTACATTTAATGCTTCCAAAACTCAATTTGTCCATCTTACTACCCATCAGGAACCTCCAGAGGACTATCCCTTATTCTTCAACAATACAAAAATCAACCCTTCATCTTCCCTCAATGTTCTCGGTGTCTCTTTTTCTTTTGCTCTCAGTTGGAAAGACCATATTACCAGTCTCGCTGAGGCAGCCTCCCAGAAGCTGGGTGTGCTCAACCGCCTCAAGGGATTCTTTACCCCTGCGCAGCTACTTGCTCTGTACAGGGGCACAGTGCGTCCTTGTATGGAGTATTGTTCATATGTGTGGGGAGGATCCTCTCACACCGCACTCCTAGATAAAGTAGAAAGGAAAGCTTTTCGTATCATTAACTCCCGTCCACTCACCAATTCTCTGCAATCTCTCTCTCTTCACCGCAATGTTGCATCTCTCTCACTATTCTATCGCTACTACAATAATCAGTGTTCCTCGGAGCTTTCCCAGTGTATACCACCTCCTCTACGGAGGGTACGTGGTACCCGCCTTGCAACACAATCCCACCCCTACTCTGTGCAACTCTCCAACCCAAGAGTGAAACGCTATTCTCAGACTTTCTTCTATTCAACTGCTGAGCTCTGGAACTCTCTCCCAGAATCAGTCTTTCCCTCTTCCTATTACTTAAATTACTTTAAACTCCGTGTGTCCAGGCATTTTAGCTCTAACGTCCCTTGATTTCGGCCCTGTCACTCTTTGAAATCTGGGGGAGGCACTCGCTGCAGGCAGTTATGCCTTTTGTCTCCCTTATTCACTTAGAACAAAAAAAATATATATACTGTATATATATATATATATATATATATATATATATATATATATATATACTGTATATATACTGTATATGTATATAAAGTATATATATACAGTATATATATATATATATATACACTATATATATATATATATATATATATATATGTATATATACAGTATATATATAATATATATATATATATATATATATATATATATATATATATATATATATATTTATATTTATACGGTATATATACAGTATATATATAATTATAGTATGTATAAACTCATACGCACACATATACATAGCCTACATACATATACCAAAACACAAATACATTTAAACACATAAACACACACACACATACACATATATAGACACCCACACACGCACACACACACAGACGTACACACATATACAGACACACTCATTTAGATGCACAAGTACCAGAAAGAGATCCATCAACACAGACTTTATGAATAATATTATCACCTCCTTCTCCACAACTTCCTTCACAGTTTTCATCAACCTAATGTGTTTTCCAAAAGAAGGAGACATTGCTGCTTCACTTTCCTGATAATAAGTTAGTGTTTTTTCGTATGAAAACGTTAAGCAAAACGTTTGAAACTTTATCTATAATTTAGCAAAAGTTAATACATTTATTGCCAGTTAACCGTATTTAGTTTGAGGGAGGTCTTTTTGGATCCTCCCTTGTTTCGCCCCAAAACTTGGAGATTATAAGACGTTTCACTCAATTTGTTTGGCGATAATTAGATGCTTCACCCAAAGAATTATCACAATGAAATTTGACCGATAATGAAAGATTTAATCGTTCATCGGAGTTTAACTAGTAATATTTGTGTTGTATGCTCAGCGACTATATATTGGTATCCATCTACAATAAATGCATTTACTATAAATCATTATACATCAGCAGAAAGAAGAAAGGCCAATCTAGAATATTACCATAGGAAAACCCACAAAACAATAAATGATCATAGTTAAAATTGGTTCTGACTAAAAAAATATCCGAAAGCAACTTCTTATATAAATAAAACATTCAGTGACGACCATAGGTTTATATATACGAAATAAAAAGTATTTTATGTGATCTTTCCAATGGTGAAATTAGAGTATTTATTACAATAAAATTATAAAAAGTAAACCCGCAAGGTTGGCGGATTATATATTTTTCAGTTTATTTGTTTATTGTGCCGTTTATTGCTGTGAATTATAGTATTACATACAGCTCATTGCATGAGGATTTTGTTTTACAAACATCCTATACCTGATATTTATTTGTCTACGAACGTTTATAAAAACGCATTATTTTACTCAACACTTGTAACACCCATAATCGCTTACAAAATGATATTGGTTTTACAATACACTAATATTATAAAACATATTTATGAAAAAGAAGCCCATGTATAATATACAACACTATCATAATATATTTTACATAAACTTATCAGCCTCAGCAAGTTTTCTAGATGCACATATCGTTCGTCTTTGAAACCAAAGAGAGGGAGAATAGGGTGTTGACAAACGTATTTGTATGCGAATGAATTACCTTCGGTTCTGACAGAATATGTTATATATACCATATAAAGCATTATATCGTCTCCATGTGCATTTATTTTACTTATATGATAAACATATGAACATTGAAGAGTGCTAGAAGAAGTGAGAAAAGCAAATGGGGGGTAAAAAACTTATATTTTCGCAGTCCGATCGTATTCTGGGTCGGCCGGGCGAGACACATACATCCTCCCTTAGCAACATCTAAGCAACTGAGCGGCCCGAGATAGATCTAGAGGGTCTCTAAATGACTTAACCCTGCCTCCCAGCTTGGCTGACGATAACTTGTGCGGAAAATAGCAGATTAATGAAGGAAATAACAGGAAAAATGGCCGATAATTGAGGAGCGGGGAAGAGGGGGGCAAAAACTGGGAAAGCGGGGGGGGGGGGGGATTGAGACACATGTGGATAAGTGGTAGGTAGTACTAGAGAGGAATTATCTCACCTAATGACATATTCCTTTGTTTTGAGAGTCTCCAGACCATTTTGGAAGTGTTTTTCATGGTCTTGCTTCCGTGAGGCCTATCGCATACACTATACAGACACCTCTGTGAGACATATAGCACTTGCTGGGTTTAGTGTGACGCAGCGCACTTCCTCGCTTTTCGCCTCTGAACACACTGAGAGCTCGAGTCAGTATTGAATTTCTTGCAGTGACAATAGGTTACACAGCGTTACCAATACATTTGCTATTGTCTTCACATCCATCGCTATTCGTAGCAGAAATTTTATGCGGATCGAGTTATATTTTTTTACCAAAATTCTGAATGCTTAGGAACGCAATTTGCGTGACTGATAATTTTGATCAAAACTTCCAAATTACATGAATTGTGTGAGTGATCATCAAGCATTTAAACAAAATATCATAACCCACAAGACTTTGGACCATATGAACGTATTTCTAACAACATCCATATGAGAGAAGTAAACTTAATACATTAGTCGTGTTCAACTAATAATATTCACTTTATGAGGCAGCCTTCCCGAATAGTGTGGGGGTTATAATATTTATGTTTATCAATCTAATATAGTTTTTCTTTGAATCTTTTCCTCTGTATCTTATTGACGAGCAGCTCATCTGTAATAGTAGTAGTCGTTCCCTAAGCTGCCTGGCCGAACAGCCTCGAGGAAGATGTTGTGGTGGATTGTATGTACGCTATGTGCACATGTCAGCTTAGCTTACAAATCGCACACACGAAAGAACAAACACGTTCAAATTTAATTACTCAATTAATTACATGTAACAGCTAATCAAAGTACACACACATACACAAACACACACACTCACACACACACTTAATATATAAGATGGCCTTACCCTTTACATTTCATTATACTCAGCATGACGACAACACTATCCCTTAATTAAGCCAGCAGGGGCTGTGCTGGAAATACAAGATGAGATAGATAGATAGAGAGAGGGTGGAGGTATATATGTATATATATACTGTATATATATATATATATATATATATATATATATATATATATATATATATACAGTATATATATATATGTATGGAGGTGAAATCACAAAGACGTGTGATCAAATTATGTACTAAAACTCGCTGGGAAAATTGAAACAATGGAACACCAAGCTTTCGTCTATTCTCTCAAGAAATCATCAGAGTAATACGATTATCCTGAAGATGTCATAAGATAATAGACGAAAACTTGGTGTTTCATTGTTTCAATTTTCCTAGCGAGTTTTACTATATATATAATTATATATATATATATATATATATATATATACAGGGTGTCCCAGGAGGAAAGGATATAACTTTGGGAAATGATAAAACAAGGTATTCTAAGCATAAAATGTTCTATACAAACAAATCCAAATAGCAACCGTTTGAAAAATATTGAAGGTTTAATTTAGTGTCCTCCCCCGCATCACTGTAATGGACTCTTCCATGTCAAATAGTTTCCAACTGGTGCAAAGTGAGCTAATATGTCTATAATCATTTTGCAACTTACGGAATTACAGTATCTTTATAATAACATGGTAAGATAATTACAGAAAGATGGAGGTGTGGTAGGCACTAGGACAGCTAGGCCACCCTTATGGGGAATTACTGAAGAAAATACCCTTTTCAACATGCAATATCTCTATACCGGTCGAGATTTGGAATATTTGTTATAGAACAATTTAGGCTTAGAATGCCTTGTTCTATCACATCCCAAAGTTATGCCCTTTCCTCCTGAGACACCCTGTATATACTGTACATATATATATATTTACATATATACCGGTATATAAATATATATATATATATATATATATATATATATATATATATATATATATATATACCGGTATATGTATATATATATATATATACTGTATATATATATATATATATATATATATATATATATATATATATAGATATAATGAGTCTTGAATAGTTATATACAAGATTGGCACTCAGCCGACCGCATACCTCCGCCAACGCTGGCTTGGTCACAAAATATACTAAAATGCATAACAATGACACTAGTGTGACCTAACTTAAGAAATTGATTATCCATGGATCGCCTCCTTATATTAATACATTTTTCGTTGGTTCACAACCTATCTGCCCACCAAATTTCGTGAAGATTAATAAATAACATTGGGAGATATCTTACTTACAGACAAACAAACGTATTATATATGATTAATAAATATGTATATGATCCATAAATAGCTATGCTGAATGAATATGTATATATATAATTAAACCAAATCACTTCATCTCTGGCGCATATCCTGTTTATTCACCAAATTTCGTGAAGATCAGTAAATAACTTTGCACGATATCTTGTTTACGGATAAATAAACAAACCCGACAGACAAACAAACAGAGGTGGTGGTAATAAGAAACTAATTGCTGAAGTGACCACCGAAGTTGACCGAACATTACTGGCTACATTACTGTAAGACTCTATTACTCTCTCTCTCTCTCTCTCTCTCTTATATACTGTATATACAGTATATATATATATATATATATATATATATATATATATATATATATACAGTATATATATATATATATATATAATATATATAAAACATGAAAACTATTGATTCTTGTGGTAAAAATATATGCGAATATGCTTCCACACAAAAGGTGTGTAGAAAAGGGTAGGTTCACTGCACAAAGTTTAAAAATGTTTAGTGCTAAAATTAAATTGCATCTAAAATATATTGCATGCACAAAATAAGGGTTTAACAAGTATGTTCGAGTATCTTATAAGAAGGCTCGGACTGTTGTGTACATATTTAATAATGTTTATGTAAAAGTGTTAAAATGCATTTCTCTACTTTCGTAGATCTTCAGTTATTATAACAATTTGCAAGAGTGGCTGGCTCCAGAGTCAGGTATTTGTTCTGTACTCTTCTGTAGATTTCCAGTGCCTGGAAGTGCCTATATCTTGAGCCACAGACCATTTACATTTTTCCCACAAAGTTTGTTTCTCTGCACTATATATCTCTTTTCTGTATTTATTTTCCATTGGTGATCGCGGGGTTTTCGCCCTTTTTCTTTGCATTTGTTTTAACACCAATGAAGTAGTGCAAGAAATTGAACGTGTACTTATATTCTGATTTTTTTTAATTTTGTGTTCAAAATGCATAACTTACATGAGGATTCTTCCCCTGCATCAGAACAAGGCCCCAATGATTCGGTATTTTGTCTTAAACAAATATTTGAGAAACTTGAAGAAATCAGCAACCACCAGACGCAATTAATTAGATGCTTTAAGGAAGAACCCCATAAAACAAGCAATGCAAAAACTGTCAGGAGCAATATTAACCAAGCACCTAGTACTGTTGAGGACGCAGCTGAACTTTTCATAGAGACTGAACAGGTATGTTGGTCCAACATAATCAATAGGAGAAAAATAGCATATTATAAAACAATTCGGTGCAATGGTATCAAGAACATCTACAAAGATTTCTTGAACCAGGAACCCCCCTATATTCCATACAGATTTCGTGAGAAGAAATTCCCTGGCCAATCTGAGAATCAAACCACACGCATGAAACAGTTAGAGGCAACAAAGTTACAGCTCGAAAAGGAGCGACTGGAGGAGGATGAAAAAAAAATATATATCTATTTTGGATGCATGTGAAACTGAGATGAATAGTCTCATACAAAAACACAGCACCCCTGAAGTGAGACAGAAACTGACTGAAATGTTCATCAAAGAAATAAACCATGAGCAACAAAAATCTGAAGCAATCTGGGCCAAACAAAAAGGACTCGTTCTCCCTCGAAACTGAGAAGGAACACGATGAACAGTCCCAACCACCGCATCGAGAACCTAGAACAAATCAAAACTACCCTAGACAGAATAGACCATACAACTCGCATCACAATGGTAACCAGAATCATCAGAGACAAAGAACATACAACTCTCGATATAATGGGAACCAGAACTACCCTAGACAAAGAACTAACAACTCTCAATGGAACACTCGGCATTATCAAAGGCAGCAAACCTATGACTCTCAAAGGACGAATACCAATAATGTAGATTGGAGTAAAATCGGAGAAATCCTTATGAACCTCGCAAACACAAACATTGACTCATCTAATAACCCTAGGCAGAATGATCACCTTGACAGCCAAAACCAGTTTTTTCAAAGGAACCGCAATTGGAGGACAAATCCGAACTAAAGGTAAAAACTAAAATAGTAAACCTATCGTCCCACATCCTCACAAAACAGGAAACTGCAACCCTCTCAAAAGGCCTAAAATTCTGCCCTACTCCCCTTACCAATAATACACAGGAGCTGACGCATGATATCAATAGTTTTTGCAGGAATTTATGTTTGAGGGAGTTCTTTAATGAAAGCGAATGTGTGGATGAATCAATAGTTACTCAAAAGTCCTCTTGGGAACCTGAAAATGGTAGAAATGACACTTTAGATATAGCTATCGATTTCTTGAAACACCAACCACCACCAGTAAAACATAAATCAAAGTCAAACATTTCCAAATTAGAGAGGAATGCGGTCACTAATTTGAATAATAATAACCAAATAGTAATAAAGGAGGCTGACAAAGGTTCGAGTGTTGTTATCATGAATGAGAAATTTTATGAAGACAAATTTCTAGAATTGCTTAACGATAATTGCACAGCAAAATTGATTTAAAATTAATAAATAAAATACAGAAATTAACTTCAAAATATAAAAACCAACTAACGCATAAAGAGACCTCTTATATTACTAACTTTGATTATAAAACCAGTCAATTTTATGGCCTTCCCAAAATACATAAATCTGAAAAAATAAATAACGAAATTTTAAAGCATAATGCCATCAGTGTATCCATAGAAGATCCTGCAGACTTAAAACTGAGACCCATAGTAGCAGGGCCAGCATGTCCCACACACCGTCTAAGTCATGTTCTAGACTTATTATTACAGCCATTTGTAGGAAATATTGACTCATATGTTAAAGACTCTGTAGACTTATTAAATAAACTACCTACCACTCTAAATAAGAACGAAATTTTCATAACATTCGATGTAGTCAGTCTCTATAGTAATATTGAGCATAATTTGGGCTTAAGTGCACTTGAATACTGGCTTGCAAAATACCCTGAACACTTACATGACCGTTTCAGCCCTGAGTTTATTATAGAAGGATGCAAACTAATCCTAGAGAATAACTCTTTTCAATTCAACTCTACCAATTACAAGCAAATACTTGGCACGGAAATGGGAACAAAATTTGCTCCCGCATATGCTACATTAGCATTAGGTTTCTTGGAATAAAAACTCTTTCAAAACTTGAGCAACAAATTCCCTGTAAATATTATCACTGACATAAAGAAAAAATACTTTAGATATCTCGATGATATCTTATGTATATGGAATGTTGAAAGGGGAGATATTTCATCTTTTGAGGCAGAATTGCAAGTCTTGGATGACCGCCTAGCTTTTAAATGCGATCAATTTGGCAATGAGGTGACCTTCTTAGACCTAAAAATAATTAAAGAGGATAATTTAATTCATACAGATATTTTCTATAAACCCACGGATTCGAACCAATATCTTGACTTTCACTCTAGTCATCCCCGGCATATTAAAACAAATATACCGTTCAATTTAGCAAGACGAATTTGCACTGTAGTCTCAAAACCCCAATGGAAAAACATTCGCCTAAATGAACTTTCACAATTCTTAAAACAATGTAACTATCCAAACTTTTTAATTCAAAACGGCATTAAGAAGGCTTCGGAAATCCCTACAGATCAACTCAGAAATAAGAATAAAGACGGTAAGAGTAGTGATAATATATGCTGCATTTCAACGTTCAATCCGAACTATGAAGATCATTCGGAAACTGTAAATCAAACCTTTAATTTCCTAAAAAAGTGCCCTGCGACTAAAAATCTTTACAAAAATTCTAACCTAATAAAATCAGAGACAGCCACCAAATCTTAAAAATCTTTTAACCAATGCAACATTTTCAAAAACAGAATTTTTTTCTGTTAAGATGTGCAAAAATAAAAGATGTCAAATATGCCAAATTATAATTGAGGGCGACTCTTTTAAGTTTAATGACTCAACGTTCAGAATAAATGAAAACATGGACTGCAATACTCGAAACTGTATATACGTCATAAGGTGTGACGGATGTGGAAAATTATACATTGGGGAGACGTCAAACTTTAGATTACGAACAAACTTACATAAAACCATGTAAACAAATGTGAAGGCCTGTATGTAAGCAAACATATATCTCTTTTCTGCAAAAATAGTAAATTACCCTTCAAAATAATGCCCTTCTATAAAGTAAAAAAATATGATGAGAAAATAAGAAAGGAGAAAGAACAATATTTCATAAATAAATTGAAACCAGAGTTGAATAAATAAATAATTCGCCTCATGTCTGTCTCAAGAAATGATTTCTTCGCGGGTTCAAACCATTGAGTCTCGCTTGGATATAAGAACATAAGAACATAAGAAAATGGGAGTCTGCAGAAAGCCGATTGGCCTAAGCAAGGCAGATCCCTGTCCCACACAACCCCAATTACAAAGCCCAATTATAGGCTCAACACTCTAATACCCTGAGGATCATCTTACCAAACCGGTTAGAGATTAACGCAGGATTACGGGGGTCTGCAGAGCGCTGATTGGCCCAACCCGGCTGATCCCCCTTCACACCCAACCCTTCTCGTCCATATGCTTATCCAATTTTTTCTTAAAGCTCCCTATCGTTCTTGATCCCACTATATCACTTGTTAGCCTATTCCACCCATCTACAACTCTGTTACCAAACCAATATTTGCCTATATCTTTTCTGAAACGAAATTTATCTAATTTAAAACCATTGGTACGAGTTCTTTCGCTATCACTGAGCTTTAGTACATTTGTCATGTCCCCTTTGTTAATCCCACTAACCCACTTGAACACCTCTATCATATCCCCTCTAACTCTGCGTCTCTCTAACGAATGTAAACCTAATTTCTTCAACCTTTCTTCATACGGAAAATTTCTAATATTATGGATCATTTTTGTCATTCTACGCTGAATTCTCTCCAATGAATCTATGTCCATTCTGTAATAAGGACACCAAAATTGGACAGCATAATCCATATGGGGTCTCACTAATGACAAGTAAAGTTTTAAGATAACATCAGCAGTTCTGTTACTCACACTCCTAGAGATGAACCCGAGAATCCTGTTTGCCTTATTACGAACGCTTATACACTGTTTTCTAGGCTTCAAATCATTGCTAACAAACACACCTAGATCTTTCTCGCAGTCTGAATTTTCTAATTCTAAATTAGCTAGTTTATATTTAACATTTGTTTGCATCTTCCCTATCTTTAATACCTTGCATTTGTCAATGTTAAACTTCATCTGCCAATTTACTGACCATTCATGTAAGGTATCTAGATCCCTTTGGAGGCACTCTATATCGCTATCTGAATCAATTGATCTCCCCATTTTAGTATCGTCTGCGAATTTACTTATCCTACTAGTTATACCTAAATCTAGGTCATTTATGTATATAAGAAACAACAGGGGACCTAATACCGATCCCTGGGGACACCACTTTTGACTGCTCCCCACTCTGACTTGGTACCATTTATGCTGACTCTCTGTTTCCTACCAATTAGCCATGACCTAATCCATCCCAACAACGACCCTCCTATTCCATGTGCCTCAACCTTTCTCATCAATCTCTCATGAGGGACTCTGTCGAAAGCTTTACTGAAATCTAAATATATAATATCATATGACTTGTCACTATCTACTGCTTCATATACCTCTGAGAAAAAGCTAAGCAAATTAGTAAGGCAAGAACGTCCCTGAGTGAATCCATGCTGAGAAGAATTTATTAAGTTAAATTTTACTAAGTGGCTTCTAATTTTCCTAGCAATAATAGACTCTAGCAACTTTCCTATGATTGATGTGAGACTAATGGGACGGTAATTGGATGCTATCGATTTATCACCTTTTTTGAAGATCGGAACTACATTTGCAAGCTTCCAAGCTTCTGGAACTAAACCTGTTTCTAATGACTTGTTAAATATAAATGCTAATGGACTACTTAACTCATCTCTGCATTCTTTTAATACTCTAGCATATACCTCGTCAGGACCAGGCGATTTTTGAGGTTTCAGTCTGTCAATTTCCTTAAGCACATCATTTCTACTTATACTAACTGTACTTAACATATTTTCTATACTATCACTATATACCATATTGACTTCTGGAATCTGTGCCAAATTTTCATTAGTGAAAACGGAAAGAAACTGACTATTTAATGTACTGCACATTTCTAAATCATTTTCTGTTATTTCTCCTATTGAAGTTTTTAGGGGACCTATTTCATCTCTAACTTTAGATTTATATAGTTGGTAAAAAGCTTTAGGGTTATTTTTTGAGTCGCTGGCTATCCTTATTTCATAATTTCTTTTTGCTTTCCTGATTTCCTTTTTGACCTGTCTTGATAGAGTCTGATAGTATATATGTAAATGATTTTCACCTTTCTTTATTTTTCGATATATTCCTTTCTTTTTTCCTATAAGATCTATTAGCTTATTAGTCATCCATTTTGGTTGGTTCTGCGTCGATCTAAATCTTCTTTTAGGGATATATTTATTTTGAGCATTGTGGAGTGAAGCAATAAACTGGTTATATGTAGGTGGCAAATTTAACTCTGGCATATCCTGACTTAATCGCTTAACAATAGGGTCCACCCTTAAGTCTCTTCTTAGCCCACCATAATCGGCTTTTCTGAAATCTGGGATAAGTGTCGTATTCTCTTTAACATTCCCTGTCCATTGTATATTAAAATAAATAGATTTATGATCGCTATTTCCTAGGTGGTCACCAATCTCTACATTATTTATCATATGTTCATTGTTACTGAAAACTAAATCAAGAATATTAATACCTCTAGTCGGCGTATCTATGAATTGAAATACAAAACTATCTTGTACTACCTCTATAAACTCTACTGAATCGGAGTCGCCTATTTGGTGCTGCCAATCAATGTTCGGAAAATTAAAATCCCCCATAATGCACACATTGCTAAACCTTGATGCTATTTTAATTTCCTCCCATAACGATTTTCCGCCATTTCTACTCATATTAGGCGGTCTATATATAACTCCAATAACTATGGTCTCACTACCTTCGTTAACTTCTACCCAAACACTTTCATTATCATTATTTAGTCTAATACCTGATTTAATACAGCTTTTTAGTGTACTCCTGACAAACACTGCTATACCCCCGCCCCTCCTACTTGTTCGGTCATATTTAAACAAACTATATCCTGGAATATCAAATTCTGCTAAAAAATGTCTAGATTCTGTATTAATCCACGTTTCAGTTAGCGCTATTATGTCTATATTTTCTGTGCTAACGAGTGCTCTAAGTTCGTTCATTTTGTTACATAAACTCCTACAATTTGTATAATATACCCTCAACCTATTACTTTTATTTGCAACTAATTTTCTATTGTGTTTAGCTAACTTATTATTTCCTGTTGAACTACTAGCTCTAGACGGAAATTCTACTCTATCAGTATTCTCATCTTTACTATCAGTTACATGTGTAGTGTTATCGATACTACTATTACACATCACTATATCCGCACTATCTTGACTGATTATTTCTATTTTACTCACTGGTTTGTCACATGAAGTACCTGCTCCATATGGAGACAGTATTTTACTTACACACCCAGGTTTTTTTAACGAAACCCCGCAACAATCTTGTCGAGTGAGCTGGCCAAGGTCGAAACTCCTAGTCGAGAGAGATGTACTCCATCCTGGGCATACAGTTCATCCTTACCATAAAAGAGGGACCAGTTATCCAGGAATGGAATAGTATTTGCCTTACAATACTTCTCCAGCCGGCTATTTACACCAATAGCCCTGGAGGACCATTCCTTCCTTACCCCTCTTCTAGGCAGGATACTGTTTACCACAGGAACTCCACCTTTTTCCTTGATCCTCTCCAACATTTCCTGATACTTGGAGAGCAACTCCTCAGTCCTGCATCTCCATATGTCGTTGCTCCCTGCGTTGAGGAAGATGATGGGGTCCTCCCCACTCACTTCCATGACAGCATCTATCTTCTCAGCCACCCTCCCGACTCCGGCACCAGGCACGCAGACAACTTTACCAACCTGAGTGTTTGTTGCCCTGCCAAGGTATCTAACCAATGAATCACCGACAATGAAAACAGACTTAGCTTTTTCCTTTTGTCGGCGTGTAGCAGCAGTTGTTGCAGCCACAGCAGCAGACTTCCCCCCCTCCCCTCTCACTGCCTCGATGATCGCCACTTCATCGCCATCACTCTCATCAGCCAAGGTGCTGAAGTTGTTGTGGGTCTTGACTGGCTGCCTTTTCAGCTTGCAGGCCGTTGCACTAGTTGACACCACTTTCCAAGGGGCTTCACGATCCCTGGGAACACTTCCGGTAGCCTCACACTTCTTCTCCGCCATAGCTAGTCTCAAGGCCAAATTTTCATCTTTGAGACACTGAATCTCCTGCTCCACACTCTCCAGTCTCTCTTGCAAAGCAAGACAAAGCTGGAGAGATATCTGGTTAATATCCTTCCAAGATAAAAGAGGGCGGTAGTATATCATTAATCTCAGCAGTGGGGACTTTTGCCTCGGTCCCTCAGTCCTGTCTTAGACACCACATAGTAAACACTAGCCACTGAGGATCCACGACAGTGGAGAAATGCATTTGGCATAATTTGAACATAATTTATTTATTTCTTCCTATTGTCTTTGCAAATATCTTATTGGCATATTTTTAACATATATTGTCCATTTTCTTGACATATTTTTTTTTTTATAATTGATTAAGCATATGGCATGAATAAATTTGTTATCCTTTTTAAGTAGACTCCGCATAATTGAGCTTCGATCTTTTATTTACATAAAGAACGAAGACATCTTGAGTCACAAATATTTGTAATTACCTGCAACAAAGTGCAGCATACTTTTTAAACTATTAAACATTTTGCATGAATAAATGTTTTAAATGTTTATGTACAGCCAGCATAAGTTGAGCTTAGTTGTATAATTGCATTCCTGATTTGGCATAAAGAACGTCTAATAAGACATCTTGAGCCACAGACATTTTAATTTTCGCAACAATACGCAGCATACTTGAGCTCAGTCTTTTATGTTCATTTTGTATTTGGCATCAAGCATATCTAAAACTATATCTTGAGCCACAGACCATTTATATTTTTCCCACGAAGTTTGTTTCTCTGCACTATATATCTATTTTCTGTATATATAATTATTATTATTATTATATATATATATATATATATATATATATATATATTGTTACGAATCTGGACCTCAATTGCTTAGAGACGGTATACAAAAATAATTACTAATGCAAATGCACCTTGTCTCTCTACCAAACAACACCACGACGCAACAGGTAAGAGCACTATGAACGCTTCCAGGCTCTTCTCAGGGCTTAAGGTGCACACTGCCCTGCTCCTATTCTGAATAATAAGTAGAACAGAAATACTCATGTAACTTACTAGCTACGAGAACTCGAAACCAACACCGGGATTAGCAATGCTGGGTTGGATAATCAAAACAGTTAAATACATAGGCTACCAGCAGACATCAAAGAAAAAGAGTGCAGGTGTACTTCGAGCATAACAGGCTATGCGCACCCTCGACAGTACTAAACCGTGCGACACCAATAAATTGGCACATTCGTGACATGTCTCAACACCTTTCATGAACAATCGTTTGACTCTCAAGGCCTCGCAAGGGCCTCCGCAAATGTTCGCACAGTTCAAAATATTGGACGAGGACTCACGAGGATTGGTTACCCTCGCAAGCATCGTCGAGCATCGCCGAAGGTATCTGCGATCATCTGCGATATCGGCGAGACATCGCGGAGGGTTTCGCATAAAAAAACCTTTGCAACGCTGCATGGATGCTCACCGATGCTCTGCTCACCGATGCTCTCAGATGTTCCGAGAACATCGACGATGCCAAAGAGCACCTTCGGCGAGGTGGGAGAGAAAGAAAAAAAAACGAGGAGGGAGAGAAAGAGAAAACAGCGAGGTGGGCTCAATGTTTACTTATGGCTTAGCCTAATTGAGCCCACCTTGCTGTTTTCTCTTTCTATCCCTCCTCGTTTTTTTTTTTTTTCTCTCCCTCTCTCTTTGCCTATAATCCATTCGGCCCCGTTCAGCCTACTGTTTTAAGACGTTTACCCCCATCCAGGTTTCAATATTTTCCTGGTAACGGGTAGCGAGCCAACATATATATTTTTTTGTTTTTGGGTCGTTTTTCTGGTCCCCTTTCTTCCTCATGGTTAACCCCATTAGTTTTCATATTTGGGGGATGGTGGGGGGAAGGTAGAAAGGTAATTGACTGTGTTACAAATATGAAGCGGATTGGTGAGGTAGTTTCGCCACCATGGATTTTCCTTTTTTTCCTTTTCTTCGTACGGATACGCTGGAAGTGGGTGGTGGGAGGGAGGTGGGGGTGTGGTGGGGGGACGACAGAAGGGTAGGGGACTTGTCACACAAATATGGAACCGATTGGTTCAGTCGTTTCGCCGCCACATATTTTCCTTTTTTTTTCTTTGTGAGGCGACCGATAGTCAGCGAGTGGGTGGAGGGAGGGGGTTGTGTTGGTGGTGGCAAGAAGCCAGAAGGGTAAGGTACATGTGGTAGAAATAATTATGAAAGCCATAGGTGCAGTCGTTTCGCTGCTACAATTTTTTTTCGGCGAGTCCGTATATATACGGACCTGGCACTGGGCGTGACAAGACCCTAGTCCGTATATATACGGACCTGGCACTCTGGGGGTTTTAAGACATTTACCCCCATCCAGGTTTCAATACGCCGAACCATCGCTTGAATCGCCGAAGACATCGCAGAACATACGGCGAGTTTTCTTTCATCCTCGCATGATTTCGCAAGATATTTTTGAAAATGTGACATGCCTCGCAGAGGTCATCGGCGAAACATCGCTCACTTCGCCGATAACGTCGTAGAAGGTCGGCGATAGCGTCGCCGACATCGGCGACATCTTCGCTGAGTATAATTTGTCATCTGTTTGTAACGGTCAAAATCGTGAACGTCGCACGTATTCTTGCGAATTTGACAAAACTAAGTCATCGGCGACAAAAATCGTAACTTGTCTCACCAGTCGGAAAGGGGCATTAGAGAGTCCACCTCCCACACTCACTTAACTATGGGGGGGGGGGGGGGGTCCAGACTGAAGCTGGATTCCTAATTACTATTAAACACTCCGCTGCCTCAGTTTGAAACCTGAGATAGGGAACAAACAATCGCTGGGGCAAAACCGTCAAGGTTGCTACCGGATCCTACGCACAAACACGGGGAAAATATGTAGGGGGTATGGATGTGTGTGTGTGTGGACTGTCTATGGGATTAACAGTGATTATTATTATAAACCCTTGTTTAGCGGGGCCCGACTTAAGTCCGTATGGAGAAGAAAGGACAATGTGGCGGGCCCGCCTATAGTCCGTGTGCAATTTTGGCGCAATATTGGCTCTGAGAGAGAGCCGAGCGGTGGGAGGAGCGTAGGTTACCTCATGACCGCTCGCCACGACCGTCGTGGGCCCACTGACATGTACTCCACACTACTCCACCCTCCCTCACTAGCTACACACGTAATTATATAATGAAATGACCGTATTTTAGCGATTTTGCCCTTCGGTTGCACGATCGTTGCAAGACAACCAGTGATCGTAGAAGGATGGTTCTGGTGTCATTGGAAAGCTCAATTTACGCCCTTTAAGGGATACATACTTGTATTACGCTCTGGCTCTTGTTTATGCATGAAAAAGAGCACGGAAACAACGCCATTTATGGTAAAAAAAAACGCTGGGCGGTACATAGAAATTACCGCCTAGGCCGCTCGTTGAGTGTTAACCCGAAAACAGTGAGGGGGGGGTATTGAACTAGCTCCCCATGGGCGAGCATATTGGCTCCATTTAGGCCTATAATCGTCATTTTACAATAAATATCGTTATTACTTATTCATACGAGCCTATTTGACCTTCACTATGAAGTAGTAACCTGTAACAACAATAAAACAAGTGAAAATATAATTTTTCTGGTCAAAATCGCGAATATAGATGGACCAGCCCATTCATGAATTATGGAGAAAATTGAGGCAACCCCTCCCTCCACGAGGCCTCAAGCCACACTGAGCCTACTCATACACACACTCGCTAGGCATGTAAGCACATCCTCCACACAGTTTGCTAATGTTAGCACAAAAATATACCAACGAATTAGGGAATAACGGAAAATAGGTGATAATTGAAGGGGGAGGGGAAAGTGAGGAAGGAGGGGATGTGGAAGAGTGATATGAGGTATATGGAAAAAAGAAAAAAAAAATTGTTTAGTGCTACTGGGGCTGTTTAAATGTTTTTTTTAGGCCTCCCTCTTAATAGCTTTGGCGCCGTCGCCCAGTAAAACCTCTTAAGAGCTTTGCAGCTGTTTACGGGTTAAGGACCCCGGCAAGCCTCCCAAGCTCTCCCTATCACGGATCCCCAAGTAAGACACCGGAGGTACAGGATACAGTATGTATTTAAACTCCACACCCAATTGAACCACCCACTTTGATCATTACCACCAACACTATCAATTTTATCTCAGCCATACAGAATTCCCACTTACAATCACTAAGCACATACACAAGCACATACACACTCACCCACACATACAAACCGCTTCCTCACTCCCACATAGTCAAACACCCAGTGGTAACCTCTCTAGTTACCCCCAACAATAGAAAACTCACACTTACCACTATTACAAACGCATACACAAACACACATACCCTTACTACATACACACGCATACACTTCAGTCTCGACAAGTCTTACCAAAAGAATATACAAGAGCAGTGTGGCAGCGGGGATCACGGCGTCAGGCAAAAGATAGATAGTGTGAGCTGAGTTAGTGCGTATTCTCGTGAATATAATTTGTATATGGGTCAAATAATGTTCAGTGTATCGATTTTTAGTTTGTATATGCGTTTTTCTCCATGCAACAACGTCAGATTTAATGAAAGTGTTATAATTTTTCGTGTTTTTCATAATATAAATTCGTTATTGAACGAAAAACAACGGTATCAAATTGACAACTGCCCGCCATACTCCCCAACCAATTACCCACCAAGTTGTAGTGTTCGGATATGTGGCACAGGCTTTGCCTTTAACATTCCACAATGGGAACAGAGTATCAAATGTGTCAACATCACCATCACCGCGATCGCTAAGTCACTTATAATTTTAATGCTAACCACATTAAAACAGCAACATAACTTTACATAAGTACACATAAGTGCTTGGCATCATTCAGATAATGTTATTAAGAATTCCCGATGCCATTGGTATGTTTGATTTCACAGTATATACATTATATCAGGCAACTGGTGTCTAGCGCACTTATAGCAACATTCGTGTGCTATATATCTAATTAGTCCTCTATCTCCTTAATTAGGCAACTATAGTAAAAATGGTATGTATAAAATAGTATTATATTTAACTCTACAAGTGATCCTGGAAGTTTGTCGGTGGAGTTCAAATACATACTGTATATAAAAAAAACAGAAAGATAATAAATGCTGATCAGAGGAAAAGAATAATTAAAGAATGAATGAATGTCTAGGATTCTCTGTTAATTACGTTACGTTAATACTGTGCAAGGACAAACAAAAGGGGCAGACTGATGGGTCACAAGAGAGAGAGGACACCAACTATCTAGTCTGGCCGCCTACGAGAGAATGATGAGGCCGGGCGTGGCTAGCGGGAGCCAGCCTCAAACTAAGGGGTTGCAATATATCACCACACGATATGATAACACTAAGACACTTTACAAGAATAACTTATACTAACGTATTCCTGTGTTAACATATTGGCTAAAACAGCGTGGCAGATAAAATAAATTATATTTTGATATTGCAACACAACTAAACTTGCAATGGTCACATAATTAAATGAAACTCGTGGTGCTGGCACGATCGCCCCCCCCCCCCCCCCCTCGCGAGACAAGAGCAACATTCCTCCCTCACCCACTTACCTCTAGCTTGCAAATTACAATGTTGCCACTAACTAACAACTTCATATACGAAACTAATAACACTCTATTGGCTAATTCTACACAAATGTTTATTGAGACAAAAATTGCTTAGAGGTACGGTAAAACTAGTCATGTGCAATTGGAAGGGTATCAGAGTGAAACTCACAATACCAGGTCTTTCTAATAGACTTGGCACAGCTGCTTTCATAAAGTCTGGCTCCACTCGAGTCTAGCCACTCCTAAAAGACCCTAAAAGACCCTGGTCATTATGACACCCGCACATGGGGGGGGGGGGGGGGGGGAGTTTTGGAGCTTTGAAACAAAACTTTCATCATTTGTTTACAACTGCAAAATATTTACATTGACAGTCTTTTTTATTTTTACATTTTATAGATTTTGTTTAACATGAGTAAATATGACTTACTTACTAAATAGCCTCGTGCTCTCCTATCACCACTCAGAGGACTCTCGGGACAAAAAGTCTGCCAGGACATTATCTACACCACAGATGTGCCTAACATCGAGATGATATTCTTGCAACTTCAAACTCCAGCGAGTAAGTCTCTGGTTTTTGTCCTTGAGCCTATTAAGAAACTGCAGAGGATGATGGTGAGAGTAGATTCTGAGCACGGGCCCATATGGTGGCAAATAAACAGCGAAATGGTGTAAACTCAAAATAATAGCTAGCAACTCCCTTTTGATCACAGAATAATTATTTTGTGCTCGGTTAAAAATTTTCAAAAAGTAGGAAATGGGGTGCTCAACATCATCTCCGAACTCTTGCATCAACACAGAGCCGGCACCCACATCGCTCGCATCTACTGCCAAGACGAAATGCCTGTTGAAATCTGGGGCACGTAATATAGGATGGCAACAGAGGAGGCTTTTGACATCTTTGAAAGCCTGCCCACACTCTGTTGTCCATTTAAATGGTTTGTTCTTTTGTAACAAATTTGTCAATGGGGCAAGCACGGTGAAATATCCTTTGATGAACTGGCGATAATAGCCTATCATGCCAAGGAAACGTTGCACGGCTTTCATATTATGAGGTGCTCGGAAACTCTGGATAGCCTCCACCTTCGCCTGAGGAGAACAGACCTGGCCGTGGCCAACAACATAACCTAGATATTGCACCCGAGCCTTCACAAACTCTCACTTTGCCAGGTTGACCACTAAACCAGCCTCAGACAACTTCCGGAAAAGCTCACCCACACTGGCCAAATGGTCGGTCCAATTTGTGTCATAAACAAAAACATCATCTATGTAGACTAACAACAACATCATCTATGTAGACTAAACAATTGGGGACATCATGCACAACCCTGTCCATTAACCGCTGAAATGTGGCGGGAGCATTCTTCAAGCCGTATGGCATTACCTGGCACTGATACACTCCTCCACCCACCACAAAACTAGCGATTTTCTTGGCACGTTCGGTTAGTGGGACTTGCCAATAGCCTTTAACTAAGTCCACTTGTGTGATGAACGTGGCTGCCCCAATCTTGTCTACTGAGTCATCAACTCTCGGTAAAGGGTAGGTATCTGTCTTGGAGAGTAAATTTACTTTGCGAAAATCGACACAGAAGCGGATCTTACCATCAGGCTTAGGCTGCAAAGTTACTGGGCTTGACCACTCACTCCAGCCTTTCTTGATGAGGCCCTTGTCAACCATATACCTCAGCTCAGTGTCAAGAGCGAGCTGCTTCTGTGGATTAACTCTATAAGGTGGTAATTTCATAGGCTTATTCTCTCCCACATCGATGTCATGCACCGCAAAGATGTCAAACCTGGTGCATCCCCGAACACGTGTGGATAAGCCCACAAGTTAGTAAACATCTTCTCAACCCTCTCCGGAGGAAAATGGGTCAATTTCTCCCACAGGGCCAGGTACCCGTTCTCGGCCCATGTCCCAGCCGGCACAGCCTCACCTGGGAAAAGCTCCCTCTCCTCCTCCTGCTCCTCCTTCATGCCTCCTACAACCAGGACAGGGCAACGAGACACGGCATCCTGGTCCCTGGGACCGGAGAATTGGGGAGAGTGCAGAGGGGGGTTGAGAGGCACTGCAGGAGCCTTGCCTGGCGTTCCCACAGTGCATGAAGCGGTAGCCCCGGGACCCGGGTTATCCAACCACCATCCACCAGGCCCGGGCTCACCCTGCACCTCTGACTCCAACTCTCCAGTCAATAACATAGGCAAGAAATTGACCGTATCTGACTCAACTTTCTCTACTGACCCGTTCTGAGCGGATACAGTAACACAAACTGCCTCAGACAACTCCCCGTTAACACCAGCAGGTGACTAATTGGCGCCCAGGCAACTCTCTCGGCTAACCCCTTTAGGTGACATAGCCTGTGTGCCCGCCGCACGATAGTACCTCTTCAACATGTTAATATGGCAGAGCTGATGGGTCTTACGTCTGTCTGGAGTATGTTACGACCGGGGCTACGAATAAAACAAGGGCACTTAATGATTGGCCTAGTAATAGGGCACTATGCAACAACGGTACGCTAGATCCAAAACCTCGAACTTATATGCCGGCGAACAAAAACACCTATACCCTCCAGAGTTAATCTGCGATAACGGGGTATCCTTAACTGGGCATAAATTTATTCTACTTCAGGCTCACCCACACTGGTATAGCCTGATAACAAACAAGATGCAAGTTACGTTAAAATGCATAAAAAGGAATCTATGGAAAGATCAATTAAATCACTGCAAGATTTAATACAATAAAAAGATGCTTCAATATAGTTACTCTAAACAACAATGAACTCTTCACTCCTATCTGAAAGAAAGTGAAGTATAGTCCTACAGCATAGGCCTGGAAACTTCTGAAGAAAGTCTGATGCTCATAAGATGCTTGTATCTTAAATTATATAAAGGCAGGAGGCAGGACACCACACGTGTAGACTGAATACACTAAAAGATAGGACATATAATGTTAACTGACACGAGAATACTATAAATGCGCAACGGTAGCAATGTTCGACACTAAAAGAAGTACTTCCTCATCAACGAAACAGTCTGCTATGGTTGTGCAACTCAACAACAACCTAGACTAATAAATGCTGTGAATAATAATGCGTACATATCAAGAGCTTATATTAAATACTAATAAGTGTCTACTGGATTAATAATGTCTAGCTGGAATACTCTAGGTAAGGAACTGTGGTTGAGCAAGACAGGGTCGTAGCCTAGCGATGTCCTTAAGACTGCATCCTTTAAGTTACGTTAATTGACTAGGGTGCTCTCTTGATAGATCCAGATCACAAGTATCTGGTTCTATCCTGGCTACCCTCTAAAGACAAGCAAAGAGGCAGCAAAGTGTGGAACTGGAACAGGCTTAAACCTTCAGTCAACACAATGCTGCACTCGTAAAGAACGCAAGCGAAAACACAACACAGGCTACCACAGGACCGGTCGAAGTCGTGTAGGTATAATCAAACCATACACACATCGGGGACAATGACTACAGTTACCTTATCCCAGTCTAACATTAAATAAAAGAGCAGAAACACTAAATATTAACCTATACTAACTAAGAACCCTCAAAACCTATTCTAAGTACATGTAAAAATCTCAGAGGACGGCGCATACAATACAATGGGCCGGCTATGGAAACCGTATGCAGAACTCAAGGGGACAAGTAATTGAATAAAGGTGAGAAGCAATGGAAAAGAAGAAGGTCAGAGAGAGAGACAGGGGTAAAGTGGGTGATCGGGAGAGAGTATGCAAAGGGATGTTAGAAGCATGCGCGCCAAGCCTGTCCTGAGGAGAACAGCTCCCGTGGACCCTCATGCAGGAGGCAAGTCACACAGGAGCCCACAAAGGCGCGATGGTCGGCCAATCATGGGCCGATACGTCACAAGGCAGCAGGCCCCTAGGACGCGCCAGGAACCGCTAGCCAATCAAGGTCACGGGAAAGCCCGCGCGCGGGCGGGAAAACTCCTCCGAGCGAGAGAGGCAGTAACATACATACACACGCACATACTACCACCACGCTGCCTCTATCGCTCTTTCTCCTTAACTTTACACCATGCATCTTATATTCTACTAATGATATAAAATACTTCCCGTTGTCATAGACGAAAACAAAGACCACCACTAGACTGTCTGTGACAATGCGAGCACAAGGAAAGAAAGAACAACATTCTCGGATAACTGTAGCCCATTTCGATGTCCCTGGCGAGCGCTAGTGGCTAACGAGAGGCAATTCTGCCCACGCTGGTAGACGTCACACCCCGCCCAAGATATAGGACGCTCAACATTAGGCGACCACCATATCTGACAAGGCAGAATGCCGACAAGATCCGCCACACCTAGCCACTCCACCAGAAATTAAATGCAAAGCTCAATTCTTACATACAACAACATTTTAACATAAAGACAAATCTTATAACCCCTCCCAAACATAATAGTATAATTTAGCCTGCTATGCTCCCTGAGCGACCTTCACAGAGCCCAGCCTACTAAGTGAAAGACAGGTTCAACTTAGGACTTTACCTATAACATTGACAACTTATAATTAACTATCAAAAAGAAAGAGTTTTTATGTGATTTTTTGATTTAATTTTAATGTTGTTTTTGACGGCTGCTCTACAGGCGCAAGCCTGATTTTTCTCCACTCAAACCCACCCACCTGTGGTGATCTATGCCGGATCCTCCACCCTCGACAAACAGTCTGCAATCACATTCTCATAACCGGCAATATGGCGAATGTCTAGATTGTATTCTTGCAACATGAGTGACCAACGTGTCAGCCTCATATTCCGGTTGTGGAATTGGTTCAGAAAGTTAAGAGGGTGGTGGTCGGTATAAATCACCACGACTGGCCCGTAGGCAGGAACATATACTTCAAAGTGCCTGAGCGCCAACACTATTGCCAGCAGTTCTTTTTCAACCACAGAGTAGTTTTTCTGAGCGGAATTAAACTTCTTGGAAAAGAAACTGACTGGATGCTCCAAACCTTCCTCGTCTGTTTGCATCAAGATGGCACCAGCCCCTACACCGCAGGCATCTGTTGCCAGCTGGAATGGTCTTTCAAAGTCAGGGGCCCTGAGGATTGGGTGAGTGCATAGTAGGTGCTAGACCAGCGAAAAAGCTCTTTCACACTCAGGTGCCCACTTGAACTTTTTGTCTTTTGCTAGTAAATCTGTCAGAGGAGCTAACACAGTAGAATAACCCTGAATGAAACGGCGATAGTAACCGATCATGTCCAAAAATCTCATGATCTGCCGCTTGGTGGACGGCCTGGGGAACTGATTAATAGCCTGTATCTTGTTTTTTGGGAGAGCACACCTGGCCTAACCCGACCACAAACCCAAGATACTGTACAGTTGCCCAGACAGAGTCACACTTGCCCAGATTGACCACCAAGCTGGCCTCACTGAGCTTCCGAAACAAGGCTTCTATGTGCTCACAGTGACTCTCAAAGTTGTCATCGTAGATTATAACGTCATCTAGGTAGACAGTGCAGTTAGGGATGTCAGCTACTAACTCGTTCATAAGACTCTGGAAGGTTGCTGGGGCATTTTTAAGGCCATACGGCATCACATTGCAACGGTAGGTGTTCCCATCAACCACAAAACCGCATACCCCCTTCGCCCGCTCAGACAAGGGCACCTGCCAGTAGCCTTTCACGAGGTCTACCTTAGTAAGAAACTGTGCCTTACCAATCTTGTCTACACTATCGTCAACCTGGGGAAGGGGATAAGCATTGGTGGGAGTCAACCCGTTCAATCTCCGAAAGTCAATGCAGAAGCGAACCTTCCCGTCAGGCTTGGGCTGCAGAGTGACAGGAGATGTCCACCTAACTGCCCCCTTCTCAATCAACCCCCGTTCTAACATATACTCTAACTTCGCTCTGAGGGCTGGGAGTTTAATGGGTGGAATTCTGTAGGGTACTGATTTAAATGGGGGGTGATCTCCCATGTCCACGTCATGCACCACTCGAGTTGTGAGGCCTGGATGCTCTGCAAACACAGTGGGGTATGAAGCAAACAGGCGCTGCATGGCTACACGCTGTTGCTCAGGCAGGTGCACTAGAGCATCGTCAGCCACCTGTTTGGAGTTCCCCGCCCACTGGTCAGCAGAGGCATGACACTCCCAGTTATCTTCCACCTGAGCTTCACTGTCCCTCACTCCTTGGATTTTTTTTTCCCATGCACCATGACCACTGCAGGTCAACACAGGGACAGCGAGAGGCTCAGGGGAGCGCCTCACAAACTCTTTCACCAGATTCACATGGCACAGCTGGTTCTTTTTACGCCTATCTGGAGTAGCCACAAGATAGTCTAGGTCAGAGATCTTCTTTACCACCTTATAAGGACCAGCGTACTTAGCAGACAACAGATGATCTGGCAGAGGTAACAAAATCAACACCTCCTGCCCCACCTTAAACTCCCGGAGTTTTGTCTTCTCATCGTACCTGTCCTTCATCAGTGCTTGCGACCCTACCAAATTCCTACCTGCCAACTCTAGGCTTCTCAGCATTCTCTCTCTGCTCTCGAGGACATACTTTAACATGGAACATGGTTTTGCTGTGCCCTCCCAGATTTCTCTAACCATGTTGACCTGATGTCCGAAGACAAACTCATTGGGATTGAACCCGAGGCTTTCACCAGGTACCTCCCGAGCAGCGAATAAAACATAGGGCAACCCAAGATCCCAATCCTTGCCATTTTCAACACAGTAACAACTTACCATGCTCTTCAGAGTCGAGTGCCACCTCTCCAACACCCCTTGGCTCTCTGGGTGATAGGCTGAAGAGACAACTGTACTGATACCGTGCTGCTGCATGGTCTGTTTGAAAAGGTTAGAAGTAAAATTGGACCCTTGGTCTGACTGCAATTCCTGCGGGTACCCGTACCTAGAACAGTACAATAGCAAGTTACGAACAACAGTCTTAGCAGTACCATTTCGCATGGGGTATGCATCCGGATAATGAGTGGCAACATCCATGATTGTGAGACGGTACTTGTTGCCTGCACTATTAGGGGGTAGAGGGCCAACCATGTCGATTATAACCTTACTGAATGGTAGCCCGATTACAGGAATAGGGTGTAACGGAGCCTTGGGAATACATTGGTTTGGTTTACCTACTGTCTGGCAGGTACTGCACATTGCCACCCATGACTCAACATGTGCCTTCATACCTGGCCACCAAAACAATTTCGCCAAGGCTGCTACCATCTTACGTACACCCAAATGCCCTGCCAACGGTACATCATGCGCCAACCTCAGTAGGCTATCACGGCACACACTAGGCACTACCAACTGGTCAACCACTCTCGACCCCCCATCCCAACTCCGTCTGGGATCTAGAAAACGCCTGTACAAAATACCCCCCCACACGAAAGAAGTCCCCCAGCTTTGCATCCCCGTCCTCCTCAAGTTCGATTGCACCGTTACTACACTTCTGAAGCTCAGGATCACCCAACTGCAGCCGACAGATACCCGAAGGAGCCAATTTATCGAGATGCTCCCGGAGCAACTTATGGCCTCCCCGGTACTGGACTGTTCGATCCTATCTTGCTTTTGTGAGTAGCGGTGCTGTCTCGGAATTTTCACGCACCCTACCTTCTCAACAAGTGTGACAGGTTCTGGGGCCGCTCCGGACCTTAACAATGGTGTTAATACTGAGTCGCCAAGGAGAGCCGCTGGATCAAAACTCTCAAAACTTTTCCCAACTTTAGCTTTCTCCTTTCGACCGTTCCTCCGCTGGTCTAGAGACTGAGGAATAGGCTGTGACACTTTAGATGCACGAGAACGGGTGACAACACACGCCATCTGCTGTAATTGACACCTCTCGACCAACTCCTGCCCCTCCCTACTCACGTCGGCCGCCCTCTCGGCAACGACTAAGGGTGGAACCTCAGAAGTAGGCACCGCAAAGTCGTTGCCGAGAAGAAGGTCGACGCCCTCTACTGGCAATTTCTCCACGATTCCAACATCCAACTCTCATGTCACACCTTCAACCTCCAGCTCTACTCGAACCAACGGGTATGACCGTGTAGCATTAATACCCTGCACCACAACTACCCGTGCCGTGTTTATAGGTTTGCCTGTAAAGTTTTTCATCAGAGTCTGGGATGCACCTGTATCACGCAACAACACCAACCCATGCTTGCAACCAGCCCAACTCACGCAGCCACGCCCTCTATGGTCGCAAAAAGCATCGCGAACAGGTTTCGAGCCTTCTGGACACTCCTTCACTGGCTGTGCCCCCGCATCTGACATATCACCCCGGGTAAATGCAGAAGACCTCAGAGACACCCCAACGTTGCTAGCCAAAGACACGACTGCTGTAGAATGGTTACTAGGGCAGGAACGTGCAAAATGCCCCTTTTTATGACACTTAAAACACTCTACTTCACCCTTGGGCTTCCCCTGAGGTGGGGAAGGGCCCTGACCTTTCTTAAACGGGACGGTTTTTGGTTTATGATCAAAATTGGTATCATTGCTCTTGCTTTTTTATTAAATGTGGTATCACTGACTCGGTGGGGTGGAGTGTTGTGCCCCTTGTTAACTGCATCGGTCCGTTGTGCAGACCCGCACCCACGGATCAGTGATAAGCTCAGGTCAGCCATCTCAGCTGCATCTTGTAGAGTTTTAGGACGTTTCTCTTTGAGGTTCAAAGTCAGGTCGCCGCCTGTGTATTTGAAAAATTGCTCTAGAAGGACTAACTGATCAAGCTCTCCGAACGTCGTCACCTTCTCTGACCTCAGCCAATTTCTCAAAGCATCAGACAGTTCCCGGGCATGTTCTAGAAAAGTGCACTCACGACCCTTCGTAACACCCCGAAACTTCAACCTATATGTCTCTGGTTGTAACTCGTACGCCCGCAGGACAGCTTCCTTCAGTACCTCATAATCGATGCAAGACTCCAAGGGCAACGCATCATATGCCTTGAGTCCTTTGCCAACCAACCTTGAGGAAACAAGGGCTGCCTACTTAACCTCGGGCCATTGGTGCTCCCGGCACTTCTTCTCAAAACGCAGGAAAAACTCGGTGACACCCGACTCGTCAAATGCAGGGACTAACTTAAGAAGGTGCGATAAAGACTGATCAAGACCTCGATTCCCAGAACCGAGACGCTGCCCTGTCGACTCCACCCGAGACTTCTCAAGATCTCTGTCTGCACAGTACTTCATAGCCTCAACCTGAAGCTCAGCTTCCCGCTGCTGCTGCTGAATCTTAGCCATCTCAATCTGTTGCTTAGCCATCTCAAGCTGCTGCTGCTGCTCAGATTCATGCTTTCGTTGCTCAGCCTCATGCTTTCGTTGCTCAGCCTGCTGGTTAAGTTTGGCGAGTTCGAGCTGAAACAACATCTCGGCAGACAAACCTTGAGGAGGGGGTGCTACTATCGGGGACCCACCCCGTGAATCACCTAGAGGCATACCCAACCGCCAGCGGGTATCGGCCTGCGGGAACGTACCCGGCTCCGGAGCCCGAGGGGGCGCCATGGTAGGAGTCGAGTGGAATGGGGGCTGGGCAGAAGGTGCCCCAGCTCCCGCTCCACCCCAAGCCCCACGCACCCCACCGAGCACACAGGTAACCAGCTCAGTTCTCGACAAACCGCTAGTACCGGGAAACCCTAAGACCGTGGCTACACACTGTAGTCCGTACCGGTCTAGCCCCGACACACGATCCGCTGACACAGGCTCCTCCAAAAATATCCGAGCATCCTCCTCACTGTTCACCACCCAAGCGCCCCTAGACAACTCCACCTTCTCCACCTCCTCGCCTGCTTCCCGTACTGTGTCCTCACTGTACACTGATCCGTCGTTCGACATAGTGTCCACCGGAAATTCTCAACGTTTATAAAAAAAAAAAGTACCTAAACTCTCATGTAGCACTATTCACTCAAAAAAATGCTTGAAGACAACTCAAGTGCTATACTACGTTGCCAAAAAAAATTCCAACGTGTCCAAAATATTCCTCAAAAACAAATGTCCAAAAATCCTGCAATTATTTCTTAGTTCATTTGGTATGACGCCTAAGATAAGATACTAGGCAAGGTCGCCATTTGTTACGACCGGGGCTACGAATAAAACAAGGGCACTTAATGATTGGACTAGTAATAGGGCACTATGCAACAACGGTACGCTAGATCCAAACCCTCGAACTTATATGCCGGCGAACAAAAACACCTATACCCTCCAGAGTTAATCTGCGATAACGGGGTATCCTTAACCCGGCAAGCGCGATAGGCCTCACGGAAGGCTTCCTATAGGAAACGCGATAGGCCTCACGGAAGCAAGACCATAAAAAAAGCCTTCCATAAAAAAAAAGGGCCTATCAAAACAAAGGAATTTGTCTCTAGGTGAGATAATTCCCCTCCAGTACTCATCCATGTAAATCTCACCCACCCCCCTCCCCTCCTTCCCAACCTTATTCCCCCCTCCCTCCCCTCCTCAATTATCACCTATTTTTCCTCTTATCATCATTTATCGGTTATTTTTCTCTCCCGCGATAATGTAGCACAAGTGGGTTGCAGAAAAGATCGTTATGCAACACCCAGACACCAGCCCACACCGCCCCGCTCGTCTCAGTTACCTCACAGACAGCGAGAGAGGAGGGTTGCCTGTGGCTCTCTCTCGCCTGAGATTATGACCGGGTGGCCAATATCTTCGTTTTTCACCACCCAAATGCTTTTCCCACTTATTTTAGCACTCTTGAAGGTTCATATATACATCATATATGTAAAATAAAAGCATACCGAAAACAAATAATGCTCTATATTGTAAATATAACGAATTATGTCAGAATCCAAGGCTAGAAATGCACAAATAACTACCCTAACCCCTAGGTCTATTTCGCGCTTGTCAGGTTAACTGGGCATAAATGCAGAGGTGGGCAGGTGGGCGCCATTTGGCGCTCTGCGCTCTGCGATCCGGTGCGCATTACCAATATAGAGGAGCGCGGAGCGAGGAGCGGCAAAATTCTGAAATCGGAGTGCAGGCGGGGGGCGCAGCTAGAAATTTGCGCTCCTTTCTGGCGCTCCGGAGGCGATTTTTCCTGTCAACAACAGGTACAAGAACGTCATTATCGTGTACAGTCATCGTACCGTTCGTACGGTGTTACCCACGGTGTTAGTGAACTGTGATACAGTGATACTATGATAGTGACAGACTGACAGTGTTACAGTTGTTAACTTGTTTATTTTTTGGGGGGGGCTTTTGCTAACGCAAAGTAAACCTTACGGGCAAGTTACAGCTTACGAAGGGGCCTAAGGGTAAGTCTGGCAGTGGTATAGCCCGAGCCTGTCTGACTGTCTGAGTGTCTGTGGACAGCTTGGACGGTCCAATAATCATAATATAATCAATTAATCATATCATATTAAATTATTAATGATATTATGATATTAAATTATTATTCATTTAATCATGTAATCAACTAAATAGTAAATACTAATCAATGTAATCATGTTGTATTGTTGTTATTGTATTGTTAGGCTTGTTAGAATGTTAGCTTGATAAGTTTATCTGTTTAAGTTTCTCAGTTTGGACAGTTTCTGTAATTCTTTATGTCATATCATAGATATCAATGGACAGTCACAATGTCACAAACTCACAATGATATCAATCATATCATATCATTGACATTTGCAATGATATCAATCATATCATATCATTGACATTTGATTCATTGATATGACATAAAGAATAACAGAAACTGAGAAAGTGAGAAACTTAAACAGTTAAACTTCAGAAAGACACCATGACTTGAGGTTTTTTTAATGTTTTGAATTCTTGGAATTTAGTGAAGTGAAAGACAAAGGACAAAGTGAAGGACAAAGGTAAATAATTAAATAACTTCTAGAAGCTGTTTTGTTTGTTTTGTTTTTTATATACCTATTTTTGGGAGCGAGGAGCGCGGAGCGCGGAGCGGGAAGCGTATCGGGTCTGCTGACAAAAGGAGCGCGTGAGCGCTGCCGCATTACCTTATGTCTGATGAGCGCGGAGCGCTGCCGCATTACCGGTCCCACCGGAGCGCGCCCACCTCTGCATAAATGTACTCTACTTCAGGCTCACCCACACTGGTATAGCCTGATAACAAACAAGATGCAAGTTACGTTAAAATGCATAAAAAGGAATCTATGGAAAGATCAATTAAATCACTGCAAGATTTAGTACAATAAAAAGATGCTTCAATATAGTTACTCTAAACAACAATAAACTCTTCACTCCTATCTGAAAGAAAGTGAAGTATAGTCCTACAGCATAGACCTGGAAACTTCTGAAGAAAGTCTGATGCTCATAAGATGCTCGTATCTTAAATTATATAAGGGCAGGAGGCAGGACACCGCACGTGTAGACTGAATACACTAAAAGATAGGACATATAATGTTAACTGACACGAGAATACTATAGATGCGCAACGGTAGCAATGTTCGACACTAAAAGAAGTACTTCCTCATCAACGAAACAGTCTGCTATGGTTGTGCAACTCAACAACAACCTAGACTAATAAATGCTGTGAATAATAATGCGTACATATCAAAGAGCTTATTTTAAATACTAATAAGTGTCTACTAGATTAATAATGTCTAGCTGCAATACTCTAGGTAAGGAACTGTGGTTGAGCAAGACAGGCTCGTAGCCTAGCGATGTCCTTAAGACTGCATCCTTTAAGTTACGTTAATTGACTAGGGTGCTCTCTTGATAGATCCAGATCACAAGTATCTGGTTCTATCCTGGCGACCCTCTAATGACAAGCAAAGAGGCAGCAAAGTGTGGAACTGGAACAGGCTAAAACCCTCAGTCAACACAATGCTGCACTCGTAAAGAATGCAAGCGAAAACACAACACAGGCTACCACAGGACCGGTCGAAGTCGTGTAGCTATAAGCAAACCATACACACATCGGAGACAACGACTACAGTTACCTTATCCCAGTCTAGCATCAAATAAAAGAGCAGAAACACTAAATCAATAATGGAGACACACAGAGTTCTTTAACCTATACTAACTAAGAACCCTCAAAACCTATTCTAAGTACATGTAAAAATCTCAGAGGACGGCGCATACAATACAATGGGCCGGCTATGGAAACCGTATGCAGAACCCAAGGGAACAAGTAATTGAATAAAGGTGAGAAGCAATGGAAAGGAAGAAGGTCAGAGAGAGAGACAGTGGTAAAGGGGGTGATCGGGAGAGAGTATGCAAAGGGATGTTAGAAGCATGCGCGCCAAGCCTGTCCTGAGGAGAACAGCTCCCGTGGACCATCATGCAGGAGGCAAGTCACACAGGAGCCCACAAAGGCGCGATGGTCGGCCAATCACGGGCCGATACGTCACAAGGCAGCAGGCCCCTAGGACGCGCCAGGAACCGCCAACCAATCAAGGGTGCGGGAAAGCCCGCGCGCGGGCGGGAAAACTCCTCCGAGCGAGGGAGGCAGCAACATACATACACACGCACATACTACCACCACGCTGCCTCTATCGCTCTTTCTCCTTAACTTTACACCATGCATCTTATATTCTACTAATGATATAAAATACTTCCCGTTGTCACAGACGAAAACAAAGACCACCACTAGACTGTCTCTGACAATGCGAGCACAAGGAAAGAAAGAACAACATTCTCGGATAACTGTAGCCCATTTCGATGTCCCTGGTGAGCGCTAGTGGCTAACGAGAGGCGATTCTGCCCACGCTGGTAGACGTCACAAGTACTCTCCCCGACCCTAGAAAACAAGTGTGTCAATGAAGCATTACTCTGCGGCGCCTCACCAATCTCCCCCGGTGCTACAGTGGTAAGATTAGGTATAGCCTCCAAGTCGGTCTGATTCGATGATACAGGATCAACCGGTCCTCCCGTAGGGACCCGATCGCTCCATTCAGTATCACCTCTGGCACTGGGCGAAACGAGTGAGGAGCTTTCCGTTGAGCCTTCCTCCTCGTCCTGCACACCCTCGGCACCCTGCAGATCAGTCGAATCTATGGGTGATGCAGATTCATTACTGTACATCCCCTCGATCAGATCTATCTCCTCCCCAAACAATTCCTCCGGCAGTGCAACCTGGGCCATAGTTCTCGGGCCCGCACACACCTGAAACAAATCGGGAGGCAGCTTCTTAGCCTCCTTGTTCCTCTCCTGCGGCTGTACCTGCTCCGACACCACTACCGGAGGTGGAAAGACTCTACTCCCTGCCATATCTGCTGCAAGCAGAAAATCAATCCCCTCCACAGGTAATGTGTCCACGACCGCTACCTTTGCCGTCGCCGTGACTACAAACACCTAAGATGAACAGGAACGAGGCTATAACAGGCCTCAGTGTTTACACCTCGACATAACACAAACTCGTCAGATTTTATCGGCTTCCCCGTCAAGTTCAAACACATGGACTGCTTAGCTCCCGAATCCCTAAGAACCTTGACTGGATACACCTTCCCACACAGCTCTACTTCACCCTCATGAACGAAAGCCCGGCAACAAGCGAGCGAGGCTTCTGGACCTGCATTGGTACCTAGTTGAGACACTTAGTCAGGGGCAGGCTGTGCCACGGCCGTTGGCACCCCACGCTTCACCCTTCAGTCTGCCTCCAACCTCGGTAACAAAGATTCATCCCCTCCTCCCTGGATACCAACCACTAACGACACAGGCTTAGCAAACGCTGCAGAAGACTTTGCCTTGGGACAGTTTGGTTTAATATGTCCGGTCTGTTTACACCCATAACACCGAATACCACTGGAATCAGGTCGGGCTGAATTGTGTGATTTTTGTTTGTCTCCACCGTTATTATTACGTGTGGGACCAGGGCCACTATTACTGTACCCTTCACTTCCACCTGTTCGGTACTTCTCGTCACGTGCAGCCGAGGAGGGGGGGGGGGGGGGGGGCATATCTGGCACGATCAGTAAAACCCTTGGTTGCCAACACTCGATCGTCAGCCCACACGGCAGCATCAGACAGCTTGCCGGGGCACTTCTCACGGATCTTTTGGCAAATCTCTTTGTCGACTTGTTGGTAAAGTGTTCTAGCAGGAAAAGCTCAACTGCCTCATTTAACACTTAAAGAGCGGGGCCCGACTTAAGTCCGTATCTAAAAAGCAGCAAGTTAGGAGCATTATTAAGGCTTTTAAAGGGTTAAAATCGAGTTCAAATGGCCGGGAGCGCAGCAGGCCACACGGCCGACACCCAGGGCTTACCGCCGCCCACTGACTCACGCTCCCTCTGTTCTCAAGAGGCCGGCAGTGTAGCCAGTAGTGAGCGTAGCTGGACAAAATATGCCGCTATACGCTAAACTCCCATGTTAGTGGTAGCACTGCATGAAAACAACGAGTACTACGTAGCTCGTTCTGGTCTCATTGTGAAGCTTGTAGCGCCTAGCTTATTGCTGAATACATTTCTTTTCATGCAGATACTTGATTGATCATTCAGGAGGGCCTGAATATGCCCAAAATAGCCCAAAACCCCCCGCTAGACGAGGGTTAAATTGGTTACATTTTCACTCAAAAGCCAACGAGACAAACAATCACGGAGGTACTTAGCAAACTCAACATGAGTATGATTAGGCTTCTTTCTTGCATTACGAAATTTAAGGCGATAAGCTTCTGGTCTGAGTTCATAAGCCTTAAGGATAGCCTGCTTTAAATTATCATGCTCTGCTAAGTCCTCCACTGACATTCTATCATATGCCTCGAGCGCTTTTCCCTTGAGAACATTTGCCACCAATGCCGCCCAGCGTTCCCGTGTCCACTCGAACTCCCGTGCTTTCTTTTCAAATCGCTGGAACCATTCAGTGACTTTTTCCTCGTCAAAAGCGGGAACGAGCATCAGGCTACGAGATAACTTTAACTCGCTAGATTCCTCCCTGTGTACCATGCCCACTTGTCCCCTTATGTACCTACCCCCGTCTACCTCAACTTTGGTTCTTTGTAACTCCATGGTAATTCTCTGGGTTTCTAACCTCTCCTGCATTTCCAATCTCTTCAACTCTAGGTGTACTAGAGCATCACTCGATAGCCCTACCGGAGCAAAAGTTGGGGGTGGTGTAGGAACATAAGCGGGACGGTAACGTGGCTGAATCGTAGAAAGTCCGGCTGGGATAAATGGGGGGGGGAGGTGTAACCTGGTTCTGTGCCGCCCAGCCAGCGGCAGGAGTAGGGTGTAAAGGATAAAAATGGGGTTGAGTAAGTTGGGGCACACCAGGGGGCACGTCGGGCAACAATGGGGGAATAACAGTAGGACATGTCAACTGGGAAGACGCAATGCTATCATTAAGAGGACTGGATGTGCGTGGCGGAGAGCGTGCAGGTGAGATATAGCCTCCTGCTGGCACAGTTGTTTGCTCAGCCCCCTCTGAAACATCATAATAATACTTCCATATATACTGCTGACATGCTTCCCTCGTGGTAAGAAGAGACCCCTCTACTCCCAACACTGATGCTATCAACCTCAATTCCTCCACCCGTCTCAACTGCATCAGTTCCCATCCTGGAGAACACCGAAGGAACACTCTCACATCCTCCTCACTGGTGATGTGCAATGGCACGACACTCTCCCCCTCCTCCTCTCTTGCTTGTTGTTCAGACATGGTAAAATACAAAATGCTAGACACATATTCTAAAAAAAAATCCTCTGATCAAAATAAATCTTATTAATACTGCTGGTACTATTCTGATTATCCTGGGCAAGGTCGCCACTGTTACGAATCTGGACCTCAGTTGCTTAGAGACGGTATACAAAAATAATTACTAATGCAAATGCACCTTGTCTCTCTACCAAACAACACCACAACGCAACAGGTAAGAGCACTATGAACGCTTCCAGGCTCTTCTCAGGGCTTTAGGTGCACACTGCCCTGCTCCTATTCTGAATAATAAGTAGAACAGATATACTCATGTAACTTACTAGCTACGAGAACTCGAAACCAACACCGGGATTAGCAATGCAGGGTTGGATAATCAAAACAGTTAAATACATAGGCTACCAGCAGACATCAAAGAAAAAGAGTGCAGGTGTACTTCGAGCATAACAGGCTATGCGCGCCCTCGACAGTACTAAACCGTGCGCAAACCAGCCAACGGTAATCCACTCTCAACCCAAGAGAGTTGCGCATAATATTTTATACATGTTATAATCATCTAACAATACAAGGCAGTGTCCAAATATGACTACTAACCTCGGGGTGATATTAGTGGAGGCAGGGTGCCCTGACCACCTCTAATATCATACCAATATATCCTGCTTCAACTTGGACCCCCCCAGTGAGATACCGCCCGAAACAATGAACTCTTAGAGAGTCCACCTCCCACACTCACTTAACTATGGGGGAGGGGGGGGGGGGTCCAGACTGAAGCTGGATTCCTAATTACTATTAAACGTGGTACCCGTCTTGCAACTCAATCCCACCCCTACTTTGTGCAACTCTCCAACCCAAGAGTGAAACGTTACTCTCAAACTTTCTTCTACTCAACAGCTGAGCTCTGGAACTCTCTCCCAGAATCAGTCTTTCCCTCTTCCTATGACTTAAATTGCTTCAAACTCCGTGTGTCCAGGCATTTTGGCTCGAACGTCCCTTGATTTTGGCCCTGTCACTCTTTCAACTATGGGGGAGGCACTCGCTTTAGGCAGTTATGCCTTTTGCCTCCCTCAATCACATAGACAAAAAAAAAAAAAAAAAAAAAAAAAAAAAAAAACACTCCGCTGCCTCAGTTCGAAACCGAGATAGGGAACAAACAATCGCTGGGGTAGAACCGTCAAGGTTGCTACCGGGTCCTAAGCACAACCACGGTGAAAATATGTAGGGGGTATGGATGTGTGTGTGTGTGGACTGTCTATGGGATTAACAGTGATTATTATTATTAAGGACCCCGCCAAGCCTCCCAAGCTATCCCTATCATGGATCCCGAAGTAAGACACCGGAGGTACAGTATATATAAAAAAAACGGAAAGATAATAAATGCTGATCAGAGGAAAAGAATAATGAAAGAATTAATGAATGTCTAGGATTCTCTGTTAATTACGTTACGTTAATACTGTGCAAGGACAAACAAAAGGGGCAGACTGATGGGTCACACGAGAGAGAGGACACCAACTATCTAGTCTGATGAGAATGATGAGGCCTGGCGTGGCTAGCGGGAGCCAGCCTCAAACAAAGGGGTTGCAATATATCACCACACGATATGATAACACTAAGACACTTCACAAGAATAACTTATACTAACGTATTCCTGTGTCAACATATTGGCTAAAACAGCGTGGCAGATAAAATAAAGTATATCTTGATATTGCAACACAACTAAAGTTGCAATGGTCACATAATTAAATGAAACTCGTGGTGTAGGCACGATCGCCCCTCCCCCCCCCCCCCCTCCCGTGACAAGAGCAACATTCCTCCCTCACCCACTTACCTCTAGCTTGCAAATTACAATGTTGCCACTATCTAACAACTTCATATACGAAACTAATAACACTCTATTGGCTAATTCTACACAAATGTTTATTGAGACAAAAATGCTTAGAGGTATGGTAAAACTAGTCATGTGCAATTGGAAGGGTATCGGAGTGAAACTCAGAATACCAGGTCTTTCTAATAGACTTGGCAGAGCTACTTTCATAAAGTCTGGCGCCACTCGAGTCTAGTTACTCCTAAAAGACCCTAAAAGACCCTGGTCTTGCCACTGGATTGCTAATCCAATGGACCCGGGTTCAAATCCCGATATGTCAATGGGAAGATATTATTGGGATTGAATTTGTGCTGTACCTAGTATCAGTGCATTACCACAAAACCCACCGAAATGCCAAAAAAATACCCTCATTGTTCCCTGATTAAATAGCACTGTATGAATATTCCCATATTCAAAATATGCTACAGGGGGACAATGCCTAGTGAGTTCACTGCTCAATAGGTGGCATTCTGAGAGTGAGGGTCTGAGCCTGGAGGGTGAGACAGTGAAGCACTTGAACGAAGCAACCAGCGGCTTCAGAGATGGAGCTGCTTCGAGCCATGAATGGATGCTTCACATGTCTCACTCCCCAGACTGGAACGAGACCTCACAGGCTTCACTGTGTTGAGGGGTGGATTGTAAGGGCTCTCAGCCTATGCCCGAGAGGGAGTAGTTGGAATATAGAAAAAAAATATAATAAAAAAAATATATATAGGCTATATATATATACGGTATATATATATATATATATATATATATATATATATATATATATATATATACAGGGTGATTCAGAATTGCATGCATTAAATTGGAGGACGGCCTCTTTGGGTAATTTTAAACATCAACGTATCTGTGGTAAAATTTTGAATTATACATTGTTTGGCTGCTACAGTACATTTACGATGTTGTATTAATGAGGGCGGAAGGTGAAGGGATATCCCCAAAGAGTTGTATACACATTTATTCACAGATCTCGACAGTGTGCTCCTCTTTGCTACAGGCTAAAGAAAATGTTCAAAGTGTCTCCATGTGCCTGCAACACACTACTCCTATACTCAAGATGTGTGGAAAATATCTTCGGAAATCTACGCGGGTTTCCCTTCACTTTCCACCCTCATTAATACAACATCCTTAATGTACTGTAACAGCCAAACTATGTATATGTCAACATTTAACCATAGATAAATTGTTGTTTAAAATTATCCAAGGAGATCGTCTTCCAATTTGATGCATGCAATTCTGAAACACCATGTATATATATATATATATATATATATATATATATATATACTGGCATACTGTATATAATTTATATATATATATATAAATATTATTATACTCCCAGTCGGACTTGAACCACCGACAGTCAGGAAGGGTGTCCATGCTTTAATCCACTATACCAACCTGTAAATTGAAATACTTTCTCTAAGTAGGATTTTTCTTCCCTCAATGTAAATAGGAAAAGGTTAAATATCCTTTATCACGCCGTGGTGTAGTGGATTAAAGCATGGACACTCTTGGTGGTTCAAGTCCGACAGGGAGTATTAAGCATTTAGTAGCTCACGTATATTTGTGAGATATACTTGACATAAGGGACATAAGTCAAGTATATATTATATATATATATATACAGTATCATAGACTACAGTAGATCTGGACTGGACACGAAAATGGAACTTTGCAGTAAGGGACCCAAAATCGGAGAACGAACCCCCAAGTTCGAACCTCGAAACCGAAAATATATCACGTTTTCGCGGTTTCGAGGTTCGAACTTGGGGGTTCGTTCTTCGATTTTGGGTCCCTTACTGCAAAGTTCCATTTTCGTGTCCAGTCCAGATCTATTGTAGTTTATGACAGTATATATATATATATATATATATATATATATATATATATATATATATATATTGCCGGACGCCACGATACCTGAAGGGGTGGCCACGAACGAAAGGACCCAATGCACCTCTGTCCCCAGTCAGTCGATGCCCCTCCTCTCCTCTAGCACTGACTTCACTCATATACTTCTTAACTCCTTCCTTCCACCTCTCACTCGGTCTACTTCTCCCTCTCTATCCTTCCACCTTACTCTCGTACACTATCTTAGTCATTCTCTCGCTTCCCATATGTTCCACATGGCCGAACCATCTCAAGGTGTTCCTTTTCACACTTTCCAGCACATCTACATCCACACCGCACCTCTCTCGTACTTCCTCATTCGTCTGTCTATCCCTCCATGTAACTCCGCACTCACTTCTCAAGTAAGTCATTGCCACCCCTCTTCGCTCCCGTAAGTCAATGTCGGGATTACCACACTGTCATGCAAGGACTTCTTTACTTCGATGCTGACCACCCTATTTCTTGTTACTGCTTTCAGTGTTCCTACAGCCCTCTTCCCCTGTTGCACCCTATCCCGCACTTCTTCATCCATACTAGTTCTTAATTCAACACACTGCTCAAATTCTTATATGAGCTGACATTTTCCATAGCCTGACCGTTCAACCTCACCTCACACTCTGTGGCTTCACCCCTTTCAAAGACCATAACCTTGCTCTTCCCAGCATTTACCTTCAGATTCTGTTTTTCACACACTGTCCCAAACAAATTTACCAGACCCTGTAACTCCCATTCACTATCGCTCATCAGAACTGCATCATCAGCAAACAGCAGTACAGGCAACTTCCACTCATGTCCTTCCCTTATCAGAGGTACGGTACACCAAAATCCACTGCTCTTCGTTGTATATCTTTAATGACTACATCCATATACATATATTGAACAACCATGGGGTTTATATATATATACCGGTATATATATATACTGTATATATATATATATATATATATATATATATATATATGTATATATATATATATACTGTAAATATATGTGTATATATTAGGGTGCTAAGGTCACTAAGGAACGCAGCACAGGTGCTTGAGAAGGTAACTAAGCGCGTTTTCTGTAAACGTGTAATATAATGATTATAGTATATCGATTTTATGACATGGGATGACCTCAGGACGACTAAAAATAAGCACAATTGCGAAAATTAAGGAGCTGCATTTTATGGAATCCCTTCTCCCATATTCTTAGGCCCATTACTTTTGTGATTTTAAGATGTTCACCCCATTAGTTTGGCTATTATAAGACCTTTCGCCCTATTTCTTTAACACCTTTTGTACAATTTAGGAGTCTATTATTTCCTGGTGAGACAAAGGCAACCCCGCAACATAAGAGGAACTGGCCTTCGGCTGAGGCATTTCTCTACTGAAAAATGCAAACATTTATTTCAAATAGGTGTCTTCGTTTTTTTTTTTGTGTTTTTTTTTTTAACCCTTAATTAGCGGCTCACCACATAAGTCGAGTTAAATAAAGCTGGACTATGTGGCGGCGCTCGACATAACTCGAGTGGCAATTTTAGCACATAATGTTGCTGAGAGAGAGAGACAAGTGGTGGCAGGAGAGTAGCGAGCGTATGACTGCTCCACACCACCGCGGCGAACCTACTGACACGAATCTCACCTCCCTCCTACCTCTCTCACTCGCTATATAAGGAATTGTATGGGGAAAGTGCCTAATTACATGCTTTTTGCACTCGCGTTGCACGGTTATTGCAAGAAAACTAGCCATCATAAAAGGATCGTTATGGTGTCATTCGAAAGCTCTGTTTATGCCCTTTCAGGGATAGATACTTGTTTTACGTTCTGGGTCTTATTTAGGCATGAAAATGATCACGTAAACAGCCCTATTTTGGCTAAAAACACCCCGCTGGGCGGTACATATAAATAAACCGCATAGGCCGCTCGTAAGGTGTTAATAACAAGGAAATTAAATACCACGGCACTACCGCCAAACAGTTTCTTGCGTATACCACCACACCACCATTATGCGCCAGAGTCGCAGCCATAGCTTTCGCAACCCCTCCAACACCTGGCAAGGATATACAAGTCACCATTACTAACCCGGATGCCATAAGGAGAAAGAAAAGCACGAAGGAAAGGAACACCATCAAAAGGCTGCATAGACACCATACCTCCACGTGCCCTTCATCCTCCAAGCCGTATCACCACCGTGACCGAGAAGCCAGGAGGGACTACCCCAACCACCTCAGAGCATTCCCCCCCCTGCCCCCCCGCACATAATTATGTCCTTATTAGCCAGAGAAGGGACACCGGGAGGAACTCGGAGAGAGGTAAGAGGTTTGACAGGCAAGGTTAAGATCAACACAGTTGGAAAGCTATTAATTACCCTCACTGGAAGATAAATAACAGCTGGAAGATTTGGGTTTAATACTAAATAGATCCCTGACAACACTGGTTGTAAAGCTCTATTTAGGCTTAATTAGATCTTGGCTCATCAAAGGAATTTGTTATTAGATCTCACTGTAGACAACCTAATATCCGTTCCTCTGCCTTGATTACTAGGCTTTACTGTCAATATAGAATGCTGATTTGTCAAGTGCTTTATTGGTAGTAAACCTTACTAAAGTTCACGCACTGGCTGGGCTTGGGAAAGGTAGGGTTCTGCGAGATACCGTAGCCATTGCATAAGGACACTCTCCGGTACGTAAACCCAGGCACTGGTTCTGGGCATAGACTACATATAACCTAGACACGAAAGCGTGACGTCACACGGTTAGTTTGCCGCGCGTCCTAGGGATTTGGTGGCAGCACTATTGTATTGTACTTTAGCAAAGCACCTCAGTGGCTTGTCCTTATTATATAGATAGTCTATGCGCCGCGCGCGCCTGCCAGCTGGCTTGCTGCAGTGTTTCCAAAGTTAAGGGAATATCCGCAAAACGAGGGAGCAATAGATTAAAGAGGGAACGTATTTAAGAGTTAATTAATGTTGGTAAAAACACTTGTAAATTATTTAGTATAAATTAGATATATATATATAAGCAAGATGAAAACATTAAGTATACATATACACTATAAAACATAGGCTACTCATATATGATGCAAGCTGTATACCTTCAAGGGACACAACAATAATTAAATTGTCATTTTGAATATATATTAGTATGTTACATGTTATGTAGATGTTAATTTGTCAAGTAGCACTAAAACTGGACATTTATACTTATGACATCTAGGGATATTTTGTCCCACCATTGACGTTGGCAACTCCCGAATCTCACATCAACAATGGCGGGTGTTGGAGGAGTTGTGCTTGTGTACCTCCTCATAATGACGACAATTACACGATGACTGGCGCCTTTACAGTAGCCTCTACTTATGTCTATTTAACTATGTCATGTCTGCAGAGTCTCTGGATAATGTTCAATTGCTTATTAATAGCGTTATTAGTACAAGGTAGGGATTATTACGAATTAATGAGGACCAAGGACAAGGATAGTCAATAAAATGTCTGTGTGGGGACCCTCCCCTCCCATTGTCCTTTGCGATTGTGCTGCCATCTCTCGAACGCGCGGCTCACTATTTACAGATTTGTGGCGTCTTCTTTCGTGTCTAGGTTATTATGTAGTCTATGGTTCTGGGGTACGTTATTACCGGAAAAGGCCCAAAGTTGTATATTATACGGCCTTGTTGTTATTATTATTTATAATTATTGTTATCACAATTATGCATATAATAGGTTAATAATAGTATCTACATATTGTGTTCTGTTGTTAGCCCATAGAAATGTATGTATTTGTGCATACTGCTGTATACAACCCATTACCCATACCCCCCCCCCCCTACTCCTTCCCCCTTCCTGTCCTACCTACCCCCCTCCCCCTATTCTCCGCTTCCCCCACCTGTCATGACGGATACTTAAGGCGCCTAAGGACCTAGTTAGCGTCTGTTAGTGACCTGAAGAAGCTATCTGCGAAACTTTGTCAATAAAGTGGTCCTCCTCATATGGTGTTTATATTCATTCTGTCAACTTTTCCAAGTTATCTCAACACTTAGTAGAACAGTGTATTCATAAATAATAATAATAATAATAATAATAATAATAATAATAATATAATAATAATCATTATTATAATTATAATTATAACAGTAATAATTATAATATTAATATTAAAACAAATAATAATATTAATAATTCATAATTAATATAAAATAAACATTCTCCCAATAATATATATACATTTTGAAGCCTTGAATTGAATGAACAAACCTCCAAAATCCAAATATCAGGTAATGAAATAATAAGACAGCTTCGAAAATGTACAGTCTGGGACTAATGTCGTGGTATGGATCTTCAGCCATCCATTAGTGCCCCCTGACGGCGGTATTCGAAGCAATCCGAGATATGGTGTTTTTTGCTCTCCATAGATGGCTCTGGTCGACACATCCAAGTAATGCCAAAAGTAAGCGAACAACTTCATGTTTATTGGTGGATTACGACCATGCCAACTAGAACACACACACACACACACATATACACTACTTCATTATTTGAATGTATGAAATATGAATGCTAAAAGGAAGCACAAATGGACTGGGTATCCATAACAGATGTAATAGGCACTCATTTTAGAGTTAGAAGTGGTGTGTGTCATTTTCCTTTATAGGTAATATATAGGTAGATATTCCTATATATATATATATTAGTTTATTCATGCAAATAATATAACCAATAATGGGTGTTTATAGTATAGGTCGTTAAATGACAGTATTTCTAGCGCCAATAGTATGAATATAACATTGAGATTAGGATACTAACAATGCAACACAAATAATGCAACTGAATATGGTATGGTTCATAGGAATGAGAACATGGTGTAACATAACATTATTTAAAATACAAAATATACGATATTAATACATAGTCGACGAACAATAGAAGGAAACAAATAAAAGATTAATAAGAATATTAAAATACAGTATATACTGTATTCAAGCATTATTGCGATATATAAGTCCATCATTTCATACAGTAAATTGTGTTAGAGATCCCTCCGCCCAACCTTGGTCTGTATCACACCATCCTTCGATCATCCCGGCGACGTTTTTTAATATTAATACCACTACAAACGTTAATATGTTTCACCATTTCATATCTCCTTCAACAGAGTTTGATCGTAGTGTAATAAATAAAATCCATATGTTATTATCGTGCCGTATATATCTCATATCTTTATGGAGTAGAGTGAAAGTTTATGAAACGCTCCGAAGCAAGGAGAACATAACTATAGCTCTTTTGGTACTTTAGGGCGTAGGGGGATAACGTAAACATCCAATGATTCATAGGTCAAACTTGGTCCCTTTTCTTACATGGGTACTTTCTAATGATGTATAATAACAGCTAATAGCTAAAATATGGCATGACATGATTTAGGGATTACCGAAAAGTTGAAACGGCTTCACAGACGGCAATAATGAAGTTAAGGTATTTGTGTGCGTAAAACTAAAACAAACCTAGTTGTGTCGATTGTATATATTATACAGCGTACCTCTACTTGTGTAGGGATATGGTAATCATCGGGCCTCATCAGTATTTGACAATATTGAAAACTGTTCATAGTAACTATGTTATGCAAAGTTTCATAACCCATCTCCTCCACATTAAATCCAGTGCCCTCGAGAACTCCTTGACACAATTATTTGTGTTAGGTGTTCTGGTTATGTCTTTGCTTAGCAGGTCAAGCGTCCTTTCTTTTCCAGTTAATACATCTGAATGATAGTAGGCTATATTGTCTACCATGTTAAGATTATTGGCTTACAAAATATGTGTTTTATTTATATAATACTGTTTTTAAATTTCCGATTATATGAAATCGAAAATATCTTTCCACTATACAGGGCAACTTACCCAGTTCATTACCCATTACAAAACTATGTGTCCTTATTATTTTTTTCCTGTTGTAGTATGCCGCCTAATAATGCTCATCTTGTTACACGAGAGGAATCTTCTTAATCTCAAGATGTAAAGACTACCCGCAAAATCCTACAAGCCTCCCTCCCACTATCCCTCCCTCTCTTCACCTCCCACTACCCCCTCCCCCCATCCACCACTCACTACCCCCTCCGTCCCTCCACCTCTCACTACCCCCTCCATCCCTCCACCTCTCACTACCCCCTCCCTCTCTCCACTTACAACAACCCCTCCCCCCCTCCCTTCACCTCCCACTACCCCCTCCCTCCCTCCACCTCCCATTATCCTTCCCTTCCTCCACCTCCCACTACCCCTCTCTCCCTCTACCTGACTCTCTCTCTCTCTCTCTCTGTCATCGTGAAATCACTGTGCGAGATATACGAGTTTCAGATGAGATACTCACAATGCAGTGAATGTTTGAATGGCGAATTATACTCACCTGATGGAAATCGATCGTTTATTATTTATATGGACGCGACAAGTTTTGACTCGCAACCGCTCTTCACAGTCCTTCACAACTGAATAGATCTCCAAATAGAGTCAAAACTTGGCGTGTCCTTGTAAATAACAACTAGACACAGTCTAACACAAGATGTTGGACTGTGACTGGAACCTGGCAACAAGGGCAAAGCATGGGGCCATCCCCCCATATCAAAAAGCCACGTATGAGCGTAGTGTGGCCGAGTCTCAGGCGAACCAAGGCAAACTCCTACCTTCTATTATCATTGAAAGAACACTGCCAGGGAACTATGGTAGGGTTTAGTGAAGTGTAGATTGCTATTTGTCATGAATGTCCAATCTGCTTGCCACCACTGACGGAGGAGTTGGGTAATGTTTGAGAAATAATAATTTTGTGGGGAGATTGTAGGCACAAATCGATCAGGGCTAGACCCAGGTGAGGCTATAGGCATGTGATAAAGAGTAGCTAGAAATCCTGTTTCATTTGTTTGGCCTCTCTTACTGATTTTCTTTGTGCTTCATTTACACATAGTAATCCAGCTAGCTCTCACAAACACCTCCTCCTCCTATCCACTTCACTACACTAAACATGCACACCACACTTCATTCTTCCACACCAAAATTGAACGAAATGATGAATTTTAGCCCAGCCTCGGAGTCCCAAGGGGGATGGGGGTGGGGGGGGGGGGGAAGGGGGGCATAAATGCCCCTACACCCACGCGACCTTCCCCTGACTGCCCCACAAAATTACCTGGACATCGGTCTGTTACTCTTTCTACTAACTTCTGCAACATTTGCGGACTTTCCTCTAATTTTCACTATGTTGAACACCATATCTCCTCCTATAAACCTGATCTTCTGTTCCTCACCTAAACTCAGGTGTCTGTAGCAACTGCCAGCAGTCCCTTCTCTGTATCCTTCTACTTTCTCTATCCTAGTTTCAAGGCCAAAGGCAGATGTTGTGCATATGTGCACAACAAACTCACTTGCTCTCGTGTTCCGATTTCGACTCCTCTGAATTATCAACTTTCCTGTCATTCTCTTACTAAATATATCTGAGCTGTTTATTTTTCCCCTAACTTTCCTTAATTCTTTGACTATCCAAACTCTACAGTGAAACACATTCTATCCCTTTCTCCTTTCTCAGAAATCTCCATCTTAGGAGATTTCAACGTTCACCACCGCCAATGGCTCACCTCTCACACTACTGACCAACCTGGTGAGCCTACGTCTTTTCTATCCTAAATGACCTAGAGCAGTTAGTTCAACAACCCACCCATATCCCGGATCGCCTCGGAGATCGGCCCAATATTCTTGAGTTGTTTCTAACTTCTAACCCATCTTCTTATACTGTCGATCTTTTATTTCTTTTGGGCTCCTCTGACCATAAACTTATCTCTGTCACTTGTCCTATCAGTCCAGTACGGCCAGCCGATCCTACTAGCTGGCGACGCTTGTGGCACTTTGGCACTGCCGACTGGGAGGCTCTCCGGCAATACTTCTTTGATTTCCCATGGAATTATTTCTGCTTCCGTGGCCGGGGACCCTCGGAGAGTGCTGAACGCATTACCGAGGTAATCCTATCGGGCATGGAGGCATACATTCCATTCTCTTTCTCTCAGACTAATGCAAAACAATCTTGGTTTACTCACATCTGTTCTACTGCTGTCCGCAATAAGGAGGAAGCATTCAAACGGTACCGACGCCTTAAAACTCAAGAATCTCATTCTTCCTTTGTTTCTGCCCGGAATCAAGCCAAATCTGTTCTTCGACTTGCCAAACACTCTTTCATCAATAATTAATGCACTGAACTATCCAACTCGAGCTCTTCCCAAGCTTTCTGGCACCTTGAAAAAAAACTCTCCAACAATTTCTCTTCCTCGTCTTTCCCTCCCCTTTTCCACTCTGATGGCACAACCATCACTTCTTCCTCTGACAAAGCTAAACTCTTCGCTCAAACTTTTGCTAGAAACTCCACCCTTCTCTCTCCTACTTATGCCTAATATCCTAATCTCTTCTAAAGATGTACCCTCTCTGGGCTTAATACTAAGAAGGCGTACGGTCTGGACGGTGTTCCTCCTGTTGTACTAAAAAACTGTGCTTCCGTGCTGACTCCCTGCCTAGGCAAACTATTTTGTCTCTGTCTATCCTCTAACATCTTCCCTTCATGCTGGAAGCTTGCTCTCATTCAACCTGTCCCAAAGAAGGGTGACCGCTCTCAACCCTCCAACTATCGTCCAATTGCTCTCATCTCTTGTATCTCTAAAGTTTTTGAAACTATTGTTGCTTCCTAATTTCTTTAGCATTTCTCTTCTCATAATCTGCTCTCAGATCGCCAGTATTGCTTCCTTAAGGGTCGCTCTACTGGTGATCTTTTTTCATATTTTACTAACTCTTGGTCATCCTCCTTTCGGGACTTCGGTGAGACTTTTTATCTTGCACTAGACATATCGAAAGCCTTTGATAGAGTCTGGCACAAATCTTTAATTTCTAAACTACCCTCCTTCGGTTTCTATCCCTCCATCTGTGCCTTTGTCTCTAATTTCCTTTCTGGCCGTTCCATAGATGCGGTTGTGGACGGCCATCGCTCACTTCCTCACCCTATCAACTCCGGTGTTCCTCAGGGCTCTGTCCTACCTCCTATTTTCTTTCTAATTTTCATAAATTATCTTCTCAACTGTACCTCAAGTCCCATCCATTCTTACGCAGATGACTCAACCTTACACTACACAATTAGTTTTCCAGAATGCCCCAGCCAGCAATCCCTCTAAGACAAACGTAATGAAGCCATGGAACACTTAATTTCTGATATAACTACTATTTCCAATTGGGGCAAAGAAACCTTGTTACCTTTAATGCTTCCAAAACCCAATTTCTCCATCTATCTACCCGTCCGGATCTCCCAGTGGACTATCCCTTATTCTTCAACAATACAATAATCAATCCTTCATCTTCTCTCAGTATTCTTTGTGTCTCATTTTCTTCTGCTCTCATTTGGAAGGACCATATTACCAGTCTTGCTAAGGCAGCCTCCCAGAAGCTGGGTTTGCTCAACCGCCTCAGGGGGTTCTTTACCCCTGCACAGCTTCTTGTTCTGTACAGAGGCACAGTCCGTCCTTGTATTGAGTATTGTTCACATGTGTGGGGAGGTTCCTCTCACACCGCTCTCCTAGACAAAGTAGAAAGAAAGGCCTTTCATATAATTAACTCCCGTCCACTCACCAATCTCTGCAATCGCTCTCTCTCTGCCGCAATGTTGCATCTCTCTAGCTATTCTATCGCTATTATAATAATCAGTGTTCCTCAGAGCTTTCCCAGTGCATACCACCTCCTCTACGTAGGGCACGCGGTACCCGTCATACAACACAATCCCACCCCTATTCTGTGCAACTTTCCAACCCAAGAGTAAAACGTTGCTCTCAAACTTTCTTCTATTCAACAGCTGAGCTCTGGAACTCTCTCCCAGAATCAGTCTTTCCCTCCTCCTATGACTTAAATTTCTTCAAACTCTGTGTGTCCAGGCATTTTTGCTCCAACGTCCGTTGATGTTGGCCCTGTCACTCTTTCAACAATGGGGGAGGCACTCACTATAGGCTGTTCTGCCCTTTGCCTCCCTCACTCACATAAACAATAAAACAAAATACAGGAATAGGTAAGGCATGATCAAGTTGAGTAGATTTCTTACGCAAAAAGTCAAAGTATTGCCATTATTCACTAGTTATATTATATTTCTAAACATTCGTGGAAACTAACTGTATATATAATTTCTACATGAGATATGACTAAATTATAATAGGCTATATATTTGTGTTACATTCACTTACAAACTGTAAACACTTGTAAACTATTCACTACACTAAACAAGCACACCACACTTCTTTCTGTCACAAAAACACGTATTCGTCTCTACCAGCTGAGTCCGGCTTGGTAGTTTGTTCGTCCCCACTTGGGTTTACTCGGTTTTTCGTCCCTACCTACTTTCAACTCTGGGGGAGGCACTTGTCACAGGCAGCTCTGCCTTTTGTCTCCCTGAACCATATAGAAAACAAATTCTGTATCCATCTATATACCATTTCCCTAGTAAGCTACAGTACTCGGTGTGCCTTATCTAAAAAAAAAAAAAAAAAATTTTTGTTTTAAGAGACAATGAACGGAGGAAGGAAAACACAGATAAAACAAAAAGGTCCATGTGCCTAAAGGCATCCTCCATTCATAAAATGTTTGTAACAACTGGATTTAAACTTTTGTAGATTGTAAGTTTGTGGAAAGCAACTCGAGGGAAGTGAATTCCAAAGAGTAGTAGTTCTAGGGATAAATGAATTTTGATAAGCAGAAGTTCTGCATTGTGGAGGAGAAAGTGTAAATTCATGGGGGCTCTCAGCTGCCCTAGTTCTACGGGGAAAGATGTGGAGAGGCGGCACAATTGAAGCAAGTTCCTCGGAACAATTGCTGTGAAAATATCTGTAGAATAATGCAAGGGATGCAACGTTTCTTCGTATGGATAATGTAAGAAGGTCCTGTGTGATTGCAGGGTTATTGATTAATCTAATAGCTTTATTTTGAATTTTGTCCAACTGCCTCAATGCAACCACTCCACTTCCACTCCACAGAGGTGAACAGTAATCCATCTGAGAACGCACATGACTTTTATATATTACGGCCAACTGCTCGTCAATGAAGAATTCTCGAACTCTGTACAGGAGTCCCAGTTTTTTAGAGGCATTCTTAGCAATGCTTCTAACATAATGTGTACAGCTCAAGTTAGTAGTTAATGTTACACCGAGAATGTCAATACTAGGGGAAGTGGGAATATTTACATCATTAAAAAAAATATGGGAGTCAGTGAGATTCTGTCGGTTAGAAAATTGAATGTACTTGGTTTTCTGTACATTAAAGGAAACTAGATTCTTTTGTCCCCATTCATTAATTCTAGAAAGGTTCTGGTTCAGAGAAATTGCAGTGTTTATTTTTGAATTTATAAGATCGGGTTGGGTGAAAAAATTGGTAAATGTGAAGGAACTGTGGAGTGTTGAGTCATCTGCTTAGGAATGTATTGGATTATGAGTGGTAAATATGAGATCATTGATATGAATGAGGAACAGAGTTGGGGCCAAAACTGATCCCTGGGGAACACCAGCATTTATTGAGTGAAATTGAGAATAAAGGCCATCTACCATTACACATATTTTTCTGTTATGAAGATAAGAAGAAATTAGTGGAACTAATGATGCAAGGCCGTAGTGTGACATCTTCGACAATAAGGATTGATGCCAGACTCTATCAAATGCCTTTGATATATCCAGTGCTATTGTATGTGTTTCACCATGTTGGTCTGTAGCTTGGTTGATTTGATGCGTAAGAAGGCAAAGAATGTCTGCAGTTGATCGACATCGTCTAAAACCATATTGCCTATCACTGATTAATTTATTCTTCTCAAGATGCTTAATTATGTGATTATTTAGTATAATTTCAAAGACTTTATCAAGAGTGAAAGTTATAGCTATTGGCTATTAGGCTATTGGCTATATAGCTATTAGTTTGATGGATCTGAAGAGGCACCTTTTTTAGGAACTGGATGGATGTTTGCTTCTTTCCAGGGTACTGGGAAGCATGAGGTATGAGTACACAGACGGAACATTTTTGCCAATACAGGAGCGAGCACCAAGGAGCAATTCTTAAGTACTATTGGAGGAATTTCATCTGGACCAGGAGCCTTATCTACTGAGAGATTCTGCAAAATAGTTTTGACATGTCTGGTGTGGATCTTAAGTGAGGGAATTTCAGGCGAATTAAAATTAAGTACAGGGACATCTTGATTTATTTCATCTAAGGTTGAGTTGGTGGAGAAACTATCCGCAAGAAGGTTAGCTTTACCTCGTGGGTCACTTACAAGATTGCCAGTCGGAGATTTTAATGGTGGAATGGATGAAGCAGTAGTGAAGTTGGATTTGAATGAGTTAAGAGTAGACCAAAATATGTTGTTATCATTTGGATTATTTAGAAGTTTATTTGCCGGCTTGTGGAGAAAGTTTGATTTAGTTAGGTTTAATACAGTTTTGGCATGATTTCTGATGTTTCTAAAGTAATTAAAGGCTTCATGTGTTTTTGATCTTGTGTATGCATTGTAGGCTATTGCTTTTTGTTCAGTTACTCTAGCACAATTATGGTCAAACCATTTAGGTGAATTAGATCTTTTACTGTACTTTTGATGAGGAATAAAAGTTTCCATTCCAATTTTTACAAAATCTTGTATGTGGCTCAAGGTGGTGTCTGCATCATTAGAAAAGAAAGAGGTCCAGGGAATATCAATAAAGAAACCTTGAAGACCCTCCCAGTCTGCCCTATCGTAATGCCATTTAGTCACCAAAACAGGTTCAGAGTGGGAAGGTGTGGTAGGTGATAGACAGGTGGCCTGTATCTGACAGTGATCAGAAGATCCAAGCGGGGACCTCACTGTAACATCATACTTTTCTGAATTGGTTGTTAAAAATAAGTCCAGTAGGTGGGAATTATGATTAGGATTATCTGGTACACGGGTGGGTTGGTTGACTAGTTGAGTGAGATTAAATGAGTCTGCAAATAGCTCACATTCAAGACCAGCATCATCAGTCCTGGCTGAATGAGTGAGCCATTCAACATTATGGACATTAAAATCACCCAACACAGTGATTTCAGAAGAAGCATTTAAGTTGAGGACACTGAGTTGTGAGGACAGAGAATCAAACAGACTTTGCTCTGGAGGAGTATTTGGGGAATGGTAGATGCAACACATGTATTTAAATTTACCAGCAGAAATTAATTTGTATATAGAATAATCAAAATAGGGACAATTGAAACTAGTAACCTCCTCCAGGGCAATTTCAGATTTTGCGAAGCAACATACACCTCCTTTAGGTCTGAAATTTTGGAGCAGTTGATAACCTGGAAAATTAAATCTAGACGTGTCAGATGTGGATGTTACTTGAGTCTCTGTCAAAAAAATTGCTACAGTGCTATGTTTGACCATTATTAAATATGTAATCATTGATATCCGGAACAGCGTCTTAATACAGTTTTCTAATTTATTTTAATGTTATTCCTGTGCAAGAGTAAAACTCGCATCACTCAATTATACATATATTATAGTTGTAGAGCATACCAATATTCCTTGCATTCTGATAATGCAGTATTGTGTGTGTGCGTGTGTTCTAGTTGGCATGGTCGTAATCCACCAATAAACAGGAAGTTTCCCGCTTACTTTTGGCGCTACCTGGTCGTGTTACCAGAGCCATCTGTGGAAAGTCAAAAACACCAAATTTCGGATTGCTTCGAATACCGTCGTCAGAGGGTACTAATGGATGGCTGAGATCCATACCACGACATTAGTCCCAGACTGTACAATCATGATCAACTGGACAACTTTAAAGGGTCAATACAGATACACAGGCGAACTATTTTGGGAAACAGCATGAGCCACGCAGTATAGAATAGTAGGATTCACTAGTTATAACCCCTCCAGTACCGGTACCGTCCTTTTAACTATATTCTGGCTATTATTAGATGATTTTATTGAGTTGAAAAAGGGAGTAAGAATGTAGTATTCGGGCGTACCGCCCGCCTTGTTTACACTACTCGTATGCTCGGGATCATGGTCCTGTCTATTTGGACTGCCGTGGGATACAATATTAGGCAAAGCCCCCCTTACCCCCCCATGACTTATTGTCATCATCATATGTAATGCCAGCAGGGGGCAAATAACAGAAAAATAGCAGTCAAAGCCGACGGGAACATAACCACGAGCACACGACCTATGTAAACATAACAACCGTACGCCGAGACACTACACCCTTCCCAAAAAGGGCCTACAGCAATAAAAAGGCTTCGAACTATCTTGCATAACCCATTTTACTACCACAGGTACTTCTTAAACTGCACAAAAGCGTCTAAATATAGCTAGAATATAATTATTACGACGTCGCTGGTACAGAAGGGGTTACTGTTAACGGTCTTGTTTTTATCATTAAAAAGTGTTCAATTATTCCTGACCATGACTGTACATACGGAGCCCTGTATGTTAATTTAAGAGTTAGAATTAGAGTTGAAGGAGTCACACTACCCAAACGGTGAAGCAGACTAGCGAGCGAATTAGCGAGTGGGGAAACCAGCAAACCAGCCTTCACACCTGCGTGCGTCATAGGGGACCCTGCAAACTACCTCGATGACCGATGCTATGACGTATGATCGACGCGAGGAGCTGTGAGTGGGCCAGGCACCTGTTATGCGACTCGAGGAGCTATGATTGGAGTAGGCACCACCCCCCGCCTCCTGATTCGTTCCTACACCATCATTGTTTGGTATATAAGACCCGAGTTGTGGGCATTCAAATCAGTCTCATTTGGAGTTGGGGAAGGTGAACTTGCAGCTGGAGGAAGACGGGGTGAAGTATTATAATGGGATTGTGACTGTCAGTCAGATTATATATGTGTGTTAAGTGTGTTCGGTGTAAACACTTACGTTATGTTGGTTAGTGAGATATGTGATTGGGAATTAACGTTAACGCTACTATTATGTGTTTAACTATTTGATTGCGAATTGACGTTAACGCTACTATTATGTGCTTAACTATTTTAGTTGACTAACTTGTGGACTAAAGCAACTCTTTAAGTAATTGGGTTATGATGAAAGTAATACTATTGTTTTATATTAATACTTACGAGTTCTTTCATTTTCTTTGAATTAAGCTTACATTGCTTAACGGTGCTTAGTACGGTGATGCTATTGTCTCATATTAGTAATATCGCCTTAGACTAACATGGCTGTGTTAATATTACTTCTAGTGATTTCCTAAGCTGAAGAAAATTCTTTTGCTTCAAAATATTATATTTTGCTTTTCATATTATTTGAGTGAGACCTGAATCGAATCTGTGAAACGATCCTGTAACTTTATTTACTCATAATCAAACCTCAATGTTACGTGGTTAAGAAATACATTTAACTAATTAAATATATATCTAACTTTTTATGTGACTTTGATATTAATCCTGATGATAATAATAATATAATACTATTAACGTAAGACAAGAACCAAGAATAATTACATTAAATAGAATTAAAAGGACATATAAGAAAACTATCTATTCATTTCAAAAAGGGTAAGAGACAGAAATATTCTTACTTTAATATTTATCTTTCAAGACTTTTTATAGAATTAATAGTCCTTCTTTAGATATACTTCTTCGGTTCATAACCATAGCCTACTAAGCTTCGGTTAAATAATAATTCTTTATAAATATTACATGACTTTAATTAGTTTCAGTATTGTTCATAATTAAAGAGTATCAGTCAATAAAGGATACTAAGTCCTAAGATCCAAAAGGAAAGGAAGCAACAACAGGAAATTATTTTATTAGATTTTACTTTTGTTTTGCCTTCAGCTGACTGATACCTTAATATATATCTCTGTGCTATCTAGATTCATCAAGTTAACCACTTGAGGATCAAGATACGTAACCAAAGAGTGGCGACCTTGCCAGGATTCGTTTCATACAGTTTCACTCAGTTTCATTAACGTTTCACTACTTAAAAATCAAATATTAATCATGCCTCAACTAATTAATGACGAAGATGCTCGAGTTTTCATAGAATCAGAACCCACAGCCCCTGATATTGACTGTCTGTCAAAATCCGAACTGAAAGTGCTTGCCTCACATCTCCAATTAACTGTCTCAAACATGTCTAAAGTAGAGGTGGCTCAGACCATAAAAACCCACTTGTTCCCTGTAGAAGGCGGGGAGGGTGACGGAGCAGTTGGTGGGATCCCTAGTAAACCTAGCCAACTTGATGAACAATTGCCACCTGGTTTTACCATTGATCAATTATTCGAACTAGAACAAAGCAGAGCAAAGACCGAACAAGCCAGACTAAATATAGAACTAGCCAGAATAAATACCGAAGAAGCCAGCATAAAAGCCAGAGCAACGACCGAACAATGTGAATATCAATATCGTACGGCTCAACTAAATGTCAATACAAATGCTCCCTTAATTGCTCCCCCTCTGGGATTGACTATGACTAGTGTCATTCCACCTTGTGCAGGATTTCTTTGTTTTGTTTGAGGAAGTTGCTGGAGGTATGAAGTGGACAAGAGATCAATGGCCTTTTATGTTACAAACTGTTTTGACAGGGCAGGCTCGAGCCACGTATTTGTCAGAAGTAGCAGAAGTTAGGCAGGATTATGACAATCTCAAAGAAGCTATCTTAAAAACCTATCAATTGCAGCCTGAGGCTTACAGGCAATCTTTCCGTAAAAACCAGAAGAAAGTAGAAGAAACCCATAAGGTATTTGCCAGGACCATGACTAAAACTTTCAATCATTGGGTCAAGAGTAAGAAAGTCACAAGCTACAACGATCTGAAGGAGTTGGTCCTGTTAGAAATTTCCTATGGAAAATTGATTCTTCTGTATCCTATCATTTAAAGGGGAAAAAGGTAGATTGTCTTGCCGACGCTGCTGACATGGCTGACATATACGTGCTCGACAACAAATTTCGTGGAAAGAAGCCCTACGATAATTCTAGTTCTAATTTTAAGTATCCCAATCACAAATCTGACAGACCCAGTCACAAGCCTATAACATCTTCCCCAGCTAGCCAAAACAGAATTGTTTCCCCAACTAAAAATGCGACTCAGGGCAATGGTAACAGAGGTGGGCCCCAAACTAATAGTAATGCTCAAAGAGGCAACCCTAATAAGGTACTTTTTGTGGCATGAGAGGCCATCTAGCTTATCAGTGCTGGGCCAAGGAAAAAACCGAGAGATCGGGGCAGACAGTTGCCGCCGTATCTCAAACTCCATATGTGCCTTTAACACCTTACGAGCGGCCTATGCGGTTTATTTATGTGTACCGCACAGCGGGGTGTTTTTAGCCAAAATAGGGCTGTTTACGTGATCATTTTCATGCCTAAATAAGACCCAGAACGTAAAACAAGTACCTATCCCTGAAAGGGCATAAACAGAGCTTTCGAATGACACCATAACGATCCTTGTATGATGGATAGTTTTCTTGCAATAACCGTGCAACGCGAGTGCAAAAAGCAGGTAATTCGGTACTTTCAGTACATAATTGAGTATGTAGCGAGTGAGAGAGGGAGGAGGGAGCTGAGATTTGTGTCAGTAGGTTCGCCGCGGTGGTCTGGAGCAGTCATACGCTCGCTAGTCTCCTGCCACCACTTGTCTCTCTCTCTCAGCCACATTACGTGCTGAAATTGCCGACCTATGGCGAGCGCCGCCACAGCTTTATTTAACTCGACTTATGTTGCTCGCCGCTAAATAAGGGTTAATGCAGGACTCCCGACAGAAGGAGTACCTAGCACCAAAAATTCCTGTAATGCAGGACTCCCGACAGAAGGAGTACCTAGCACCAAAAGTTCCTTTAATGCAGGACTCCCGACAGAAGGAGTACCTAGCAGCTAACGTAAATCATCTAGACAGGGGTGTAGTAGCATGTGTGGTGCAACCCACTAGGGTTAAGCCAATAATAATTTCACCATCAGTGCAGGACAGTTACCGTCCCTTTATTTCATCTGGCAACGTGAGATTAAATGGTTGTATGCATGAGGTAAAAATTCTGAGAGACACAGGTTCTACTAGCACCCTCATGGTGAATCCTTACACTGAGTGCCCACCTGGCGAACCAGTTGTAATGAGAGGTGCTGGAGGCCAGTTTTATGCATACTTGGTAAAAGGCGAAATTGAATGTGAGTTACTACAGGGTGAGGCCACCATAGCTTTGTGTAGGTCCCAAGATATCCCTGTGCCTGGGGTAACATTCCTTTTGGGGAATGATGTAGCAGGTGAGAAGGTCCGACCAGACCCCATTTTGTCACTTTCCCCTGTTAACGAGCCACTAACCGGTGAGCTCGACAAGGAGTTGCCAACTGTTTTCCCTGTTTGTGCTGTCACACATTCAATGTCTCGAGTAGCAGTTCCCTCAGACAGAAATGTACCGAATGTAAGAGTTGATGAAAGGGATGATGAGAGTGTGAATGACGCTCCAACTGTGCCTGATGATGTGACTGTGGTGGATTTATCTGACACCTTTATGGCTCATCTTGACCCTAACAATGACCATGAAACCCCTCCAAATTGTCCTAGTGGCCTGGTAGAGCTACAGAGAGATGATAGTGAATGCAAGGAGTTAGCTGCCAGGTCCGTGAATGAAGAGGAATGTGAGAAGGAGGGTGGTGAATGTTTCTACCTCAAAGGAGGAGTATTGTGGCGAAGATGGAGACCGCCACACAGACCAATCGATGACGGGGCTTGGGACGTCCATCAAGTAGTAGTCCCCAAACCTTGTCGTAGAGATATCATGAAAATGGCACATTGTATACCATTGGCAGGACACCTAGGTGTGAGAAAAACTCTAGACAGAATCAGAGCCCACTTTTACTGGCCAGGAATGCGTGCAGATGTAGTAGAGTGTTGTAGAGTGTGTCACACTTGCCAGATGACAGGAAAACCCAATCAGAAGGTGCCTGTACATCCTCTGGTGCCCTTGCCCGTTTTCGAGAATCCTTTTACTCGGGTGGTAGTGGACATTGTAGGCCCATTGCCTAAGACTTCCCAAGGTAACATGTATTTATTAACTATCATGGACATGGCAACTCGCTACCCAGAGGCTATACCCTTAAGGACTACCTCTGCTCCAACTGTCATCAAGGAACTGCTCAAATTCTTCACCAGAATGGGTTTCCCCCATGAGGTGCAAAGTGATCAAGGAACTAATTTTACCTCTAACATTTTCCAGCAGTCCCTGAAGGAGTTGGGTATCGAGCATGTTAAGTCTAGCACCTACCACCCAGAGAGTCAAGGGGTTCTCGAACGATATCATCAGACATTAAAGGGAATGTTACGTAAGTATTGTACAGAGACCGGAGTTGAGTGGGATAAGGGGGTACCTTTTCTTTTATTTGCTACTCGTGAGGTTCCAACTGAATCCCTGGGTTTTTCCCCTAATGAGCTAGTTTTCGGTCACCAGGTAAGAGGTCCTTTGCAACTATTGCAGGATAGCCTAGTTGGCCAGGAGGGGAACCAAAACCTCCTCAAGTATGTTTCAGATTTCAAAACCCGGCTGAGATCCTCATGTGAGTTTGCCGCTCAAAACTTGACTGTGGCTAAAAGCTCCATGAAGAAATGGTATGACCGAAAAGCCCGTGAGAGGGAGTTTAAGCCCGGTGATGAGGTTTTGGTCTTGCTCCCCCTTTTTGGCCAACCTTTATCTGCCAAGTTCAGGGGCCCATATAAGATCATTCGGAGGGTGAGCATTACCGATTATCTATTAACTACCCCAGACAGGAGAAAGCCCACGCAAGTATTCCATATAAATATGTTGAAGCCCTACCATAGGTCCCCTGATTCCTCTCCTCCAGATTCTCCCACTGTGGCAGTGAATGTCAGGACCTGTGAACAGCCTGGTGCGGACGAAGTCTTCAGTTCTCTTACTGACCCGCAACAGACTATTCCAGAGCCTGAAGGTATCCATGCAGACTTTGACTTGTCATGTAGCCTATCCAACTTTCAGTATAATTCAGTGGCTTTGAGGGAATTGCCATCTAAACTATGTCATCTTCCCTCTGATCAAGCGAACCAACTAATCTCTGTTTTATCTCAGTCTCCCAGTGTGTTCCGTGATACTCCAGGGCTCACTTCTTTGGCCGTGCATGACATCGACGTAGGGGATGCAACTCCCATTAAACTATCCCCCTACCGTGTCTCACCACAACGCAGGAGTATACTGCAGTTCGAGCTTGACTTAATTTTTTCAAACCAGCTGATCAAAAGGGCCTTAAGCCAGTGGAGTAGTCCGGTGAAAAGGGAGGGAATTGAGTGGAAGCTACCTATACTGCTGTTTGCGGATGATACAGTTCTGATGAGTGATAATGAATGGGAGTTGCAGGGTCTGGTAAATGAGTTTGGAACAGTGTGCAAAAAACGGAATTTGAAGGTAAATACGGGGAAGAGCAAGGTTATGGTCTTCGAAAGGGGTGAAGTCACAGAGTGTGAGGTGAAGCTGAACGGTCAGGCTATGGAGATCGTCAACTCTTTTAAGTATCTGGGCAGTGTGTTGAGTAAAGATGGGACTATGGATGAAGAGGTGCGGGAGAGGGTACAACAGGGGAAGAGGGTTGTAGGAACGCTAAAAGCAGTAACAAGAATAAGGGTGGTCAGTATGGAAGTGAAGAAGTCCTTGCATGACAGTGTGGTAATCCCGACACTGACTTACGGAAGCGAAGCATGGACGTTGGTTGAGAGACTCAGACCAAGAGTGAGAGCAGTGGAAATTAATTACTTAAGGAGTGCGTGCGGAGTTACATGGAGGGATAGACAGACTAATGAGGGAGTAAGAAGGAGGTGTGGTGTGGAGGTAGATGTGCTGGAAAGTGTGAAAAGGAACAACTTGAGATGGTTCGGCCATATGGAACGTATGGAAAGCGAGAGAATGACTAAGAGGGTGTACGAGAGCGAGGTGGAGGGACAGAGGGGGAGAGGTAGACCGAATATGAGGTGGAAGGATGGAGTGAGGAACTACATGAACGAAGGCGGTGCTGGTTGGGGGGAGGGGCGTCGACTGACTGGGGACAGAGGTGCATGGGGGCGGTTCGTTCGTGGCCACCCCTTCGGGGATCACGGCGTCAGGCAATAGATAGATAGATAGTAGTCCGGTCATACTTGTGCCAAAGCCAGACGGGAGCCATAGGTTTTGTAGGGTCTATAGGCAAGTCAATGCTGTCACAAAGAACGATACCTACCCACTGCCACGGATCAAAGATTGCATTTACCAGGTTGACCTCATGCAGCAGTAAGTTTAATTTAATGAGAGGATTTTGGCAATTAGCTCTCCCTTGTAGCGAGGTAAATATTATGCTTTTGTAGTGCGCTTTCAAGCCTTCAGCTGTGAGATAATGCCTTGCAGTTCGAATAACGCTCCAGCTATGTTCCGGCTATGTTCTGATGTGGTACCTGGAGACGTTGCCTACTTTGGGTGATATCCTTATTATATCCTCATTATAATCTCGCTGTTGCCAATCTGGTGGTGAATCTATTTATGTATTATGTTTAATATTATGTACTATACTCCTTAAACTCTTTTCTAGGGGGGAGGTCTGACATACGGAGCCCTGTATGTTAATTTAAGAGTTAGAATTAGAGTTGAAGGAGTCACACTACCCAAACGGTGAAGCAGACTAGCGAGCGAATTAGCGAGTGGGGAAACCAGCAAACCAGCCTTCACACCTGCGTGCGTCATAGGGGACCCTGCAAACTACCTCGATGACCGATGCTATGACGTATGATCGACGCCAGGAGCTGTGAGTGGACCAGGCACCTGTTATGCGACTCGAGGAGCTATGATTGGAGTAGGCACCACCCCCCGCCTCCTGATTCGTTCCTACACCATCATTGTTTGGTATATAAGACCCGAGTTGTGGGCATTCAAATCAGTCTCATTTGGAGTTGGGGAAGGTGAACTTGCAGCTGGAGGAAGACGGGGTGAAGTATTATAATGGGATTGTGACTGTCAGTCAGATTATATATGTGTGTGTTAAGTGTGTTCGGTGTAAACACTTACGTTATGTTGGTTAGTGAGATATGTGATTGGGAATTAACGTTAACGCTACTATTATGTGTTTAACTATTTGATTGCGAATTGACGTTAACGCTACTATTATGTGCTTAACTATTTTAGTTGACTAACTTGTGGACTAAGCAACTCTTTAAGTAATTGGGTTATGATGAAAGTAATACTATTGTTTTATATTAATACTTACGAGTTCTTTCATTTTCTTTGAATTAAGCTTACATTGCTTAACGGTGCTTAGTACGGTGATGCTGTTGTCTCATATTAGTAATATCGCCTTAGACTAACATGGCTGTGTTAATATTACTTCTAGTGATTTCCTAAGCTGAAGAAAATTCTTTTGCTTCAAAATATTATATTTTGCTTTTCATATTATTTGAGTGAGACCTGAATCGAATCTATGAAACGATCCTGTAACTTTATTTACTCATAATCAAACCTCAATGTTACGTGGTTAAGAAATACATTTAACTAATTAAATATATATCTAACTTTTTATGTGACTTTGATATTAATCCTGATGATAATAATAATATAATACTATTAACGTAAGACAAGAACCAAGAATAATTACATTAAATATGAATAAAAGGACATATAAGAAAACTATCTATTCATTTCAAAAAGGGTAAGAGACAGAAATATTCTTACTTTAATATTTATCTTTCAAGACTTTTTATAGAATTAATAGTCCTTCTTTAGATATACTTCTTCGGTTCATAACCATAGCCTACTAAGCTTCGGTTAAATAATAATTCTTTATAAATACTACATGACTTTAATTAGTTTCAGTATTTTTCATAATTAAAGAGTATCAGTCAATAAAGGATACTAAGTCCTAAGATCCAAAAGGAAAGGAAGCAACAACATGAAATTATTTTATTAGATTTTACTTTTGTTTTGCCTTCAGCTGACTGATACCTTAATATATATCTCTGTGCTATCTAGATTCATCAAGTTAACCACTTGAGGATCAAGATACGTAACAACTGTAAGACTTAAATAGTAGCCTTAAATGTTTGAAGCTATCCTGAATATAATCGAATCTTCTCATTACTGTTTTTCCGCAATATGTTTACATTTCGGAGGTTAATTTTTGCTGTTCAAGCGTTCACATTACGCCAGGAATATCTTAACGTATATACTCAACGACATTACTTAGGGCTTAAGTTTTCAAAGCTATCCCGAACAAAATTGAATCTTTTCATTAATTTGCTTACCTAATATTTACATTCTGCTGTTTGACCGCTCACATGGACATTCCGGAATTATATGATGTATATACCTTTCATGGTTGTCAATTATTTACCCCAAGCACCACACAAATCTGCTTAATATTTTTGCTGAAGAACTACGTATGGCGTCATGTAGATGGCGCCAATACCGACACCTGTGTTATAGGTCACCACACCACAACTACTGTCATCACTCACTTACTAAACAATGATGGAGAGTCGATATATATATATATATATATATATATTATGGTTGTTCTAACGTAATCTTCATCTTTTCTGTGTGTGCGTGTGTGGGGGGGTGCGGGGTGCGGGGCACCCATTACAGTAAAGCTTGCCTTTTGTCTTTCACACACACATTCACACACACAAAAGTAATTGGTCCGAGGTAGGTCTTTTGGGTCTCCCCTGTTTCGCTCCATTATTTGGAGATTTTAAGACGTTTTTCCCCGATAGATGCTCCACCCCATTCAGGTGTCAATTTTTGTTATCTGGACGAGCAATAACTAGCCTGAAACGTAGAAGAAATCGGCCTGCACCTGTAATTTTGTTTAAAAATTATGTTTTTGTTTACAAATCTAGCTTGATTTTTTTTTTTTTTTTTAGCCTTGGGGATAAACTAAAATATATTGCTCAAAAATGGCAAACACTCAATACTAAACATAATATCATAATATCCTCAAGGCATCGGACCAACTAGTGTAAATATAGCCTCACAAAACTCCCTCCTCCTCTAATCAACAAACTACCTTCCTCTAATCAACAACTACCCTCCTCTACTAACCAGCTAACTCTAACAAACTCCTCTTTCTCTAACCAACAAACTCTAACGAACAACATCCTCCTCTAACTAACAAACTCCTCTCCTCCTCTAACCAACAAACTCTAACAAACTCCCCTCCTCCTCTGACCAACAAACTCTAACAAACTCCCTTCCTCCTCTAACCAACAAACTCTAACAAACACCCCTCCCCCTCTAACCAAAAAACACTAACAAACTCCTCTTCTCCTCTAACCAAAAAACACTAACAAACTCCTCTCCTCCTCTAACCAAAAAACACTAACAAACTCCTCTCCTCCTCTAACCAAAAAACACTAACAAACTCCTCTCCTCCTCTAACCAACAAGCTCCCCTCCTCCTCTAATCAACAAACTCTAACAAACACCCCTCCTCCTCTAACCAACAAACTCTACCAAACTCCTCTCCTCCTCTAACCAACAAACTCTAACAAACACCTCTCTTTTAACCAACAAACTCTAACAAACTCCCCTCCTCCTCTAACTAACAAACTCTAACAAACTCCCCTCCTCCTCTAACCAACAAACTCTAACAAACTCCTCTCCTCCTCTAACCAACAAACTCTAACAAACACCCCTCCTCCTCTAACCAACAAACTACCCTCCTCCTCTAACTAACAAACTCTAACAAACTACCCTCCTCCTCTAACTAACAAACTCTAACATACTACCCTCCTCCTCTAACTAACAAACTACCCTCTTCCTCTAACTAACAAACTCTAACAAACTCCTCTCCTCCTCTAGCCAACAAACTCTAACAAACCAGCTCCTCTTCTAACTAACAAACCTCCTAATCAAATAAACAAACACCAACAAACTCAGACAACCAATGAATATCCAGAGTCGTAGGTTTTTAGAGCGCCAAGTTAAGGTCAAGTTAATAGGTTGGGTCTGATTGGTCATTTTTGTTATATATATATTTTACACTCGTTGGAAAAATTGGAAACTATGTTGTATCAATCAAGCAACTGCAGTTACACTCTCTCACACTCTCTCTCTCTCTCTCTCTCTCTCTCTCTCTCTCTCTCTCTCTCTCTCTCTCTCTCTCTCTCTCTATCTCTCTCTCTCTCTCTCTGTGTGAAATAATACTTATACTAATAATAATAATAATAATAATAATACAAATAAAGTAATTATGTAACAACTGTTTATATACAGTATATATATATATATATATATATATATATATATATATATATATATATAAATACAGTATATATATATATATATATATATATATATATATATATATATATATATATAATGAAGAGAAACACCAGGGCGTGATAGAAGAGCACGTTCATCTTGTCTGTATTTATTGCAACGTTTCGGAGGTACACTTACTCCATCATCAGACAGGAGGGAGTGATTTGAGTCTCGGGCATGTTGACGCATGACGCTATAGGAGGGATTAGAATATGGCCTGTTTGTTCTAACCCACTTACCCTAGTGTTCAACGATACGTACCTTGAGTTGACGTTTTGTGCAACCTATATACATTGCATTACAGCAATGTAATTGCTATTTGTACACTACAGAGGACTGTAGTTTTTTAGGTATTATATCTTTGAACTTGAAGAAAGTACTGATTGTTTGCGTAGGTGTGAAAATAACTCATACTTTAATCTGAGGGTATAATTCATTTAAGAGTTTATTGAGTTTGTTCTTTAATGAGAAACTGCTTTTACCCGTGAAAAAAATAGGGAAATATAATATAGCTCGCTTTACTGTGGTGAGTTGTTCGTTAGGATGGAGAAGCTGATGCAATTGTTTACCAATGTAGGAGTCGATGAATTTAGTATTAAATCCATTGGCGAAAAGGGCCTTTCTTAGGAATTTTAATTCAGAGTCGAGGCTAAGGTAATTTGAACATAATAGGAAGGTTCTCATGACTAGTGTATATATGAGATTTCTTTTGTATGGAATTGGAATGAAGGAGGAAAATTTTGTAGTTAGCCCGGTATTTGTAGGCTTCCTATAGATGGATGTGTAAAAGTTGTTATTCGAGTGATCAATTACAATATCGAGGAAAGGAAGGCAACCGTTATATTTAGTTTCGGAGGTGAATTCGATATTTCCATGCTTTGAGTTGAGATAGGTTAAGAATTGTGGGATGTGGTCTTTTTCTCTGAATACGAGAAATGTGTCGTCAAGATAGCGGCGGTAGAACAAAGGTTTGAAGGGATTAGGACAGTCATTTAACACCTTAAGAGCGGGTGGTGGAGTATATTTCACTGTGCCTCCCAGCGTTTTTTTATAACCATAAATGGGGTTGTTTCCGTGCTCTTTGTCATGCATAAACAAGACCCAGAGTGTAATACAAGTATGTATCCCTGAAAGGGCGTAAATTGAGCTTTCCAGTGACACCCGAACCATCTTTCTACGATCACTGGTTGTCTTGCAACGATCGTGCCACCGAAGGGCAAAATCGCTAAAATACGGTAATTTCTTTATATAATTACGTATGTAGTGAGGGAGTGAGGGTGGATGTAAGTGGAGTACATCTCGGTTGGTCCATGGCGGCCGTGGCGAGCGGTCATGAGGTAACCCAGGCTCCTCCCGTTGCTCGTCTCTCTCTCAGAGCCAATATTGCGCCAAAATTGCACACAGACTTTTAAGTCGGGCCCTGCCACATAGTCCAAATTTTTCGATACGGACTTAAGTCGGGCCCCGATAGACAAGGGTTAACCACTGTTGTTCATGGTGAGCGAGGAAGGCGCGGGCCAGGGAGGGCCCGTTGCAATAAGTATGGACAAGATGAACGTGCTCTTCTATCACGCCCTGGTGTTTGTCTTCATTATTCAAGATTATTACAAGATGAACGTGCTCTTCTATCACGCCCTGGTGTTTGTCTTCATTATTCGCCTCCGCTTTCCACGGACAAGATCAATAGCTGATATACATTATATATATATACCGGGTATATACAGTATATATATATATATATATATATAATTTTATACTGTATATATATATATATATATATATATATATATATATATATATATATATATATATATATATATATATATATATCGCAAATACACGTGAGGTACCTAATGTTTATATACTCACAGCCGGACTCGAACCACCGACAGTCAGTACGAGTGTCCATACATTAAACTATACCACGGCGTCATAGAGGATACTTATGTGTAGTGGATTAAAGCATGGACACTCGTCTTGACTGTCGGTGGGTCGAGTCTGCCTGGGTTTATACATATATATATAATTAAGTTTATGTTCACAATTAATCTTAACTATTGGATTATTTTTCTATAATTTGGTCAGCGTAACACTATTTTGTAGCGTTTTGAATATGGTGTAATACAAATTTAAATTATCAAAGAAAGAAATAGTGACCATAATATGTGACCTTCACCATTCACCTTGACCTTTGAATAACAAAAAAACAATGTTTGGACAATCGTTGCATTGACCAACCGAATTTGCCAGCAAAATTTTGTGACGACACATTAACCCGTTCAGTACAGTTCTGTGGTTTTCATTTCATACTGGATAATAATAGACAATTTTTTTCAGTTTAAGAACGGCCTCCAGAAAATTAGCAGGCTTTCAACTATCTTAAGTAACCCTTTTTACAACCATAGATCCTTCGTAAGCTCCACAAAATCGTCTATTTATAGCTGGAATACAATAAAAAAGACGATACAGAAAGGGTTAAACAGTCATAGAAGAGTTTAGGGAAAATTACCAACACTCCTCTATTGTTCTTTGACCTTTACCTTTAACCTTAAGTACTATAATATATATATATATATATATATATATAATATATATATATATATATATATATATATATATATATATATTTTGTATATATATATACTGTATATATATATATATATATATATATATATATATTATATATATATATATATATATATATATATATATATATATATATATATAAATTTATATATAATATACAGTGTATATATTATATATATTGTTATGCGACGTTATAATTTAACACGCTTTATGGTGATTACGTTTTTCACCTTAGGAAATTACGTCAATCACAACTATCTCACTGGGAGATAACGAACTTCAGTTTTATAATTTCACAACAATGATAATCAATGGACACAAAATACACAGTCAAGTTTCACAAGTTTTATTTCTTAATAGCTAGGGTACAATTAATTTATAATGTAATCATAATTATGATCGGTCCTCATATATATAGATAAGGCTTACGATCTAACATAAGTAAATGATACAAGTAATAGATGTTCACTAGAATAATAATGATATAGTAATACATACAAAATAAGGTCACTAATAGAACGTATAAATAACTACAATGTTACTACCAGAACCACAAATAAGTATGCACAGAGATGTTAAGTCTCAAACACAATAAACAGAGTCATGATAGAAAACGGGGAAATGCAAGGTAAGTTTCCACCTAGTTTAAATAATAGTTACATGCTGCACTGAAAGTATGTAAAATAAGACACTGTTTGATATCTGAATAATTATACGTTAATTCAATTTAGACAGGAGAGTAAACTAAAAACTCAGAGACTAATAATTATGAATATAAATTCATGAAGGGGTTAAACAAATAAATTAGTCATGTATGCGTGACTGAGAATTCTCGTCGGGTGAGAAGTTACTGCGACGTGAACAACATAGAGTTTAAGGTAACTCGAATAATACACAAAATGAATTCTACTTCATGAAGCATGGTTATGACAATAGTCAAATTAAGAGACTGAATAGTAAAACACTCTGTGAACAACTTCTATGTGAGCTACGTACCCAAATGATGATGTTACATAAAAACAAGATCTGAATAAATGTTCACTGGTTTTTACGTGTAAATGTATATGTATTTATTCAAGAACAAACATATGTATATCTCTCCATGTAGAATATAGGAGCCTATATTCAGAGAAGTATATATATATTTATCCCACAGATAGAGGTGTGTTATGTTCTCTCTAAATCGAGCAACGGGTAACTAGAAGAAGGACAGAATAGAAAATCTTTAGTATTACGTTAGTGTGAACCTCAACATATCTAGTTAACCCAAGATGCAATCATCATTACATTTACAAAACAAAGAGCACTTAACCTCTAAGCTGCGCAGCTATGGTATTTGAAAGTGCCCGCCATGCGAAGGTATTCTGATTGATTTCTCACTAAAATCTTCAATTATCATATATATAATTAATACTTATCCATATGCGCCTATTTTACTTTTAATATGAACATATGTACATTGGAAAGCAATAAAACAAGTGGTAACAGCAATTGGCTGGTGAATATTGTATATTTTAGCCCCCGATCGTAATCTGACCTTGAGCGGTGAAAGACAAACACCCTCCCTCTCTCTTGTCTCGGACGATACTGAGAGACAAGGGGAGCTTTCAGACTGGCTTGGAGGGTTGGAGATACGCTCCTCCACCACCCGTTCTCGCATGAAAATACTCGATAAATATCGGGAATAATAGAGAAAATACCTGATAATTGATGATGGGGGGAAAAAAGGGGGGGGGAGGAGGGGAAAGGGGGGGGGGACACATGTGTAGGAGTGGTAGAAAGTGATGGAGGGAAATTATCTCACCTAAATGCAAATTACTCTGTTTTGAGTGCCACTGGGGTGTTTTAAAAGGTTTTCTTTAGGCCTTGGATCTTAAGAGTCTTCCCGCAGCTCTCGGGTTAAAGGGTTGGAAGAAAAATAGGATCCTGGTAGAGGATCTGGCGAGCATGTGGTCACAGCGGTAGTTGTCCTTCCTTTTATCACAGGGTCTCGACATTAGGTTCACGCACTACAAGTAAGTCTCGCTCTTTCCTTCCTTCTTTCTTCGGGGTCACTAGTCTTCACTGGTTTGCACTGGTTTTATAACTGTTTAACGGAATGAATGGCTAATTCCGTACAAAAATCTCGATCCGAACCAGGTAACCTAGCTATGCATGTCCTTCCTAAAGACGAGGTACACGTCTAGATTATATCCCTGATTTTGCCTACCTTACCCTTGGCACGGGCAGGTAGTAATCCTTTTTGGGATGGGGTTAAAGAGTTGTTCTCTCGGGGTAGTAGGGGCATGGGACTAACGTTTTTTTTTTTTTTATCCTGAGCTTATTACTCGCACTAAAAATATGGGAAGGATACTTCTGGGACTGAGAGGACATTCTACATTTATTCTTATTTGTTTTGGTCTTAGGTACGGCTTGTTGTTGTAAGAAAAAAGGAATTACTGGTTGGGGCAGATGTAGGGAATTTGCAGGTTATATGATGGTGATTTGGGGGGAAGGTGTGTATGGGAATTCGGCTTGTTTGCTAGTCTGTCTAAGGTTGATTTGATTATGATTATAAGCTTCGATGTGGGGATATTGAAGGGGCTGGTGAGGAATTTGCATGAACAACTCCTCACTGTAGTCTAACCTTGGTCCAAGATTGGGGGTGCGTTTTCTAAAGCGTTTGTCACTGTGTATTTTTGAGGGTCTGGGTTGTGGAGAGTTAGTTTGGCCGTATTTTACCTCTTATGCTGGCAATGCGGCATGATGTGAGTGCGTTGCTAGCTGAAGACGGGAGCAGGTGCCTAGCTAGCTTTTGCTTTTGAAGGCCAAGCCCCGTCATCTCATGTATATACAATTATACATACATATATATATATATATTTTCTTTGATGCACACAAGGTTAAAAGATATAGCAATTTCAGCATTAGAGATTTTATTGTTCAGGTTTTCCAAGGATCTGACAATGTTGCGTTGATGGGCAGTAAGGAGGTACAGTAGATTGGCGAACTTCATGATGAAGTGGATACAGGATGGTACATGGTGAACAATGGTTACGACGTTTCGCTATTCATATAGCATTTTCAAGTAATGAATGGTATAGAGAATAATGTGAGTTTATATAGGAGCTGGGAAGGCTGAGGGGGCGAAGTTAAGGTAGGCTATCGTCTATCATTGGTGGATGCTATGTTCGCTATGCGGGCACTTCTCCTGGTCTGGGATTGGCCAGAGGGTGATGACGTCAGGAGTTGCGCACTGGAGTCAATCGTGGCTGGGGGTGTGGGATGGTGGAGAGAAGGGGGGACCGAAGTCATCGTTGATTGGCTGGGAGCTGGGTGGCGTGAAGTGAGATGTGCGGGTTCTAGGGGCGGAGCTGAGGGGCGTCTCTCCAGGGGCAGCACGGCTGGGTAGTGTCTTTTAGCAGAAGGGAGTATCTGTAGGTCTAGAGTTTGATTATTAATACTAGGATTCAGGGCTTGTATGTTTAGGGCTTCTAATATTGGGAGTCGTCTAGGGTCACTTTCTTTATCAACTATGGTGGTGTGTTTATTTAAATCGTTATGTGTGAAGGGGGGGGGTGGTCAGGTAGTGATCTTTTATTGTTCGTCCCTGAAGGTGAAGGATTAGCCGTCGGGATAGATGAGTCTGCGTCATACCAATGTATGATTGAGGTCCACAGTCCTCAAAATTACAAGTAAATTGGTATATTACATGATCGTCAGTCATCGGGCTTTTTGTTTTGGTGGGAGCAGGTCTGTTACGGAGAACAAGGTTTTAGGTCTTAGGGGATTTGTAATATATGATTAATTTAATTTTGTTTTCGGGTTGGTGGGGAGGACGTGTTTAGATATTATTTCTTTTATGATGGCCTCGTCGGTTTTGTGGTCGGAGGACATGTAATTTCGGTAGAATATCTTGATTTCATTAGGGGGGTCAATGTTGGGGGGCTTTTTGGGTGTACCACTTTTCAAGGTGGTGGTAGATGGTGCTGGAAACGTCAGAATAGGAATATCCATTGTTTACTAGGACTTGCGATAATCTTTCCAGTTTCTGGTGGGTGTCGGCCCAAGTAGAGCAGTGTGTGAGGGCTCTCCTGACGTAGGCGGAGATGGAGGATAGGAGATAACGACGGGGGCATTCGCTGTCACCATTGAGGCATTGTCATGTGTTAGTAGGTTTTGTGTAAACTGTGGTTTTGAACCAAAGGGTGTTCAGGGTGACGATGATGTCGAGGAAGGGGAGTTGTCCATTATTGGATTTTTCAAAGGTGAAGTTGAGTCCGGAGGAGGTCATGAAGCGATGCTGGAGTTCTTGGAGTTCGTGGAAGTCCTTAATTTGCACGAAGATATCATCCACGTATCTACAGTAGACGGCAGGTCGCTGGGCGGCAAGGAGCTTTTCCTCGATGGTTCCCATGAAAAAGTTCGCAAAAAGAACTCCCAGGGGGCTGCCCATCGCTACTCCGTCTATCTGCTGTACATGTTGCCTCGTGGGCAAAGAAAGGGGGCTTCCTTAGCGCAAAGCTCCAGCAGCGTCTTCAGGGCCTTCTCTGGGATGTCTAGGGTGGGTGTGTCAGGGCAATGGTATACTCGACGTAGTATCATGTCGATGGTCCTGTCCACGGGCACGTTGGTGAACAGGCTTTCTACGTCGAGGGAGGCGATGGTGTGGTCGATATTCCGGGAAGCGTCTCGTAGAATTTTGAGGAAATCGTGGGCGGAGTTGAGGTTGAATTGTCAGGGCACGTAGGGGGTAAGGAGGTTGTTCAAGGCCTTGGCGATCTGGTAGGTGGCGGTGGGGATCTGAGAGATGATGGGGCGGAGGGGGTTTCCAGGTTTGTGAGTTTTGACGGTTCCGTAAGCATACCCGGGGGTGTATTCTCCGATGAGTTTTTTTAAGATGGACTCCTCCTTGTTTGGCGTTGATGGACGTTACCTTAAGCGACAATAACAAATTAAAAAAGATCACCCGCAACCTGACCGATGAAATCAAACGTATCGCCAACACCACCATCACCGCGATGGTTTTAAGACGTTTACCCCCATCCAGGTTTCAATATTTTCCTGGTGAGCGGTAGCAAGCCAACATATAAATATTTTTGTTTTGAGAGCAAGCTAAATGTGTACATTTTTCGATAGAAAAATGTCTCCGGCGAAGCCGGATTTCTCCATATAATGCTGGTTCGCTATCGCTTGCCAGGAAGATATCGATACTTGGATGGGGATAAACGTCTTAAAACAGTAGGCTGAACGGGGCCGAACGGATACAAGGCAAAGAGAGAGGCAGAGAAATAGAAAAAACCAAAAAAACGTGGAGAGAGGGAGAGAAAGATAAAACAAAAAACAGCGAGGTGGGCTCAATGTTTGCGTTACGGCTTAAAAATTGAGCCCACCTCGCTTTTTTTAGTTTTCTCTTTCTCTCCCTCTCTCCTCGTTTTTTGTTTGTTTTTTATTTCTCTCCCTCTCTCTTTGCCTAGTATCCGTTCGGCCCCGTTCAGCCTACTGTTTTAAGACGTTTACCCCATCCAGGTTTCAATATTTTCGTGGTGAGCAGTAGCGAGCCAACATATATATTTTTTGTTTTGAGAGCAAGCTAAATTTGTGCATTATTTGATAGAAAAATGTCAGAATGCCAGAATGAAAGTTATGGGGATGAAGGGGTTAAGTCCAAGTTTATATAATTAGCACCACATTTCACTCCAAAATCTTCAAAATAACTGAGAAATCCTGATGGGAACTTTGCATTTTTTTACCGTCAGTTGAAAAGAAACAGACTATAGTGAGAGACACATCAACAGTCACATAAAAACCCACCAATCACCTCAGTTCGCCACATGCCGCATGTCATTCGTATGGCATTGGCAATAATTCGTCAACACATTCGCTGCATTTGCGCTACTGGCGCGCTACTGTCGCCCTATTAGTTCAAAAAGAAGCGTTGCCAATAATTGGATTTGCAAATTGGCGAATCAGGGTGGATTGGTGCGAATTGTGCGATTATAGTGCAACCAAGGGCGAATGAAGTGAGACAAAGGGCGAACATTCGCCAACATTCGCCAAAATTTTCAGTTCGCCGCCGTTTTTTGGGTATGCTTAAAATTTACCGGCGAATCTGGACGAACATGGGTGACGCTAGGGCGACCGTTGTGCGATTTTGGCGATAATTGGAGAATGTTGGAGCGAATATGGCTATTTTTGGAACATAGACAAAAAAATCATGTCGCCCTCTGTCGCTGGGCGTTCGCCATCGAAAAATCGCACAGTGGGATACCCCCTTAACCTAAGATGTGCGCATGGGGGGTATGAGACACCACACGCCTGTGCGCACGTATTTGAGCTGTTCCCATCACTAGCATCGTCATTTTACCATAAATAGCATTAATACTTATCCATATGTGCCTATTTTAGGTTGATTATAAAGGTACAGGTATTAATCTGTTACAGCAATAAAACAAGTGGAAACAGCGTTTGGATGGTCAAAATCGTCAATACAGGCCGGGAGTTACATAATGTATGGCTGAGGCAACCTCCCTCCCCTCCTCCCCTCCCCTTGTCTGGAGAGACACTGTTACGCAATAGTCTCTCTCTCGCTCTTTCCCACGCTTGGTAACAGTGATGACAACGCCCTGCTACCAACTCACTAATGTTAGCACGAAAATAGACCACAGAATAAGGGAATAACAGGGAAAATAGGTGATAACTGAAGGAGGGTATGAAGTGGGGAAGGAGGGGATGTGGAGGAGTGATATTTGGCATGGCCCAGGGGCAAAAAAGAAAAAAACATTTGGGGTGTTTTAAATGGATTTTTTTAGGCCCAGGATCTTAAGAGTCTTCCCGCAGTCGCCCGGGGAAACTCTTAAGACTCTTTCGGCACTTGCCGGGTTAAGGTGCATATAATCGTCTGCTGCTAGCCAGAATGAAACAGATTTATTTTTTTGGGGTTTGAAAAAGAGCTTAGCAATACCTTTCGAATCGAAGGTTATCTGGTTGGTGTCGAAGTATTTATGCTCGTGACTTACAGGCAAACCGATATTTTGACCACATGTTATAGTTTATGCAAATGTATTTACACATGTAAGCGTACGTGTAGGTGTGGGTATATGTATATATGTGCATGTGCATTTGCATGCATGTATGCAAACACGTATGCACAATATGTAAGATTCCATACAGAGTATGTGTTTCTGTGTGCGTCTCATGTATGAATTAGTCCGTACACATTATGTCGTTCAGTTGTATGTACATTATGTGTCTGCAGATAAATATATACATTATATTGGTATGTATATTGCTGTAGGTGTATCCATGCATATACATGTTATGCATGTTTCTGAAGGAGTATATTATGTATGTTAATTGTATATATTTGCTTGTAGGTATATACAGTACATGCAGATAATGTATGATTATTATAGGTATACATGTGTCTGTAAGTGTATCAATGCATATTAATTTAATTTGATATACTGTATGTGTCTGGAGGAGTATACATATATGTTAATCGTATGCATGTGCCTGTAGGTATATACCTGCAGGTGCATGTATAAATATTATAGGTATACTGTATATGTGTCTGTATGTGTATCCATTTATATTAACTTTATGTATGTGTCTGTGGTAGTATACATGAAGTTAATTATATACACCTGGCTATAGCTATATACATTACACATGCAGGGTCGTATGTGCAACAACAGCAATAGGCTGGTAACATTATACCTACCCAAATTGCTTTGTTTATATCGGAACATAACAGAAAAATCAGGTTCAGCATAGTCAGTAAATGAACTCATAAGCAATTAGCAGACCTTTTCAAAATGTACTATTAATTCAACTCAAAAGCTATCTGCAAATCTATTGATTATATAACTACTAAACTACCTCGTATGCAATATCATGCTTTGATCTTTTATATAAGTTAGAGTTTATCTGTAAATTGTTCTTCTGTACATTTCCCGCCTACGACTGAAATTAACAAAATACCATTTATCAATTCTGCAAAGCAGAGTGGTACTGCGCACACAGATCCCGCCCGTATACTGTGCACCACCTGTCAGCTTGTCTGTCGTCGTCGTCCGTCGTTATCCTCCGTTCTGTCTGTCTGTCTGGAAACTTCTCCTAGACCGTTCGATGGATTTTCACCAAAAATCACAGGCATATCCATTTGGTCAATGCGCAGGTCAGTCAAAAATAAATTTTTCATTAAACTTAAAGGTTAAGGTCAAAGTTCAAGGTAAAAAATAAGGTCAATATATCATATTTTTTAGTTTATACTCAAATGTCTTAATTTTTACTATACAAGTTATAGGTAACCTTAATATCATATTGACCACATTTTAGATACATATTCTAAAGGGTAAGGTCAAAGGTCAATGTCAAAGTTCAATTTTTTTTTTTTATAATATTTCTTATACTAACTGTTTGATTCTCACTAGGTTTGCCATGTAAATTCGGAATACCTAGGCCAAGGTCATACAAGAAATTATTCAATTCCATATGAAAGGTCAAGGTCACAGGTCAAGGTCAAATAAAAGGTCAATATGATATTATCTTTACTTTTCATGCAAACTTCAAAAGATTTGGTGAAATATTTGTACTTTAAATGAAAAGGACAATAATATATTTTGAGGAACATATCATAAAGGTCAAAATAAAGGTTATAGGTCAAGGTCAACTATTCTATTAATATATATGAAACTAACTGGTGGGTTTTAATGAAATTTGCCATGCTTATTTGATTTTCCTGGAAAATGTCAATGCAACCAAAAAATGTACTCTTTTATAAAGAACAAGGTCACAGGTTAAGGTCAAAGGTCAACTCTTAATATAAATATTTAGTTTTTTTGTATACAAGTTATTAGTAATCATGATATTGTCTTGACCAAATTTTAGATAAATATTGTATAGGGTAAGATCAAAGGTCAAGGTCAAAGGTAAAAAAAAAAATTGTACTAGTATTTCTTATACTAACTGTTCGATTATGACTAGGCTTACCATGTATATTTGGAATACCTAGGCCAAGTTCATGCAATAAACTATATATAATTCATTGTGCAAGGTCAAGGTCACAGGTCAAGCTCAAATAAAAGATAAATATGCTATTTTCTTATGTTGCACGCCTAACTTCACACAATTTGGTGAGATAGTTGCACTTTAAATGAAAAGGAGAAAAATACATTTTGAGACACCTATCATAAAGGTCAAAAGACAAGGTCAACTATTCTATTAATTTATATAAAACTAACTGATGGGTTTTAATGAAATTTGTCATGTTTATTTGATTTTCCTGGGCAATGTCAATGCAAACAAAAATGTACTCTTACATAAAGGTCAAGGTCACAGGTCAAGGTCAAAGGTCAAATTGTATTATTCATTTGAAAAGATTACTCAAATCTGGGAAAACTGGCCGTGCTAGTTGCTTGTTATTTAAATAACATTTGTATCAAATTTCACATAAATAATGTAATAGTTACGGGGACCGACCGGTTAATTTAGGCTTAAAAAACTCGAAATCCTGAAAATACCAATAGGTGTTTACTCAACAAGAGTCAACATCCCTTCATAAGCCAGTGAAATGTTATTAGTGAAAACCAATTGGAAATAGTTTTTTTTTATGTTTTCCAAACTTTTCCTGTAATTCTAAAAACGTTATATAGCGAACTTTGAAATTAACATGCTCAGTAACTACTGGTCGTACGAGGAGCATACCTATATAAATCAAAAGAGCGTAAGCTACTCTACAACCTCCCACACGCTTTATCTTCTACTTTGCCGTGTTCCTGCGTAAAATATTGTAAATCTAAAAAACAAAAGTAAAAATGTTCACCTAATTACCTTAGACTTTCACCCGTTTTTCTCAAAACCTATATTGTCGCAATTTCGGATGTTATTCTACAGTTATTATTGGACCTATAGGAATGGTGCATATACCATTGGAAAGGTAATTAAAAACACTAAAAGGCCTATAAAGCCAATTTACTCTAGTAATTTTTTTTTTCACAATATGTCGTCAAAGCTGTAATTTTCTATAAATATATTCGCCTGAATCTGTAATCACCTAACTTGAACAAATACACACAAAATATAAAATGTTTTTTATAGAAACTACAGATACACCTTTTGTGAGTTGTTTGATCACATAAAACATGTGCTATGTGGATTTCTGTAGGAGTTTAACCTTTTCTGCAGTATTATGGTTTTAATTTTTGTTTTACCTAAATTGCAAGAAAAAAGCAAAAAAAAAATAAAAAATGTTTTTGTTGTTGATCTTGTTTTATGGTCATATACACATGTGTCAAATTTAATTTAAATTGAAAGTAAGACCTGGAAGTTTGAAATTAACCAGTCGGTCCCCTTAAGGCCAAAGGTCAAAACAAGAGTGTTCGTAATTTTCTCTAATTTCCTCCTAGACTGTTTAACGTACAGTAAAATTGTGCAGACAAATTCAGTTTGTCAATGCGACGACCATTCAAATATACTTTTTTTTTAAATTTTAGTCAAAGGTCAAGTTTACAGTAAATGGTCAATATTTGTTATCTATAAGTTTTTATATGAATTACACCATATTTATAAGGCTAGTTAATACTAACTTTGGTGTTAAGCTAACTAATTTCTCGATAAGAATTTCTAAGGTTGAAGATCAAAGTCAAAGGTCAAGGTCAAAGGTCAAAATATGATTTTTACTAGTATCATATATTCAATGTAAGATTCTCACTAGGCATATCATCTATATTCGGAATACCTAGGCCAAGAATAAACATAATTCTATTTGATAGGTCAAAGTTACAGGTCAATGTCAAATATAAGGTCAACATGCTAATATCGTTACTATTCATGTAAACTTCACAACATGTGTTGAGACAGTTGTGCTTTAAATGAAAATTAAGTTTTCAGACATCATAAAGGTCAAAATGAAGGTCACAGGTCAAGGTCAACTATTCCTTTAACCCTTATTTAGCGGGGTCGGACTTAAGTCCGATACGAGAAAATTGGACTAAATGGCGGGGTCGGACTTAAGTCCGTGGGCGTATTCCCGCCCTAATTTTGGTGGAAAGCGAAACTTGGTGGTCAGGCGGTGTACTACAAGGGCCCACCCACACATCCCCACTGCGTGACCGTGACTAAGTGACCCTCAAGCAGCCATAATGGAAGGTCAAGATTTGCCCGTGTTCGATTCGGTGGCCGCCAATCCCTAGTGCGTCACGCCACCCTACTAACCACGCCCGGCTCACCACCCAGAAACTAGATATCATGCTGAACTCTTCAGAACTTTCTAATAAGCTGTTGGATGAAACCGTCGAAGGTCTAGGTGAGAGTTTTGGTAGTGTGGATGACTCGGAAGACGAAAATAACCCGATCATAGGCTTTCACCCCAAGCATAATTTGCGTGGGGTGGATGTTGTGGTTGATATTGAACAGACCCTTGAGCAAATTGGAGACGTTCCTGACAAAGAACATACTGGTGTGGATGTTGGTAAGTACAATTTATATTTTATAATTGCTTGAAAATGTGATTGCAAGCATTTTATCACCTTACGAGCGGCTGGTGGAGTATATTTCACTGTGCCGCCCAGCGGGTTTTTTTTTTTTACCCTAAATGGGGTTGTTCCGTGCTCTTTTCATGCATAAACAAGACCCAGAGCGTAATACAAGTATGTATCCTGAAAGTGCGTAAATTGAGCTTTCCAATGACACCCGAACCATCCTTTTACGATCACTGGTTGTCTTTCAACGATCGTAAAATACGAGTGCAAAAACCCTAAAATACGGTATTTTCCTTATAGAATTCCCTGTGTGGCGAGCGGTCTTGAGGTAATTTATGCTCCTAATCACCGCTCCGCTCTCTCTCAGAGCACATTACGTCCTCAAAATTGCACTCTACAAGAAATTTCCTTTGCATTTATAGCGTATTATTTGCAGGCGTTCGGTAAATTTCTTACGGTAATACAAACAACCAAAGATTGAATATTTGTGCTTGGCATTATATGATGGTATTTTAAGACGTTTACCCCCATCCAGGTTTCAATATTTTCCTGGTGAGCGGTAGCGAGCCAACATATATATATATTTTTGTTTTGAGAGCAAGCTAAATTTGTACATTTTGCTATACAAAAATTTCTCCGGCGAAGCCGGATTTCTCCATATAATGCTGGTTCGCTATCGCTTGCCAGGAAGATATCGATACTTGGATACTTGGATACTTGGGTACTTGGATACTTATCGAAAAATAAATCCATAATTGTATCTTGAGTGGGAATACACCTATTCCATAGATGCGCAGACACTCAGACATTTTTTTTATATATTTTTTTTTATTTATTTTTTTATTTTTTTTATTATGGTGACAGTTACAAAGTGATGTACAATCTATCTTATTCTAGTTACATTATAGTTTATCTTATTGTACCAGTACCTCCCTACAATCAACCTAGTTGTTCCCCAATTCGTCCCTCCGCCACAACCATTTCAAAGTCCAAGTCTCTCACTCTTGTCCTCTGTAGCGGGGAGGACCTTGTACCCCTGAGACATAGGAGTGCAGACCTGAGAAGAGAGAAAGAGAGCCGGCATCTCATCCAAGTTATGACTTGGCTTCTATTCTGGCGCTTTTTCTCCGATATTTGTTCAGGTAATCTGGCATAGAAGACACTTGCAAAAGGTCCCATTCCTCCCGACGATGAGAAGACCAGAGGAGTAAAGCTTCCCTGATCCCTGTTCAAAATTCTTTCTTCATAAGCGCGTTTTTTCTCACTTTCGTTTCTCAAGTATGCCGCCTTGTGTCCTCGCTCACGATATGTTTGTGCTCTTGGGTTGAAGATTCTGATGTCGAAAAAAGCCCGTTGTCCCCTCGTCTAAAAACCTCGAGCACTTACGTCCACTCTTGCTTCATTTGAAGTATTTGCAGTATTGTGGGCCAAGCGCTGTCCGTCCATAGGCAGAATTTCCGGTTCGATTCTGACATCATGGCACACCTCGTCCAGCATTTGTGCAGTGATGTCTCGTACTTCATCATGCCGGATACAGATGAATCCTCCTTTCTTACAGGTCATACAGTGGTCTGAGTTGTTTATTTCACCGCATGCACATTTCAGCGGCAGGTTCGAAACTGGCCACCCATACCTCAAGGCTACGGCATCATTGAATTCTTGTTTATTTAAGCTGAAGCCTTTTTCCTTTATTGGTAATGATGTGAGCCAATTTGAAGCCCCTGTGTCTTGTGCCATCTCAACTCTCATTTTCAGTTCTTCACTACATACGGTCTTAATTTGTTCTAGGCTATGTTTCTGTCTCTCTTCTCTGCTCTTTGTAATTTCCTGTCTTGCATTTCGTTGTTCCTCTTCGTCCACCTCATCGTTTTCATTTTGCTCCCGTATTTTTTCTGTCAGAGACGTAGTAAGTTTAAGGGAATTTTGGTACTCATGAGGTGCCGCCTCCACTGGATTTATGATCCCCATACCTCCGAACCTTGGCGGAAGAGCTAATAGATCTCTTAGCTCTTGTGTGACGCCTTCCATCTCTGTTAACCCGTACAGCCCCGGCCGGTTTTATTATTTTTGCGCACCAGAACCCGGGCAATTTTCCATTTTTTTGTTTTTTTTATAAATATATCAGAATGTGTTAGAAAATAATGATAGACATGAAGAAATGTGAAAAAAGTACTTACCTAGGCCATTTGGGGGTCCTGGGAGGTAGTGGGTGTCCCCAGCCTCAGTGGAGCCTTAGCGCCATTTCAAATCTCCCGCGCCAGCAGCCAGTTGCCAGCCGCCAGGCAACATGACTTATTTTGCACCTCTCGGACATAAAGTGCGCTTCAGAGTTCATAGAATGTCTTTGTATATCACATAATGTCAATATAACTGAAGTTGTAGTGTGATAAGTGCCTTCATTCAAGTATTACAAGTGCGCACGAGTGTTAGCGTCCCCGTTGCCATGGTGATGGCAGCCATCTTGGGCGGCCATCTTTGCTCAGGACAATAACAAAATGCACGTACGAGCACACGGCCAGACAGCGGACCGAGTGACCCACATTCCACAGCACCCTTCCCTCTTTCTTTCTCTGTCTGGCTGTCACTTTCACTCAAGGTCACTCTGTCTCTCCTTTTCATTGAATTATTTGTACTTGTTCATTGTTTTACCTAAGATTATGAGGTGTATATACATTGTTTTACGCACTTATTGTCTCGTATTCTTATAATTATTTGCACACAGTTTTATAAGTTTAGAATTTACTTAGTGTTTTATATTGTTCGGTACTTTGCACTTGTAAATTATATATATATACACACTGTTTTATATTCACTTTTTGCGTCTTTTATATACACTGTTAGTATTACATTATAGCGTCTTTTATCGCAGTCTTTGAACACTTTGAACACTTAGAAGTGCTCGAGGGTGTGATAATCCCTGAAGCAGGTGGGAAAACACAGTCCCACATCACATTCTTCACACATCGTCCGGGTGTCTGTCCGTTTGGGTGTGCGTCTGCCTGTGTTGCGACACACATGACACCGTCTGCGTGGGTTGGGGATTACTTGGTTGGGCGGGACAAAATCGCAAAAGTGGCGTTGTGTCAGTCTGGCGGGGCCTTCTGGTGCTTGAAAACGAGCTGCGGGGCATTGCTGGCGGCGTGGACCATCCCTGAAGAAGAACAGAAGCTCCCGTGCAAGTTCGATGCAGTACGACTCCATCGTCTCAACTTCACCTGTTATTTCATGATATTGGATGTGGCAGTTGTAGTGGGTGAGGTCGAGTAGGTGGAAAAATAGTTTTTTATACCACCTCATCGTCTTCCTGGCACACTCGACCGACGATATGACAGAGTCTGACTTGTCAACCAGCCGCATGTTGATGTTGTAGTCAATGATTGCAACTGGTTTTTTGACCGCCTCACCTGTGGCTCTATCACGGCGTTTGGTGTCCTCTAAGCGGGGCAGGTGGATACTGGTGAGGATATTGACGTCACGATTGTCCATCCACGAGAGCGTCAAGATATTATTTGCCTGGAGGTGGATGATGGAGCCCTTCTCCCGCCTTTCGGGTAGCTCTGGCATGTAGACACGATTCCTCCTGACGGTGCCACAGACGCCAGTGTTTCTGCTGTACAGGAATTTGGCAAGGGAAGGGCTGGTGTACCAGTTGTCGAGGTACAAGATGTGGCCCCTGTCCAAATATCCCTCCAACATGGTGATGACAACGGCCCCAGATATCCCATATGTCCTCTCCTCCACCAGTTCAGTGACCTTGCCCATGTAGAGGATGATGTCCTGGATGTAGCCGGTTTTGCAGTCGCACATCACGAACAGTTTCAGGCCATAACGGTGACGCTTGCTGGGGATGTACTGTCAGATGCTAATATTCCCCCTCCACAGCACCAGACTCTCATCAATGATGAGTTTTTGGTGAGGTTTGAAGGAGGCTGCAAACTTAGTTTTCAGGTATTCAAATATAGGTCTTATCCTCGCCATCGGGTCTTTGGTATTCCTGGGGCGTTCCTGGTTCCTGGTGTGGCTTGCCAGGCTATCAATAAAGTGCAGGTTTCCCATGATTGCCGTGAATCTATTCCTGCTCATGACTTTCCCAAAGAAGGGGGTTCCGATGAGGGGATCACATGACCAGTACTTCCTGAGAGACGTCTTCTTGGTGACCCCCATCAGGATGACCAGTGCCAGGAATGCGTAGAACTCATCGGAAGACAAATCCACCCATGAGAGACGTGCCAAGTTCCTCTTCTGCTCCTTCCCTGCCATAAAATAATAGTTGTACCAGTTCGTCTAGTCAACAATCAAGCCGACAAGGTTGGCAGTGAAGAACTGCAGAAAAACACCCAGTCTTGTTGTGTCAGGTCCTCGATTGGGAATGGTAGGGCCGGCCTCAGCTGCCCCCACAAAGTGGTATTGTCCTGGTAGATAGTTCTCCCCATCCACCCCATCACACCTATCAGCGCCTTCGTCGTCGCTAGATGGGGCATCGGGCTCATCAGGGTCATCGTCAGGGGCACAGGGGCGGGTCGGGTGGGTGCAGGTGGAGCGTGGGCGGTGTGGGCGAGAGGTGGACCTGGGTCTGGAGCTAGACCTCGAACTTGATCGAGAGCTAGATCTAGAGCTCGAGTCGTTGCTGGGGTGTCTTATTTGCTTCACCTTCTGCATTCGGCCGCGGGTGGCACGCCCGCGAGATATGACACGCCCACGTCGTTTGCTTGCAGGGCGTTGGGGCAGGTCGGGGCGTTGTGGAGAGGCTGGTGATAATGCAGTGCCACGGGAGGGGCCTGGTTCAGGTGAGGGAGACATTCGTGGGGGGGTGTACGGGATGGAGCCGGAAGGTGATAGTGGGGGGGAAGAATGGCGAGGCGGAGAGTCTGGTAGTAGTGGTGGTGGTGGTGGTGACTCATCCCCCCCCCGCGTGCTCTGGGTCGGGAGGGAAGAGGGAGCGTTTTGGGTCACGTGACTGCCCTTGTCTCGCACCACGTTGTGCCCTTTGTCCATCACCACGTTGTTCCATTTCTCCATCACCACGTTGTTGTTCGTCACTATGTTTATGACGGCCATAGAACCTCCCCGGGGTATTTTTCTTGAGTGGGGAGATTATGCGAAGTGGGGGAGAAGGCAGGCGGGGTTGTGGGGGTACCTCCTCTTCACTCCCAGACTCGCCCCTTCTTCTCTTCAATCCCCTTCGTTCTTCCCCAGGTACACGCACGTAATTTTGAGGGTCAGCAGGGTCATCTGGAACAACAACCTCTTCCCCACTTTCTGAGGATTCAGTGGGGTCTTGGGGAAGTGGGCGGCGGGGAGGTGCACTTGCCCCTTGCTGTCTTTGTGACGGCCTTCGCCGCCTGACAGGAATCTGAGCAAGCTCTTCCTCTAGCTCTCTTATTTCGGCTTGCGAAGGGGCATACTCGTCCCCAGACTCGTCCAATGCCGAGTCAGTGTCACTATCAGGGCTGTCAGTGTCGTACAGTATATCCATGACCTCCTCTGTACTGCAGGGGCGGGTAAGGCGGGCACTATAACGTCGAGACATTGTGTTTCACTCGAGAGGGTAGGCGGTAAACTGACCATGAGGTGTGGGAAGGCGGGTACCCTCTCCCGTCCCCGCGCACGCACGCGTATGGACAAAACGTTTTGGAATTAGTCCGCCGGATCCCAAAGTAGTTCCCATATAAATCTAGAGCGATTCTGAGCCTTACGACTGGAGCTATAAGGGTGACGCGTTAGGTGCGTCTCTGGGGCTGTGCATTACATACATAGCCGACGCGTCAGACGCGTCGCTGGGGCTCCACGGGTTAAAGCAGGTATGAATGCTCCTCTGATTGCTTCTTCCAGCGGTTGGAGCATCTGTCCAATGTCAGGCACTGTTCTCATAAGAAAGGTCCATCTGTGCTTAACACCATATGTGAAGGCAGTATATGCAGCATGTGGTTCAGATTTCGCAATGTCTGCCAGGGTTTTCACTTTCTTTTCCCACTCCGCTACCTTTTTTCGCACATAGTCTCTCTTGTATTCTTCTGTGCCTATTACTGCTCCCAAATGGCGTTGACCCTCCTTTGTAATCTTCACTCCTGTCCCATCAAAAGTCCACACTGCTTCTTCATACTTGTCTTCTTTCACTATTAGTACAGATTTACTAGCATTCGGATGGTACCCAATGACTTCGCCAACCGATTCTACTCTCCGCCACCATTCTTTGAGATCCCCTATTCTTCCTGCACCTGTGAGGTCATCTGCATATGCCACTTGTTTCATTCGGGTTGCCTCATGTTTTATTTTCTGCTGCAGAATAGATAGTGCCAGTGCGTACATTGCCATTGCCACTGGATCTCCTTGCATTGTTCCTTCATTTGATTTGAGAATTTTCATTTCTTCCTTCTTTGTGCTTCCAACTATATACAGGTTAGCTGGCTCCTTATAAGTGTTTTCTATGTACTTTGCGATGCTCGGGCATTTGATCTTGATGTTGTGAATAGCTGCCTCCCTATTAATGGTGTTAAAGGCATTTGTTGCATCCACTAGCAATACCGCTTCACAATCTTCCTCCTCATACACCTTCCCCATTGCATGTATTGCTGCTTCTCCTCCGGCTTGCTGTCCTGCACATACTTGTAAGTTGCCCACTGCTCTTTGTACATCTTTTCCAAATATGGACATGATTGCTTTTCCTATAATCCTTCTAAGAACTTCCCCAATGCCTACTGGTCTAACTCCTGGATTCTTATTTAAAGGTATCAGGCGACATGCTGTCAGAGCTTCTATGTTCACGCATGGTGATGATGCAAGTTTCTTTGCCAGCATTGCTATTGCTTCACAAAGGTCACCCGCGGCTGAACCAAACTTGTTTTGACTTAGGAAGATCCTCCAAGTCTTAGCATCTACACCTGATGGACCTGCTCCTCCCTTTGTTTTCAGCGCCTTTCTCCATACGAGGTCTCCAGTTATATTCTCATATATCACCGGGTCCGGAGGAACATATTCCCTGTCTAGTTTGGCCTCATCACTTGCTGGTTTGCTTCTGGGTGTTTCTCCTTTAGCTGGTCCAAGATGCGTCGATTCACTTCGTGCACCCCACTTGAGACTTCCCCAGTTACCATTCTGACTGCCTGTGCCACTTTACCAATCCTCATGCTATTTCCCACTGATCGTGCCATATCATCTGGCTTCCTCTTTCTTCGTTGTTTTGTTTTCAGTCTTTGCTGGATTGCTCGTACTTGGCTAAGAATTTTGTCTAACTCCCCATTTTTCCACCACTCCATTTTCTGTTTCAGCGCTTTAATGTTCTCATTCAGTTTTGCCTTTGGTCTTTTTCTTTGAAGGAATAACTGAGGAATGAAAGAAGCTATCTTGATTGCCACGTGCGCCAAAGGGGCATCCTGAACATACCTTAGGATCATACGTCTGAGTTCCCCCAGCATGTCTCTTGCGGCTTCACAAATCGGTAGTTCAAACTTATTATGTTGCCATTGTATCACTTCTGTATAAATTTCATTCACTAATGCTGTGAGTCTGTCACCAGAATGTCCCATCCATTCTCCACCATTCATGTTTACGTTACGAGGTCGTTCGTTCTGTTCACGATTTTCGATTATTTCTCTCTCATTATCTTCGTTTACACCATTTTCATTATTTTGTTCAATACCTCTGTTGTCTTGCGAATTATTGATTCCTGCATTTTCTTCTGCGGGCTGCAGTTGTTGATTGTTATTACCCGCATTTTCTCTAACAGGGTTTGCCTGTACATCCCCATTAACTACATTGTCTATTTCACGGTTCATTTGTACTGCATCCCTCACTGTATTATGTCTTTCATCAGGATTATTCCTCGACTGGGACCGAGTTAATGCCATCTTGTCTTATTATCTTAATTATCTACCTATGCCCTAATATTAAATCTATATATCCTTACTTCCTATGGGACGAGCCTCTGCCCGAAAAAAAGTGAAAATGTTAACATCCTATGAGTAGCGTTAGAAATAGAAAGAGTAAGAGAAGTTATCTAACTCAATAAGTATAATGCAAAGTTACAGAAAATCAGGCTATTTTACCAGATGGAGACTGAAAAAGAAAAAGATTATATAAAACAATAGTCAACGTATAGCTATATATATAGAGAGAAGCAACTGTGAAACAATTGAAAAGAGTAAGAGCAGTTATTTAACTCGCAAAGTATAATGCAAAGTTAAAGAAAATCATGCTATATTTTAAGACAGTGACTGAAAATTAAAAAGAAAAAAGAAAATATATATAAAATAATAATAGTCGTATAACTATATAATTATATAAAGAGAAGATACTGTGAAACACTATGCAAGGAAATATATTTGTACCTAACTAAGCAACCACGCTTGGTGTGTGACTTTCAGTATGTAAGGTATCACATGATACTAAAATACCTGAACAAGTTATTCGGCAGTTACAAGAACAGGACTAAATAAATAAACATAGTGTTGGGGGAAAAAAAAAAAAAAAAAAAAAAAAAAACGATGGTAAAACGTGAGAGAGAAAAAAACTAATAAAATATATATATATATATATATATATATTGTAGTGAGCGAGAAAAACAAATATTAATAGAATAAAAAGAGTATAAAGACAAGTTTCAAAATAGTGCTAAGGAGTAAAGAAGGATGTTGTTAGAAATCTGCCATTAGTTTGAGAAATAAAAACAAAATCCTGGGTATCAGTAAGCACCCATCATATCAGCACATTATACCTTATTTTAAATAGTATCCTTAGTTATTAGTTCGTTAGAGATAACTCTCACATGAAATATACCACTTCCAGTCTGATTTCCTGACTAGGCAATAAATCATATGAAACCTTACCTTACACAATCGGCATGTTTCCTCAAAGCTAATTGACTCTACTGTATACAAAACTAAAGAAACCTCGGCAATTTGAGCCGCTTTACATTCTAAATATGCCTAACTTTAAATGGAAACCATCCAATTACGTCTTATGATTAAGTTATTTTCAAGACAAAAATAGGGGAGGATTACATGGGAGGATGTGGTGGGAGAGAGGAAAGTGGAAGGAAGAGGGGAGAGGGGAGGGGGGTGAGGGGAAGGAAGGGAATGTGTGGGTAAGGGAGGAGGAGGGGGGAGGGGATACTTGTGGTCACTGCACCACACTCTCTCTGTCCGGATAGCCACTACTCATCACACAAACACACATTTTGTAAGCTGCTGCCATGCCCTCTTGTGAACAATGATCGTCCTATACTCTTTCACAAACAAATACAAATAAAAATAAAAAAATCTTTATCGACCATGGCTGGCCAAAGTTGCACAGGGCCAATACACTGGTTTCATGGGTCAGACCTCTAGTGAAGCATTGTATTTGTTAGTAGTCTTGGCAAATCCAACGTCAAGGCTATTAACCTAATTGCAATGACGACTTGTCTATTTTGACTGCTATGTCGTCATTCCAACCGCGGTTAAAAAGAAAACGTCTAGAGTCTACTCCTTATCTTGCTCTAGGAGACGTTGTACATTAACCAAAACTACCACCGAAGGTGAAAAAAGCATAGAAGAGAAGAAAAAGGGGTTTACCTTAGTTACCGCTTAAGGCCCATCCTGTGTTCCGTCATGTGCAGATCCCTGTCGAACGTGCGCATGAGCGACCCTCTCTTGTTATCATTTTTTCACGCGCTCCATTGAATGCAGTCGCTTTTGTTGTGCTCCTTTAATTCACCCTGTTTAGGTTCGTTTCGGCTCTTCTGGCCTTCTTTTTGTTAGACAGATGTTACGTGATCTAGGGCACACGTAAATGGGCTCCTCAGTGTGTTTAATGGAGACGCGTGTGGAAATAGCTACCGAAGGTACGGGGGCGCCTGGCGTTCCTCGTGTGTGTTTTTCATTCCTTTCTCTTTTCATATTCTTTTTTCCTGTTAGTCTGGGCATAGTTTAGCTTTTAGCTTATTTTAGCCTAGCTTGTTTCTCATTCAGGAATTGCTATGCCCCTATGAGTTTTCATATTTTCATAGCCTAGGTGTACAGTTGGTTCACGATCTGAGATTTCGTGGTGGCGGTGCTGTTTGTAGGGTTTGTGTCGGCCGCATTATTAGCGTTATTCCCGAGTCCCCCCTTTCGAGCCTTCACTGTGTCTCAAGGGCCTGGGCGCTTGGTGGTTCGTGTTATCCTGGGGTACCCCACGGGGGCCCCTCCCTCACACCACAGGGTTTTTCGCCCCTGACACATTCTCTCCTCACGGCTAGGCCACCCTTTTTTCTCGCCAGTTTCATTTACTGGTTTTTGTGTTCCCTTACTGTTTTCACCTCCATCCTTTCATACCCTTTTGCCCAATCCTGGGGTACCCTACGGGGGCCCCTGTTTGTGCCAAACCACCCTTCCTGCCACTTCTCCTCATGGGCTTTGCTCTATCTCTGTGGGTTGGGTGGTTCCTAGGGGATGTGCCTCCTCTCCCCTGGTGTGTCTTCCTTGCCTCTCCCTTGACCGGTTGGGTCAGGATATTATCAAGGAAGACACTGCTCAGCTTGATGGCCATCGTCGCTTGGAGTTCATAAGGAGATGACGCTTTTTTCTGGGCCTCTTTGGTATTTCCTAGACGCTCCTCTCGCTTTTTCGGCGCCGGACCATCTCGGCCGGTCCCGCAAATTTGCGGGGTGCTCGATTCGGTCCTCTGGGCCATTTCGGTTCCCCGCAAATTTGCGGAGATCGTTGGGGGGTCCCGCGAAATTGCAGGAGGGTGGTGTCGGTACGGTTATGCCTCCATTGGCCCGCAAATTTGCGGTAATAGTTGGCTTTCACTATTGACTTTTGTTATGTCATCTTGTTGCCTGATACTATATTGGTGTATGCACTTTACTGGTGTTATAGGCCCTGCATGTAAGATGTTGAGTGGTGGTTAACACTTTCTCCATCTTTGCAGGTTCTGCTAGTGCTCTTCCGCCTCGGCCGCCCTCCTCACCTACCTCTGTGCACCCAGTTTAGGGTGAGTACGGATACCTGTTTGCATGTGTGTTCCTGTTTCCCCATGCTCCTTCCCTGGTTCTTCTTGGACATTCTCTCCACTTACTCCTTCGACGTGCTGATTATGGTGTGTGTTCTTCTAGTGCAGGTAGGCTGCCTTGCTTTCGCCTTGGTTGTCGCTCCCCGTGCTTGGAGAGCCACAAGTCCTGCTTGCGCCACTGGCTCTGTGTGTCCTCTACGGCCTACCTCCCTGCTCTGTGTGGCACGTGTCTGGCCCTGGTGGTTGTGCTGCTCCATGGCCCTGGTTCCTCGGCGGCGGCTGTGGCCTCCTGCTTCCCTTCCGTCGGTGTGGACGATGGTCTCCCGCCACATTAGGACTGTGGGCCACCGTTCCCCGGCCTTTGTTGGCGACCGGATCCGCGTCGCCCTGGGTATCCCTGACCCGACTGACGGCCATTTACCTGGCCCTCTCCCTGCTCGGGCCCTCTCCCCTGGGTCCCGCAGCCGGTCGTCCCATCGTCGGGGGGTTCCCCGGCTCCGTCCACGCTCTCGCTCGCCTTGTCGTCCTCCTGATCGCCTTGACGGCGCCCATCGCCCTCGTCATGGTTCTCGCCCTGAGGCCGGAGTTAGCGGCTCTGCCCCTGTGCGCCCTCCCCTGGCCTCTACGGATAGGGGCTCTACTCCCTTCCGCCCGCTTCCCCAGCCCAGACGACTTCCTCTTACGTTGTCCTCTCCGCGCGCGGTTGTTCATGCTGTAGCTGGCCCTCTGCTCCCTCCTCCTACACTGTCCAGGAGGGTCCGCCTGGATGTCGTTGCTTCTCCTACTTCACCTGCTTCAGTGCCTATTCTTACTTCACGGTCTCGTCCCACGGTGGTGGTCCCTCCCTCCTCCGCCTCGGTGTCGGGCCGCCCTGTTATCTCAGCCCCGGGGATCCTTGCTCTGTTTCCCCCCGCGGTTCCTGGCCTCCTTTCACCCGGCCAGCCTTCCCACTCCCGTCGTCCTGCTCCTCCTCATTCTTCTCTTCCTGACCTTCCCTTACCGTCTCGCCAGGGGGGTACCCCTCCTCTTGCCTCGGTGGGGTTTCGCGAGGTTTCGGGGTCCCCTTTCTCAGGAGCTGATGTGTCGCTGGAAGAGGGGAATGGTGCTGTTTCCCCCTCGGCCGTTCGTGATCGGGGACGAGTCCCTCAACGGCGACACAACCGTCGTCGCTCGCCTTCCTTGGGCCGCGACGCTGCTGGTTCGTGTCGTGGGTCTCGCTCCCGCTCACGGTCGCCCCTGCGGGCCGACCAATCTGGGGGGGGGGGGGGGGGGGTAGCCTCTCTCGGATCAATTGTCGGCTATGCAGGGCTGGGTTGTGTCACGCTTCGACGGGCGCTTGGAGTCGATGGAAGACTCCCTCTTCTCGCCCTTCTTGGCGGTGCCTCACCCTCAGCACCTCACCCTACCTACCCCTGCTATGGTCCCCCTCCCTTCTGCAGGCCTACGCTCTGGTCAGGCTTCAGCCGCACTGACATCCTTCCGGCTGTTCAGTCCCTGGCTGTGTTGACGGGTCTGTCCTCCTATGGGACAGGTTTGTGCGACGCCGGTACGCCTGGCTTAGCCGTCATGCTCGGTCACCCTCTCCCATTGGAGGCCTGGTTTGCTGAGGCCTTCGACTTCACACACCGTTCCGTCGACGGCTCTCCTTCCGTCCCTCCCCCGGAGTCGTCCCTGATTTTGCCTCCTCTTGTGTCTGTCGGCGGGTTGGACGGCGCGTTCTGGTCCTGGATGAGCGCGCCCGTTCTTGAACTTTGTTCTATTGCTACCCCGTTCTTCTCTCACCCGGATCAGCCCTCTGTCGCCAAGGTTTTTCCCTTGCGACGGAGGGTGACGGACTTATTGTCTTGTCTTTAGGTTCCCTCCAGACGTCTGTTCACCACCTGCGGCTTTTCGAGGCGTCTGCGCCAGGCGATCTTCGCGAGGGTTTGGACCGCGTTGAGCGGGTCCACCTTCGGCTCGCGGTGTCTTTGGTTCCCGAGCTGAAGGCGGTTTTGTGCGCGGCAACTCGGCACCGCACGACGGTACGGTCTTCGTTCTGCCGGCCGGCCCCCTTGGTTATTCGTCAGGGTTTGTTGTACTCTGCGCTATATACGTCGGGGTTTTTTACGCAGGATGCTTGGGAATGCTCCGCTTCTCTGTCGGCGGCCCCTGCTTCCGCCACACGACGCCGTGCTGTGTCGTTACGGACCCTGCTTACGTCACGCACCGACGCGCTGTGCCGCGCGCGGGGTTTTCTCAGTCCCGTCCTTCTGCCGGTCCTCTTCGGGGTGCTGCTGCAAGTGCTGCCGCCTTGCCCGGGCGCAAGACTGGGACGTTGCTGGCCAGTGCTTCGGTTCCGCCTCGCACTTCTGTTCTTGCCCCTTTCATCCCCTCTGTGTCGGGGCTGGCCGGCCTTCCACTTCCGGCCGCCTTTCGTAGGGGTCAGCCCCGCGCCGGCCTTGGGTTGGGGTGGCCCGCCCTTTTCGACGAGGTTGGGGGGGGGGCGGGGGTAGAGGAGGTCAACGTGGCGCTCATGCCCGCACGGCCCGTACCGGGGGGTACCTCCACGTCAACACAATGTGTAGTTCTCTGGGTCGGCCTCCTTGTTCTCCTTCTCGCCTGGGCGTACCGGGTCGCTCCCCTCCTCTCGGGTGCTCCCTCGGGTTGTTTTCGCCCTTGCGCCCCTCGGTAGCCGTGAGGGACGTTGGGGGCGGCGGGTTGCGCGGAGGGTTCTCACCTGGAGGTGGACGTCCGGACCCCCACTCCGCTCTTGTCACCGACAACGGCCCATCTCTTCAGAGGTGGCCCACGTGTTCACTTCCATGCCCGAGCTGGGTAGCGTCGAGGGAGTTGACCGCCGGTCACCCGGTTTTCCTCTCCCGTGTCTTTCTGGTTCCGTCGCCGACCTGCGACGCGATGCGACCGGTGGTGGATCTGTTGGCCCTCAACGGGCACATCGTGCACACACGGTTTCGGATGCTGCCGGTACCCCTGGTACGCCTGGCCCTGTGCCCTCTGTCGTGGGTAGTGTCGCTGGCCCTCCAGGATGTGTCTTGGCTCGTTCCTCTCCATCCTCGCTTCCAGCGATTCTTGGCCGTTCGGACTTCCGATCGTGTGTTCCTGTTCGACGGCCTTCCCTTCGGTCTCCACATCGCGCCGCAGATCTTCTCCGCACTGGTGGGGCAGGCTCTGGGTCCTCTCCTCAGGAGCGGGCTCCAGCTCCTGTTTTCCTTGGCCGTTTGGTTGGTAGTTTCCGACGCCCTAGGCCTGTGCATTGGCGACGCCCTCACCATCGTTCGCGACATCGCACGGTTAGGGTTCCCCTTCGATGTTCCCAAGTCACGCTTGACCCCGTCGCGTGTCGTGCCATGGGTCGGTCTCGCATGGGTTTTGTCCGGCGCTACGGTGACCCGGGGTCTGCCGGCCGCGGTGCACCTTCGGTGGACGGTCCTCGCCGTGTTGCACTCGGTCTCCCTCCCGGGGTGGCTCTGGGACTCGTTCGTGGGTTCGCTGCATTGGGCCGCTCTGCCCCTTCCATTAGGGAGCCTCTGGCTACGCCGCCTCCTCCTCATGGGCACCGCGGTGTTTCCGTTGCCCCTATGGATCGGCTCCTGCCGCTCCCGCGTACCGTTCGCCGGCGCTTCGGTCGCTGGGTTGCTCGGGGCTCGCTCTTTGCGGCTGTGCCCTGGACCGACCCCCCCGCCGACGGTCTGGGTAACCACAGATACGTCGAGCGAGGTTGGGTGAGGTTCCCAATCGAACCTGGGACGTCCACTTCCCGGCAGATGGGTGGGTCTCCCTCCTCTTACCTGTCTATGCCCTCGGATTGTTGGTTCCTTTGTTCTTCCTGCGGGTCCCCGCGCTGGCCCTTCGGGGTGAGTCGGTGGCCTTCGGGTTAGACACTCAGACAAGCTGTCCCCTGTTTCCTTATGCGGGGGTCCTCCAGGTCGTTGACTCTATTAGGGGTCTCGGTGGAGTTGTTCTTCCTCGCGGACCGACACCCCTTCTCCTTGCATGCCTCCTCCCTGCCCGGGCCTGCCACCCTTTGGGCGGCCGCCCTGTCGAGAGGGCAGGGCGTTCTTGTAGAATGGGCGATGAAACGGACTGTGTTCGCCGACCTCGCGGCTTCCTGAGGTGTTCCGGAGGTCGCCTTGTTCGCATCGGGGGTGCCGCGCCAGTTGCCTCTGGACCTCTCCCTCCGGCCTCGCGCTCCGGGGGGGGTCCGGACGCTTTCATGGTCGCCTGGTACTGGTGGCGGTCGATATCCATTTTTCCGCCACCAGACGCGCTGTTGATGTGCCCGGTCTTCGCGAAGCTGCGGCTGTACCACGGCTGCGTCTGGCTCCTCGCGCCTCTGTGGCCGGCACGGACTTGGTCCGCCCGGTTGCCGCGGTGGTGCCCGGGTCCGGTCCCTCTACCTGTCTCCGGCTTCCACTTGGGCTAGGTTGGGGTCCTGCGGACCTCTTTGGCCTTCGCATCGTGCTTGTTCATGAGGCACGGTGGCTCCCGGTCCCCGGCCGGGCCCTGACTGACTTCCTGCAGCGTTCCTGGCCGTCTTCTCCTTGGGGGCCTTACGGGTCCCGCTGGAGGTTTTTTACTAGGTGGCTACAGGCCACTCGCCTGCCAGTTGGCTCTCCTTCCCTCGTCCTACGCTCCTTGTTTCACCTCTTCCGTACACGTCGCTTTCCAGTCGACGCTATACGTACCCACTTGTCTGCCGTCCGGGGGGTTCTTTGGGTCCGTCGCTGGGCTGGTCGTTCCGCCACAGGTGCTGGATTCCTTCCTGACGGCTGCCTTCCGGGATTGACCGCCTCCGCGCCAGGTCTCTCCGCTGTGGGATCTGGGGCGGGCTCTGGTCCTTCTGGCTTCCCCCACGTATACAAGGGCCGCTACGCCGGTTCCGTTGCTCGGGCGTCCACTCTTCCTTGTCGCTCTGGCCACTGGGGATCGGGTGTCTGCACTAGCGGCATTGTCACGGCCCCGGGACTGCGTCCGATTCTCCCCGTCCTTGCATGGCGTCTCGTTCGCCTCCTCCCCACCTTTTGTTACCACGCATGGGAGGGAGGCCCCCGTTTTCCAGCCTTTCGCCATCCAGGCTTTACGGCGTGGGCATCCTCGCCATGTGTTGTGCCCGGTGTCAGCCTTGCACTCCTCTGTTGCGTCTGTGGCGCCGCCTTCGGGTACTGCTGTGTGGGTGTCTCCTCGGACAGGTGGGAGGCTCTAGCAGGTGCAGCTGGGCCGCCACGTTTGTCGGACCGTTCGTGCCCGTCACCCTGTTTGTAGGGGTTCTGCGCGCGATGTCAGATCCTTTGCTGCCTCCTTCCGGTTCCTGCCACGTCGATCCTTCCCTGCCTTCGCCTCCGCGGTTTTGTGGTCTTCTATCAATTCCTTCATCTCCTCCTACCTCTCCGTGTCCAGTGTTCGACCCCCTCGGCCGGTGATTGCTCTCGGGGGTCGTGTTTCCTGGTGCTCTGGCGAAGATCCCTGGTCTTCCCCCCTTGTCCCTCGTTCTTTTCCTTTGTTTTATTTGACAAAGGGGGGGGGGGGGGTGTATGGGTTTGCAACACTGGATTGCAAGTTTGGGATTATGTATTGTTCCAGTACATAAGTGTTTTTGCCACATTGAAAATTGTGTTTTGTTCTTGTGTTCAGTGTTTTTGTTGGTTTTTGAAGAAAAGGGATTTTGGGTACAGTACCTATTTGGTTTCAGACAAGTCTATGTTTTTGCATTACTATGAATGACGGGCATGTGTTAAAACTGTTCTTTTTAGCTACTCCTCAGTTTTTCACTCTTTTATTAAACTCTCTTGTTTACATTGTGTCTTTGTCATTCGTAATTTTGTTTTATGCATTGGTTTTTTTGGTAGGTTGGGCTTGGATGTCCTCCTCCTATTTGTTATGCAGCCTTGACGTTGGATTTGCCAAGACTACTAACAAATTGGGAGGTTTGACGTACCTCCCAACCTACCAAATAGGAAAACCTACTATTTGGTAGTAGTCTTGGAAAATCCAACGTACATAATACCCTCCCTCACGCCGGACCCCTGCCCATCCGCGTTCTTCTGCTGACGTGAGATGTGATAACAAGAGAGGGTCGCTCATGCGCACGTTCGACAGGGATCTGCACATGACGGAACACAGGATGGGCCTTAAGCGGTAACTAAGGTAAACCCCTTTTTCTTCTCTTCTATGCTTTTTTCACCTTCGGTGGTAGTTTTGGTTAATGTACAACGTCTCCTAGAGCAAGATAAGGAGTAGACTCTAGACGTTTTCTTTTTAACCGCGGTTGGAATGACGACATAGCAGTCAAAATAGACAAGTCGTCATTGCAATTAGGTTAATAGCCTTGACGTTGGATTTTCCAAGACTACTACCAAATAGTAGGTTTTCCTATTTGGTAGGTTGGGAGGTACGTCAAACCTCCCAATCACAAACACACTGATATTTTTCAATATATTTCAATATAAATCACCCTACGGATTTTGTTTAGAACAATACCTAAATACACTTATTTTCTCCTTTGCATTATATTACGGTACCGTGGTTTAGAGGGGTTATGCGAGGGGAGGAGAGAGGATGTTGGCGGGTAGGGGGGAAGTGTTGCGGTCAGCGCGGTTTATGGCACCTTTCTCTATTCCCTCTCTCCGCATTTTCGCCTCTATATCGCCTATTCTCTCCTGCATATATCCCCTTGCTATTGTCGTCTCTTCTGCAATGTCGTAATGCAAAATATTCCGGTTCACTTCTACATGACACGTATCTCCATGCGTTGGCGTGATGACAGAAGGGGTGAGTGTGGGGAAGGGACGGTGGAGGGGTACCCGAGGGTGAGTGGTGTTGGCTGGTGTCGGTCAAGGGGAGAGGAGGGAGGGAGATACGTCAGGCACCTTGCCCTTTGGTCGCTCCAGAATTTCACCCAATACAAACTCCCCGTAATTTCACACTCACCCTGATATAGGTATCACAACTCCATCATCACCCCTTCCCTCACTAACTTGCTGTTCATCGCGGAGAGAAAATCCATACGTCCTCTCCCGTCAATGCCTGGTAGTAATACACCCGGACACTCAGACATACCCACACAATTATATTTACATTTTGATTCGAGGGCATATGTTTTTGTAATAGACCTTATGTAAACGAGATTGTGAACTTCGAACGAAAATATAAAACAAAGTTAATGTTCTCTATGGGACTGTTAATTATTCAGAATAATTTGTCAGTATCATTGTTGTTCTCCCAAGTATTGTTCAGATATTCCGGGATAAGGCTTGTACACATTGATCCATAGATACACACACACACACTCACTACAGCACACATACATGCACAGTTGCACACACACTCTACAACACACACACACACACACAGAATGTCCAGCTTTTCCACATTTCGCCTTTTCACACACACAAACACACACACACACTACAACACACACACACACACACACACACATGGCATTCGCCATATTCGCCATAAGTTGCACAACCTCCGCGGTTTTATCTCATTACATCGTCCAACATTCGAAAGTCAATCTCTGTGCATCCGTCATTTTCGCCCTTTGTCTCACTTCATCCTCCCTTAATCGCCCTCAATTGTCGCACAACATTCGTCATTATCGCCAAAGATTGCGCCATAATCGTCCTTTGGTCTTACTTCCGTCGCACTTCATTCGAGGAAATTTGTCTATTTCGCTTACATTCGATTTCATTCGCTTCTGAAAAACCCCTATTCGTCGCAATTTTTGGGACATAGGCAAAAAACACGGTCGCACGGCGGTCGCCATCGAAAAATCGCACAGTGGGATACCCCCTTTAGTATAACCCTCTCGCGATGAAAGAGCTGAGGTCATCTGGTTGATGTCGCAAACATTTATGCTCGTGAATGTACAACGTTATCTTTCCCTCAATCAATATTCACTTCATCCTATAACTTTAACTACTTTAAACTTCGTGTGCCTACATTTTGACTCCAGCGTCCCTTGAATTTGGCTCCGTCACTCCTTTGGCTTTGGGGGGAGACACTCGTTACAGATAACCTGCCTTTTGTCTCCTTCATATACATAGACATTTTTGTTTTCCCTTTTTACCTAGGATTGAGCTGCCACATTTCGTACGAATTATACTTTCGTAGGTTTTCTAGTCTCTTGGTCACTGAACTACAGTATGTTCACTGGAGATATGTTTATACAAACACATAAATATGGTATTGTAAGACTTAGTAGTCTAGGCCAAACTGATGAGGAATTGTAATAGGGGAATAGCATAATATATGATTCTTCGCACACTAGGGATCATTTATGGCTTTACATATTGGTAACTATGTTGACTAGTTAGGGGATGGGGCTAACTTGGTATCTCACGGTTCTGGCGCGAATGAGGGCGAATGTGTATGAAGGATACAGAAGGCAAAGCTGCCTGTAACAAGTGTCTCCTCAAAAGTTGAGAGAGTAAGAGTGCCAAATTATTATTTATTTTCTCTGTGTGTGTACAATATTGAAAAGAAGAGTGGTGTGTGCAGTGAAATGGATAGGAGGAGGATATGTTTGTGAGAGCTAGCTGGATCACTGTCTGTGTACGTGAGACACAAACAGAAACAGTGAAGGAAGCCAGACAAATGAAACAGGAGTTCTAGCAACACCTTATCACGTACCTATGAGGCCTCCCCTGGGTATTGCCCTGCTTGACTGGTGTCTACTATCTATCTATCTATCTATCTATATGCTCAGGCCCAATCCCCATTTTGGGGGTAGCCGACTCAAGACAGAGCAAGAACAGGGAAAACACAAAAACAACATAAAACAACAAATAAACACAGATAAAAAGCACAAACTCACACACATTCAGGTCACCCAGGAGAAGACCCAGAGACCTGGGTCACCAAGGTCGCTCCAGCACTCCCCCGGCCCCCGACCACCCGGAGAGGTTCCGATCTCGGCAGGCAGACATGCAGCGGAGCCAAAGCCACAAGCCCTCCCACCACACTTCCAGGCGCACCCTTCATATTAATCGTCTCCCCGGGCCAGGCGCCTGATGGACTATTATCTAGTCCAACTTGCGCCCGACCCCTTACTCCAAATTACCACGTGTTCACTCAACTATTCACAAGCATTCTCCATTCACTCCTGTCCACCACCACTTCCCCTGCCTGATCTATAGTCATTCCTCTATCATCCAAAGCTTTTCTTACACAGTCTCTCCATCTCAATGGGGGTCTTCCTGCCCTTCTAACTCCCCTTGTACCTGACTCACATATTCTCTTTGTAAGCCTTTCATCTCCCATTCGTTCAACATGACCATACCAGCTCAGCACCCTTCTGTCCACTCTGGCTGACAAATGTTCCTGCTGCCCCACTCTCCTACGTATCTCTTCATTCCTCAATCTGTCTCTACGAGTAACTCCACACATACTCCTCAAGCAGCTCATCTCCATCACATCCAGCCCTCTTTTCTCCTTTTTCTTCAGAGCCCATGTCTCAGCCCCATACATCACTGTTGGCACTACAATTCCTTGATACAGTGCACTTTTTACTTTCACTCAGAGATTTCTCGTCTTCCACATACTTCCCATTGCTCCGAAAACCTTCCTTCCTTCACACACTCTCTGTTTTACCTCTACTTCCATACCTCCACTCCTACTTATCGTTCCTCCTAGATATTTAAAACACTCTACTTGTTCCAATATATCCCCATTCAGCCTCACATCTAGATTCACCCTATGCTCTCCCCTATTACACACCATTACTTTACTTTTATTGACGTTCACCTTCAGTTTCCTCCTTCCACAAACCACACCAAACTCTTTGACTACCCGCTGCAGTTTCTCATCAGAATCCGCCACCAATGCTGTGTCATCAGCGAACAGCAACTGATTGAAACTCCCAATCTCTACCATTCTTTCCTACTAAACCCAATCCTCTTCCCATAGTTCTCCTTTTCACCTCCCTCAGCACACCATCCATGTCTACATGGTGTCTACAATCTCCCCAATCTGACTGTTCTCCTGGTAAGGTGGAAGTGTGTATGTGTGTGTAGTGGGGGGGGGGTGGTAGGGGGAATGCTAGTAGGTGGTGGTGCCTGGGATTTGTACTTCACCATTCACCAAAAATGTTGGGTAGGTTGTCGGTGCCTGCTAGATTGAATTCTGAACCCAGAATCCGTAATGGTTCGGGGTAATGTGTGTATTTAAGCCCTAGAATTATGAGAGACATATTCACAATGCCGTGAATCCTTGAATCGAGAATTAAACACCCATGGTAGTATGTGTTTATTATGACTCGACAAGTTTCGACTCTTTTCTGGAGTCCGCTTCAGGTGTGGAGAGGACTCCAGAGAAGAGTCGAAACTTGTTGTGTCATAATTAACACATTATACTACCATGTGGGTTTAATTCTCCCCCTAGAATTATCTTGCAAGCTCTACACTTATCCAAGTTGCTCCATTTGTGTTGCTATTAACCTAGCAGCTGCAACAATCTTCTCGAGAGGTCTTACTGGTGGGCTGCGATGTTTGTCACAGAAGAAGAGATGTCAAACAGGTACTAAAACACTCCTAATGAAAAAAACAAGAAGTGTGACTGTCAGGGTTTATGAAGTGAGCTTCCAATGACATTTACTGCCCACCATCTTGCCTCCACCCTCCTCCTCCCATTTCCCCACTCCACCAGACTAATATGCACATATGCACGACTGCACGTTGCCGATTTCGCTCCACATTTTATACTACGGACCACCGTAACACCTCAACCACGAATCTTTTGGGTATTAATATATACATGGTTGGATGCAGAATTAAATTTCCTACACTATATTATGGTTTTTGTTGCGTTTTGGAAGAGTTGTGTTTTGGAAGAGTCGGCCTAGGTCTAGCACAGGGCAATGGTGACTCCTAGGGGGGTCTAGCATTTCTTGATTGATGAGGATGCCGATACCGGGCAGGCATAGTTGAATTTGGGCAGAATGAAGAGCTTGTACACAAATATGAGATGAGGTGTGGGGTCACCCAGCGACTTTAGACAATGAACGAGGTAGAGGTTGTAACTACATATTTTGACCACACTACTGAAGTGGGGTTTCCAATTTAGATTGTTGTCCATGATGTATCGTAAAAGTTTAAAATTGTTCATTACCTGTAGAGTGCTGGTTCCGAGGGTGATGAGAGGTGGGTCAGTGATATTTGGACCCATGCTGAAGTACATCACCAGTGTTTGAGCACTATTTATGGTGACTTAATGGCTGAAGTCCAGTCCTGAAGTCAATTGAAATGCTCCTGAAAGCCGCTGAAGCCAGAGGATGTGTTGTCAATACTCTAAAAATTGTTGAGTAATCTACATACTTCCAGTGTGCATTAGTGTCTCGCAATCCATCGTTGATTAAAATTAGGAAGAATTGGGGTACCATTTTTATATCTTGTAGGACACCGCTATTCAGGGGGAGGGTGTAAGAAAGGTGCCTTTATCCGCACAGCTTATCAGTGGTCAAGCAGGAAATTTGCCAGCCATGAAACAAGGGAGGGGCGTAATCTGAGTAGCTCGATGGCTTTCCTAATGATGATGCGGTTGACCAAGTCGAAGGATTTACTAAAGTCTAGGGAAGTTTATGCAACTGAGATTGTCTTTGTATAGGTTGCGGTAGATGAAGTGTGTGTGTGTTTGTCGTTTAAGTATATTTTTTTTCTTTTGTTCAACCTTCAAGACAAAGTAAATTCCTTGTGAAAAATGGTGAATTTGAAAATCACAATAGTTTCCTATTAATGTTGCACATGTCCCACACTGTCTCTTCACACAAAAATACATTATTTTAGCTTACAAACCCATGTTGAACCATGCTATATTGTTTTAAAGTGCGATTTATATATTTTGGTTATATATTTATTTACTATTATTTGTTTTTATGATTTCCTCCTTAACTCAATTATTACGTGCTACCTTGTTTAAATCACCATAGCGCCAGGCGGGCATAATTGCCGAAGATTACCTTCATTCCATGCTCTTTTTCATGCATAAGCAAGAGCCAGAGCATAATACAATTGTTTATCCTTGGATATTGGCTTTCCAATGACATATAATTCATCCCTGTACGACATCTGGTTATCTTGCAACGATCTTGCAAACGAAGGCAAAAATCCATATAATAGGGTCAATTTTGGCTGATTTTGCTGTGTGAGACACTGCACATAAATGAGACAGCCGTCTCTCGCCCTCAGTGTGTGCCTGCACGCTGTGGCGAGCTGTTCGAGCCCCCCTATGCTCCCTCCAATGCCTGACCTCTCTCTCAGCGCTCATAATAGCCTCAAAATGGCGCCTGTTGTATGACGGGCACCGTACAGAAGGCCTATTTCCTCTCTCCCTTCATATAACGGTCACCGCGAATTAAGGGTTAGGCCACCATTAAACTTAGAAAAATGCCCCCAAGACCCCCCTTCGAGAAAAGTTTTGCATATTCGGTAAATAAAGGGGCCGCTTCCTCCTAAGTTGTTGGCTTGCTATCGCTCGTCAGGAAAACTTTGAAACCTAGACGGCCCTAAAGGTCTTAAAATCAGCAAATTAATGGGGTTAATGTCTTAAAATTGCAGAAACTACTGGGAGTAGGGGGTGTCTTGAAATCCCCCCCTTTAAGATTGTGGGAGAGAAATAGGTTACTAGTGTACTGACAACTATTATAGGTTTGATTCCCGGAGGGAAGAAAGAAAATCTAATATTTAGTAGGGGCCCCGTAATCATTGATGATATGCCTATTAGTATAATAGCCTCCATTTAAGCGCCCGCGGTAGCCAGTTTGAATCTACCGCCGCGGGGAAGAACGGAGTATCCGTCATAAGGGTAACGTTTATTCTCTTATGGAATCGTCTTATGATTGGGTACTCTCTACGAAAAAACCTTTGTAAAATATAAAAAAGAAAAATATACTTAATAATTGTTATACTACAGCTTTCCATCTCGTGGATTTCTTGTGTGGGGTTCCTTGCCGCTGCTCCCTGAGCCGCCATTCCTTCTTCACTGACATATTAGGAGTAACCTCAAGACATCAAGCGAATGGGAAGGGGATGGACGGGAGGGCCTTACATCGTCAATGAATACGGGGCCCCTACTCTTCCCTCCGGGAATCAAACCTATAATTTATTAGTGGCCCTCCATCATTGACGATATGCCTGATATCTTAAGACTGGAGGGGGACATTCGTGACAATATCAACACACTAACAAATTACCTCAGGTAGAGACAAAGAATCTGTATAACAATTTAAGTGTTTATTGTTTACATACAATGTTTATAAAATGGAAAAAGGGGGAAGCATTGCGTTACTTCAAAGAAGATCTGCTTATAGTTGACTGGATTTGCACTCTGTGATCTGTCTAAAAGATTGCTTAGGGACATATTCTTATTCCCTTTCAAACAGGTACTGACCTATAATACTTTGGATTATATACTGGCCTTAAAACTATTTGTACATTCTATATAATTGTTTGTACATCTTGTGTATACTATATAGCTGTACTGATATATATATCAAATCAAATCAAATCTTGAGCTGTAAAACCAGCTCGACTATTAAGTATCACAGCTCGTGAACTCATCACAATATCCGGCGGAGGGTTCTAGGGGTCTTTCAGCTATCTAGCACCAGGGGCCCCCCCCCCCCCCTCCTTTTCACCTTTTAAGATTAACACTTAATTAACACAGGCGGGTGCCCAACCCCGAAAGGTTTCGGGGTTGAAATAGGGGAGCTATCCCCCCGCCAAAGGCGGCTTTCTAGGGCCTTTCCTAGCTGATGCTGAGAGGATTGGGTTCTAGTCATGTGGTGATGGGCTGGTCTATCAGAGTGAGAGCTGAGCAATCTCTGCCATACCCATAGCCTACTCTGACTGTTCCTTTAACTTATATATTTTCTAGATCTCAAGTGATGGCGTCTCTTCCGTGGATTGACCTCCCAATCTACCAAGATTGGAAGCCAAAGCGTCACATTTTTCCCTTGCCCCTCAACTTTCTCTTCATAATTGCTGAGGGGCACAGGGCCCTGAGTGGGGCTTTGGTTTCCCGGGCGTTTCCGCACCCTCTTCAGCTCCCCGCCATGGAGTGGCTTCGGTCACCCAGGCTTTATTGTGGTCGGCGGGGAGGGTTCTGTGGGGGCACTCGGTTATGGCCTTGGAATTGCTCGGGGCCTTGGGGCTGTTCGGCCAGGCAGCTTGGGGAACAACAACAACAACAACAACACTTAATTAGTAACAGCACCTGGACTACTAGACCCGTTGCCGTAACGCCACAGAGGTTAGTTTTGGTTTATCCAGGGCCACCGACAGGTATCGCATCAAGAAAGTATTGTTGGATGCCCACAGCTTTGTGTTAGCTATGTCGTCCACTGAATAATTTTGCACGAATCGAAGAGAAACTGCCCACTTTCTTATATCATGAGCTCTGCCCAATACACCGGGATTACTTTCCCTGATTACATCTACGAGTAAAGAAGCTAATTTCCGTCTCGTGATGCGATTCCCTGTCCGGTTGACCCATAGGAAGCTTGGTTGTCGAGGTTGTGCTACCCTCATAAACTTAAGTAAAGCTTGTACCGGGCATAAAAGATGGTGAGTGTGTCCTCTTTTAAGCGCCGGAACAGTAAATTCTGAGAATACATGATCACAATGTTCATTCTTTGCAATGAACGTGGGAGACGGAGCGATTTGTACCTGTTCGTTCAGTCTCCCAAACCTAAGGCAGTTGGGTTCGTTGCTCATCGCCGCCAGCTCCGATACTCTGTTTCCTGTCGCTAAAGCCATCAGGAATACAGCCTTCTTTAATACTGAATCAAAATCCGGCGCATGGTTATATTTGCGTGAGTGAAGCAATGATAAGGCTTTGTCAAGCGACCAGTTAGGCATGAGCTGGCATGGTGGTGGGCGTAGCTTGAAACATGCCCTCATGAAGCCTTTTTCTTCTGCCTGCGGTATGGATAGATCAGTGAGGTCGAAAAAAGGGGTTTCTAATAGCTGACAAGGGATTCTTTAGGGTCACTACTGAGAAGCGTTTATGTTCAAACAAATAATCTACAGTAGGTACTTAAAAATGAGAGCCACTGAGGCGTCTGTTTGTGCTGTCTCCACTGTCCAGGTTGTGAATGTTTTCCAATGTGATTGGTAGTCTCCTGGTGGACATGGTATACTGATTAAGAAATTCGTTTGTAACACTCTCTCCATACTGGGTTAGCCATTTGGCATTTTGAATGTCCATAAGGCAAAAGTCAGCGAGGTCTTTAGGTTGCCAATTGTTTCCAAGTGGAAGGACGAGACCGGGAGTAATACCGGGTTCTCGCACCATGTCTTCAATTGGTGATACCACAACTGAGCCGGCCATAGTGGCGCGATCATCGAGACTAGGCCTCGGTAACCCCGTAGTTTGGGAACTACTTGACACATGAGTGAAGCATCTGGAGGAGGAAAAAGATATATGGAAGTCCACTTGTTCCAGTCCTCTGATAATGCGTTGGGACCTCCCGCCGAGGTTATCTCCCGGCGGGTTAGGTAGAGAGGAAGTCTGTGGTTCCCTTCTGACGCAAATAGATCCACTTGTGGACAGTATGGCTCTGCAATCATCTTGTTGAAGATGTTTTGTCTGATTGCCCATTCTACTGAGGTGCTCTGTCTCCGGGACAGAGCGTCTGCCCAGACGTTTGCTACGCCTGGGAGATAAGATGCATGCAGATGAATGCTCAGCGATTCGGCTAGAGCAAAAATCTGTTCTGACAATTCCAGCAACCTCCGAGACCTTGTCGACCCTTGCTTTTGAATGCAGTGTACCGCAATCAAGTTGTCCATTCGAAACGCAATTGACTTCCCCTGTAATGAATAGCTGTGAGTTTGTAGGAAAAATAGTGGGACTAAGAGTTCTTGTTGGTTTATGTGAAAATTCATGTCTGGGGACCAAAGACCCTGGCCCTGGTGGCCTAGGCTTGACTGATAACCCCAGCATATTGTCCCTGAAGCATCTGTGTCTACCCATACCATAGGCGGAGGAGAAACCCACGTCATTATTGAGAGCAATATTTCCTTCTTCGCCCAAACCGACAGTAAGTTGTGAATTAATGGAGGAATGGTCCATAATTTTCCCGCCGGCAAAAGCGGGAAGAATTTGTTGCCTTCCATGATTAACTTCTTTACTTTCAGCCGGCCCATCTTCACAGTTAATTGGATCCAATTGAGAGAACCAACCAGGGACTCCCATGTCGTTCTCGTTGTATTCAGAATGTGGAGAAAACGAAACAGTTTCCTGTGAAATCTGTTGCGATTGTCCACGCTCTGAATGAGAGTCAGATTGGCCGTGTCCCAGACCAGCCCTATCCATTGGATTTCCCTTGTGGGTACAAGGAGAAACTTTGCCAAGTTGACCTTGAACCCTAGGTTCTGTACATGATTTATGACTTTGTTTACATGACTCTGGCATAAACTCTCTGACTCTGCCACTACCAGCCAGTCGTCTAGATACCACATCACCTTGATCCCTTGAGCTAATAAAGGTATAAGGGCTTGCCGGACTAAGTGTTTTAAGTGCGGAAAAACCAATGCAAGAAAGGATTCGCGAAAATGTTCCGGCTGTCTTAGATCTATTAATTTATCTTGTGATAGGCTGACAAAGAAAACATCAGGAGAACAACCAAACTGGAAATGTCTCGCATGCCCAGGGCCCACTGCAGAGCCAACCGGGACAACACCGGCAACACCGGTCGCCGACTTGACCCAACTTGTGACCAAATGGAAAGCGCGGATCCAGGTCCTTGCCCGGGTACCTAAAGGAGCCAGAATCCAAGTGGCGGAGGCCCTTACAACCATCATAAAGAAGGCCCTACAGCTCATGACACCTATCGCATGGCACGGCTCCTGGGTTTCTCCTATGGGGCCCTCCGAAAACCACCCAGAACCAACATACAAGACCATCTTCAGGTTTCACTAGCCACCAGAGTGAAACGTCAAGTAGCACAGTATATGGATGGAAACAAACTGGTGGAACCCCCCGAACAGCAACCAAACAGGGTCCAGAAGCAACAGGACAAGGAAGAGGAAGAGGCTGAACAGCTACGTAAGAGGGTCGCGGCGAAGCTGGCGGATAGTGACATCAAAGGGGCCATCAGACTGTTGTCCTCTTCAGAAGGTTTTGCTGGTCAAGGCACCGAAGTTGTTGAAGCCCTACAAGAAAAGCACCCACCTACACCTAGGGACCTAAACCTCCCCCCTGCCCCAAATGACCAGATGCCCCAACCTTTAGTTGTCACGAAGGAGCAGGTGGTTGCCGCAGTGACTTCATTCCCAGCAGGCTCATCCGCGGGCCCAGATGGTATCCGACCCGCCCACCTCAAAGGCCTCTTGGGTCAGGGATCAGGAGCTGCTGGGCAGGCACTCTTGGAAACCCTCACCCAATTCATCAACATGGTTTTAAGAGGGGAAGTGCCCGACTGTACCACACCCCTATTTTTAGGGGCATCACTCTGTGCACTGGCAAAAAAATATGGCGGTGTGCGCCCAAGAGCAGTAGGGAACACCTTCTGCCGCCTTGCCACAAAGATGGGTTTCAAACCGCTCTCGAATGGCCTAGGTCAACACTTAAGACCAGTTCAACTAGTTAATGGAAGGAGGTACGAGAGTACCAGGCCAAGGTTACCTGTACAGTCGGCGGCAAAAGTCCTGTCACCTCTCCTGCCTCACCCTGACCCACGATATTCATAGACTCGAAAATGTCATGTGTACAAAACGTGCATATCTCTACCACTAGATGGCACAATGTGAGGTGTGTGGTTGTGAGGGCGTAGGGTGATGGGGGAGAGAAGGGGTTAGAGCTGTTAGGAAAGCGAGGCGACAAGACTTTTACCGCCAATAGTACCTCACTTTTAAGGGGGGATGGCCCTATATATTTGTGAATATATATATATATTTTAATAATTTGTTTAGTTTCTTTCCTAGACCTCTATCAAGCTTACAAAACACCCATTTACCCACCTTCAAGGTACATTTGTACATGTTTCGATAGAAAAATGTCCCGGCCAGAGGCTTGTTACTATTATATTACAGGCTCGATATCGAAAAAAATCGGTACCTAAATGCACGGAAGGTCTTAACATTGACAAAAATATGAGGTGAATGGTCTTAATATCGCCAAACTAATGGACCGAACATCTTAAATTCTGAAAAATAATGGGGCTAAACATGAGGGAGAAGGGGGACGAGAAAAACGCGACCATTTAAGATAGAGACAACTAGACATAATTGCTAAGGTGTCACAGCCTATTGACTAATTATATGGGTTTTAAGTTAATTTAAGGGGAAATGGTTGCTTTTCAGGCCCCCCTTCTCCTTCATGTTTTACCGCCTTAGTTTTCATATTTTAAGACGTTCGATCTATTAGTTTGGCGATTTTAAGACTTTTCACCCCATTTCTTTGTTAATATCAAGACCTTTCGTGCCATTTAGGTGACGACATTTTCCTGGCGAGCGAATGCGAGCCTGTAGTTTTAGGAGGAATCAGCCTTCGGCCGGGGCATTTTTCTACCGAAACTGTACAATTTTATCTTGAAGGGGTATGTTGGGGGTGTTTTTTAAGCTTGATGGAGGTGTAGGGAGGAAACTGAACAAAATAGTAATTGAATGAATAAACTAACCAATAAATACGCCCATCTCCCCTTAAGTATTCCTGTCATACAAATAAACCTAAGCAACCCCGGTACCTATTATAACCCACCCAACTAAGGTCTAACTAGTTTGATGTCAAAGTACATTCAGATACTATAGTCTTAGCCAATTCATAGGCATTCGTGGACCCCCTTTGTTTTTGTTTATGCAATTATAGTTGTCTGGATTGATTTTTGGATGGAACTTGCTTTTCAATAGATAGTGTAAATAGCTTTGTAGTTGATGCATAGAAAATTATATTCATAATTTGGTTTCCAGAGATATACTTCCATAAATAGAAATAGGTAAAGTCCACAGATGTCTATGAGTGGGCTAGATACTATGGTATCCGAGTGTACTTATTATAGCCCACCCAACTAAGGTAAAATTATTAAATATATTAAGAACCTTATCACATACAGCTCTTTGATAAAATAAAGTAAATTAACCCTATGAGTACCCTATGGTTGGGGGGAGGGGCGTCGACTGACTGGGGACAGAGGTGCATGGGGGCGGTTCGTTCGTGGCCACCCCTTCGGGGATCACGGCGTCAGGCAATAGATAGATAGATAGAACCCTATGAGTACCAGCGACGTAAGTTATACATCATTCTAGCTATATTTAGACGACATTATGTAGCTTAAGAAGGATGTGTGGTAGTCAAAATGGTTGGTTGAGAGAGTGTGAAGCCTTAATATTGCTAGAGGTCCTTCCTAAAATGAATAAAATCGCTTAAGCATTGTCATAAATAATTAAAAGGATGTCACCGGTACTGAACGGGTTAAAGAACCTTATCACATACAATTCCACGATAAAATAAAGTATACTTGTTGCGTAAATGATAGATGGTGTGATCCGGCATTTACTAAACGACTGGGGTTTAAATGCATGCACGTGCCTGATTGCAGATATTATATACTGAGATACTTTACTGACATAAATGTACTTATTATTTTCGAGCTACGTTTTGCAAAGCTCAATAAAAGTAATGTATTGTGAATAGAGCATATATGTTAAAAGAGGTCCAGAAGCAACAATTATTACTTGGTGGAATGACTCGGAGGTGCATATGTGAGTGTGGGTCGCATTGGTTGTGACAGAGTATAAAGCACTGGTATAGTAATATATCCCCCTTCCCCCCTTGTAGTGTGGGTCGCATTGGTTGTGACAGAGTATAAAGCACTGGTATAGTAATATATCCCTCTTCCCCCCTTGTAGTGTGGGTCGCATTGGTTGTGACAGAGAATAAAGCACTGGTATAGTAATATATCCCTCTTCCCCCCTTGTAGTGTGGGTCGCATTGGTTGTGACAGAGTATAAAGCACTGGTATAGTAATATATCCCCCTTCCCCCCTTGTAGTGTGGGGTGCATTGGTTGTGACAGAGTATAAAGCACTGGTATAGTAATAGATCCCCCTTCCACCCTTGTAGTGTGGGTCGCATTGGTTGTGACAGAGTATAAAGCACTGGTATAGTAATATATCCCCCTTCCCCCCTTGTAGTGTGGGGTGCATTGGTTGTGACAGAGTATAAAGCACTGGTATAGTAATATATCCCCTTCCCCCCTTGTAGTGTGGGTCGCATTGGTTGTGACAGAGTATAAAGCACTGGTATAGTAATATATCCCCCTTCCCTCCTTGTAGTGTGGGTCGCATTGGTTGTGACAGAGTATAAAGCACTGGTATAGTAATATATCCCCCTTCGTCCCTTGTAGTGTGGGTCGCATTGGTTGTGACAGAGTATAAAGCACTGATATAGTAATATATCCCCCTTTCCCCCTTGTAGGTCCCTTGTTGTATTTAATATGTGTGAATGATATAGCGAATGTATCTCCAAATATATTCCCAATATTATATGCAGATAATACTAACATATTCTTAGAAGGGGATAATGTTGATAAGGTCATAGATATGATGAATGTGGAGATGAAAACGCTTGTGGAGTGGACCATTGCCAATAAACTCTCTTTTAATGTAGATAAAACTCACTATATGGTGTTCACGGTGAAGGGAAAACAAGTGAACAATAATTTAAGTGTCTGTATTAACAGTAACCCTTTAAAGAAAGTTAAACATTCTAAGTTCTTGAGGGTAATTGTAGATGAAAAGCTATCTTGGATTGAACATGTTAAATATTTAAAAAATAAAATATCTAAAGGCATTGGGATAATCTGTAAAGCTAGAAAACTACTGAATATATCAACATTATTAAATATGTATAATTCTTTTGTATACCCCTATATTTCTTATAGGGCAGAAGTTTGGAGTAATGCAAGTGAATGTAATATCAAACCCATCATAACTCTACAGAAAAGAACAGTAAGAATAATTAAATCAGCCCACTATAGAGCACATACTGCCCCAATATTTAAATCATTAAATCTATTACCATTTAATTAAAGATGTTTATGTTTTTGCCGTGGCTAAGCTTATGTTTAAAATTATGAAAGATCTTACTCCAAGCTTCTTTAAAGATATGTTCACATTAAATAATACTGTAGAAAGCATAGATTCTGCGATTTAGTTTGATATCAATAAGGTGTAATAAAGCTTGTTATATCTTTATCTTTATTAATACCAGTTATATCAGACTCCTAAGTGGCTATATATTGGAGTTATTGATAAGGTGAATATAGACTTATAGGCAAGTGTTGCCAAAATCTCTGACTTAGATTATGTGTCAATCTTATAGTCTATCAAAGGTTAAGTGAAGGTGAAGGGTTTGACTAGCAGGAGAGATATAATTTATAGTGTAGCCTCCCTGTGTCAGTGGGTGAAGAAGAGTGCTCGACTAACCTCCTCTCATCTCAGAGGCAGGAAGAAGTTGCAAACTCAGCTTACTTAAGCTGGGTCATGTGTATGTTTTCTTTTATAATATTTACATCCTGTGATCTCATTACCTGCTTAGACCGACATATTTGTCATGTCTACTGGGAAGAGATTGTTTACAGAAGTTGTTTATACTTTGTAAGTATAAACACTATGGATAATCATATCTCTAAGATCAGATTAATTTGGGTATTAAGAAATGTGTAGGTACTTATGAGATAACTTAAAGGGTATAATAGATTATATTGGATTATATACTATCTGATACAATATATATATATATATAAAGTTATATATATTCATCTTTGAATGATGATGGAATAGTGAATTGTTATTCTGAATGTGAGTATAGGCATATAATATATGAGTCTAGTTCACTTGTATATATTTAAGTGTAATATATGTGTTACATGCCCCCTCTTAAATTTTGTTTTGTTCCATCAACATCCTTTACATAAAATCGATGAAATATATACAACAATAATGGTTTTCATGTATGAGTATGTCTTCTAAGGATGAGTGCCTTTGTTGGACACTTCAAGAATAGCTAGACGTTGATTCATGCGATTGAGAGCAATGAATATACCGGTTAGAATGCAAATAATGATTAAGATAGGTGTTGAAAGAACAGGGATGGCAAGGACGGGGTGATAGTACTTTACATAATTAAAGTCCTGTAGAGAGTCATTTATCAATTTGATAGTGTCAAGATGAGGTGAATTGATGTGAATCAGAGACGTGTTTATAGAAATGTTGGGGAGTGAATTGAACATGTCATCAACCTTGTACAACCTTGCCACTTCTGTGTAGTGACAATTAGTTGGATACAAGTTTACTAGGTGTGTGAGGATGGTACAACTATCACGGATGATGACGAGACCCAAAACACAACATTGAGTGGGTCTATCATTCTGACAGGAGATTGTCATGAAGATTTCTGACGGGAAAAATAGGTGATGCAAATGATTAGCATGTACGTGGAAATATGACTTTATTGGCATTTCCTTGAAATGGAAGTTCTCTAAGATGGAGTTGTTTTGTTTAAGTGAAATGGGGCATTTGTCTTCAGCGTGAGGGATTAATTTGAAGGAAAATGCTGAGCAGATGGATAAGGTGTTAATGGATGAGCGACATAGGTTAGCCCAATCAGGGTTGCTTAGCCAAAAATGGTAGTCCTCAGAGTTGGAGATTAACAAGTTGTCTTCGAAGTTGTCCAATGATAGTAACTTGTCATTTAGGAGCATGGGGAATGGGGTGACTTTATAGTGAGTGAACGTGAATTTGGAAGCAAAGGGTACAAGGATTCTATATAAGTTTCCAAGTAACCATACAGAAGTTCCAAATTATCAAGTGGATGAAACGGTGTCAAATTGAATTTGGTAGTTGCATATTTTATGACATTCCTTAGTTCAGCAAGGGGAATAAGATCCATGGAGACTAATCCATTATCTGCAAAGCTGAGTGCATTCTTGACGTGTCTGACGTCTGACTCTAATCTCATACTAGTGATGAATATATTGTCAATATGTGTTGAAATTCCCATTATTTTCTCTAAGAATGAAGTTTGAGATGCAACTCTATTTATTGCTTCTTCCGCCTGAGAAACTAACATTTGCAAGGTGTTAATATGGGAAGTGATTTGGTTAATAGATTCCAACTGAACATTAACAATTCTGTCCTGTTCGGTCAGACTAGCTTCTAACGTGACACTCCTGGTATGTACCTCCTCAATATCGCTCGAAGTTGCAGTTCCAAAGATTGTTTTAAGCAGGTAACCGCCTGCGTCAATGACTCCGCGTTTAGTACGTTTTGGTTGATCCTTCCTGTTTTGTTTCACATTATAGTTTATTTCACTGTACATATTCTCGAGGTTGTTTTCTACAATTGCAGTTTTCCAATTAAGTTGATCAATAACTTCGGTGTTGTTTGCAGCTAGATTTACGTTGGATTTCAAGCTATTGTTTATGATTAGCTTAGCTGCTTTAAGTTTGCTAATAAGTTTTGTCACCGGACCTTGGAATACGTTAAGGTCAATGTTGTGGGAACGAGCACCCACCACGTCCGAGATCAGGTGTGTTTTCCCCACATCTCGCAGCAGGGCTCCATGGCGTATATCCTTTAGGTGACTTTGTTCAAGTTTGAGCCCGTAGCAGAAGGTGCTGCAGAGTGTCAGGGCTGCTAGGAGTTCCACAGGCTTGCTATAATATTTGTACAGAGGAGTATTGTGTGGCGAAAAATGGTTAGCTAACCTATATTCAAGTAATAATGAAATACTATGGATGGTGTAATGGAAGTATAGTATTTACCTAGCTACAATGAATGGCAGTCCCAATTGGAGTGCAAATAATAAAGCGTAACATAAAATTATCCTTATATGAATATTAGAAACAAAAGGATTAATATTATTGAGTGGTTTAAAGAGTTTATGCGCACATTTAAGCTACTAAACTTGCATATTATATGAGTACGTGAATACATAGAATAATTAACAATCATCACAAACAACTAAATAAAATATATATAATGGACATCAATAATTTGGCCAAGACATACATCATACACAATCATATAGTAATCGTGAGTGATTTCTTAGTTTAGAGCAAACTTAAGGAGTTAGGTGTAAAAGAGGTTTGGAGTTACCTCATTCTTGGACATTAGTGTATCCAATGTGTAATCCACAACAATATTATTTACCTCTCTGGATCTGAGATTATATTGGTGGGTCCGAGTGTCAGCATCATTAATGTAGCCAGCTCGGAGTTACGGAAATGCTGCACTAATGATAACAAGGTCGTCAACATTAACTATAGTCCAGGCATTATATATATAAATGTTTACCACTAACCTCTATAACTCACAAACGACACGCATAATCAAGCAAATATTTCCACCAATTGGGAAGAGTCAGCCAGAGAATAGGTGTGGAAATGTACATTTTTTTTTTTTTTTTTTTTTTTTTTTTTTTTTTTTTCTATATTCCAACTTACTTCCTCTCGGGCATAGGCCTTAACATTCACCGCTTTACAATGAACAGTGAAGCCCGTGAGGTCTTGTTCCAGTCCAGGGAGTGAGACATGTGAAGCACGTAGAGTACAACGAGCACCTGCCATCTTGCCTTCCAAGAGCCCTTGTTTGAGCCCTTTCCAAGTTACATAGGTTGGGAGACACGCTTTCTGGGATATCTATAATCAACAGTGTATAGTGATAAATACAAAGCCGTGAGGGTCGTCTTTATTTGCTCATTTATGTATCTGTTATTGATTTATTAATATCCTCCCTAGATCTCCACCAAACTTAAAAAACACCCGCCCAAGACCCTCCTTCAAGATAAATGTGTACACCCAGAAGTGAAAGTCCCTGCATAGGGTTTTCCCCCTACTCCTACTACCCCAAAAGCTAGGAACGGGGTGGTCCCTGCCCAGTCCCCCTTACTACTCCTACCCCAGGCAGAAGGGGCAGGGTGTGCCTGTCTGTCCCCACTTCCTTCCCCTCCCCACCCATGAAGAGAACAAACTACCCCCGCTTCCCCCCCCCCCCTCACACTTACACCCCACCCCAATGCCAGACAGGAGGTTGACACACACACACACACACCATTATCAATTTCATAAGTAATGGTATCGTGTTTACCTTCATTAATTTACCCTCTGACGGTCTTGACGCATTTTGATTGTTTATCCTGGCTATAATTAGACGAATAATTACAGCTTAGGAAGGACCAATGTGAAATAATGTCCTAATCTGAATTAAATCATCTAATAATAGCCATAAAGTAGAAAAGAAGAGTGTCATCGCTTCTCAGAGGCTTAATATATGATTTGTTATACATGTATTATCATGTAGAAATTATACACAAAAATACAATAGTTACTCGCTTTACATTTGCCAGCAAAAACAATATGCCATGTTTGCTATTTGGTAGTATTTTAAAGCAGTATAATCTAGTAATGAATTATTGTATTTTATGGTGTCTCGGTGTATAACACCTATTGGAAAATATTATCAAGGAAGTGGGTTACTAAATATTATAGAAAACTGCTTAGGCCTACAGTATATATTTCGTGCATAACTCAATACTGTAAAATCACATTATATATATATATATACTGTATATATATATATAGCTACCTATACTGCTGTTTGCGGATGATACAGTTCTGATGAGTGATAATGAATGGGAGTTGCAGGGTCTGGTAAATGAGTTTGGAACAGTGTGCGAAAAACGGAATTTGAAGGTAAATGCGGGGAAGAGCAAGGCTATGGTCTTCGAAAGGGGTGAAGTCACAGAGTGTGAGGTGAAGCTGAACGGTCAGGCTATGGAGATCGTCAACTCTTTAAAGTATCTGGGCAGTGTGTTGAGTAAAGATGGGACTATGGATGAAGAAGTGCGGGAGAGGGTACAACAGGGGAAGAGGGTTGTAGGAATGCTAAAAGCAGTAACAAGAAATAGGGTGGTCAGTATGGAAGTGAAGAAGTCCTTGCATGACAGTGTGGTAATCCCGACACTGACTTACGGAAGCGAAGCATGGACGTTGGTTGAGAGACTCAGACCAGGATAGACAGACTAATGAGGAAGTAAGAAGGAGGTGTGGTGTGGAGGTAGATGTGCTGGAAAGTGTGAAAAGGAACAACTTGAGATGGTTCGGCCATATGGAACGTATGGAAAGCGAGAGAATGACTAAGAGGGTGTACGAGAGCGAGGTGGAGGGACAGAGAGGGAGAGGTAGACCGAATGAGAGGTGGACGGATGGAGTGAGGAAGTACATGAACGAAGGCGGTGCTGGTTGGGGGGAGGGGCGTCGACTGACTGGGGACAGAGGTGCATGGGGGCGGTTCGTTCGTGGCCACCCCTTCGGGGATCGCGGCGTCAGGCAATAGATAGATAGATAGATATATATATGTATATACAGTATATATATATATATATATATATATATATATATATATATACTGTATATATATATATATATATATATATATATATATATATATAACAGATATCCTAACATATATCACTGTAATAAGCAGTAGTAAGCAAATGGTAAACATATATCTCACATCGGATATATATATATATATATATATATATATATATATATATATATATATTGAACAATTAATTAACATCGAGGCAAACGTTTGTGGTAAAGCATTTCCCTCATGAGTTATTGGTATATTTAGAGTAGCTGGTAACGGTGTTTAAACTTTGATACTAAATGCGTCTCTATTCATGGTGTTCTAAAGCTGATTTTCCTGTATCGACTGCTCAACTATCACCTTTCCTCCCCCGAACTACATACTTGCATAGTTTGAGTCTCGTTTAACCCTTATTGCTTTCTGACAGTAGGCTGAGATTAGTATGGATCTACATACAGAGCTTTTTACCAACTCTTCTGCTACTACTGGAACACCACAGTTATTACAGTTCAGGCCTGCCAACATTATTCAGGATAAATCCTATAACCCTAACTATTCAGTTATACTCTAATTGATTCTGATTAACTTGCAATAAAGATTAACGTTAATAATTGATGTGTGCTAATGTAGAAGCAACAACAATAATAATTACAAAAGTAAATGAAAAATATGTTGGTATCCCTTAAGAACCGATACAACATTTTCACAGAGAGAGAGAGAGAGATTCTATAGCCAGAAGTAGATAAGAATTTTCTTACCGATTACCTTGTATTTAATATTTGATAAAATATAACTGTCGATTTTAGGTAGGATAGATGGTTAATAGGTATTACTGAACTTTTATTTCATATTTGCATACGTATGCATTGAGCATCGGCATGCTTCGAAATAACACTCTTGTCTTCTTTTTGGAGCTTCATTTGGATTTCCACATCAAGGCAGAAGTGATTTCGATACTACTCTCTTCATAGCGTAATGCATAAATGCACTGAATTTCGGTGTGAGCATCCTAGGTTCGAATCCCTGGACTGTTTCATGTATTTGTTGATTTCATGATTTGAGTCTAGAAGTAAAGTTGGTTGGTTGAAAAAACATATGAAATACCTTTTTTGGAGCGGGGGGGGGGGGGGCCTCCAAAAAAAATTAATGACTGCAGTGAGCATGGTAATACATTAAAATGGCAATTAATATATATATATATATATATATATATATATATATATAAAGTAGAAAGACGACCGGCCAATCAGCGTGCTCCTTTTGGCCGAACCTTGTGGCCAGATAACGTGGACATTCCAGGCATGACTTCCACCATCTGCACCCCTCCTCGCTCTGCCAATCAAAAGGCTTTATTGTCGGAGCCGAAATATGCCCGTACAGCCTGATTCCAAAACTCGCTATCGCTCTCTCCACAGGCCGTCCCTTCGGATTGCAATATGTCAAATAATTCAGTGCCAGCCCTAGACTCCCGTAAGCCAATAAAAGATAATTGCAAACGACTTCCTGGGACATACTATGGAGAAAGAGAAGAAGAAGAGACAAAAGTGAATATGCAGCTCGCACGTGCCCAGCAGCAGCGAGCCATGCGTGCGTGCCAGCCAATCACAGCGCCCTGGGCCGGGCGGCAGGCCTATATTAAGGGGGGGGAGAGGAGCTCCCGCAACCACAGCACAGCCACCCACCATGCCTGCTGTGAGTTCCAGTGCCACCACCAACCTCACGGGCCATGTTAAATGGTTTAATGTAAAAAAGGGGTTTGGTTTCATTACCTACAGTGGAGGTGACATTTTTGTCCACTCCACTGGCATCTCCAAACCCAATCCTCTCCATCATGTGCCCTCTCTTGCCACCAATGAGAGGGTATCATTTACCATCAAGAGGAGAAGGCGAGGAGATGAGGCCATCAATGTCATGGGCCCTGATGGAGAGATCCTGAAGGTTTCCAGGCATGGTAGGAGAGGTAAGAGGGAGGACTACCACCAAGCCACAGCAGCAGTCAGTTGTTCAACACCGGATTTGATCCAGGTTGTTGTTACAACTACAGTGACCCTCTGCAAAGGGGATCACAAGCTGCTTCAGGAGTATCTTCCTACACTCCTGAAGGCAAACAACCTCCCTCCCATCATCATCCCACCTCTTCCAGGACCACCTTCACCACCCAACCTCATTCCCACTCAGGCTATGAGGCAAAGAAGCCACCCGAGAAGACGTCTGGACCTCCAGAAGCCTCTCTCAAAGACCACCTCACCACCTTCAGTCTCTGACTCTCCACCACCACCAATCACCTCTGCAGGACCAGCCTCGACCTCCACTCCATCACCAGCCACCATTGAACATCCGGTGGCAGCCTCCTCCGCGTCGTCTGAATACACTGTGTTTACCATAGGAGAAATAGTCGACGTGGAGAAGATCGAGGAAGAAGGAGACGAGGATGCAGCAGCTGAATCACAACCTATATCACCACAGCAAGTAGAAGGTCTTAGGACCTTCCAAAGACAGCTGGACAAGCTCAGGATATCACCACAGCAAGTAGAAGGTCTTAGGACCTTCCAAAGTCAGCTGGAGAAGATCAGGAGGAGCTCCGAGAAAACGCCAAAAAGATCCAGAAAGTCCTTCAGCATGGAGGACTTCGTAAAGCGCCAACAGTAACACCATCGGCTTCTTCACCACCACCATCTCCCACCTTCATCTTGCAGCCCCAGCCCCCTTCTTGGCAAGCCAGACTGATTCAACCCAATATTCAACTCACGCACATTGGGTCAAGCCCCGACACCCTATTACTCTAACTATTACCACTGTCTCTCCTACTTAACCAATAACTTCCCCTTCTTTCACCTTCACCCACCTTTTCTATATTAATTTGATTTTGATTGAGCTCCCGGATCATTCAGCCACCCGGCACCACTGAGGCAGCTTGCCACAGCCCAACCTCTCTCTCTTCCCAGGGCACCTCAGGAAACTTGGCTTACCCTACTACAGCCTTTCAGCCCACCTCCACAGTTCCCGTGAATACTCCCTCGGGCCTGGCCTCACTCTCACCTACGTGGAGATTACACCACCAGTATCCCTTCGCCTGGCGCCACATTGCTGGTTTACACACCTGTAACCAGACAATTCAAGAGGGGCGACAGGTGAGAGTGACCGTTTCCAAGAGATAAAGAGAAAGAGAGAGAGATCATGTTAACTGACCCAGTGGTTACTCCTAAATAATTAATGTGTTCTTATTAGAACAGACTAAAGAGAAATAGACTTGACTTCCGAAACAAAATAAAGGGATGATGTGTTAATAGAGTATTAGTGTTTATTGATAGAGAAGGCTCCATGCCATTAGCTACCAAATAGATACGATCTTATAGGATGAGAATTAATTAAAGTAAGAGGGATTGAGATTTGAAAGCAACTATAGGGTTCAGTGGGAATAATAGATAGTTGCGGATAGTTGAGCTTCACCTTAGGGATATAGATATATATATATATATATATATGTGAAGGACACTAGTCCAAGTATTAGGGAAATATATATAGGAAGGACACTAGTCCAAGAATTTTACTATATCTTATGTTGTGGAGGAATTTGAATTAATAGTCTTATTTATGGTTAGTCCGTCAGTTGAGCGGCGATAGAGAATAAGCCTAAAGTAGACTTTGAATTAGTAAGGACGTATCTATTGCGTTAAGATATTATGTACGTATCCGAGAATAAGTGCAACGGATCAAGAGCTCAATATTGTAAAGGATAAAGATTGTGTCCTACGTGGAGACTTAGATGACCTACGGGTCTGTATTGTATTAGGGTTAAGATATTATGTTGTATTAATAGAATTTATGTTCAGGTGTAATGGACTACGCGTTCGATGCTGTAAAAGGGTGGTGAGATAAAGATTATACCATTTGTGGGGAAATAAGTGGTCTACGGGCCAGTGTTGTATTCAGGTGTTGTTTTGTATTAGGAGGATTTATGTTCGTAACGCCCCGGTCTTATAGATAGACATCCAGGGGCTCGGTAAAGGTTATATTATTTAGGAAATAGATTTAGATTTACGAATATGAGTCTTTGGTCAGAGAAGCCCTGGTCTCTTAGTTAGACATCCGAGGGCGTTGTAAAATTATTAGTTGAGTCTGGTAACCTGCAATGGATCGAAGTCGAAGTGAGTCATTATCTGAATAGCGGGAATCCAAGTAGATGGTAACGGGAACTCTCGAGTTCCAATGTACCAATGTGTATCTGGTGTGGGTCAACGAACTATTCAATTCGTGTATTGAACTCATTTCGGCCCGAACAGGAAGTGGGTTACTGGACCCGTGTTAGCTTAAGATTTGGGCTGTTAAATAAATATACAAAACTCCAACAACTGTCTAATTATTCCCCCACCTTATTAGTGTGCTTGAACTTAGAAATTTAAGTACAACATTTTGGTGGCAAATGGTGGGATTAGACAAATTGTTGGGTTGAGTATAAATTATCTAGCAGAACCGACATAATGGCGACAGTATTACCGTTCAGAGTTTGGGAAGAGGGGAAAGAAGAAATTGAGCTATGGATTGAACAAATAGAAAGTCAATTCACTCTACTTGAGGTAGGAGATGATGGAAAAAAAAATCGCCTATGGAAAGACACACTTAGGAAAGGCCCTAAACGATGTAAGAGTACGTCTAGACTCTAGAGGGACTAGTATCGTGGGCAGAAGTGAAGGCCGCTCTAATCGAGGAGTTTGGCCGAGAAACCTCCACAAGGAAGGCCCGAGAGAAACTAAAGACGATGAAACTGGACGGCCAGAATGTGAGAACCCTGAGGAGGGGAATCACGAAGTATGTCAAACTCGCGTTTCCACACATGGACCAAGAGAGTCAGGAAACAGAAATTAGGGAGATCATGATTCAAGCGTGTCCTGTGGAAGTGAAGAAACACTGCATCATTCATGAAGTGACTACCACAAAGGAACTCATGGAGGTGATCAAAAAAGTGATGGAAGCCCGAGAAGTAAGAGAGGAGAAAAAGAAAGGGGAAGAGGAGAACCCGAACAAAGGGTATCCAAGAACAATTGTCCGATGTTTTGTATTTAGGCAAACCAGACACCTAGCTAGGAACGTTCTAACCGACCCCAAACTCAAACCCCTAGATTTAACTCAAGGCCCCCACTCCAAAATGATCGACCCCTACCCAGGGTGACCGACCCAAACCAGGGAAGATTGCTCCCGGTCGAGTACCAAGAGATGGAAACCAAACCGGAAGTCACAATGCCAGAAGAGGAAGTAAATATTCCCCTAAACCTCACAAAGAAGGGCGATATAGTGAGGTTAATATCTTAGAGAGACATACGCCTTGTGAAACTATCGTGATCAATGGGAAAGCCGCGAACATGTTAATTGACAAGGGGGCTAATAGAAGCTGTCTTTTGGAGAGTTTTGGAGAAACAACCAGAGAGAAATAGGGACATTACAGCAGACTAGTATTCAGTTGTCAGGAGCTGGTGGTCAACCATTGACTATCCTAGGGAGAACTAATTCGGTAGTGATACAGTGGAAGGAATTAAATTCACCACTAATTTTTGTGTACTATCGGGGAAATCTAATAGCGGAGTTGATGGGTACCTGGGAATTGACCTTATGAGCCAGTTGGGGGTAACTATACAGTGTGGGCCGAAAGATACAACAACGACCCTCCGACCACAGACGGTAGCTACCACGGGAAAACTTTCTATTCCCCTAGATCTTGGAGAATGATAGCGATTCCTAAGCCCCAGGGAATGACAGCCGGGATTTTTTAACCTGATACCCAGAATAAAGTAAGAATATCCCCCACCTTTATTACTAACGAGCAGAGGAGACTAGTCCTTGCTAACTTTGGCGATGAGACAATCAGTTATCAGAAGGGAACACTCTTAGGACAAGTTACACCCGCACAATCTACCACCATTGGAACAAACGGACCTGTTAACTTACCTGAAATCCCGAAACAACTGACGTCCGACCAAGCCACTACCTTACATGAATTACTCTGGTCTTACAGAGACATCTTTGCTCAAGATGAAGGGGACCACGGCTCAGCCCGAACCCGACACACCCACGAGATCCATACTCAAGGGCCCCCTATTAGACAACCGTACCGACGACAAAAGCCCATCATGAGACAAAAAGAAAAAGAACAAGTCGAAGAGATGCTGAAACAAGGAATAGTAGTGGAATCCTACAGTCCGTGGTCATCTCCCGTAGTCTTGGTAAAAAAGAAAGATGGGTCCACATGGGTTCTGTGTAGACTATAGGAAATTAAATGATGTCACCATCAAAGATGCCCAACCTCTACCTCGCATCGATGACTCACTAGAATCATTAAATGGGTCAACCTGGTTCTCTACCCTAGACTTACAAAGTGGGTATTGGCAAGTGCCAGTTAGGCCAGAGGACCAGGAGAAAACCGCATTTGCCACGAGCGAAGGGAAACTGTATCAGTTTACGGTTTTGCCCTTTGGAGTTTGTAATGGACCAGCCAGTTTTGCTAGGGTCATGGACTAAGTACTGAGGGGGTTGGCATGGAAGACTTGCTTAGTTTACCTAGATGACATTATTATTTTTTCAAATAGCTGGGAAGAACATATGAACCGACTACAAGAGGTATTGGAGAGAATTAGGAGGGCGGGACTAAATCTGAAGCCGTCTAAATGCCAACTAGGGGCACGCGAGGTGGCATACCTAGGGCATGTAGTTTCAAAAAAAGGTATCCAACCAGACACCCTCAAGGTCAAAGCTATCGCAGAAATTACACCCCTTACCACTGTAAAAGGGATCCGAGCGTTTCTGGGCATGGCTTCCTATTATCGGAGATTTATACCAAATTTCTCGAAAATTGCTCGACCCATGACCAAGAGATTGGAGAAAGGGCGAAGGTTTGACTGGGATCAGGATTGCCAAACAGTATTTGATCACTTGAAGGAAAAATTCACTTCTAACCCTGTAGTCTGTCACCCCGACTTTACCAAGCCCTTTCAACTATATACCGATGCTTCCGATGAAGGACTAGGCGCTGTCTTAGCTCAGAGAGTTGACGGGAAAGAGGGTATAGTGGCATGCGCCAGCCGGACGCTAAACAAGGGCGAGAAAAATTACAGCGTCACCAAAAAGGAATGTCTAGCTCTAGTTTGGGCTGTGCAGTATTTCCGTTCCTATTTAGCCGGGGTCCATTTCGAAGTTATCACGGACCACCATAGTTTGCAATGGCTCCGAAAGATGAAAATGGAAGATGGGTTATTTGTTAGGTGGAAGGGAATCTTGGAAGAATATTCCTTTTACGTTAGACATAGACCGGGAAAATTGCACACTAACGCCGATGGCCTATCTAGATTACCGGTAGCCCCCGTTCAACCCCCTTTACCTGGCCAGGAACAGACTAATCCGGGGTGTAGAGACAAGTTAAAATTTTCCGAGGTAGCCTGGAGGGATTCCAAGGATCGGGTGGTGTTAGACTATCTTGAGGCCAAACACATGATACAACTCCTTCACGGTCAAGAGGGGAGGGGGGCTCATTTGGGACAGTCTCGAGTCCTGAAGCAATTTAATGAAAGGTACTGGACTTCAAGAGCCGACCAAATTGTCAAAGAAGTCATTCAAAATTGTTTGGGATGTCAGAGAGGGAAGGATGGCCGAGGACCTAAACAGTCGCCTGGACATATTCTAGCAGGGAAACCATGGGAGAAACTATCGGTAGACATTATGGGACCTCTACCCAGACAGACGAACAAAAGGTATATTTTGACCTGTGTTGACGTCTTCTCCATGTACACGGTTGCTTGTGCCATCTCGGACAAGATAGCCGAAACCGTAGCTAAGGTTATCCTGGAGAAAGTTATCTTTGTGTATGGGACACCGGGCTGTATTCTGAGTGATAGGGGGAAAGAGTTTAATAATGAAATTTGGCAACACTTGGGGGACACTTTGAGCTACCAGATCCAACACACGTCTCCGTATCATCCCCAAGGGAATGCGGTGTGTGAAAGGAACCACAGGGTACTAGCTAATTGTGTCCGGGCTAGTCTGAGCTCACAGGGAGAAGAAATATCCCGAAACTGGCCGGAACTACTACCCGAAATTATCTGGGGAGTGAATACCACGATTTGTAGGACTACTGGGTATTCTCCCTACGAAATTATTTTCGGAGTCACTCCAGAATTGCCTCAGGAAACACATTTTCCCTATCTCATTCATTCCACCATGTACTCACAACTGGAACAATATCTGAAAGAGAAGGGGGAGCGAAGACGACAAATTCACACTCATGTGACGCAGCAACAGCCTACTAAACTGAATCTTAATAACCCATATTACCGGGGGGAATATATTCTAGTGAAGAGACATAATCCCACCCGAACAGGGAAACTAGAGGAGAAGTACGACGGCCCTTTCAAGATTGTTAAAATAAAAGGGCCATATCAGGTACTGTATGTACATCACGGAGGTATTGTGTCGGCTACGCACATCCGCCATACGAAAAGGTACAAGGGTATTTTACCCACAGACATGAGCGACTGGAGTGAGGGGGAAGAAAGTGAGGGAGAATTAGAATCTTGGGCAGATCTCCCAAATAATTGTTCAAGTGGTCGCCACCGGGAAGGTAATAATTCAAGAGGTAGAGATAATAAGGTATTCCCGTTCTGGGTGTCATTCAATAGTAAGCAAACCGAGAGTCTTTCCGAGTCGGTGGGGGGCGAAGAAGGCGAGGAGGTTACTATGAGTGGAGAGAGGGAATATTCTGGACGCACCCGCAACGATAAGTCTACGGTCCCAGACAGCGAAGTTTCAGTTACCTCGGGAGATTTTTATGAAACTCTAATTGGTGAGGAAGAAAATTTTCGGGCAGAAGTGAGTAAAGAGACAGTATTCCCTGGGGATAAAACTCCACCGGATATGTCGGTACCTAAGTTTGATAAAAAACGAGGGAACCAACCGACAGGCTCTCCGGAGAACCCTCAGCCAATAGGCCCCACGGAAACTATTACCCGAAGTGGTAGAATTAGCCGTCCACCAATACGGTACCCAGACGAGACTAGAAATAAGACCCCTGAGGCGCGAGCTTGCCAGTTGAAAGGCACCATGCCTCTCCCAACTGATCCCCAATACCAGCTCCGTCGACTAATAGCCATTGTCGACGGAAAAGGACAAAGAGTGCAGACTACCCGAGCTTTTAAGCAATTTCTCAGTAAGCTGGGGCAAATTTCGTTGGCTAAAACTGCGGTTGGGAACCAGAATCCTGCAGTACAGCTACACAAGTGCATTTGCGAAAATGGTGAAATGGTGAAGTGGCGAAGCGAGGGCCACGTCTACAAAGGCGTAGTGTTGCGGCGATCAGGAGCTCGCCTTAATTTAGTAGGAGATGATAAAGTAGAAAGACGGCCGGCCAATCAGCGTGCTCCTTTTGGCCGAGCCTTGTGGCCAGAAAACGTGGACATTCCAGGCATGACTTCCACCATCTGCACCCCTCCTCGCTCTGCCAATCAAAAGGCTCCATTGTCGGAGCCGAAATATGCCCGTACAGCCTCATTCCAAAACTCGCTATCGTTCTCTCCACAGGCCGTCCTTTCGGATTGCAATATGTCAAATAATTCAGTGCCAGCCCTAGACTCCCGTAAGCCACTAAAAGATAATTGAAAAAGACTTCCTGGGACATACTATGGAGAGAGAGAAGAAGAAGAGACAAAAGTGAATATGCAGCTCGCGCGTGCTCAGCAGCAGCGAGCCATGCGTGCGTGCCAGCCAATTACAGCGCCCCGGGCCGGGCGGCAGGCCTTTATTAAGGGGGGGGAGAGGAACTCCCGGATCATTTAGGCACCCGGCACCACTGAGGAAGCTTGCCACAGCCCAGCCTCTCTCTCTTCCCAGGGCACCTCAGGAAACTTGGCTTACCCTACTACAGCCTTCCAGCCCACCTCCACAGTTCCCGTGAATACTCCCTCGGGCCTGGCCTCACTCTCACCTACGTGGAGATTACACCACCAGTATCCCTTCGCCTGGCGCCACATTGCTGGTTTACACACCTGTAACCAGACAATTCAAGAGGGGCGACAGGTGAGAGTAACCGTTTCCAAGAGATAAAGAGAAAGAGAGAGAGATCATGTTAACTGACCCAGTGGTTACTCCTAAATAATTAATGTGTTCTTATTAGAACAGACTAAAGAGAAATAGACTTGACTTCCGAAACAAAATAAAGGGATGATGTGTTAATAGAGTATTAGTGTTTATTGATAGAGAAGACTCCATGTCATTAACCTACCAAATAGATTGGATCTTATAGGACGAGAATTAATTAAAGTAAGAGGGATTGAGATTTGAAAGCAACTATAGGGTTCAGTGGGAATAATAGATAGTTGCGGATAGATCAGCTTCAGCTTAGGGATATAGATATATATATATATATGTGAAGGACACTAGTCCAAGTATTAGGGAAATATATATAGGAAGGACACTAGTCCAAGAATTATACTATATCTTAAGTTGTGGAGGAAATTGAATTAATAATCTTATTAATGGTTAGTCCGTCGGTTGAGCGGCGATAGAGAATAAGCCTAAAGTAGAATCTTTGAATTAGTAAGGACGTATCTATTGCGTTAATATATTATGTACGTATCCGGAATAAGTGTAACGGATCAAGAGCTCAATATTGTAAAGGATAAAAATTGTGTCCTATGTGGAGACTTAGATGGCCTACGGGTCTGTATTGTATTAGGGTTAAGATATTATGTTGTATTAATTAAGATAATTTATGTTCAGGTGTAACGGACTACGCGTTCGATGCTGTTAATGGGTGGTGAGATAAAGATTATACCGTTTGTGGGGAATCAAGTGGTCTACGGGCCAGTGTTGTATTCAGGTGTTGTATTGTATTAGGGTTATGACATTGCGTTGTATTAAGAAAATTTATGTTCAGGTGTAACGGACTACGCGTTCGATGCTGTAAAAGGGGTGGTGAGATAAAGATTATATCATTTGTGGGAAATTAAGTGGTCTACGGGCCAGTGTTGTATCCAGGTGTTGTATTGTATTAGGAGGATTTATGTTCGTAACGCCCCGGTCTTATAGATAGACATCCAGGGGCTCCGTAAAGGTTATATTATTTAGGAAATAGCATTTGTGATTTAGATTTACGAATATGAGTCTTTGGTCAGAGAAGCCCTGGTCTCTTAGTTAGACATCCGAGGGCGTTGTAAAATTATTAGTTGAGTCTGGTAACCTGCAATGGATCGAAGTCGAATTGCCCGAACAGGAAGTGGGTTACTGGACCCGCGTTAGCTTAAGAGTTGGGCTGTTAAATAAATAAACAAAACTCCAACAACTGTCTAATTATTCCCCCACCTTATTAGTGTGCTTGAACTTAGAAATTTAAGTACAACAATATATAATTATATATATATATATATATATATATATATATATATATATATATTCTGACATACGGAGCCCTGTATGTTAATTTAAGAGTTAGAATTAGAGTTGAAGGAGCCAAACTACCCAAACGGTGAAGCAGACTAGCGAGCGACCAAGCGAGAGGGTAAATCAGCTCGCCCGCATACCTGCAGACCTGCGTGCGTCATAGGGGACCCTGCAAACTACCTCGATGACCGATGCTATGACGTATGATCGACGCCAGGAGCTGTGAGTGGACCAGGCACCTGTTATGCGACTCGAGGAGCTATGATTGGAGCAGGCACCACCCTCCGCCTCCTTATTCGTTCCTACACCATCATTGTTTAGTATATAAGACCCGAGTTGTGGGCATTCAAATCAGTCTCATTTGGAGTTGGGGAAGGTGAACTTGCAGCTGGAGGAAGACGGGGTGAAGTATTATAATGGGATTGTGACTGTCAGTCAGATTATATAAATGTGTGTTAAGTGTGTTCGGTATAAACACTTACGTTATGTTGGTTAGTGAGATATGTGATTGGGAATTAACGTTAACGCTACTATTATGTGCTTAACTATTTGATTGGGAATTAACGTTAACGCTACTATTATGTGTTTAACTATTTGATTGCGAATTAACGTTAACGCTACTATTATGTGCTTAACTATTTGATTGGGAATTAACGTTAACGCTACTATTATGTGTTTAACTATTTAATTGCGAATTAACGTTAACGCTACTATTATGTGTTTAACTATTTGATTGCGAATTAACGTTAACGCTACTATTAAGTGCTTAACTATTTTAGTTGCCTAACTTGTGGACTAAAGCAACTCTTTAAGTAATTGGGTTATGATGAAAGTAATACTATTGTTTTATATTAATACTTACGAGTTCTTTCATTTTCTTTGAATTAAGCTTACATTGCTTAACGGTGCTTAGTACGGTGATGCTATTGTCTCGTATTAGTAATATCGCCTTAGACTAACATGGCTGTGATAATATTACTTCTAGTGATTTCCTAAGCTGAAGAAAATTCTTTTGCTTCAAAATATTATATTTTGCTTTTCATATTATTTGAGTGAGACCTGAATCGAATCTATGAAGCGATCCTGTAACTTTATTTACTCATAATCAAACCTCAATGTTACGTGGTTAAGAAATACATTTAACTAATTATTAAATATATATCTAACTTTTTATGTGACTTTGATATTACTCCTGATGATAATAATAATATAAACGTAAGACAAGAACCAAGAATAATTACATTAAATATAAATAAAAGGACATATAAGACAACTATCTATTCATTTCAAAAAGGGTAAGAGACAGAAATATTCTTCCTTTAATATTTATCTTTCAAGACTTTTTATAAAATTTATAGTCCTTCTTTAGCTATAACTTATTCGGTTCATAACCATAGCCTACTAAGCTTCGGTTAAATAATAATTCTTTATAAATACTACATGACTTTAATTAGTTTCAGTATTGTTCATAATTAAAGAGTATCAGTCAATAAAGGATACTAAGTCCTAAGATCCAAAAGGAAAGGAAGCAACAACAGGAAATTATTTTATTAGATTTTACTTTTGTTTTGCCTTCAGCTGTCTGATACCTTAATATATATCTCTGTGCTATCTAGATTCATCAAATTAACCACTTGAGGATCAAGATACGTAACAATATATATATATATATATATATATATATATATATATATATATATATATATAAGAGAGAGAGAGAGAGAGATTTTTTTTTTTTTAATATTCTCGAATATACACCAAAAAGCCTAACCACGGATCGAGCATTGAATGAATATACCACTTTTATTCAATTTAGCAATCCATACAATATGTTTTTAGTAATGTCCAACATCTCTTCAGAGGTATTAAAACATTACAAGATTACCATTTCAATGTGCAAATCCATTAAATACCAATGCATATTGCGCGGGTGGGTGAATACTATCGATCTATCTATCTATTCCCTGACGCCGTGATCCCCGAAGGGTTGGCCACGGGTGAATACAATCATTTGTAAAATAACTAGAAGGGGTGATGGTATTGGAAATTTACATTATAAATACAAACATGATAGAATACTAATTACGCATAAATCATAAGTGTTTGTGTGTCAAGCTACGGATAGGTGACAGATAGTGTAAATGATCTTCATTCTGTAAAATCAGATAATTTATTGCAACATTGTTCTGGCATATATAGAATATATATAGATTACCAATTACTGACATGGTCTCGGCCTCGTTGCAAGGTTACTTTATTCTGTGTTCGTGGAAAACAATGGTTGTAATCGGCGGTTTCCGCCTGTGTGGGGTTGGGGTAGGGTGTGAGTGGGGGGCCTGCTTGTTTAATCTTTCTATTATAGGGTAGGGGAAGGAAGGGGTGACAGACTGACACCATCCCGTCCCTTCTGCCTGGGGTAGGAGTAGTAAGGGGGATTGGGCAGGGACCACCCCGTTCCTACCTTCTGGGGTAGTAGGAGTAGGGGGTAAACCCTATGCAGGGACTTTCACTTCTGGGTGTACATATATCGATAGAAAAATGTCCCAGCCGAAGGCCACTTTCTCTTAAATTATAGGCTTGCTATCGCTCGCCAGGAAAAAATATATACCTAAATGGCCCGAAAAGTCTTAATATTGACAAAGAAATGGGGCGAAAGGTCTTAAAATCGCCAAACTAATGAGCCAAAGGTCATACAATCTTAAAACTAATGGGGCTAAACCATGGGCTAACCATGAGGAAGAATGGGGACCAGAAAAACGGCCCATCTCCCCTTTAACTAGTGAATCCTACTCATTTGTTCTGCGTGGCTCATGCTGTTTCACAAAAGATTTCGGTTGTGTATTATAATCACCCTTTCAAAAATTGTCCTCTACTTCCTGACCACAACTGTACAATTCTCAGCATATGTAAAGTTACAACCGATTCGAATCTTTGAACCTCTCAAGCATCTAGGCTATACAGGGTGCTTCAAAATTACACCATCAAAATTATAGGGCGTAATATGAAGGGAACAAAAGTAAAAACTTGTAAGTAACCAAAGTCCTAGTATGTTCCATTAATGAAATACATACATACATATTTATACATATTTATGTAACAGAATCAAGGGTGTAAGGAGAGCATAGGGATACAGTTGTAACATTTAATGAACTACATAAAGAAAATATAATATTGCATCACTATAACAACTTCATGGACCTTCATTCCACACTTCTTAAACCCACAACATATACTGTAGAACACATCATAGAGTACAGTACCTCGATGAGTTGTCCGTTTGGAGGTAGAGGGGGATATAACTACCTATTTTTGTGATGACACTGGTTTGATGTTGTGTGTATGTGTGTGTTTTGTGGTTGGGGAAAAGTGAACAATAATTGTCGCCTATTGACGACCATGGTTTGGGCTTGGACTCATTTACAGTTTTAAAATGTCTCTATCTTATTATTGGTACATGATAGGACATTCGTTCTTTAGATGTTATTATTTCTTGTTTCCTACATATTTCGCTCTTCATCTTTAATGGACTAATTATGAAACACCCTGTTATAATGCATTGTTTTGTCATGTTTGTTTTCGATACTGATTCAAATAAGTGTGTCACCTTTTATGCTCCTGATCGTAGATATAAAAGGCACATATATGTATGAATACTTCATAAATGTGTACAACATTAATGTAGTAAGTAAATGTGTGAAGCTAATAGATGTGCCTCTGCTCCCCCATTATGGCTGATTGATAGGGATGTGTATTAAAACGCTGAGATTAATGGTTGATCTTTGAGCACCTGATGGTCCTAAGTACATTACTTCACTATTTCGTATTGATATATTGGAACGGACACACACACACACACACACACACACACACACACAGACACAGACACAGTAAACAAAACTGTTAGCAACGTAATTTGGTCTTGAAATAAATATCATAATATTGACGGGGTCCGCCCATTATACAGTAGGCCTATTGAAACAATGACAATGGTAGGTGTATTGTATGGTTAGCTGATGCTCGTTTGTATTTTGATAAGGTAGGATATATTAGGATAGGCTACATTCAATTAGGATATGATATAATACGTAGGCTATATTTAATTCTGGAAAACCTAAGTTGGGTGAAGGTTGGTTGCGATAGACTACATTAACATATAGTATAATAAATCGGCTATGCTAGGCTAAGTTTGGATAACTCAGGTTAGTTAATTTAGAATGTGATAAGTTAGGTAATTGAAGGATAGGAAATATTATGTTATGATAGGCAAATTTAAACAAAGTCATGTTAGGTTCGCTAAAATTAAGTAAGAAAGTATGAATTGACACTTCCTTTTATCCATATTACATATTTGTATTCAGTATTTTATATTCCTATTTGTTTTATGTATTTATGTATTTACTATTATTATTATGTTTTTTTATATTTTATGTTGGAGGGGGGTGGGGAGGGGGTAAGCAGGTGTAGGGGTAGGGGTTGGGGTGGGGGGTGAGGGGGGCGGGTTAGTTGTCATAGATCCAATATTTACATACTATAGTCTATTCATTATAAGTAGGCCAGAAATCGTGACCCCTAACCTCTGCATCTCAAAAAAGGGCTAGAACAAATGGGTTATAAATGTCCACACCTATTCCCTGGCTGATCCTTTCTAAATGGTAGAAATATTAGCTCGATTACTCTAGTCGTTTGCGAGGTATAAAGGTTAGTGGTCAATATTTTTGGCCTTTTTTTTGTTTTCTATATTCCAATTACTCCCTCTCGGGCATAGACTGATACACTCTACACTCTACCGCTGAACACGGAGAGGCCCGTGAGGTCTTGCTCCAGTCTAGGGAGTGAGACATGCGAAGCTTCACGACTCGAAGCAATTCCATCTCTGTAGCTGCTCCGCCTCTGTGCTTCACAGTCTCATCCCCCAGGCTCGGACCCTCACTCTCAGAACACCACCTATTGAGCAATTAACTCACTAGGTATTGCCCCCCTGTAGCATATTATTGAATATGGCAATATTCATACGATGCTATTTAATCAGGGAACAATGAGGGTATTTTTTTTGACGTTTCGGTGTGCTGTGTTAATGCACTGATACTAAGTACAGCACAAATTCCATCCCAATAATATCTTCCCATTGACATATTGGGATTCGAACCCGGGTCCATTGGATTACCAGTCCAGTGGCAAGACCACTCTGCCACACCTCCCAATTTACTTGGAATAGGGTATAGTAGTAAATTTAAGTTACACAAATGTGTAAATACTATTAGTAATGTATGTTTCCTCTGCACTACTGAATCACTGCCTGTGTTATATTATTGTTTTTACAAATATCCAATTTTATATCGCGTTAACGTTTCACTATACAATGATCAATCTAGCTTGTTAACCCTCTCCGACATATGACGCGATTTTGAGCCTATTGGGGATACTTTAAAGCCTTTGTTACCATCAGGGGTATTTAGAAACCTTTAGTTTAGTTACTTCAACCTCTGCAGTTGTCTTTGAGTTAGCTGTGGGCAGAAAACTAATTTTGGAGAGGTAATTATAAGAGTGAGAGAACTCTATTTCTTATTGCTAATCTGGCAACCTCTGTGTCATATGTGCGTGAAAGGGTTAACCCTTTCAAGATACGACGATGAAGTTCTTTCCTGTTTTCTGGCTATTATTTGACAATTGTATTCAGATTAGGAAGGGTATATGGAAGCCAAGGGGTTAATCGAGATAGTCTTTACCTTGTTAATTACCACAGATCCTCCCAAAACTGCATACAATTGTGTAATGATAACTGGAATAAACTATCAAAATGCGACATAATCCTCAAGGGGTTAATATGCTAATTAACCCTTAATTAGCGGCGCGCAACATAAGTCGAGTATAATAAATCTGGACTATCTGGCGGCGCTCGACATAGGTCGTGTGGCAATTTCAGCACGTAATGTTGCTGAGAGAGAGAGACAAGTGGTGGCAGGAGAGTAGCGAGCGTATGACTGCTCCAGACCACCGCGGCGAACCTACTGACACAAATCCCACCTCCTCCCTCCCTCTCTCACTCGCTATATACGGAATTGTATGGGGAAAGTGCCGAATTACATGCTTTTTGCACTCGCGTTGCGTGGTTGTTGCAAGAAAACTAGCCATCATAAAAGGATCGTTATGGTGTCATTGGAAAGCTCTGTTTATGCCCTTTCAGGGATAGATACTTGTTTTACGTTCTGGGTCTTATTTAGGCATGAAAATGATCACGTAAACAGCCCTATTTTGGCTAAAAACACCCCGCTGGGCGGTACATATAAATAAACCGCTAGCCCGCTAGTCTAGTGTTAACCCTTAATTAGCGGCGAGCAACATAAGTCGAGTTAAAAAAAGCTGGACTATGTGGCGGCGCTCGACATAGGTCGAGTGGCAATTTCAGCACGTAATGTGGCTGAGAGAGAGAGACAAGTGGTGGCAGGAGACTAGCGAGCGTATGACTGCTCCAGACCACCGCGGCGAACCTACTGACACAAATCTCAGCTCCCTCCTCCCTCTCTCACTCGCTACATACTCAATTATGTACCGAAAGTACCGAATTACCTGCTTTTTGCACTCGCGTTGCACGGTTATTGCAAGAAAACTATCCATCATACAAGGATCGTTATGGTGTCATTCGAAAGCTCTGTTTATGCCCTTTCAGGGATAGGTACTTGTTTTACGTTCTGGGTCTTATTTAGGCATGAAAATGATCACGTAAACAGCCCTATTTTGGCTAAAAACACCCCGCTGTGCGGTACATATAAATAAACCGCATAGGCCGCTCGTAAGGTGTTAAACATATTATTATCAGGGAACTATCAAATTTTAAACAAATATCAAATAAATTAGTATTAACTAATATGTTTAACCCATCTGGCCCGGGCTGCCTTTCTAAAGGATGGAGCTCGTATCCGGGCGATCTGGCTAAAAAATGACTCTTGTAAACAAAGACCTATCTCCCTCAATATTAGAGCTACAATAATGAAAGTAACATGAATATGTGCGCCTTACCTTGCTGCGTAGACTGGCATTATGTAGAGCTCTCTAGCTTAACTGATTTTGGAGTTATGGCGATGTTAGTGGAGGTAACTTTTTCTGCGTATTTACCTCGGCGCGTCCAAACACTCAACCGCGGCCCCGGCTACGACGCCCTGTTGCACTTGTCGCCCCACCCGCAATTATGTCGGCAAGCGATTTGAGAGTTTTTATTGTTTATTATGCCATTTATTATAGTAATTATGTAATTTTCACTCAATAAAGTTATTTTTATGAAGTTATTTGTGTCTCTGTCACTTATACTTAGTTTTATTGTTATTATTATAGTAGTTATTATTATTTATACTGGACTATGGTAATTGATAGTATCATTTTAACTTTTATGTATTGTTAGGTAAGCTAATAATATATATAGTGTCACTTTCACTTGTTCATATTGTTATGAAGGCACTTATTATTACTTATGTGTGTCTCTTTCACTTATACTTAGTTTTATTATTATTATAGTGTCACTTTCACTGGACTATGATAATTGATAGGGTCATTTTCACTTTTATTTATTGTTAGGTAAGCTAATAATATAGACTGTATAGTGGTACTTTTACTTGTTCATATTGTTTTGAAGGCACTTCTTATTATTTATGTGTGTCTCTTTCACTTATACTTAGTTTTAGTATTACTATTAGCCTACATTTTAGAGAGTGTCACTTGCACTGTCATTGTCACGGGCACTTCAAAAATCGAAAGAGTGTGAAAGTCGTTGAAGCACTGTCCAGCGCACAGTGCCACTTGACACTCGAGGCATTCCCATGTGGTTTTGCTCACTTTGGGGGGTCTGCGAGTTGTGTGGCTGCACACATGGCACCTCGAGCTGGTGCTTCCTGAAGAAGTCGGCACACCCCATGCGGTCAAGCTGGCCTGGTCCTTATAGTGGTCTCCTAGGTTCCGCATATTTAGCCAGGAGCTCAAGTATCACCTGCTTGTGGAACTTCCGCAGGGACTTGCATCAGTTTTTACAACCGAAGACCTCAGTGATATCCCTACACCATCGCCGATTCAGATTGATAATTCAGATGTTCTAAGCAATATCACCGTTACAGAGAGAGAAGCATTGAATTGTTTAGATAAACTCAAGGTAAATAAAACGCCTGGACCTTATACAATCTCGCCTAGAGTTATAAAGGAAGCTAAGGATGAGCTCCCCAAACCACTGACATTGCTATTCAATGAATCCTTGCAGTCTGGGACTATGCCTGATCAGTGGAAGCTAGCCAACATAACAGCGATATTAAAAAAAGGTAGCAAATCCCTACCCAGTAACAATCGTCCAATTAGCTTAACCTCAATTGTATGTAAAATGCTAGAAACGGTCATAAGAGACAGACACGTAAATCACTTAGAGGCAAATAACTTACTTAAAGATACTCAACACGGCTTTCGTAAAAAACGTTCCTGTTTAACCCTTAATTAGCGGCGAGACACATAAGTCGAGTTAAATAAAGCTGGACTATGTGGCGGTGCTCGACATATATCGTGTGGCAATTTCAGCACGTAATGTTGCTGAGAGAGAGAGACAAGTGGTGGCAGGAGAGTAGCGAGCGTATGACTGCTCCAGACCACCGCGGCGAACCTACTGACACGAATCCCACCTCCTCCCTCCCTCTCTCACTCGCTATATACGGAATGGTATGGGGAAAGTGCCTAATTACATGCTTTTTGCACTCGCGTTGCACGGTTATTGCAAGAAAACTAGCCATCATAAAAGGATCGTTATGGTGTCATTGGAAAGCTCTGTTTATGCCCTTTCAGGGATAGATACTTGTTTTACGTTCTGGGTCTTATTTAGGCATGAAAATGATCACGTAAACAGCCCTATTTTGGCTAAAAACACCCCGCTGGGCGGTACATATAAATAAACCGCATAGGCCGCTCGTAAGGTGTTAACAAACCTCTTAGACTTCTTCCACGATATCCTCAACCTCTACGATGAGAGTAAAGCTGTAGATATTATATACCTTGATTTTCAAAAGGCATTTGACAAAGTTCCCCACAAACGTTTACTGCTAAAACTAAAAGCGCATGGAATACAAGACGGTGTGTTGAATTGGATAGAAAATTGGCTCAGCGACAGAAAGCAAAGAGTAGTCATAAACGGTAAGGCATCTAAATGGACCAATGTAAGTAGCGGGGTACCCCAGGGATCGGTACTAGGACCAATTCTTTTTCTAATTTACATCAACGACATAGATGAGGGTCTCACCTGTACAATCTCAAAATTTGCTGACGATACAAAAATTGCAAATATCGTACTCTCAAAAGAACAAGTTGACGATATGCAACACAATCAAGATAAATTGTCATGTTGGTGTTGGGCCCAAATTTGGCAAATGAGTTTCAATGCGGATAAATGTAAAGTACTACATATCGGATACCTAAATGAGAAAGCAAACTATTCGATGAATGGCACTCATCTTAAGAATGTAAACAGAGAAACCGATCTGGGAGTAACAATATTGAGTAACCTAAAACCGAGTCAACAATGTTCAGAAGTTGATAAGAAGGCAAACAAAATAATTGGCTTTATAGGCAGGTCATTTGAGCATAAATCCAAAGAAGTTATCCTAACCCTTTACAATTCCTTAGTCCGCCCTCTTCTGGAATACTGCGTTCAATCCTGGTGTGGTGCCCTTATTACCAAAAAGATATAAACAAGCTAGAACGAGTTCAACGTAGAGTTACCAAAATGATACCTAGCCTAAAGAACAAACCATACGAAGAGCGTCTTAGAGAATTAAATCTATTTCCTTTAACCCAGTGCAGATTAAGAGGTGACTTAATTCAAGTGTTCAAAATCATCAAAGGCATTGACAATATGAGTAAGTACTTCACTATCGACCAATCTAATTACACGCGGGGAAACGGTTGCAAAATTATTGGTAAATCTTTTAACTCACACGAATCTAAGAATTTCTGCTTCAATCGAGTTGTCAACTTGTGGAATGGGCTTCCCCGAGACGTTATAGACTGCAGCACCGTTGATTCATTTAAACTCCGCTTAGACAAATATCTCGCATCAAACCCGCGACTGACTGCGTTTGTAAATGAATAACTTTATTTTATCCCCCCCTCAGCTACTAACCCATCTGTCCCCTACTAACTTCCTAATCCTGCCACGGACATTAGTTCCAGGGCAGTTGTTCCCTTACCCACTCTAAACCACTGTTTGGACACTTGATCCTCAGTGTTTTGGAGGACAAGCAGCCTAGAAGGGTCACTAGATCTGTTGTTGCTTGATTTCCTTTGTACTCCTTTGTACTTCTTGGCTCCGGGAGTCCACAGACGGTAGATGTTGTAGGCATTGAGGACCGACATGTCTACCGTATGCAGAACAAACTTCTTATACCACCTGCAAGATGTTCGCAGGCAGTCGATGAAGCCCATCTGCATGTCGGACTTGTCGACGAGGCGCATATTTAGGTTGTAGTCCAGGACAGCAGCTGGTTTCCGGACGGGATTTTTGTTTTTTCGGTCCGCCTTCCCTGTGGCGACAATCTCGGCCTTGTGGCATGTGGTGAGGAGGTTGACCTTGCGCTGGTCATGCCAGTGGATGGAGAGGATGGGGCCACTCTTCTTGTGGAAGATGTCTGTCTTCGTCTTTGTTGGGTAGGCTGGCATGCCCCTCCTCTTGCCCTTGACTGTGCCGACAGTTCCGGTCTTGCGGTCATGGAGGTACTTGGCTAGGATGGGCGACGTGTAGTCATTGTCGGTGTAGAGAATGTGGTTCTTATGGAAGTGTTTCTCCATCATTCCCTGCACGACAGCACTGCCTAATCCAATCTCAGGGTCAGTCTCAATTTCCCCACCACTGCCGCTGTAGACCACAAAGTCCAGCACATATCCCGTCTTGCAGTCGCAGAGGACGAAGAGCTTGATGCCGAAGCGGTGTCTCTTGGACGGGATATACTGCCTGAAATGCAGCCTACCACGGAACAGGACCAGAGACACATCCAGGCACATCTTCTGATATGGAATCAGGTAGGTGGTAAACCGATGACGTATCATCTCATACAGCTTCCTGATCTTCCATAATGAGTCGGGAAGGTGGACTGCCATATTGTTGGTCAGGTGGAGATAGGAGAGGATGTCAAAGTACCTGTCCCTGGACAATGTACTTTCCAAATGCTGGAGTCGTGATGAGGTCGGCAGTGCTCTAGTAGTCAGCCAGAACGTGCTTCCTGCTATGTGTCATCAGCATAGTGAGTGCCAAGAACACATACAGTTCTGCACAGTGACAGCTCTCCATGCCACCAGCTTGGCACTGGTCTTCCTGCCAAGAAAGTTGGCACAGATGTCATGATGGATGTTTGTCTCCTCTACGAGGTATTCCACGACTTCATTGTCATAGAAGCCACAGAAAAGTTCACTGGGGGTATCATTTGGGCCACAGGGATATGCTGGTGACACCCCGGAACCAACCTGCTGCTCGTCAAAGGCAGGACAATCTGGCTCAAAATCCGCCCCATCTGTCCACACAAACAAGTGGGATGAGTGCGCACGTGCAGCAGGCATACGCCCAGGCACACGCCCTTGCCCACGCGGACGCCCAGCACGCCCACGCCCACGCCCAGGGGCAGCGGCGTCGTCCGGCTGAGCCGCACGCCTATGACCTCGCCCTCTAACTCGTCGTGTTGGGACTTCCTCCTCTTCCACATCCTCTTTGTCGTCCTCCTCCTCAGGCGATGTCAGGTCATTTGGGGCAATGTTTGGGTTGTCAGCATCTTCTTCGGGAGACAATTCCGGTGAAGAAGTGACCGGGCGTGGGCGGCGTGGTGGGCAGGAGGCTGTGGGAGGTTAAAAAATGGGAGCCTCAGCCTCGGGAGTTGGCCGACTTTTGCGGCGAGCCGAGGGCTTCTCCGCAGCAAATAATGCCCTATGATGCGGGGCCTGTGGTGGCACACTGAGGGAGGACAATGCCGCCCCACTAGTACCACTTGTAGAGGCCCTTTGAAGAGGGAGAGATGAAGCAGAGGACTGTGGGTGACCCGCGCGACGTCCCGGGTCAAGGCGTCGTGACAAAGGAATCTGGTGGTTGCTAAACCAGGGTCGGCGTCACTATCACTATCTTCGCCTTCTCTAGCTTTTTCTGCTGCCCTATGTGCTTTCTTGGCTGCACTTTTCACAAGAGATTGTTTGTAAAAGTATTTACCCCCTTTCAAGGGCGTACGGGCGGGCAAAGGGGAAGGCCCTTGGCTAGGGCTAGGGCTAGGCCTAGGCTGACCACGCAAAGATGGCGACGGGGTAGGCCTAGGCTCTAGCACACTCGGAAGTTCGACTGCACCTTCCTACAACACTTCCACATCAGGATCATCACTACTATCCCCTCCCTGAAACAGGTCAACATTGTCATCATCCCCAAACCCCACAAAATCCTCGTCTTCACTTGCACTGGTAATAAACTGTTCTTTATCAACTAAGCTTTCGCCACTGCTTTCTTCAATGGCAAAAAGTTCTCGGTGTAGAGCACTCTCACTCAACAAAACGTTGACTTTCTTGCATTGAGCCTTTTTCTTGCTTGCAACAGGCGTCGATGTAGCGAGCGGGGTAGCACTGGGGTGCGCGGGAGGTTGCACAGAATCGGACGCGTCGGAATTCATGATTTCAATATAACTCGCCATAGCAGGCACGTACGAACTGATAACGGTAGTAGTTGAGGCTTGGTGGCGCTGTGATCGCCCCTGCAAAGTAAATTTTCGCCGCGCGAATTTCAAAGCACGCTTTCAAGCATAGAGATTTTAAAAGGACACCCGGGTTCCAGCCCATCAGTCGCACTGTCATTTTAAAATGCTGCCCCGGGCTGGAAGGGTTAATCTGTAAATATATTTTATTTAAAGGTACAGTTCATCAGAGGTAAAATCTAACGTGTTTAGTCTTTATAACCTCTTGAAGATAATGACGCAATTTGACAGTTTATTCTGGCTATTATTAGACAATTTTATTTGGATTTGGAAGGGTATATGGAAGTCAGAGGGTTAACTCAGACAGTCTTTACCATTTTCATTCCCACGTAAGATCCTTCCTAAGCTCCATAAAATCGCCACTAATTATCAAAGTGTTAACATTTTGTTACCATGAAAAATTGGATAGCCTGAATTTCCTTGACTAACTCCGTAAACTATCAGGAATTCACTGTCGCCTTCTGTACCAGTTACGTCCTTTTCATTATATTCTGGCAACTTTTCGATGATATTATTCAGGTTAGGAAGGACGTCTACCAATTTAATGGCGACAGGCTATCCCAATTCATCCTTTTAGCTACCATATATCCTTCCTAAGTATCATAATATCATCTAAAAGTAGCTGAAATTAAGTAATAAAGACGTCATCGGTACGGAAGGTGTAAAATATGTAAGCTGGTCTGTTGGCAGTCAGTAGAGCCAGACGATGGAGAAATACAGACATTGTATCTACCTAAACACCACCCACCACCACCACTACTACTACTACTACTACTACTACTACTACTACTACTACTACGCTCCAAGCACTACCTATCACCACCACCACCACTACTATTAAGGGGAGGCTAGACCTTTGGGGACCCTGAAAGCATAATTTTGTTTTTATTTTGTTGTGCTAAAATCCTTCCTACAGTGCAGGAAAGTGCAAGTGAAGAGTAAATAAACACCATCCGACATCTTCAAACGTTTACACAATACTGGGTATATAGCTGGGATTAGCCCCACAATACACTAAATACACTCCTAGAACTACCTAACACCACCACCACTACTACTACTACTACTACACTCCTAGCACTACCCAACACCACCACCACCACTATTACACTCCTAGCACTACCTAACACCACCACTACCGCACTCCTAGCACAACCTTACACCACCACCACCACTACCACACTCCTAGCACTACCTAACACACCACTACCACTACCACACTCCTAGCACTACCTAACACCACCACCATCACCACCACCACCACTATTACACTCCTAGCACTACCTAACACCACCACCACCACTACCACATTCCTAGCACTACCTAACACCACCACCACTATTACACTCCTAGCACTACCTAACACCACCACCACCACTACCACACTCCTAGCACTACCTAACACCACCACCACCACTACCACACTCCTAGCACTACCTAACACCACCACCACCACTACTATACTCCTTGCACTACCTAGCACAACCACCACCACTACCACACTCCTAGCACTACCTAGCACAACCACCACCACTACCACACTCCTAGCACTACCTAACACTACCACACTCCTAGCACTACCTAACACCACCACCATTACCACGCTCCTAGCACTACCTAACACCACCACCACCACTACCACACACCAACCACTACATAACACAATCACCACAACTACCACCACTACCTAATACCACCACCACAACTACCACTACTACCATACCACCACCACCACCACAACTACCACATATACCATCACTACCTAACATCATCACCACAACTACCACAACAGCCACCACTACCTAACACCACCACCCCCACAACCACACTACCACCACTTCATAACACCACCACTACCACACTACCTTACATCACCACCACCACCACAACTACCACCACTATATACCTATCACCACCACCACCACACCACCACAACTACTACACTACCACCACTACCTAACACCACCACCACTACTACTACCACACTACCACCACTACCTAACACCATCACCACAACTACCACCACTACCTACTAACACGACCACCACTACTACTACCTCACTCCCAGCACTACCTAACACCATCACCAAAACGACCACCACTACTATAGATACCGCCAACGAACTTGACAATAATCTTGATCCCTGACCTCTCTGTATCTCAAAAGGGCCTACAGCAAATTGGCTGTAAATATCCACACCTATTCCCTGGTGGAATCTTCCCAAATGATAGAAACGTCAACTCGATTGCTTGCAATGATTTCGAGTTATAAGAAGTTAAGGGGTCAAGATTATTGTCAAGTTCGCTGGCGCTTCTTATACCACACTCCCAGCACTACCTACCATCATTACCACCACAACCACATAGTTCGCTGGCGCTTCTTATACCACACTCCCAGCACTACCTACCATCATTACCACCACAACCACATAGTTCGCTGGCGCTTCTTATACCACACTCCCAGCACTACCTACCATCATTACCACCACAACCACATAGTTCGCTGGCGCTTCTTATACCACACTCCCAGCACTACCTACCATCATTACCACCACAACCACATAGTTCGCTGGCGCTTCTTATACCACACTCCCAGCACTACCTACCATCATTACCACCACAACCACATAGTTCGCTGGCGCTTCTTATACCACACTCCCACTACCTACCATCATTACCACCACAACCACATAGTTCGCTGGCGCTTCTTATACCACACTCCCAGCACTACCTACCATCATTACCACCACAACCACATAGTTCGCTGGCGCTTCTTATACCACACTCCCAGCACTACCTACCATCATTACCACCACAACCACATAGTTCGCTGGCGCTTCTTATACCACACTCCCAGCACTACCTACCATCATTACCACCACAACCACATAGTTCGCTGGCGCTTCTTATACCACACTCCCAGCACTACCTACCATCATTACCACCACAACCACATAGTTCGCTGGCGCTTCTTATACCACACTCCCAGCACTACCTACCATCATTACCACCACAACCACATAGTTCGCTGGCGCTTCTTATACCACACTCCCACTACCTACCATCATTACCACCACAACCACATAGTTCGCTGGCGCTTCTTATACCACACTCCCAGCACTGCCTACCATCATTACCACCACAACCACATAGTTCGCTGGCGCTTCTTATACCACACTCCCAGCACTACCTACCATCATTACCACCACAACCACATAGTTCGCTGGCGCTTCTTATACCACACTCCCAGCACTACCTACCATCATTACCACCACAACCACATAGTTCGCTGGCGCTTCTTATACCACACTCCCAGCACTACCTACCATCATTACCACCACAACCACATAGTTCGCTGGCGCTTCTTATACCACACTCCCAGCACTACCTACCATCATTACCACCACAACCACATAGTTCGCTGGCGCTTCTTATACCACACTCCCAGCACTGCCTACCATCATTACCACCACAACCACATAGTTCGCTGGCGCTTCTTATACCACACTCCCAGCACTACCTACCATCATTACCACCACAACCACATAGTTCGCTGGCGCTTCTTATACCACACTCCCAGCACTACCTACCATCATTACCACCACAACCACATAGTTCGCTGGCGCTTCTTATACCACACTCCCAGCACTACCTACCATCATTACCACCACAACCACATAGTTCGCTGGCGCTTCTTATACCACACTCCCAGCACTACCTACCATCATTACCACCACAACCACATAGATATATTGTATCTACATTCTTATACCACACTCCCAGCACTACCTACCATCATTACCACCACAACCACATAGATATATTGTATCTACATTCTTATACCACACTCCCAGCACTACCTACCATCATTACCACCACAACCACATAGATATATTGTATCTACATTCTTATACCACACTCCCAGCACTACCTACCATCATTACCACCACACATAGATATATTGTATCTACATTCTTATACCACACTCCCAGCACTACCTACCATCATTACCACCACAACCACATAGATATATTGTATCTACATTCTTATACCACACTCCCAGCACTACCTACCATCATTACCACCACAACATAGATATATTGTATCTACATTCTTATACCACACTCCCAGCATTACCTACCATCATTACCACCACAACCACATAGATATATTGTATCTACATTCTTATACCACACTCCCAGCACTACCTACCATCATTACCACCACAACCACATAGATATATTGTATCTACATTCTTATACCACACTCCCAGCACTACCTACCATCATTACCACCACAACCACATAGATATATTGTATCTACATTCTTATACCACACTCCCAGCACTACCTACTATCATTACCACCACAACCACATAGATATATTGTATCTACATTCTGACATTCTAGCTGTATCAGATCTGACCACCAGGTATTTTGTTTTAGATTGTTTAAGGGGGGATGGTTCATTCTTGGGTTGATTTTTTGTATGTATTTCTTATGTTTTTAGTTTCCTCCCTAGGCCTACAACAAACTTAAAAAAAAAAAAAAAAGGGAGCCTCCTTCAAGTTACATTTGTACATTTTTCGGTAGAAAAATGTTGCGGCCAAAGGCTGGTTCATCCTAAATTACCGGCTCGCTTTCGCTCGCCAGGAAAAATTGACACCTAAAATACACAAATTTAATAGTCTTAACATTGACAAAGAAAGGGGGCGGACGGTCATAAAATCGCCAAACTAATGGGCCGAACGTCTGAAAATCTGAAAACTAATGAGGCTAAGCATGAGGGAGAAGGGGATCCAGATAATACGACCATCTCACCTTAAAGATAAATAGAGTAGGCTAATATCTAAATGTTATGATGTTTAACTTTTCTAAGATGAATTTCCCATCCAAAGCGAGAACAGGAGCATATCATAAGCTCGTTATTTTATCTATTTTTGTTTTCTTAAGTGGCGAGAAAACAAGTTATCCCCATGTTAATTACTCAGTTGATAACAACTTTGCATAGCTTAATACGGTGTTAATTGTAAATAATATAACGCAGAGACAGCAGTTTCATATTCTCCCATTAAGAGGAGATGGGCGTATATATTTCCTCATGTATGTATATTTTTAATAATTTGTTTAGTTTCCTACCTAGAACTCCACCAAGCTTAAACCACGGCCGAAGGCCGTTTCATCAAAATTTGTATACTCAGTATCGCTCGCCAATACAAAAATCGACACCTAAATGACAGGAAAGGCCTTAATATTTACAAAAAAATGGGTCGAAAAATCTTAAAATCGACAAACTAATAAGGCGAACGTCTTAAAACTTCAAAACTCATGGGGCGAAACATGAGAGAGAAGGGGGTCTAGAATAACGACATATCTCCCCTATAATGGCAGGTACTGTGAATTATCCCCTTGAGGATTATGACTCATGTTACCAGTTAATTATAGATATCATTAGACGATTGTATACAATTAAGGAAGGATCTGTGGGCACGATCCCAATTAACTCTCTAGCTCCCAAAATGTTTCCTAAGCTGAATAAAATCGTCAGACGAACTGTCAAAACTCTCTAGCTCTCACAAGTTGTTCTTAAGTTGAATAAAGTAGTCTAATAAATAGCCAAACGAAACTATCAAAACGCATCACAATTCTCAAGGGGTTAACATAAATAAATTGGACGGCTGGAAGGAGAATAAAGGAATGGAAATGACTAAACAAAAACATTAGTACTATTTACATAATTATAATATACTTTTGTTATTAGCTTGTAGTAGTTTCTTATCCTCGTTCTGTTTGCTGTTAATGGACTCAAATTATTTAATTTTGAGACATGAAGCCATATCGCAAACCAAACATGGTGTTTGAATATGCATATATATTCAACAATATATATATAAAATAGGACTTCAGAGGCTATCAACCCTTCTGGATTATTAAGCTAGTGCACTGTAAGTCAAGAATAGGACTTCAGAGGCTATCAACCCTTCTGGATTATTAAGCTAGTGCACTGTAAGTCAAGAATAGCATCAGGACTGGAGCCCCCTTTTCAAGAACTCCAATCCCTTCACGGGTTATAACATGATGATCAAGAGAGCTATATATATATAATTATACCGGTATGTACAGTCACTTCAGATAATTTGTGAACGTACTATGTTTTTCTTTTTGCAATTATAAATACCTGGCTTGATCTTTGGATGGACCTTGCTATAAAATACATAGTATATACAGTTTGGATGGACCTTGCTATAAAATACATAGTATATACAGTTTGGATGGACCTTGCTATAAAATACATAGTATATACAGTTTGGATGGACCTTGCTATAAAATACATAGTATATACAGTTTGGATGGACCTTGCTATAAAATACATAGTATATACAGTTTGGATGGACCTTGCTATAAAATACATAGTATATACAGTTTGGATGGACCTTGCTATAAAATACATAGTATATACAGTTTGGATGGACCTTGCTATAAAATACATAGTATATACAGTTTTGTAGTTGATGTAGAGTAAATTATAGGCATAATTTCGTTACCATATAAGTAGAAATAGGTGAGGTCCACGAATTTTGATAAGTGACTGTACACTCTAAAGACATAAATCTTGGCCCATTATGAATGCTCTAACAACAAAATTAACCTTCAAACTGTAAATGTTAGGTAAACATCAAGGGTAATTCCTATACATTTTGAAGCCTCGAAGCGACTAAACGAGACTCCGAAATGCAAGTGTCCGGTAAAGAATTTATAAGGAGACTTCAGCCCGAGACAGCTTCGAAAATGTACAGTATATATTTATAATAATAATAATAATAATAATTAAAGTTGCAAGCAACGTTGTCCGGGGTTCGAGGGGTTTTGCAAGCAGGGTATTGTGTTGGATACAAAAGTTGTGTCACAGATATCAAAAGATCATTTAACTTATCGGGCATGGAGAAACTACAAAAGGAACAGATTGTGCAAACAAATAAGAACGAGAGAGGAAGAGATTGCCTGTATAAGGGATCTGCCTCTATTTATTTAGTAACAGAGTTGTAGATATGTGGAATAGGCTACCGAGTGCTATAATGGGATCAAGAACAATAGAGCTTCAACTTGAAATTAGATAGAACGAGATGGGTTGGGTGTGAAAGGGATCTGCCATGTGTAGGTCAATCGGCTCTCTGCAGACTACCGTTTTCTTATTTTGTTTATGTTCTCATTTGTGAGGGTGAGAGAGTATGGCAAGAGAGAATAGGATGTCATAAACATAAGGAAGATAGCGATAAATATGAGAGAGAGAGAGAGAGCGTGGGATGGGTTGGGTGTGAAAGGGATCTGACATATGTGGGCCAATCGGCTCTCTGCAGACTCCGGTTTTCTTACGTTCTCATTTGTGAGAGAGAGAGAGAGAGAGACTAGGATGTCATAAATGTAAGGAATACAGAGATAAATGAGAGAGAGTTGTTATGAGATGGTTTGGGTGTGAAAAGGATCTGTCTTGTGTGGGCCAATTGGCTCTCTACAGACTCCCATTTTCCTATGTTCCTATTTCTTACAATTGTGTTTTGGTTGCAGGTATATAATAACATGAGTGTATAGTAAGTAGTGTAAATAACAGGTAACGTTTATGAGATGGGTTGGGTGTGAAAGGGATCTGCCTTATGTGGGCCACTTGGCTCTCTGCAGACTGCCCTTTTCATCTTGGTTGCATGTGTGAGGGATCTGCCTCATTTGTACCGGTGTGCAAAACAAACAAGAACGAGAGAGAAAGAGATTGGCTGTGTAAAGGATCTGCCTCTATTCGCTTGGTAAAAGAGTTATAGATACTGTATGGCACCGGCACTAAAACTAATAGAGTTTTCCCATGCTAGAATAAGAAGGGCTATAGAAAAAATGAACAGAAGTAAGTCACCGGGACCGGATGGGATACACCCAAGAATCATAAAGGAAGGAGGTGAGATGTTAGTAGAGCCATTGAAAATGTTATTTGAGGTATCGTTTAATACAGGACAAATCCCGATGGACTGGAGAGAGGCGAACATAACAGCTATATTTAAGAAGGGAAAGAGAAATTACCCAGGGAATTATAATTATAGACCAGTCAGTTTGACAAGTGTTGTGTGTAAACTAATGGAAACGGTAATTAGAGACGGAATAATGGAGCATATGAAGTCAAACCAACTTTTCAGTGGGAGACAGTTCGGATTCTTGCCGGGGAGGTCGACGGTACTACGGCTAATTAAGGTGGTAGATGATTGGATGCAAATTCTAGAAGATGGTCATGTAATAGACGTGGTATATTGCGATTTTATGAAGGCTTTCGATAAGGTCCCACATAAAAGGTTAATAGAGAAAGTTAGAAGCTATAATATAGGGTAGAAATGTGTGAAATGGATAGAAGCCTTCCTGAAAGATCGGAGACAGAGGGTACTGGTGAATGGAATAGGCTCGGGGTGGAGGGAAATTACAAGTGGGGTACCTCAGGGATCTGTGTTGGGACCACTGCTGTTCATTATATTTATCAACGACTTACCTGGAGTTATAACTAATGGAAGTGAGGTATACCTGTATGCGGATGACACTAAGCTGTATAGATGAGTGAGGAGTAAGGAAGATGTGGGTTTGCTTCAAGGAGATGTGGAGGGCATGAAGGGATGGTCTGAGCATTGGTTAATGCCTTTTCTTCCAAAAAAATGCAAGTACATGCGGATTGGGACAAGCAAGATAGACAAGGTAGGATACAGTATGTATGAAGCGATGGAGGAAGTGAATGCAGAAAAGGATATAGGAGTAGTGATAGACAATAAGTTAAATTTCTCAGAACATTTAGCGGAAAAGATAAACAAAGCCAATAGAATTGTAGGGCTGATAAGGAGGACATTTGTGTCACTTGACGAAGAAATCTTCAGGAATCTCTATACAGCGCTGGTTAGGCCGCACCTGGAACATGCGAACCAGGTGTGGGCTCCATATATGGTAAAGGATATAGAAGCAGTGGAGAAAGTGCAGAGGAGAGCTAGCAAGCTGGTACCAACGTTGAAGAACGCGGGCTATGAGCAGAGGTTGAGGACACTGGCATATAGGAGAAAGAGAGGGGATATGATAGAGACTTTTAAGATAGTGTCAGGAAAGTAGGATGAGGATGTGTGTGAAGGTATCTTCTTGATGCGGGAGGGAACAAGAACGAGAGGACACTCTAAGAAAATTTACAAAGAAAGAAATAGGCTTCAGAAGGCAAAGAACTCATTTTGTGATAAGAGTGGTAAATGAGTGGAACGCACTGCCCCAGTATGTAGTCGATTCCGAATCAATAAGGGAGTTTGAAAGTAATCTTGATAAAGCATGGGGAAGACAAGATTTGAAGTTTGATTATAAAACAAAAATACAGAATAATAAAAAATTTGCGTCTGCTACCGCCGCCGCCAACACCGTGAACGACCGCAGCAGTGCAAGTACTGGTACTGAGCTGGATACACAGGCCTAGTTTGCCTTTTTCCAGAGGATCTACTGTAAGAAACTGTAAGAAAGTATGTGGAATAATCTACCAAGTGTTATAGTGGGGTCAATAACAATAGAGCTTCAACATAAAATTTGATAGGACGAGATGGGTTGGGTGTGAAAGGGATCTGCCGTGTGTGGGCCAATCGGCTCTTTGCAGACTCCCATTTTCATCTTGGTAGCATGTGTAAGGGATCTGCCTCATTTGTACCAGTGTGTAAATAAGAGAGAGAGAGAGAGAGATTGGCTGTGTAAGGGATAGATCTGCCTCTCTCGTAACAGAGTCGTAGATATGTGAAATAGGCTACCTAGTGCTATAGTGGGATCAAGAACAATAAAGAATTTCAAGATAAAATCAGATAGACATATGGACAAAATGGGTTGGATGTGAAAGGGATCTGCTTTTTGTGGGCCACTTGTCTGCAGATTCCCATGTTCATCTTCGTTGCATGTGTAAGGGATCTGCTTCATTTGTACCGATGTGCAAGCAAACGAGCGACAGAGAGAAACTGGGTGTGTAAGGGATCTGCCTCTATTCGTTTAGTAACAGAGTTGTAGATGTGTGGAATAGGCTACCAAGTCCTATAGTGGGATCAAGAACAATAGAGTTCAACATAAAATTAGATAGGACAAGATGGGTTGGGTGTGAAAGACTGCCACGGGTGTGTCTGGCCATCATTTACAATACCTCTACAGATGGGACCAAGAGAATCACCTCTACAGTACCTCACTTGAGGAGTGGAAATAGTAGAAAAGGAATTAGGAGGAACAAAAGCATGGCCTGCAATATAGAACAAGTCAAGAAGAGTGAATCAAAGAAAAACATTTATCATGCAGCCATGCAAGCCTTTTATATAAAGAGTATAATCTTAAAATATAGAGAACAACCTGGTACATGTATTATTAGGTTAAGTGTTTTTATAGAATAATGATTGCCTTCACAATAAGGAAAAAAATGAAATTCCCATACTACTATTCTGAGATAGGTCAAATTGAGTTCAAATTATCATCCAAATATAGCCTGACTGAAATTGAGGGAAGGTATGCAAACACGGGTAATACCTTCCACTGGTTCAGCTTTTAGTGGGTAGAGAACAGTGTTGGCTATACTTTTCTATAGGACAAACCTGTCCCTATATACAGACCTATTTCATATGGACTTAATTATTTTAGAGTAAATTTAAGTAATTTGCTAAATGAACTAGACAAATACCGGTACTCAATTAGTTGCATTGTGAACACATCCAAACTAACTCTTCTATTGCAAATTTAATGGAAAAGCGTGGATACTCTCAACATGTAACACAACCAACAACTGAAAATGGCACCCTAATTGATCATGTTTATGCTAAGAGATGAGGAAATATGAAGGTGAAAGTTATTCCCACATATTACAGTTATCATAGTGAATTTCCATTGAAATTTGAATGCCCCTTTTTGTATGTTTTTCCCCTTCTATTCTTATTCTGTCTAATTTGGTTGTCTTCCGGACGGCCTATATCATATGCCACCCTGGCCTGGCTAGTTTATTGGCTCCTGACTTTATTTGTGTCTATGGTCGCTGGTGCGGTCAAGCTGACTTGATTCCCCTCAGTGGTGTATTATGTGTGTATCTCTGTGTGATTTATTTCTTCCTTAGACCTGATTTCTCATTCTTCGCCCTTGATCACTTCTTAATTGGTGCTGCAGTGTAGCAGTTCTTGACTCACCCTTCGGCCCTACCCTATAAGAGGAACTCTGGTGCGGCTGAATTGGTGAAATGGTGAGAAATGTCTGCGTATCTTCACCTTCCTAGATTTGTTCACCTCTTGCCCTTCCCTACCTATCATATCTTGATTGGTTGTCCATCTTGATCTAATCCTTCAGGCCAGCCCTATAAGAGTTTTTTTGGGGAACTCAGTGGTCTGGTTAAACTATTTTAATAAATATCATTTTAACCCTTAACCATCGGCGCTCGACATATGTCGAGTTAAAGAAAACGTGCCCATATGCGGGCCTCGACATATGTCGAAGGCAATTTTGAGCACGTAATGTGCTCTGAGAGAGAGCTGAGCGGTGCTAGGAGCAGAGATTGCTTCCTGACCGCTCGCCACCACCGCCGTGGGTCGACTGAAATTTATTACACCCTCCTCCACCCTCTCTCACTCGCTACACAGGGAATTATGTAAGGAAATTACCTTATTTTAGTGTTTTTGCACTCGTGTTGCACGATCGTTGCAAGAGAACCAGTGGTCGTAGAAGGATGGTTCGGGTGTCATTCGAAAGCTCTGTTTACGCCCTTTCAGGGATAGATACTTGTATTACGCTCTGGGTCTTGTTTATGCATGAAAAAGAGCACGGAAACAACCCCATTTAGGGTAAAATCACCCGCTTGGCGGGTAGAAGTTACCGACCCACCCGCTCTTAAGGCGTTAAATATGTAAGATATGCAATAAATTATGTAAAATATATTGTTTTTTCTTTATATATATATAATTGTCATTATGAAGTTAAATTGGTTTCACAGGGAAAATATATACTTGAACAATTGTTTCCGCTGACAAAGAAATTATAGATTCTTGGAAAATACCGTACACTACGAAAGATTATTCAACATGGAATTTGAATGGAATAGAGAAGCTTAGCAACGAAAAGCCAATACTCCCCCCTCCCTGTGATTGTGCCAGCTTTTGTAAGCAGTGCAATAACTTAATGAAGGACAGAAAAGCTGCAGGATGCTCTGGCATTCTAGCTGAGATGATTAAGGCCTCAGGTGAGAAAGGAGTAGGTGTGTTCAATGAGCTAATTAACTTCATCATCAGAGAGGAAGCAATCTCTGATGAATGGCACAAAAGTACATTATATACTGTATACGAGCAAAGGGGACTCATTGGATAGGGAAAACTATAGGGGCCTGAAAATACTTGATCAAGTCATGAAGGTCTGTGAGAAAGTCTTTGAAGGTATGATATTGACGATATGCAGTTTGGTTTCATGCTAGGACACGGCACAATCCAAGTCATGAAGGTATTTGTGTGATAATGAAGATGTATGAGGACTCACAAACGGCAGTGAGGGTGAAAGATGTACCGGTACTGAGTGATGAGTTTTCAGTTCGCGTCGGAGTCCACCAGGGCTCTGTGTTAATGAAGCCCTTTCCTCTTTTTTTGTTATGGTTCTGGAGGCACTATCTGGTGATTTCAGAGTTGGGCTCCTCTGGGAACTGCTATAAGGGTCCTGAAAATGCTTGACTAAGTCATGAAGGTCTGTGAGAGAGTCTTAGAAGGTATGATAAGGGAAAGATACTGTATGTACTGTATGTACTTAAAAGATAGGGATCTGATGTTGTGTTTGCAGACCGGGAGAAGGCCTTTGATAAGGTGGCCAGAGAAGTTGTGCAGTAGGCTAGGAGAAAACTTGGCGTTGAGGAGTGGCTGGTGCATGTGATAATGAAGATGTACGAGGGCTCACGAACGGTAGTGAGGGTGAAAGGTGTACAGCTGAGTGAGGGACATATACAGTACGGTACTAGATATTTGGTAAGGGTTAGCTTTATATCCCATGTACTGGTTACTAGGGACATATACTAGGTGTTAGGTGGAGGTTAGTTTTGTATCCAAAGTACTGGGTACTAGGGACATATACTAGGTGTTACGTGAGGGTACTGAGTGATGAGTTTTCAGTTCGCGTCGGAGTCCAACAGGGAAGTGTGTTAATTAAGCCCTCTCCTCTTTTTTATGGTTCTGGAGGCACTATCTAGTGATTTCAGAGTTAGGCTCCCCTTGCAACTGCTATAAGAGGCCTGAAAATGCTTGGCCAAGTCATGAAGGTCTGTGAGTGTGAGAGAGTCTTTGAAGGTATGATAACTTCATAGTCAGGCAGCTGCAGGAAAGATATCTAAGAGGTGTTTTTCCGGTCCCGTCTCAAGACCACCGTCGCAAGATCTACCCGAAAAACTGTTTTTCTGGTCCCGTCGCAAGCCCACCTTTAGCAAGCGAGACACCAATATTCTCTTGCGACGGCAAGAGAGCTCCGGAGCTGGGTTGACGGCAAGCTGAAACTTCTCACTCAACTTACTGTTTCTCCATTCTAATTTATTTCGGTATATTTGTTCATCCAAACATTATGTTATAATTTACTTGCCTATTATTAGGAAGTAGAGTAATAAGAGCCCACAGTAACGTATATCCAATTGTTGATAATAAATTAATGTGGGACAGTACGCTTGGTTAAATTTTGTCCACGAAACAACAACAAACCCCAGCTTTGACTAGGCCGAGGCTATGCTATTTACCGATTGTTTTTTCATATCAGAATTGCATTTATATAATCCTTATGATAATTAAATTGGCGGTGAATGTTATTCTGATGAAATGGAAGTTGTATAGCCTAGCCTATATATTTGTAAGATGTGTGCTGGCTTGGAGCAAGCCTGTGTTGTTTTTCCTGTCCTGTGATGATCTTGCGACGGCTCGGTTGAGACGGTGGTCTTGCGACGGGCCCGGAAAATCATGTCTCTACTGAAAGTAAGAAGTTGTGCAGTAGGCTAGGAGAAAATTTGGCGTAGAGGAGTGGCTGGTGCGTGTGATAATGAAGATGTATGAAGACTCACGAACGGTAGTGAGGGTGAAAGGTGTACTGAGTGAGGGACATATGCTAGGTGAAGGTTAGTTTTGTATCCCACGTACTGGGTACTAGGGACATATACTAGGTGTTATGTAAGGGTTAGTATTGTATCCCAAATACTAGGTACTAGGGACATATACTAGGTGTTACATGAGGGTTAGCTTGGTATCCCACGTACTGGGTACTAGGGACATATACTAGGTGTTACGTGAGGGTTAGTTTTGTATCCAACGTACTGGGTCTAGGGGGCGGCAGCCTCCACCCATAATACTAGGATAGGTTAGGTAAGGTTGTTAGGTTAGGCTAATGGGGATGGATGTAGTTTCCGAGTGTACGGTCGTCATGTTTACATTTGTCGATCGCCGTTGTTAACCTGCCCTTCCCTACCTATTATGTGTTGATTGGTTGTCCATCTTGATCTAATTCTTCAGGCCAGCCCTATTAGAGTATTTTGGGGGAACTCAGTGGTGTGGTTAAACTATGTTTAATATATATTTGTTTAAATATGTAAGATATGCAATAAATTATGTAAAATATATTGTTTTTACTTTATACCTATACATATAATTGTCATTATTAAGGAAATTCCATTGACTATTTACATCGCTTCCTTATTTCTATTAAATTCCTCCAGTTCACAATGAAACCTATTGCTAATCACCTTGTTCTTCAGCAGCCGCGGCGGTGTCGGCGTTGGACGCTTGGGATAATGTTCCCGTCTATTTTGAATGCCATTCGATACAATAATATGTTGAAAGCCCCCCCTCACCCCCCAATGACATGTTATCATCATATATATTGCCAGTAGGGGGCAAACAACCAAAAAAATTGCCGCAAAGCCCTTCCCTCAACATATTATTGTATCCAATGGCAGTCAAAATAGACGGGAACATGATCGCAAGCGTCCACCGCCGCCGCCGCCGTCATGTTTACATGGTCGATCGCCGCAGTTTGGTTAGGCCTATTTGCCCCCTGCTGGCAAATTATATGATGATGACAATATGTCATGGGGGTGTTTGCCCCCCTCAACATATTATTGTATCCAACAGCATTCAAAATGGACGGGAACATGATGGCAAGCTTTCGTCGCCGCTCTGCGTAGTGTAAACATTACATTCTCTACATTCTGCCCGGCTAGGCCTATATTATAGGCTACAATAAATGAGTAGGCTAAGCTATTTTATCTATAGGCTAGGCCTAGTCTAATATTACAATTTAAGGTAGCATTCAAGGAGACTACAGCAGGACTTACCTTTGACCGGGTATAGGCTATCCTAGTGTTTACTAGGCCTATACCCCTTTGAAAGGACATTAGCCTAGCCTAACCTCACCTATCATAGTAGGCTATTATGGGTGGGAGCTGCCGCCCCCACACCCCGATTTTTGGTGTATTTGTCTATTTTGCCCCCTGCTGGCAATATGACGATGACATGACATGGGGGGTGGCAAAGCCACCCCTCAACATATTATTGTATCCATTGGCATTCAAAATAGACGGGAACATGATTGCAGACGTCCGCCGCCTCCGTCATGTTTACATTTGTCGATCGCCGTTGTTAAGTTCGCGTCTATTTTGACGGAGATTTATTTTGGTTATTTGCCCGCTGCTGGAAATATATATTATGATGACAATATGTCATGGGGGGGTGAAGGGGGGCAAAGCCCAACCTCAACATATTATTGTATCCAAAGGCAGTCTAAATAGACAGGAAAAGGATGACAAGCTTCCGACGCCACTACGCGTACGCGTAGTGTAAAGAAGGCTGGCGATACACCCGGTAACTACATCCTACCCGGCTAATGTCCTTTCAAAGTGATAGCCTATAAATTAGTAAACACTAGGATAGCCTATACAACGCAACTCTTGCCGATAGGCCTAGCCTAAAGGCTAACCTATTCATAAAGGTGTCTATTTTGACGGAATTTTTTTCGGTTATTTGCCCCCTGCTGGCAATATATATGATGGTGAAAATATGTCATGGGGGGGGTGAAGGGGGTGAGGGGGGGGCAAAGCCCCCATCAACATATTATTGTATCCAATGACATTCAAAATAGACAGGAACTTTATTGCAAACGTCCGACACCTCCCCCGCCACCGCCATGTTTACATGTGTCGATCACCGTGGTTAAGTTCGCGTCTATTTTGACGGCGATTTTTTTCTCGGTTATTTGCCCCCTGCTGGCAATATATAAGATGGATGACAATATGTCATGAGGGGGGGGGGGGGGCCTCAACAATGACCTCTAACCTCTGTATCTCAAATAGGGCTAGAGCAAATTGGCTGCAAATTTCCACATCTAGGCTATTCCTTGACTGACTCTTCCCAAATGGTAGACATATTAGCTTGATCACTCTAGGCCTAGTTGTTTTTTAGTTACAGAGATTATAGCCTAGGCCATGATTTCTTGCCTACTTACAACGAATAGACTAGGCCTATTGTAGATTGGTAAAATATTTGCTTAATAGGCCTAGGCTATGTTGGCTGTGCAATTGTCTCGATTTGACTATTTTTACCTAATTAGGCCTAAAGCAGCCTGAGTCTATTCCCAACCCCCAAACAGTATCCCATGTTAAGCCCTAGGCTAGGCCTAGGCCTAATCCCACTCTCAATCAAAATTCGAACTGATAAATTCGTACCTACCGGTAGCGCTGCCTAGGCTAGGCCTATATTTTTCGTGAATAGGTATAGAAAATGGTTTAACACCTTACGAGCGGCCTATGCGGTTTATTTATGTGTACCGCCCAGCGGGGTGTTTTTAGCCAAAATAGGGCTGTTTACGTGATCATTTTCATGCCTAAATAAGACCCAGAACGTAAAACAAGTACCTATCCCTGAAAGGGCATAAACAGAGCTTTCGAATGACACTATAACGATCCTTGTATGATGGATAGTTTTCTTGCAATAACCGTGCAACGCGAGTGCAAAAAGCAGGTATTTCGGTACTTTCGGTACATAATTGAGTATGTAGCGAGTGAGAGAGGGAGGAGGGAGCTGAGATTTGTGTCAGTAGGTTCGCCGCGGTGGTCTGGAGCAGTCATACGCTCGCTAGTCTCCTGCCACCACTTGTCTCTCTCTCTCAGCCACATTACGTGCTGAAATTGCCACTCGAGTTATGTCGAGCGCCGCCACATAGTCCAGCTTTATTTAACTCGACTTATGTTGCTCGCCGCTAAATAAGGGTTAAAGGAAAGACCATCCTATATTATGTTCAAATAATATGTAATAGCACTGTGTATGGTTGTATTAAATTTAAATAGTGATAGATGTGTATATTAATGGGATAAATACTCCGAAATTCGCATACGTTCAGAAAATTATATTGCAACACTGTTGCCAGATACTAATCAATCCCATTATCATTATATCATAATGGATTTTACTCATTTGCATAATTTCAAATACCTAGGACATTAATATAATATTTTCCTATCTTTTTTGTAGTGATATTTGTCTGATTTAGTGGTATATTGGTGTCTGTCTAGGGTTATAATGCATTGTGAAAGTTACCTCTGAATCTCTGACTTGGTAACAGTTCGGTATGTGTAACCCTGCTTTCTTTGAGTACTACACGGCAAGAGAAGCTTTCGGTTCTGTCATTACTGTTCAAGGTAAACAGCAACTGCTAAATTCGACATCATGTTCAAATAATATGTAATAGCATTGTCTATGGTTGTATTAGACAACAATCGTGATAGGTTTCTATTTTATGTGGATAAATAGTATTAACCCTTATTTAGCGGGTGGTAAGGTATTTTACACTGTACCGCTCAGCGGGCATAATCCCGAAATATTCGCTCAATTTCACTCGCCCTAGCGCTGTTACTCTGGCTCCAATGCGAACGAAACGATCATTTTTGGAAAGAGCAACTCTTCGTCTCCCCATATAAGTCTATGAATGGATGTTATGAATGAGTGTGGAGGGTGGGAAGAGGTGAGGAAGAGGAGGTACTTTTTGGTCTATTTCCCGGGCGCGTTCGGATGCGTTCGCTTTGGCCTGACTTCGGCCTCTCGCGCGTCTACTATTCCTTCGGTAATCGGTCTTATTTTTCTCTTATTTCTCCTTATTTCTGTATTCTCTGTATTATCTCTCTCTCTCTCTCTCTCTTCTTTCTCTCTCTCTCTTTCTTTCTCTCTCTCACTCCTGTCTGTCTGTCTCTCTCTCTCTCTGGCTTGCTCGCTTTCCCTCTCTCGCGCTCCCTTTCTCTCTTCCTCATCCGTATATGTAATTCTCATTATTATTTTCTCTAACTAATCCCTCTATTTCATTTATTTGCTTGTAATATTTCTGTATTATTATATCTTGTTCACTCTTTCTTCAGTTCAGTTTCTGTATTCTCTCTTTCTCTTCTCATCCGTATATGTAATTCTCATTATTATTTTCTCTAACTAATCCCTCTATTTCATTTATTTGCTTGTAATATTTCTGTATTATATCTTTTTCACTCTTTCTTCAGTTCTTTCTGCATTCTCTCTCTCTCTCTCTCTCCGCTTGCTTTGCAGGTTTTTGTTTTTGTTTTATATATAATATTATTTCACAACACATTTCCAAATCACCCTATGGGGTAGTGTTGAAGACTCATTTTTTGTTTGTGGTGTTCCCAGGAGGTGTTATCCACATGTGATTGAGGTAGGCAAAAGGCAGTTATGTGATTGAGGTAGGGAAAAGGCAGAACTGCCTATAGCGAGTGTATGAATGGGATTGAGGTAGACAAAAGGCAGAACTGCCTATAGCGAGTGTATGAATGTGATTGAGGTAGACAAAAGGCAGAACTGCCTATAGCGAGTGTATGAATGTATGTATGAATGAATGACATGGATGTATGAGGTGGACCAAGAACCAGATGGATGGATGAAATTCGAAACTTTGATAGACGTATATATCACGGTATACGGTAGAAGTAATTCCTTACAATGTACCGTACATCGTGATATATACGCCTATCAAATGATTGCAATCAATATACGGTATATATATATATATATATATATATATATATATATATATATATATATATATATATATATATATATATATATATATATATATATATATAAATATATATACTGTATATTGGTGTATATTGATTGCAATCATTTGATAGGCGTATATATCACGATGTACGGTACATTGTAAGGAATTACTTCTACCGTATACCGTGATATATACGTCTATCAAAGTTTCGAATCTCATCCATCCATCTGGTTCTTGGTCCACCTCATACATCCATTTCATTCATTCATACATACATTCATACACTCGCTATAGACAGTTCTGCCTTTTGTCTACCTCAATCACATTCATACACTCGCTATAGGCAGTTCTGCCTTTTGTCTACCTCAATCCCATTCATACACTCGCTATAGGCAGTTCTGCCTTTTCCCTACCTCAATCTCATAACTGCCTTTTGCCTACCTTACCGTAAGAAATTTACTGAACGCCTGCAAATAATACGCTAAAAAATGTTTGCAATCAAAATTTCAAACAATTTGAAGGTCACATGCAATTATATATGTATAGGTAGACCCAGAGAGGAAGAGACAAGAGAGAGAGAGAGAGTGTCGTGATAATAACAATGTTACATATGTATCGTATATATGAAAAAATAATATATACGGTAGGCCTACATATGTTCCCCACAATCATATAATGCCAAGCACAAATATTCAATCTTTCGTTGTTTGTATTACCGTAAGAAATTTACTGATCACCTGCAAATAATACGCTATAAAATGCTTGCAATCTCTCTATTTTCTCTAATCTCTCTCACGCCTCCTGTCTCTCTCTCTCTCTCTCTGGCTCGCTCGCTTTCTCTCTTCCTCATCCGTATTATGTATTTCTCATTATTATTTTCTCTAACTAATCCGTCTATTTCATTTATTTGCTTGTAATATTTCTGTATTATTATATTTGTTTCACTCTCTTTCTTCAGTTCAGTTTCTGTATTCTCTCTCTTTCTCTCTCTCTCTCTTCCTCATCCGTATATGTAATTCTCATTATTATTTTCTATAATCCCTTTCTTTATTTGCTTGTAAAAATGTCTGTATTATTATATCTTTTTCACTCTTTCTTCAGTTCAGTTTCTGCATTGTCTCTCTCTCTCTCTCTCTCTCTCTCTCTTTCTGTTTCGCTTGCTTTGCAGGAATTTTGTTTTTGTTTTATATATAATATATAATAATTTACTGATCATTACTTACTATATCGTATAAACAATAGTAGGTAGCCAACTTACCATAATACCGATACACCAAACCGATACGCATGCGGTTATGTTTATCACCTGTTTACTAAAGTGCCACCATTATCGATTTTCTTCGAGCCGAATGGAGCGGGAGGGTTACCAATTGAAGTTAAATCCGCTAGCATATATTGTTAGATGTAAGACATGATAAATACCACTAGAAATATGAATTGGCAAAATCCATATAATATCACTTCGAAATTGTTCTGAAATTTCAAAACAAAACCGCTAGTGTAAGTCATTGCTGCTAGATCGAAGTAAAGGTCTCTAGATCTAGCGGAAGTCGCTATACGTATTGGCAGTACTGCACACTGCCGACTGCGATACGTTGTTGACATTGTTGTTGATGTTCCAGTGGAGGGATGAACAAAATATTTTCCTTGTCCAATAATAGCTATTTCATAGTCCTGATATATTTATCAAATTTACTGAACGCCTGCAAATGATATGCTATCAAATGCTTGCAATGAAACTCTCAAGCACTTTCAATGTCACATGCAATTATACAAGTATATATAGGTAGACCCAGAGAGGATTAGACAGACAGAGAGAGAGTGTTGTGATAATATAACAATGTTACATATGTATCATATATATGACAAAATAATATATACGGTAGGCCTACATCTGTTCCCCACAATCATATAATGCCAAGCACAAATATTAAATTTGTCGTTGTTTGTATTACCGTAAGAAATTTACTGAACGCCTGCAAATAATACGCTATAAAATGCTTGCAATCAAACTCTCAAGCAATTTCAATGTCACATGCAATTATAAAAAGGTATATTGTAGACCACAATCTTCGCCAAGCTTCGTTGTTGCTTATATTATCGTGAAAAATTTACCGTATACCCTGGTTATCGTGAGAAATTTACCGAACGCCTGCAAATAATACGCTATAAAATGCTTGCAATCAAACTCTCAAGCAATTTCAATGTCACATGCAATTATAAATGTATATATAGGTAGAGAGACAGACAGAGAGAGAGAGGTCAAGAACATCTGCTAGGTGTGATTTTTCCCTGGGAGGGAAGAGAAGATTAGTTAGGGGCGTGCCCTGGCCTACATCAGAGAAAGAGAGTACCAAGGAGTACAAAGGTGTAGAAACAAAGAGAGTGAGACAGAGAGAGAGAGAGAGTGTCGTGATAATATAACAATGTTACATATGTATCATATATTATGATAAAATAATATATACGGTAGGCCTACATCTGTTCGCACAATCATATAATGCCAAGCACAAATATTCAATCTTTCGTTGTTTGTATTACCGTAAGAAATGTACTGAACGCCTGCAAATAATACGCTATAAAATGCTTGCAATCAAACTTTCAAGCAATTACAAGGTCACATGCAATTATAAAAAGGTATATTGTAGACCACAATCTTCGCCAAGCTTCGTTGTTGCTTATATTATCGTGAGAAATGTACCGTATACCCTGGTTATCGTGAGAAATTTACCGAACGCCTGCAAATAATACGCTATAAAAATGCAAAGGACATTTCTTGTAGAGTGCAATTTTGAGGACGTAATGTGCTCTGAGAGAGAGCGGAGCGGTGATTAGAGCATAATGTACCTCCTGACCGCTCGTCACAGCCGCCGTGGACCTACTACAGGGAATTATATAAGGAAATTACCGTAGTTTAGGGTTTTGCACTCGTGTTGCACGATCGTTGAAAGACAACCAATGATCGTAGAAGGATGGTTCGGGTGTCATTGGAAAGCTCAATTTACGCCCTTTCAGGGATACATACTTGTATTACGCTCTGGGTCTTGTTTATGCATGAAAAGAGCACGAAACCACCCCATTTAGGGTAAAAAAAAAACCCGCTGGGCGGCACAGGGAAATATACTCCACCACCCGCTCGTAAGGTGATAAAATGCTTGCAATCAAACTTTCAAGCAATTATAAAATATAAATTGTACTTACCAACACCCACACCAGTATGTTCTTCGTCAGGAACGTCTTCAATATGGTCAACGGTCTGTCCAACATCAACCTCAACATCAACCCCACGCAAATTATGCTTGGGATGAAAGCCTATGATCGGGTTATTTTCGTCTTCCGAGTCATCCACACTACCAAAACTCTCACCCAGACATTCGACGGTTTCATCCAACAGCTTATTAGAAAGTTCTGAAGAGTTCAGCATGATATCTAGTTCCTGGGTGGTAAGCCGGGCGTGGTTAGTAGGGTGGCGCGACGCACTAGGGATGGCGGCCACCGAATCGAACACGGGCAAATCTTGACCTTCCATTATGGCTGCTTGAGGGTCACTGAGTCACGGTCACGCAGTGGGGATATGTGGGTGGGCCCTTGTAGTATACCGCCTGACCACCAGGTTCCGCTTTCCACCTAAATTAGGGTGGGAATACACCCACGGACTTAAGTCCGACCCCGCCATTTAGTCCAATTATCTCGTACCGGACTTAAGTCCGACCCCGCTAATAAAGGGTTAAGCTGAATAAACTAAATACCGAAAGTTCACTAGAGTGGTTGTGGATACATTTGCTAGATATGAGGGAGGAAGGAGGTAGGAAGGAAGGGCTAGGCAGTGTTGCCAGTTGTATCGCTACATATTACCGCTAGATGTAGAGCTATTTACTTCAATTTAGAAGCCATATTTTCATATCTAGAGAGATTTACTAGGGATAATTTAAAAATTTCAGACATTCTAGTCATATTACATTGTAAAATTTGCAAAACAAACAAACCAAAACTCTTTAGAAATTGCAGCATTATTCTAACATTGTTTGACTATGTAGCAACATGCTAGCGACTTTTGAGAAAGGATCTAGCGGTATTTTGTGGAGACATACTGGGAGGGTGGGAGGGAGGTGGTGGTTGCAGTGTTGCCAGTTGTAAAGTTACATATTACCGCTAAATGTAGAGCTATTTACTTCAATCTAGCAGCCATTTCTTTTATATTTAGAGACATTTACTAGGGATAATTTGAAAATTTCAGACATTCTAGTCATACTACATTGTAAAATTTGCAAAACAAACAAACCAAAACTCTTTAAAAATTGCAGCATTATCCTAACATTGTTTGGCTATGTAGCAACATGCTAGCGACTTTTGAGAAAGGATCTAGCGTAATTTCGTGGTAACACTTTAGGAGGGTTAAAATATGAGTCACACGGGCAATTGCCAAAACTTTAAAGGTCCATATCATTGTTATTAAACTAAGCATTTGGCAAAGGGAGAAATTGTTAAAAACCTTAGCTAATACTCTGTCATTCACCAAAAATAAATTTGAATTATCATTATTATTTGGTAGGGTAGGTATGTTTAGGTAGGTTGGCTAAATAATTGCTGGAATTCGTAGGGACTCGAACTGTTTTGAGAGAGTTAAATAAAACAAAATTATAGATCTGAATAATAAAGAGATTATGTTATTAACCCGTTGAGCCCCGGCTAGTTATAATATTTTGTTCACCCCAGTCCCAAGCCATTTTCACTTATTTTTTTTGTTTGCTAAAATGGAAGACAAGGATGAGAAATGAAAAAAAAAAAAAAAAAAAAATCACCTCTGACATTTTTTTTTTGGGGGGGGGCCAGTGGGGGGTTGGGGGGGGGGAGCTTCAAAAAAATTTGTTGAGCCAAAATGGAAAAGAATGGTGAGAAATGAACACACAAATAAAACAAAAATCATTTCGGTCATTTGGGGGGCGGGGGGGGGGGGTTTCAATAGTTCGTCTCCCCCGCATGACCACCCGCCCGGGAGCACTAAGATAAAAACTGAGTATGGCATTGTATGGCATACATCCTAAGGAGTATCTCACATAAATCTCAAGCCTCTAGCTCCCATACGACCGGAGTAATGAAGGTTCAAAGTGGCGGTAAACTAGGGGTGTAAACTATCCCCACTAAGCCCACCACCACCAGCCGCGCGGCTGTCTCGGCCCGCTCACACCTACTGGCCCGGCTCCCCCACACACTACGGTACCGCCCCCTCCTATTCTCCCGCCATTTCCTACCTTACGAGCCACGTAAGTGTTTTTTATATGTCGGACGCACGTGATGCGTCGCTGGGAGTTGGTGATCAAAGACTGCCGACGCAACACGTGCGACGCTGGGTCTCAACGGGTTAAGCAAAACTGGGGGATGCGTGGAAGCCGTAGACGGTAAACTTTGTGTGGGTAGCGAATTCGGTTTTAAAGTAATTTAAGAATAGACAGTTTTCAATGCTGCGGCCAAACTATTCCACCCATTTATATTTTTTTGGTATCAAAACGTTCGGAATCGCGAGCCTTACCCAACTACGCAAGCATGGCTTTGATCATCGGCGTAGTTTTTAAGATGTGGAATTTTAAGTGGAATTCGAGGTTTTTTCAAGATTGCCGGAAAAAAACCCACGTGCAAAAGCAAAACCTTCTCTATAAAATTTGCGGAACATTAGTAGGGGAGTGCGTATGCCGAAGCCCAGTCGTTTCCTGTGAGTGGGAGAGACGGTATTTAGGTGTCAAGTTTTTCGGGAAATCGGCTGCCACGGACCTGTTTGGCCGCCATGCCGGATGTTTAGCATATCAAAAGTTGCCCAATACAAAAACGCAGCTCTTGTGAAAGTTTGATCCCGATCCAAAAAGCGGTTCTGGAGTTATTGCGTCGAAACCGGCGCGTAAGAAGAATTTGGATGAAATTCCAGGTTTAACCCTTAATTAGCGGCGAGCAACATAAGTCGAGTTAAATAAAGCTGGACTATGTGGCGGCGCTCGACATAACTCGAGTGGCAATTTCAGCACGTAATGTGGCTGAGAGAGAGAGACAAGTGGTGGCAGGAGACTAGCGAGCGTATGACTGCTCCAGACCACCGCGGCGAACCTACTGACACAAATCTCAGCTCCCTCCTCCCTCTCTCACTCGCTACATACTCAATTATGTACTGAAAGTACCGAATTACCTGCTTTTTGCACTCGCGTTGCACGGTTATTGCAAGAAAACTATCCATCATACAAGGATCGTTATGGTGTCATTCGAAAGCTCTGTTTATGCCCTTTCAGGGATAGGTACTTGTTTTACGTTCTGGGTCTTATTTAGGCATGAAAATGATCACGTAAACAGCCCTATTTTGGCTAAAAACACCCCGCTGTGCGGTACACATAAATAAACCGCATAGGCCGCTCGTAAGGTGTTAATGATTACAATAGGGGTTCCCCGTAGGGGACGAACCCCTAATAATAATAATTTTCTGGTTATTTATATAGCGCCCGTATCTCCTCCTTCGCTGATTCACAAGCTCTTGACCTTCTTTAACTAACCAGAGACCATTACCCACCCCCCAAGCTCATGGGGAGACGGTAACCGCCGGCTATATCCCAGAAGAAAAAAAAACTTTTCAATGTGAGCGGGGATTGAACACGAGACTACTGGGATGGGGAGCAGAGATGCTACCAACTGAGCCAACCGAACGGATAGCAACATTAATTATCGCGACTGTACACTGGGTGGATAGGACTAGTCAGCCTTGGTCGGCAACCCATCTAAAGGAGACAAACTTATACAAATCAGGGTGGATGGGACTCGTCGGTCTAGGTCGGCATCCTGTCTAGGGGAATATACATTTTACGAATCCTTATTGCTCACCTAATGGTGAAGTCAATTGGTGGATGGACTAGCCACCCACCACTGTGGACAAATATTGCCAAAATAATACTTATAAGGCCTTGAACTCATACGGACCATAATGTGAGTGGTCAATCCTGTAAGATAAGTCCTTGACTATATTGGCACTAGTAGTCCTTCTCACGGGGAGCAGGTCCGCTTGGTGGAATTTTATGTATTACCACCCTCATAAAGGGGAGTAAGTCGTCTGGCAATATACTGGGTGTATTGAAAAAACGCTTTCAAACTTCAACTGCTAAGTACCGAATAAAAAAACAAGTTCACTTTATTCTATAAAAAAATAAAAAAATAATTAATAATTATTGATTTAAAGGATATAAAGTAAAATATTCAGTGTCGTCCAAGCATGTGTTACAATCCGAACACTGGCATTGATCTCCCCTTTCATGCCCCCCTCTCCCCCCTCATCTCCTAGTGTATACCCAGGAATATTGAATTATAAACATAATTAGTTTTCAGGGGGAAACAATGTAAGTAATATTCCCTTTATACACCTTTTACAACTCAAATTATTTTATGTTAATTGTTTTTCTTTTTGTTTCTTTCAACATAGGAAAGACCAAGGGCATCTTGGATGAAGCAAATTACGATCCTCAAGTGGTCTGCAGACATTGCTGTCATATGTTAGTAAATACAAAAGCAATGCTGAATGATAACAATACCCAAACAATGTGGGCATAACAAAGTTATTGCCTAATATTATTTAATTAATTGTACAGTAGTGAACATTAATTCAAATACAAACTTATTCGAAGCAGTTTCGGATTGAATTGAATCTCATTACTAATTCTTACTGAGCATTTGCATTTCAGAGATTCGTTTAATAAGTTTGAGACTTCAAAATCGATCAGAATTCATTACCACTACTGTACATGGTCATTACACTGTAATAAGAGGAGATTAATTGAAATAATTTCAAATGCCACCAACTGATGTAATACAGAAATCAATCATACCCAATATTTGTAATCTTTGAATCTTTATACCGAGTCGTAAAACATTTTCGGAATTTCATTCAAGATAGGAACGATCAGCCCGAATGAATCTATTGTGACGCTCCTGCATAGTAGCCACGTGCGGGCATGCGCGCGCGTCGGCTGCCCAGCCGTTTAGAAACCGGCTGGCGGCAGCCGGCCGGCCGGCTTTTCCTTAGTATATATCCTACGACAATGTAACTAATGTCAGGGATATTCTTATGTTGTTTCACAGCTTGAAGCTGCCCTTATTCTTAACCAACGCATCTTAGTATATTTTATTCTCGATAGTTGATTGTTTCATTATAATATATAAGATGTAAGTCTAGTGAGAGTGGGAGGAGACGAGCGGGAGAGAGAGACCGGCTGGGGGACGTTGCTTCGCGCGGAGAGTCTAGCTTGGGACGAGCCTGATGTTGCCATATGCATTTGATCGCAATGTTAGGCTTAGTTTCGACTCACGCAAGGGGTAGAGGATTTTGACCCGGCAACTGTGTTGAGTGTTGCCAATAGCATGGGATGTATTTCGCATGCCTAGGGTGGGGTCCAGACAGATTCAAGACTCAGAGTTCACTTCACTGTCGTACCCTTCGGACCCCCTTGATATCTATCCCTCTCAACCCCACTTAGAAACTTTCTCTCATACTTTGTATACCTTCCTTCCACTACTTCACCAGTCTATTTAATTATCCCATCCCCTTGATAGACCTTATATCTATTATTGTATTAACGACGAGCTCTCAGATAATTAGATAGGATTTTGGGCCTTATGCAGAGATTTAATTGTTAATGAGACCTAGGAAGCTTTTTTGTTGTCTCATATTTGGTGGTTTCATGCTTGCTAGTGTGTTCTTGTGTCAGGTTAGCAGGGGCTAGACCGGAGGGGAGGCTTTTTGCGATCCTTTAAGTAAAGTCTGCTGGTGCGAGTCCTGTGGACCCGCACGACTTTACTAGGATACCCGTGGGAGTCTGGGGGCATTTTCTTGTCTGTGTCCCTGTGTGTCTAGTGTTGTGTTGTGTGAGGGCCCTTGCCTAGTCCACTCAGCACTGCACTAGCACGTCTTGCTTTTTGTTTTAGGGTCGCCAGGAGAGAGTCAGATACTTGCGATCTGAGTCTCTCAAGAGAGCACCCTTTCAATTAGAGTAATTTGGCGCACAGACTTGGGAACGTCCCTAGGCTAGAGCAGGTGGCTCAGCCCGGGTATCCGAAGCCTATATCCTTCCGGCTAGACCTCTGCCACCTGGCAGATTAACAGCTAGGGGTTTATTATCTCTGCATGCTTGTTATTGTGCCACAGTTTACCGTTTTTGTGAGCATTGTGAGTAAGGGTGTGGCTTAGAGACTCTGTCCGAGCAGGCTTGCCTGACTAAGACTGAGAAGCATACCTGTATGTGGTTATGTTACGAGTTGCTACCTTTATTTAATTATACCTATGCCATTATACACTGTATGGCCTATCACTAGTATTTATGCCTGCTTATGAGTTTAGAGTTCTCTACATCCGTAACGTACTTTCTTTGCTAAGCATCAGATCCTACAGTAGCCGCATGCAGTTTAGAAACCCGCATCTTGTCTACCGGTACGATGTTTTGAGGCCTGTTTGCTTTCACCTTCTTTCACGCAGGGGTGATTAGTTGTATTAATTAACGTAACGTTAAATGTACTTTCTTCTAGTTTGTTATTAAATTGCTTCTGCAATTTAATTCCGTTATCTATCTTTTCCTTGAAGCTTTAAGTCAACTTAATTGTGTGATCTTTTATATAGCCTGCTTGACTATCAGCAGTCTATAGTGCGTGCACCCTGTAACCGAGTCATAGGATACCTCGTTGTCCAGGCAGGACTCTTGACGGTTTAGGGTGGTTTGTTGCCTGGGTTTATAAATAAGGGTTGGATCTAGCGTTTTCCGTTGTTGCTTGTTGCCGCATACCTAGTCCAATAGAAAGGGCCCAGTGTTTATATATTCCAGGACGTAACAAATGGCGACCTTGCATAGGATTTACTGAACAGAGGAATATAGTGGTCATTTGTTTTGAGATTCCTTATGATTAGAGGAATACAGTGGACATAGAGTTTTTTTTTTTTGGAGCAACCAATATAACACATTAAAGACTTTAAATAACATTAGTATATACATACTTGCATAGGAGATAAGGCACATTCTATAACCGTGATAATTACTGCAGTACACAAGCATGTCTAATACATCAGAACACAGTGATGGGTCAGGTCACGATACGGGCTCGGAGGGAGAAAGACCTGTGGAGTGGCTAGTCGATAGCGAGGAGGGTGCTAGAAGATTTTTAGAGGTGCCCCTTACCGCTGCCAGGGTGTTGAAGCTGAATAAGTATGGCTTAAAGTGTGTGGCAGGTCTTCAGGGTCACCAGGGTTTAAGTGGCATGAGGAAAGATCAGCTGAGGACTTTGATATTGGGTTTAGAAGGGAGGGACCTGGGTGGAGAGGCGACTGGGGGCCCCGGTCCCCAGCCCCCCCTCCACTCTACCCCCATATCAAATGTCAGGGTGCCTGAATTTAGTACATACCCCAAAGTTGATGGTCAATGGCAGCGTGGAATTCAATCACAGGGACCCTCTCCATTAAATGCACCTTCCCCTCCTCAAGGGTTAACTCCAGATTTGTTGTTTCGGCTTGAGATGGCCAAGGTTGAGGTTGCTAGAGCTCAGGTTGAGGCTACCGAAAGACAGGCTAGAGCTCAGGTTGAGGCTGCCGAGAGACAGGCTAGTGTGCAGGTTGAGGTTGCTAGAGCTCAGGCTGAGGCCGCAGAGAGAACAGCTATACGAGAGGCTGAACTGCAGGCAGAGTCTACTAGGTATCGGGCTGACAGGGAGCTGGAGATCTCTCGAGTGGAGGTAACAGGGCGAAATATTGGGGGAGGTAACAGACATCGGCACCAATCATTGTCGCACCTGCTTAAACTAGTTCCTGTGTTCGATGAATCATGTGTGACTGAGTTTTTTATGTGATTTGAGAAGAAGTGTCAGGAACACCAGTGGCCTCAGGAAAAGTGGGCAGCATTAGTTTCATCAAGACTCCTAGGAAAGGGGCTAAAAGCGTATGATGCACTACCTTTAGAGTCCTGTGTAGTTTATGATGAGCTAAAGAAGGCTGTGCTACGGGCCTATGAGTTACAACCAGAAACTAACCGCTTGAAGTTTCGGGGTGTTACTAAGGGCAAGGATAGTACCTTCCTAGAACACGCCCGGGACTTGTCTGATACACTACGACATTGGCTGCGTTCTGAGAGGGCAGCTACTTTTGAGGAGTTGAGTGAGCTGGTTCTCTTGGAGCAGTTCTTTAAGTGCACAGGCGGGGACTTAACATTAAATATAAAGGAAAAAAATCCTAGAACTCTCCAGGAGGCAGCAGAAATGGCTGACCGCCGACTGTCATTAATTCGAGGGTGCGAAGCAGCAGCTAGGAGTGAGTCGGGTGCAAAGGATCGTACCCCTCCCCCTCCCAAGAATTTTGATACACATAAATACACAAAACCATGTAGCACTGACAATAAAACTGAACATAAACCAAATACCGTCCCGTATAAGAAGTCTAATGGTACCTCCCACTCCCAAGGGAAACCAAAGAGTAAAGAGTACTTCGCATGTCACAAGGAGGGTCACTTTGCAAATGCTTGTCCGAACAAGCCACCAAACAAGGTTGTGTCATTGGTCCGCAGCATAGGGGTGTCGCCTATATCTTCTGAGTTTGCCAAGGGTAGTTCGTCAGAGGTTGGGACACAGCCTGTGTTCAAGAGTCCGGAAGGCTCGAACCCTGTCCGCGACGTCTTTGGGGGTCATAGAGGGCATGGTTTTGTGAGGTGGGCTGGCGAAAGGCGAGGAGTTAAGCTATTGCCTGATACTGGGGCTTCTCAGACCTTGTTAAAGAACTTTACTGGTAGGCCGATTAACGCTGCTCGGGTGGTGGTAGTTCAGGGGATCAATGCTACGAAGTCCTACCCGCTGGTGCGGATGGAGCTGGAGGTGGGTGGTGTTGCAAAGGAGCTGGATGTGGGAATTGTAGAGAACTTGCCTGTTGGGGGCGTCGACCTCCTCCTCGGCAACGACTCTGCGGTGCCTGCTTCTAAGGTTTCACCCTTTGTCGTTACCGAGAAGGCGGCCGACGTTAGTAGGGAGGAACAGGAGTGGGTTGAGAAGTGTAGCGTACAAACCATGGCGTGTGTTGTGACGCGTTCTCAGACATCCGGAGCCTTGCAGCCACCACCTCAGTCTATCAAACCGCGGAGGAAAGGTCACAAGAAAACGGGAAGTGTTGGTCAATTGGAGAGTTTTGAGCCGGCAGTGTTTCTTGGTGACTCATTATTGGCACATATGTTAGAGTCTGGAGAAGTCCCGGGGCCTGTCACCGCTAGTGCAGGTGCAGGGCAGGAAGAGACTCTGCGACAGCATCGTTATGCGCAGCGTGAGGAAAGGATGGCTCAGCGGGACATTGGAGGTGGAAATAAATTATTTAAGATGAACTTGGATAATCTCACACCTGCTGATATATGTTCCTTGCAGCTGGAAGATCCTGAAGTCAGGGCGTGTGGTAATGGTGCTATCGAACTGGAGAGCGATGAGGATGCGCAGCCTGGTGATTTTTTCTTGTCCGAGGGGATCTTGTATCGGAGACATCAGGATCCCAAGGAAAAGTGGGATGGCGGGTCAGGATTAGTGGACCAGTTAGTAGTACCGAGGGTGTGCCGTGAGAGCTTATTGAGATTAGCTCATGATGTGCCTTTGGCAGGGCACCTGGGGGCACGTAAGACGGAGGCAGCTCTGAGCAAGCTTTTCTGGTGGCCTGGGTTAAAGGCGAGTGTCGTGTCATGGGTGTCACAGTGTCACACTTGTCAAGTTGTTGGGAAACCCAATCAGGTCATCCCGAGAGACACGTTACAACCAATCTCTGTCATTGGGCCGCCCTTCAGCAAAGTAGTTATCGATATGGTTGGCCCATTGCCCCCCACTAGTGCCGGCAGTAAATTTGTACTAACTGTAATGGATGTAGCAACACGGTATCCAGATGCTTACCCCATGCGCAACGGGATGGCTAAGACTGTTGTCAAAAACCTACTTGTCTATTTCTCTCGTTATGGCTACCCTCAGGAGATCCAGTCTGATCAGGGATCCAATTTTACTTCTACTCTGTTTAAGCAGACCATGCAGCAACATGGGATAGTGTCTGTGGTGTCATCTGCCTACCATCCCGAGAGTCAGGGAGTTTTGGAAAGGTGGCACTCGACTCTCAAGAGTATGTTGCGGTGTTATTGCATGGAAAATGTGAAGGACTGGGATCTAGGTCTCCCATACGTTATATTTGCTGCGAGAGAAGTACCTGGGGAGAGCTTGGGATTTAGCCCGAACGAGTTGGTTTTTGGACACCGGGTCAGGGGGCCCCTCCACATAGTCAAGGAGATCTGGGAGGGAGTCACAAAGCCATGCTCGCTTCTAAAGTATGTAGTTGAAAGCTGTGAGAGAATGCTAAAGAGCTTGGAGGTAGCAGGTCGGAACCTTAAGAGTTCACAAGCTCAGATGAAGGACAGCTACGACCAGAAGGTGAAGCTGAGGGAGTTTGAAGTAGACCAGGAGGTACTGATACTACTGCCTCTGGTGGGACACCCCTTGTCTGCCAAGTATTCTGGTCCGTATCGGGTTGTAAGGAAGGTTTCTGATCTCGACTATTTAGTAGCTACTCCTGATCGTAAGAAAAAGAACCAACTTTGCCATCTAAATCTGATGAAAGAGTATGTGAGGCGCCCCTCCGAGCCTCTCACTGTCCCGGTGTTGATCTGCAGCGATCGTGGTGGAGAAGGAGGAAGGGACAGTCAAGCTGCGGGGGAGGATAATTGGGATTGTCATGTTTCCGCGGATCAGTGGGCGGGGAATTCTAGACAAGTGGCTCACGAGTTGATATTGCACCTGCCTGAGCAACAGCGTGTAGCTGTGCAGCACTTGTTTGATTCAAACCCAGCTGTTTTCGCGGAGCATCCTGGCTTCACTACTCAAGCGGTGCACGATGTCGATGTTGGGGACCACCCGCCCTTTAACACCTTAAGAGCGGCCTATGCGGTTTATTTATATGTACCGCCCAGCGGGGTATTTTTAGCCAAAATAGGGCTGTTTACGTGATCATTTTCATGCCTAAATAAGACCCAGAACGTAAAACAAGTACCTATCCCTGAAAGGGCATAAACAGAGCTTTCGAATGACACCATAACGAATCTTTTATGATGGCTAGTTTTCTTGCAATAACCGTGCAACGCGAGTGCAAAAAGCATGTAATTCGGTACTTTCCCCATATAATTCAGTATGTAGCGAGTGAGAGAGGGAGGAGGGAGCTGAGATTCGTGTCAGTAGGTTCGCCGCGGTGGTCTGGAGCAGTCATACGCTCGCTAGTCTCCTGCCACCACTTGTCTCTCTCTCTCAGCAACATTACGTGCTGAAATTGCCACTCGACCTATGTCGAGCGCCGCCACATAGTCCAGCTTTATTAAATACGACTTAAGTTGCGCGCCGACTTTTAGGGGTTAAATCAGTGCCATACCGTGTTCCCCCTAATAAATTACCAGCACTTAGGGAAGAGCTGGATTATATGCTGACACGTGGGCTGATTTCTGAGGGTGCAGTAAGGTGGACTTCCCCCGTCACACTGCAGCCCAAACCAGATGGCAAGGTGCGGTTTTGTATAGATTTCCGCAGGTTGAATGGTTTAACCCCCACAAATGCCTACCCTCTCCCTCGCGTGGACGACAGTGTGGATAAGATAGGAAAAGCCAAGTTCCTCACTAAGATAGACCTTGTTAAGGGTTATTGGCAAGTGCCCTTGTCTGAGCGAGCGCGAGAGGTGTGTGGGTTTGTGGTGGACGGTGCCACATATCGTTGCCATGTTATGCCATACGGGCTGAAAAATGCCCCTGCAACGTTTCAGAAATTAATGAACGACATTGTAGCCGACATTCCCAACTGTACGGTGTACCTAGATGATGTCATAATATACGACGATGATTTTAACAGTCACTGTGCTCACATCGGACAGCTTTTTAATAAACTGAATGAAGCAGGTTTGGTGTTAACCTGGGTAAGTGCGATTTTGTCAAAGCCACAGTTTTGTACCTGGGGTTCGAGGTGGGGATGGGTCAGGTGTGCCCTCCACAGACAAAGATCAAAGCCATCGATCAGTTTCCCCACCCTACGACTAAGAAACAAATCATGCGGTTTCTAGGTATGATAGGCTATTATCGTCGCTTCATCAAAGGCTATTCGACTGTACTTGCACCTTTAACTGACTTATTATCTAAGGACAAGAAGTTCCGGTGGTCTCCTGAGTGTGCAGAGGCGTTTTCCTTGGTGAAACACCTGTTATGTACCCACCCCATACTCAGGGCCCCGGACTTCAGCAGACATTTTCAGCTGGCGACTGATGCCAGTGGCGTAGGGGCTGGGGCTGTCTTGTTACAGACAGATGATGAAGGTATCGAACATCCAGTGAGTTTTTACAGTAAAAAATTCAATAGTGCACAAAGGAATTACTCTGTAATTGAAAAAGAACTCCTGGCGATAGTGCTGGCGCTCAGGCACTTCGATGTATATGTTCCTGCTTTCGGACCAGTCGTAGTGGTTTATACCGATCATCACCCTCTGAAATTCTTGAATTAGTTTCATAACCGGAATATGAGGCTGACCAGGTGGTCACTCATGCTTCAGCAGTATAATCTGGACATACACCATATTGCCGGTTCTGATAACGTGATAGCGGATTGTCTATCAAGGGTGGATGATGTTGGTTAGACTGCCACAGGATTGAGGGTTGAGTGTGGAGGAAAATAGGCTGTCACTGTAGTTCAGCCGAAAAAAAACAAATTAAAAAAGCAAAAACCTTATAAAAACTCTTTATTTTTATAACGTGTAGAATTTTGTATAAGATGTTGTAGCAGTATCTAAGTTGAATGTTTTCGCTTATTGTCGCTAAGTTAGTTGAACTTGCTCGGTGGAGCGCAACAGTCTTTATTTTTTTATATATAGTGCCTTGTGTCGCAACAGTGTGTGGTACTATGAGAAGCTTTCTGTTAGATATGAAGACCTTAGTCAAGGGTCTTATATCTTGGGGGAGGTGTGACGCTCCTGTATAGTAGCCACGTGCGGGCATGCGCGCGCGTCGGCTGCCCAGCCGTTTAGAAACCGGCTGGCGGCAGCCGGCTGGCCGGCTTTTCCTTAGTATATATCCTACGACAATGTAACTAATGTCTGGGATATTCTTATGTTGTTTCACAGCTTGAAGCTGCCCTTATTCTTAACCAACGCATCTTAGTATATTTTATTCTCGATAGTTGATTGTTTCATTATAATATATAAGATGTAAGTCTAGTGAGAGTGGGAGGAGACGAGCGGGAGAGAGAGACCGGCTGGGGGACGTTGCTTCGCACGGAGAGTCTAGCTTGGGACGAGCCTGATGTTGCCATATGCATTTGATCGCAATGTTAGGCTTAGTTTCGACTCACGCAAGGGGTAGAGGATTTTGACCCGGCAACTGTGTTGAGTGTTGCCAATAGCATGGGATGTATTTCGCATGCCTAGGGTGGGGTCCAGACAGATTCAAGACTCCGAGCTCACCTCACTGTCGTACCCTTCGGACCCCCTTGATATCTATCCCTCTCAACCCCACTTAGAAACTTTCTCTCATACTTTGTATACCTTCCTTCCACTACTTCACCAGTCTATTTAATTATCCCATCCCCTTGATAGACCTTATATCTATTATTGTATTAACGACGAGCTCTCAGATAATTAGATAGGATTTTGGGCCTTATGCAGAGATTTAATTGTTAATGAGACCTAGGAAGCTTTTTTGTTGTCTCATATTTGGTGGTTTCATGCTTGCTAGTGTGTTCTTGTGTCAGGTTAGCAGGGGCTAGACCGGAGGGGAGGCTTTTTGCGATCCTTTAAGTAAAGTCTGCTGGTGCGAGTTCTGTGGACCCGCACGACTTTACTAGGATACCCGTGGGAGTCTGGGGGCATTTTCTTGTCTGTGTCCCTGTGTGTCTAGTGTTGTGTTGTGTGAGGGCCCTTGCCTAGTCCACTCAGCACTGCACTAGCACGTCTTGCTTTTTGTTTTAGGGTCGCCAGGAGAGAGTCAGATACTTGCGATCTGAGTCTCTCAAGAGAGCACCCTTTCAATTAGAGTAATTTGGTGCACAGACTTGGGACCGTGCCTAGGCTAGAGCAGGTGGCTCAGCCCGGGTATCCGAAGCCTATATCCTTCCGGCTAGACCTCTGCCACCTGGCAGATTAACAGCTAGGGGTTTATTATCTCTGCATGCTTGTTATTGTGCCACAGTTTACCGTTTTTGTGAGCATTGTGAGTAAGGGTGTGGCTTAGAGACTCTGTCCGAGCAGGCTTGCCTGACTAAGAGTGAGAAACACACCTGTATGTGGTTATGTTGCGAGTTGCTACCTTTATTTAATTATACCTATGCCATTATACACTGTATGGCCTATCACTAGTATTTATTCCTGCTTATGAGTTAAGAGTTCTCTAAATCCGTAACGTACTTTCTTTGCTAAGCATCAGATCCTACAGTAGCCGCATGCAGTTTAGAAACCCGCATCTTGTCTACCTGTACGATGTTTTGAGGACTGTTTGCTTTCACCTTCTTTCACGCAGGGGTGATTAGTTGTATTAATTAACGTAACGTTAAATGTACTTTCTTCTAGTTTGTTATTAAATTGTTTCTGCAATTTAATTCCGTTATCTATCTTTTCCTTGAAGCTTTAAGTCAACTTAATTGTGTGATCTTTTATATAGCCTGCTTGACTATCAGCAGTCTATAGTGCGTGCACCCTGTAACCGAGTCATAGGATACCTCGTTGTCCAGGCAGGACTCTTGACGGTTTAGGGTGGTTTGTTGCCTGGGTTTATAGATAAGGGTTGGATCTAGCGTTTTCCGTTGTTGCTTGTTGCCGCATACCTAGTCCAATAGAAAGAGCCCAGTGTTTATATATCCCAGGACGTAACACTATGAATCAAGAACTATGCTTCATAAACGATTGAATCACTTTCAACTACGTTTGGATACTCGACCAAGACTTGGGCATTAGCATTATACCCCGTGACCAGAGTTGCAAATGTTACAACAACAAAATTACGCTAATCTGTTTCAAATAGTTAGCATTTTTCTGCTAACTACCTAATATCATCATCATATTCTAAGATACTTTGATTTCGTAATTTCTAATATGTGAATAGGTAAACCTATACTTTCCCTTTAGTTCATAGTCCATAGTAAACATGTTAATCATGTATCAATTATTTAGTGCATTATTTGTAACCCTGTTTTGCTTGATTTCTAAATATGCATATATCTCATTAATAAAAATTTGTTTTGGGAAAATGTGATACAACAATATCTGTTAATTTTCCATTTTACAATGTGTTCGTCATAGTCTGTAACAGTGATTTCAATACACCCTGTATAGATTGGCTATACAATTTAACACACATCCTGGCCCAATATGAACCCTTGAACTTCAAAACAAACCTCCGAGATGTAAATATGAAGTATAACATTAATGACAAGATTCGATACAGCTCGAGATAGCTTCGAAAATGTAATACCTCGATATGAGAGAGAGAAAGAGAGAGAGAGAGAGAGAGAGCGAGAGCATAGAGTACAGATTGGATACAGGAAAGAAAACACTACAACTCTGAAAATAGCGAGCCGCGCTTTCGAGAGATGGCAGCACGATCGCAAAGGAAAACGGGAGGGTCCCCATTAATTGTTAATAATCCCTACCTTGTACTAATAACGCTATTAATAATCAATTATATGCTATCCAGAGACTCTATAGACATGATAGAGTTAAATAGACATAAGTAGAGTCTACTGTCAAGGCCAGATCATCGTGAAATTGTCGTCATTATCAGGAGGTTCACAGCCACGTCTCTTATACCTCCACCATTGTTGTTGTGAGAGTGGGGAGTTGCCAACGTCAAACATGCTGGGTCTAAATATCCCTAGGTGTCATAAGTGTAACCTATGAACGTATTTCGTGAAATGTCCTGTTATAGTGCAACTTTATAAATTAACATCTACATACCATGTAACTAATAATATATATTCAAAATTACATTTTCATTTTTGTTTTGCTGCTTGTAGTTGTACAGCTTACATCATATTATATAAGTATCTTTTATAATGTATATGTATTCCTAATATTTTCCTCTTGTTTGGAAATATATAATTTATTTTAAATAATTTAAAAGTGTTTTTACCAACATTAATCACTCTTTATCTATTGCCCCCTCATTTTGCGGAATTTCCCTTAACTTTGATAGCACTGCAGACAAGACAGGCGCACAGATATCAAGGAGTGTCTAATAAGGAAAACCGACCGAGGTGTTTTGGTTGTATGCCCTACAACAGTGCTGCCACCAAATCCCTAGGACGCGCGGCAAAATAACCATGTGACGTCACACTTTCATGTCTATCCTTCTGTACTCTATGAGAGAGAGAGAGAGAGAGAGCCAGCTAGCAGAGTCAGTGAGGGTTGTAATCTCGGGGGTACTACGATACTGAATAATTATCTTACATCTGAGGACAAATTTATTGGATAAGCTCACGTGTGAGAGGCGAGAAATTCTGTTTATGGAATGATTCAGAGGACGAATATTACCTTATCTTATATAGAGAAACCTATTATAATAATGGCATTAACCAGTTCAGTACCAGTTCCATCCTTTTCATCGTTTGGTAGTTACTATTAGACGATTGTATTGGGCCTTCAGCAATAAACAGGTTTTGAACTATTTCACTCAACTCTTTTCTCTACCTCAGTTCCTATTTAAACTGCACAAAAATCGTCTGAATATAGCAAAGCTAGAATTAAAAAGACGTCACCAGTACAGAAAGGGTAAATAAACAATCCCAGAGCGGTTGATAGCCTGTAAAGTCCTCTTTTAAGGTGCAGGTTGTCGTTTTTTTTCTGGACCCCCTTCTCCCTCATGTTTAACCACATTAGTTTAGAAATTTTAAGACGTTTGTTCCATTACTTTAGCTATTTTGAAATCTTTCGCCCCATATTTTTGTCAATATTAACACCTTTAGTGCCATCTAGATGTCGTTTTTTTCCTAGCGAGCGAAAGCGAGCCAGTAATTTAGAAAAACATCTGGCTTTCGGCCGGGACATTTTTCTACCGATTTGTTTTACAAATCAATATTGAAAGGGGGTCTAGCGGGTGTTTTTCAAGTTTGATGGTGGTCTAGCACGGAAACTCAAAATTATATTAATACATAAATAAATAAACCAAAAAACAAGCACTACCCCCTTAACGAATAATAACACAGAATGACCTGCACCCTTTGTATTAGTGGTTATTTTAGACGGTCTATGCAAGTTCAGGTTGCTAAATGATATCAGAGTTCCTTCTTGTTAAGATGTGTTACTGTTTATTTTCAAAATATGGAATATAATTATCAAATTTTACACTTCTTATTGTGTCTTTGGAAGTAATGAAATGACTAAAAAAAAATGCAATTTCATGTTATTCTATTTTCTATTTAATTTAAATATTCTAATATTTAAATTTCTTTTACTTTATTCACTAGACCTCTATCAACCTTAAAACAAAACAAAAACACCCCCCCCAAGACCCCTCTTTAACCCTTAATTAGCGGCGCGCAACATACGTCGAGTATAATAAATCTGGACTATCTGGCGGCGCTCGACATAGGTCGTGTGGCAATTTCAGCACGTAATGTTGCTGAGAGAGAGAGACAAGTGGTGGCAGGAGAGTAGCGAGCGTATGACTGCTCCAGACCACCGCGGCGAACCTACTGACACGAATCCCACCTCCTCCCTCCCTCTCTCACTCGCTATATACGGAATTGTATGGGGAAAGTGCCGAATTACATGCTTTTTGCACCCGCGTTGCACGGTTGTTGCAAGAAAACTATCCATCATAAAAGGATCGTTATGGTGTCATTGCAAAGCTCTGTTTATGCCCTTTCAGGGATAGATACTTGTTTTATGCTCTGGGTCTTATTTAGGCATGAAAATGATCACGTAAACAGCCCTATTTTGGGTAAAAACACCCCGCTGGGCGGTACATATAAATAAACCGCCTAGGCCGCTCGTAAGGTGTTAAGATATATTTGTACATTTTTCGCTAACGATATCCCGGCCAAAGGTAGGTTCCTACTAATTTACAGGCTCGCTATCACTCGTCAGGAAAAAAACCGACATATAAATGTCACGAAAGGTCTAAATTATGATAAAGAGATGGGGCAAAAGTTCTTATAATCGCCAAACTAATGTGATGAACGTCTTAATATCTCATAAATAATGGGACTAAGCTTGAGGGAGTACGGGGTTCCGAGAAAACTTAATACCTCCCCTACAAACGAAATAATTACCCTGTGCATGTTGAATGACGGGTTGCAGGATATAGGTGATTGGCCACTTCCGAGTTTTGGGCGTTAAGGGACGTTTTGCCGGTATTTTTCAAGCTAGCAAGAAATTGACTCATTCCAGTCTTAAGGGAGGATTTTAGTTTGCTCCCTAGACGTCTATCAAGCTTAAAAAAACACCCCTAATGACCCCCTTCAAGATAAATGTGTACATTTTGTCGGCCAAAGGCCGGTTCCTCCTAAATTTTGAGGCTCGCAATCGCTTGCCAGGAAAATATCGACATCTAAAGGACACAGAATGTCTTAAAATTTACATAAATGAGGCGAAAGTTCTTATAATCGCCAAACGAATGGGGTGGACTTTTTAAAATCTCATAAATAATGGGGCTAAGCATGAGGGAGAAGGTGATCCAGAAAATAACCTATACCTCCCCTTAACCCCTTCTATACCGGCGACGTCTTTTTTATTACATTCAGGCCATGATTACAAGATTTTATTCAATTATTATGTTCCTTCCAACAACCAACTATACTCCTAAAATCGATTAATGAAATTTACAAACACATGTGGCAGTCCGTGGATTCGAACCCAGGATGCTCACACCGAAAATCAACACCTTATGCATCGCACCACGAAGACAGTTAGGCAACAGTTAAGACAACTTAGGAAGGATGTCTACCCATAAAAAGGCTACAGACTATCTCAATTAATCATTTTAGATACCATATATCCTTCCCAAGCTTCATAAAATCGTCTAAATGTAGCTGAAATCAAATATCAAAGACGTCGCCGGTGAAGAAGGGGTTAAGGAAGTTGGAGCTGTAAATACCGATATCAAGCAGAGTGACAGGCTAAAATACGGTTGTTAAAAATACACTTAGAACAGTAGACAGACTAAATACACTTAGAACAGTAGACAGACTAAATACACTTAGAACAGTAGACAGACTAAATACACTTAGAACAGTAGACAGACTAAATACACTTAGAACAGTAGACAGACTAAATACAAACACCATATGAGGAGGAGCATTATATTGACAACGTTTCGCATATAGCTTATAGGGAGATTTACACTTGAGGGATTTTTTTTCTTGACCCCTTTCTCCCTCATGTTTAGCCAAATTGCTGTTGAGATTTTAAAACGTTCGCCCTATTAGTTTGGCGATTTTAAGAACTTTCACCCCATTTATGTCAATTTTAAGACATTTTGTGCCAATTATGTGTCGATTTTTTCCTGACGAGGGATCCTGGCGAGCGAAATCTTGCTTGTAATTTAAGAGGAACCGGCCTTTGGCAGGGATATTTTTCTACTGATTTTTTTTTTTCAAATTTATCTTGAACGGGGGTCAAGGAGGTGTATTTTAAAAGTTGATGGAGGTCTAGGGAACAAACGAAAACCCTCCCCGTAATCAGGTCAATGACAAAGCTATATATGAAACGTTGTCAATAAAGTGCTCCTCCTCATATGGTGTTTATATTCCTTCTGTCTACTGTTCTAAGTATATATATGAAACGTTGTCAATAAAGTGCTCCTCCTCATATGGTGTTTATATTCCTTCTGTCTACTGTTCTAAGTATATATGAAACGTTGTCAATAAAGTGCTCCTCCTCATATGGTGTTTATATTCCTTCTGTCTACTGTTCTAAGTATATATATGAAACGTTGTCAATAAAGTGCTCCTCCTCATATGGTGTTTATATTCCTTCTGTCTACTGTTCTAAGTATATTTTTAACAACTGAATTTTTATCCTGTCATTCTGCTTAATATATATCTGAAGCAGCTCCAACTTCCTCCTCATATGGTCTACTGTTCTAAGTATCACCTATCTGTCTACTAAGTTCTCAAGTATCTCCTCATATGAACCTACGTGTTTTCTAAGTATATATGAAACGTTGTCCTCTCTCCTCATAGGTGTTTAATTCCTTTCTGTCCTACATATTCCGAAACGTTGTCAATAAAGTAGTCCTCTCATATTTTATCTTCTGTCTACTGTTCTAAGTATATTTTTAACAACTGAATTTTTATCCTGTCATTCTGCTTAATATTGGTATCTACAGCTCCAACTTCCTTCCTCATATGGTATTGAATACAGACGGTCGTTGTGCATTTATAAACATAATATCAACTTCAACATACTATCTATCAATCAGCAACCTACATTGTTCAAGTATTTTGTTTGTCATCGATATTTACGTCTCCAACTTCCTTATAGCCATTAACTCAGAAGAGGTAGCTATTAAAATTATTTTATTAGAATGCAAAATATACAAGCCCGTGTTTGTTACGTTTGGGGGGATGGGCGTGTTTATAATTTTGTAAATTTATGTATTTTTATATTATTATATTAGTTTCCTCCCTAGACTTCAATAACACTTTAAAAACACCTGCCCAAGACCCTCTTTCAAGATAAATTTGTACATTTTCGATAGAAAAATGTCCTGGCGATGGACGGTTTCTCTTAAATTACAGGTTCGCTATCGCTCGCCAGGAAAAAAATGACACCTAAATGACACGAAACGTCTTAATATTGACAAAGAAATCGGGCGAAAGGTCTTAAAATCGCCAACTAATGGACCGAACGTCTTATAATCTGAAAATTAATAAAGCAAAACATGAGAAAGAAAGGGGACCAGACCAACAGCCCATCTTTCCTTAACCAGAGGTCAGGCACCATTTTCCCAACACTGATGCCCTATTTGATCCGATGGGGACACGGTTTCGTCTCATTAGTTTGGAGATTAAACCTTTCTCTACCGGCGACAGCTTTTTGACTATATTTCAGCTACATCTAGACGATTTTATGAAGCTTAGGAAGGATATATGGTAGCTGAAAAGAATTAATTGAGATAGGTTTTAGCCTTATAATGGGTGGACGTCCTTTCCAAACTGAACATAATCATCTAATAGTTGCCAAAATATGATGAATCGTCATGATGGTCATCGGTACAGAAGGGGTTAAGGCGCTTCACCTTATTAGTTTGGTGATAATAGGACCTTCTCACCATTCATGTGTCGATTTGTTTTCACGGCGAGCAAAAACGAGCTTGTAACTTAGAAGAAATCGACTTTCGTCTGAGACGTTTTGCTATTTAATAATGTACACATTCAGCTTGAAGGGGGTCTGGATGGGTAAATTTTAGTTAGAAGGGAGTCTGTCAAGGCGTTTTTGTTAGCCTAGGGGATAAACTAAAATCAACTGTCTTGATTGAGTAATGGTTAGTACGCGGAATTTCTGTGTGAGTATCATAGGTTCGAATCCTTTGAGTACCACATGTATTCATTAAGTTTCATTGATTTCATTAATTAAGTTTACTTGTAAGTTAATTGGTGGGTTGGTAATAATATGAATACACTGCTCGGAAATATAAAAAGCAAGCAAAATGTTCAATAATATTTAAGCATATGCACCCAGGACAAATATATCAAGATTATTACTTCTACAATGGTCTCCAAGATCATGTTCACCTCTATAGGAAAACACTGCGGTTAACCGGTTCAGTACCGGTGCCGTCCTTTTTATTTTTATTCTGGCTACTATTATATAAGGTTATTTAGTTTAAAAAGGGCCTCCAGCAATTATAACAGGCTTCTAACTATTTCATTATTTAAACACTGCCTCCTACGCCAGCCAATCCTTGCCAGCTATTTAGGGGGGAAGGGGGCGTATTTATCTCCTTATGTATACAGTATATATTTAGGGGGGAAGGGGGCGTATGTATCTCCTTATGTATACAGTATATATTTAGGGGGGAAGGGGCGTATTTATCTCCTTATGTATACAGTATATATTTAGGGGGGAAGGGGGCGTATTTATCTCCTTATGTATACAGTATATATTTAGGGGGAAGGGCGTATTTATCTCCTTATGTATACAGTATATATTTAGGGGGGAAGGGGCGTATTTATCTCCTTATGTATACAGTATATATTTAGGGGGGAAGGGGGCGTATTTATCTCCTTATGTATACAGTATATATTTAGGGGGGAAGGGGCGTATTTATCTCCTTATGTATACAGTATATATTTAGGGGGGAAGGGGCGTATTTATCTCCTTATGTATACAGTATATATTTAGGGGGGAAGGGGGCATATTTATCTCCTTATGTATACAGTATATATTTTATCATGTTTTTAGTTTCTTCCATAAACCTCCATCAAGCTTAAACAAAACACACACACACAAGACCCTCCTTCAAGATATATTTGTAGTTTTTTCGAGAGATAAATATCCGGCCAAAGACCGGTTTCTCTTGAATTACAGGCTCACTATCGCTCGCCAGGAAAATATCGAATCCTAAATGACACGAAATGTCTTAGTATTGATAAATAAATGGGGCAAAAGGTCTTAAAACCGCCATACTAATGGGGTGAACGTTATATAATATGAAAACTAATTGGACTAAACATGAGGAAGAAAGGGGACCAGAAAAAACACCCATCTCCCCTTAACCTCTCCGCGGCACACAGGGTTTTTTCTACAGGGTAAGACTGTGCGCACCTATGATGATTTTGGGACCTATTGCCAATTTCGATAAAAAGTACATCATCGTGTAGGGAATGTTTGCGTGCATCGGCCCATATATATTTGACCCCCCAAAAAATGTCTGGGGGGGGTGGGGGAACGGTCCGTAGTTGAAAAATGTGGAGCGAATGGCACCGCGCGGCTAGATTGTCATCGAGCGGCGAGATTTCCCTGCCGAATTTTCACGCGCCCAGGGGATAGGAGAGGGAGGAGGGGGTGGGTTACCGCGTATTATCACGTATATCTCCTTTTTTGAGCCCTTTTAGGCTATGTAGAGTATGTATACGTGTGTAGGCCACCCATATAACAATGAATATGCCTCATAGTGACCAAAAATTGCAATATATAAGGGAATTATAAGAGAATTTTTAGGCGGGAATGAAGATGTGTTGGAGGTTTGGCGGCAATTTATGAGCTGAGAGTGTGGTTTACGCCATACATATCACTTATATCTTGTACGTAGAGCACTGTCATGCTATAATACAGACTTGTACGTATGTATACGTGCCATATATCAAAATATATACCGCATATAGACCAATTCATGCGATATTTACGCACATTATCAATGAGTTTCTATGCGTGAACCAAGGTGTGAGTGAGTTGTGCTGGGAATGAAAGGGGGAGAGGGTGTGTTACGCCATAAATATCACGTAAATCTTGTATTTAGAGCACTGTCATGCTATAATAAAGACGTGTACGTATGTAGGCGTCCCATATAACAAGGAATATACCGCATATAGCCCAATTGATGCGATATTTACGCAAATTGTGAATGTGTTTCTAGCAGACGGAAGCCTGAAAGGGTGGGTGGGGGTGGCTGGGTAGGAGGGAGGCTAGCAGGGAGGGAGGGAGTGAGTGAGTGAGTGAGTCGTGGAGAGAAGGAAGGCAGGCAGATCTCTAGATAGATAGCCAGCTGTGTGACAATTGTGGAGGCGCCCGAGGCGTATTGATGTCTTGGGATTTTGAACCTTATGTCTACCAGGTGTCTGGTGTTTGTTGCCACCAAGAGTTGTACAATAACATGAGTCAGGAATGGAGAGAGAGAGAGAGAGAGAGAGAGAGAGAGAGAGAGAGAGAGAAACTGAGACATGCGTATGTCGTCCGTATAAATGGACTTCAGAATTGCATTTTTATGCAAGCAGACATTGCATTTTAGACACATGTGAAGTACCACAGAAACATGTAGGCCATTGACTGTAAATAAAGTACTATATTATAGACCACCAGCGACGGTGGTCAGTAAACAGATGCAGATTGCCTTTTGTGATAGAGGGCTAAATATAGACTGGTGTCTCCTTACACTTGCGAAAGGGTAGATTGCCACCAGAGAAACGTATACTTATTTATTTCCAAGTAATATGCAATATAAATGTATATTCGAGACCTACTGCAATTATTTGTATGACAGTCATGACTATGTATAATCCAATATACGCGCGTAGGCGAGACATAAGAAAGCTGGTTGAGCAATTTTCGACACCCACACAGTTATTATTTTTTATTTACAATATTATACAATACAAATGTATTTGTGAAGAGTATTTTATCCATTATTGTATTTATACAAATTTTGTTCCCAGACAGAGCTGCTGTTGCTGGTGTAGCTGGGGCATAAAGGAGCGGCAAGGGTCACCGCTTGACCGTGTGAAAATGAGTGGAATCACACTGAGAGGGGCAATTTTGCTGAGTGTTTGGGCAATTTTTGACAGAATAAAGTTATATAATTACTAATTCTTGACAGAGACAAACTTTTATAAACCTTGGCATGATATAATTGATAATCCCATCAATTTACAAACGTAAATTGGTGGGATAATTAATTTTTTTTTTTTTTTATATTGTCATTTCGATTGTAGACACGAAGTTTTGAGTGATATTTGGTATGAGCTCCTGTGGCATGGTTGGTAAGGTCGCGGACTGGAAAACTCAAAGTGTGGTAGGGTTGTGTGATCGAATCCAGGAGGGGGTTATGGGGAAGGTTTTATATTGTCTAGAACATTTTTGATAAAAAAAATTGTTTACAAGATCATGCCATTGTATTCAAACAATATGAAATATTCATAGAATATATCATATTGTAAGAATACAATGACATGACCTTGTTTTTTTTTTTTTTTTTATTGTTTTTTTTTTATTATCTTAGTAGGTTTGACAGGATTTATTGAAACATATTTATTTTGTACAATTCATTTGAGGTAAGAAAATAATTATATACACATTACTTTGGCTAATAACAAACATATATATTAATATACTAAAAAAATAAGGCATATTACATGTAAATCTTTGAAACTTATAAACTAAATAATGAAACATACAATTATATAATGTAAAAGCTATATCACAGGGACATCTTTGGAACTTATACATTATATAATATATATGTTACATTATGAGGTAGCGTGATCAATTAGGTCAGGTCAGGTAAGGTAGGGCGCGAGTCCAGGACAGGGCGGGGCAGGGGGCGAGTCCAGGGCAGGGCATGGGGCGAGTCCAGGGCAGGGCAGGGCAGGGCGACACTCAATAATTCTTGAAGGTGTGGTAGTCCCTGAAGCAGTCACCCAGGCAGAGTGGAACTTTGCACTCGGCGCACATTGAGGTGACTCTTTTGGTGACATGGGGTTTCCTGACACTGGTGCTGCAGACGGTGCACTGCGCCTGCCTGCGACGAGTACCAAGCATCTCAGTGTTGATTGGGTAGTGTCTTTCGACACCCAACTGGATGTGGTCAGGAACGTGATCCCCACGCCATGCCGTACGTCTGTGAGTGGTGGTGCCATACTTCTCCAGGAGTTGGTATGAGACGTTGTAAACGAACTCCCGGAATATCAGCTTCTGGTTTGGGGCCATATCCTTTTTCACCAACCACAAGTTGTAGGCGTTGAGCATCGTGATATCAACTAGGTGGAGGAAGAGCTTGTGATACCACTTCACAGTCTTCCTCAGACACTCAACGCCTGACAGCTGACAGTCAGACTTGTCCACCAGGCGCATGTTCTTGGTATAGTCCACTACCATGTCGGGCTTGTAGATGGTCTTCCTTGTTCGGTAGTGGATTTTGCCAGAATCCACCTGGGCACCTGTGTGGATGGTGGAAAGCAGGTGGACGTCTCGCTTATCCTTCCACTTCAGGGCTATCAGTTTCCCACACTTCTCGAGCTGCTTGAATTTCTGCCCCTTTCGTCGCCTTCTTCGCACATGCCTCTCGCGGTGTTCCTGGGCCAGGTCGTCTTCTGAAGGTGTGTCACTGGAGGAGGCATCTGTGAGAGGAATGACATCACCTGTGAACTTTGGCATAAACTTTCTTGTCTTTCTGACAGTCCCACATGACCCCGTTTGGTTGTCATGAAGAAACTGGCAGAGAGCAGGAGAAGTATACCAGTTGTCAGTGTAGATGATGTGGCCTTTGCCCAGGTAAGGTGCCAACATTTTCCTGACGATGGCACCTGACATGCCCATGGGGTCATTGGCAGCGGCTTTCGGTATGTCAATGTCAGTGCCTGTGTACACGATCATGTCAAGCACTATTCCAGTTTCGCAGTCACACAAAACGAAGAGCTTGATTCCGAACCTATGCCTTTTCAAGGGGATATACTGCTTGAAAACAAGACGTCCTTTGAAGAGCACGAGCGACTCATCAATCACCAAATTGAGGAAGGGGTAAAAGTATTTCCTATACCTCTCCAACAACATGGTGAACACATCCCGAACTTTCCATATCCTGTCAATCCTGTTAGGATTTTCGTTGTCTGCAAAGTGCATAAATCTTAGCAGCAACAAAAATCTGTCACGAGTCATGAACTTATTGAAAGTTGGGGTGGCGATGAGAGGGTCGTGCTTCCAATAGTGTTGCAACACATGCTTCTTGATCAGAGGCATGAGGAACAACAAGGCAAAGAACGTCATAAATTCTTCCACAGTCGTATCCACCCAGCCTCGTATTCTCGCTTTTGGAGAAAGGACGTCCAATCTGCCAAACACACACCTGTAGTAGGCGTTTGTTTGGGCAACGATGTACGTCATTACCTCCATATCGAAAAAAGCGAGGAAGAAGTCGCTTTCGTTCGCTTGATCGTCACAGGGCCAGTCGTCAATTGTTACTGACGTCCCAGGATTGAACTGGGGCACGTCAGGTACAAAATTGACCCAGTCAGACCAATCGAACGAAGGCAGCTCAGGGATCGGAATGTCGTCTGCGTCTGCTTCATCGTCTGAAATATCGCTTTCATGGTCGCGATACAGCACTGCATCATCATCACCCTCCTCTTCACTTGACAGACGATGCCCTTCCTCATTCTCGTCACCGATGTCGGACTCACTCCCACTATCCACTCCCAAATCCCCCCACCCTTGGTCCCGTGCTAGGGCTTCGTCGTAGAAACCCGGGCAGCCAATGTCCTGCGAATCACCATCAAACAGCAGGGCGGCATACTTTGATGGTGTCAGAGTTTTCCGGGTCACTTCTGCAGCCCTAGGGCGGCCTCCTGCGTCGCTGGTACCGGTGGCAGTGGTGGCAGTGGTGGTGGTAGTGGTTGTTGCAGTGCCCTGGGTCGTGGTGGCAGTTTCCCGAAACACCAATGACCTCTGTACCTTTCTCGTGCTTGCACGTGTTTTTCGTGCTTTGGGTGCAGGTGTTTCGTCCTCCGAGCTGTAGGGCGTGTCGTACTGGTAGGTAGGGTCTTTAGCAGCCACCCTCTGCCTTCCACGGCGGCTAACACCACCAGAAGGAGGGCTGGTTGTGTCATCAGGGAGCGAGCATGAGGGACGTGTGGGCTCCATGACTAGTGCGTGGTTACTGGCGCGGTGGTGCTTGCACGAGTGCGGGGAGAGCGTTTGGCAGGGTGGTGTCAAGAGTTGACACACCAATTTTCAGCCGCCTGGCTATAAACGCGCGGTTTTGGTACGCGTTCAAAAGCTCTGCTCTTAAGAGTCTCCCCGCAGTCCGCCGGGGGAACTCTTAAGAGTCTCCCTGCAGTTCCCGGGTTAAGTATGCAGGCGCCATCTCGTGGTAGGCCTACCCTTGGAAGAACTGTGCAACGGAAACTAAACTACCTGATAATAGCAATGTTGTTAACCCTTTCTGTACCAGTGACGTCTTTTCCATTATATTTGAGCAACTATTTGATGATACTATTCAGCTTAGAAAGGATCTGTGGAAGCTAAAAGGATTAATTGAGATAGTTTGTAGCCTTTTAATGGTTGGAGGTCCTTCATAAGCTTAATAAAATCGTCTAAATATAGCTGGAATTAAATAAAAGATATCGCAGGTAGAAAAGGGGTTAATCCTAGTAAACCTTATGCTTTGACTACTGTGAATACTTCAAACCCTCTGCATGCATCTACTTTATAATGCTATTAAGTACTAGCAGTATTAATGATATATCTTAGCTTTTGTTCATGAGAGAAAGAGAGAGAGAGAGTCTTATTTATACTCAAGTTACCCTTGGTTTAACTTGAGGCCGCCAGCAGTACATGATCTATATATGACTGGTTCAGGTCCCTCAGGCATTAATTGATCTCACACACACACACACACATATATACACACACAACGAATGAAATATACACACACTTTAATACACACAGACACGTACTTTAAAATCACACCTTACACACTAATACTGTACATACACATGCACACACTCACTTAAACTCACTCACACACACACACGCACACACACACACACACACACACACACAGACACAGACACACAAACACTCACGCACACATGTATAGTTTTGGTATACCCTTTCGGCAATAGCGTTCTTCAGGATATTGCGGCTGAAGGCCAATTTCATTAAAGTTACACGCTCGCCCGAAAAAAAATAAACCGACAGTCTTATTATCGCCAAACTAATGGGGTGAAGAGTGTTTAAGATCTGTATATTGTAACCCAGGTTCCAATCCCGGTATGATCACATGCTTTCATTAATGTCTTTGGGAGGCGTTTAGTGTTGGGAGTGAAATATATCGATCAAAATATTCAGGAACATTTGGTAGCGAGGTCGGTCCTTAGATTCTGTGCTCCATAACATGCTTTTTCCTTTCACTTAACCAATATAAGTTTCCAAAACTAAAAGACGGTATTGCATGCAACTCCAATACATATATAGAAGAACAATTGAACACTTACGATAGCGAAGTTGGAGGTGTAGACATCACTATTTAGCAGGATTACTAACCAAAATATAGTTGTAGTGCATTTATAGACACATACAATAGAACAAAATCACTTTTATACACCAAAAACTCACATACGTTTGATAAGATCTGCTAGATATCGACGTCTACGGCTCTAACTTCCTTATAGCCCAAAATTAGCAAACTGTCATTTATATACACTCGGATCAAATTAAAGTTAGAGTTAAACTTGAAGGGGATAGGCAGGTTGGAGAGGTGAAAGGTCTCTAAGAATAAAGAGAGACGTAAAGGAGGACAGGAAGGGTAAAGTAGAAGAGTAAAAGATGGACGGCTGTCCTCCTCGCTATTGTTCGGATGCCATATAGTCTTTAGCCCATTTATAAGAACTCTTAGACACCCTACGTTTTCCTTCATGTAATAGATATATCTGGATTGATTTTTAGATAGAACTTGCTTTTCAATGAATAGCATATACAGTTTTGTAGTTGGGGAATAGACAATGATATTTATAAATTCGGATCCAGAGACATGCTTACATAATTAGAAATACGTGAAGTCAGCATATATTTATAAGTGGGCTAGTCAGCATGGCATCCTAGGTTACAGTTGCAAAACATATGTTCTGTTCCACGTCGTGATCTAATGGATGAAGACACAATAGTGTGAATTAATTGCTAGTGTGGTTTCTTATTATTTTCACTTGACTAATCAGATGAGTTAACCACTGTACAATAAACTATACACTCACAATTCAATCCTGTACATTATAGTTCCATATATAAGATCACGGAGAGGAACAGAACTTATGTAGGCAAGTTTAACTTTGGACGCCATACTGTTTAGCCCACTTATGTACAGGTAGCCTATATTCGTTGACTTTACGTATTTCTAACTATGGAAGCATGTATCTGGAAACGAACTCATGAATATCAATGCATATTCATCAACTGCAAAACTATATATGCTATTTATTGAAAAGCAAGTACTATCAAAACTATATATGCTATTTATTGTAAAAGCAAGTACTATCAAAACTATATATGCTATTTATTGTAAAAGCAAGTACTATCAAAACTATATATGCTATTTATTGTAAAAGCAAGTACTATCAAAACTATATATGCTATTTATTGTAAAAGCAAGTACTATCAAAACTATATATGCTATTTATTGTAAAAGCAAGTACTATCAAAAAGTCTGTCCAGATATTGTAAAAGCAAGTACTATCAAAAAGTCTGTCCAGATATTGTAAAAGCAAGTACTATCAAAAAGTCTGTCCAGATATTGTAAAAGCAAGTACTATCAAAAAGTCTGTCCAGATATTGTAAAAGCAAGTACTATCAAAAAGTCTGTCCAGATATTGTAAAAGCAAGTACTATCAAAAAGTCTGTCCAGATATTGTAAAAGCAAGTACTATCAAAAAGTCTGTCCAGATATTGTAAAAGCAAGTACTATCAAAAAGTCTGTCCAGATATTGTAAAAGCAAGTACTATCAAAAAGTCTGTCCAGATATTGTAAAAGCAAGTACTATCAAAAAGTCTGTCCAGATATTGTAAAAGCAAGTACTATCAAAAAGTCTGTCCAGATATTGTAAAAGCAAGTACTATCAAAAAGTCTGTCCAGATATTGTAAAAGCAAGTACTATCAAAAAGTCTGTCCAGATATTGTAAAAGCAAGTACTATCAAAAAGTCTGTCCAGATATTGTAAAAGCAAGTACTATCAAAAAGTCTGTCCAGATATTGTAAAAGCAAGTACTATCAAAAAGTCTGTCCAGATATTGTAAAAGCAAGTACTATCAAAAAGTTTGTCCAAATATTGTAAAAGCAAGTACTATCAAAAAGTCTGTCCAGATATTGTAAAGCAAGTACTATAAAAAAGTCTGTCCAGATATTGTAAAGCAAGTACTATCAAAAAGTCTGTCCAGATATTGTAAAAGCAAGTACTATCAAAAAGTCTGTCCAGATATTGTAAAGCAAGTACTATCAAAAAGTCTGTCCAGATATTGTAAAGCAAGTACTATCAAAAAGTCTGTCCAGATATTGTAAAAGCAAGTACTATCAAAAAGTCTGTCCAGATATTGTAAAGCAAGTACTATCAAAAAGTCTGTCCAGATATTGTAAAGCAAGTACTATCAAAAAGTCTGTCCAGATATTGTAAAAGCAAGTACTATCAAAAAGTCTGTCCAGATATTGTAAAGCAAGTACTATCAAAAAGTCTGTCCAGATATTGTAAAAGCAAGTACTATCAAAAAGTCTGTCCAGATATTGTAAATATTGTAAGATGAAAATCGCCTAATAAGAGCCAGAAAAAGAAAATAAATGCGTCATTATCTTAAAACATTAATGTTGGCAACCGCATTTCCTTGTCACTTCCATTCATGGAAGCTGTTTTCTATTCATTATAATTAGGCCAACAATATTGACCACTAACCTTTATAACTCTAAAACGACTAATGTAATCAAGTTAATATGTTCACCATTCGAGAAGAGTCAGCCCTGGAATAGCTCTGGTAATTAACAGCCCATTTTGAGTTGTTGAGGTTTGGGTTATCGATTTTTGGCCTGCCTATAATTAATAGAATATAACACCCACATAAATCTATAATTAATAGAATATAACACCCACATAAATCTCCCATGAAATCAACAGATACAATTATAACACATATATCCTCAAAAAACATGGCTCACATATACTATACAGTAGGTGATCACACAAACATGGCTCACATATACTATACAGTAGGTGATCACACAAACATGGCTCACATATACTATACAGTAGGTGATCACACAAACATGGCTCACATATACTATACAGTAGGTGATCACACAAACATGTGATGAGGCTCTGTCAAGGGACTTTAGGACAGGACTCCCATGGGAGTTGTTATATGCAGATGATCTGATTCTTATCGCAGATAATGCGCAGAAAGCAGAGGCAAAGTTCAAAAGATGGAGGAAGGGTATGGCAAATAAGGGTCTAAGAGTTAACATAGATAAAACAAAGGTCATGTTTAGTGGAGTAGGGCACGGAACTATGGAAAGAAGCGGCGATTATCCATGCGTAGTATGTGGGAAGGGGGTGGGAAGTAACTCAATTCAATGTTGCGTTTGTAGTGACTGGGTACACGAGAGATGTAGTGGATTTAGAGGGCCTTTGACATGAATTATAGACTTTGAATGTGCAGTGTGCAAGGTAGACCTTGTATTAAATTACCCGCTTGTTAGTGTTGATTTCGACAGTGTAACGCTGGAGTGTGTGAATAAGTTCTGCTACCTAGGTTATACGGTTTCCGCCGAGGTGGCGCTGAATTTGGCTCCATTGCTAGAGTCAAAAGTGTCTGGGGAAAGTTTAGAGAGCTGTTGTCACTCTTGACCATGAGAGGGCTCCCATCCCACCTTAAAGGGAAGGTGTATACCTCTTGTGTTAGGAATGTGATGACCTATGCTTCTGAGACGTGGCCAGTTAAAGTGGAGGATGTCGATAGAATGGAACGGAATGAAAAAAGAATAGTGAGATGGATTTGTGGGGTTAATCTCAGGTACAGGGTATCGAGCGAGTAATTACGAATGCGTCTGGGCATTAGGAGTATCAGTTAAATGATGCGCACAAACAGACTTGGTTGGTTTGGACACGTGGACAGAATGGATAATCAGAACTGGGTGAGGAAATGCCGGACTGTGAACGTGGGGGGAGCTGCGCATAGGGGTAGACCTAGAATGATGTGGGATCAGGTCCTCCGGTTCGATCTAAAAAAAAAAGAACTTGACAACAGAGGCGCCCCGGAAGGCCACCATTTAGGACGTGAGACTGTAACCACATTCTCTGTGGACAAAACGGTCTTTAATCTTGTATGTATGTATATATGTGTCACGGTATCGTGCCTGAGATATAGATAGCTAGACATATTAGAGAGTCGAGGGGGGTGCGGGGAGAGTATAGAGAGAGAGAGAAGAGGGGGTGGGGACGTGCGGTCAGTAATTTGGTCAAGAAGGTTCTCGGACCTTCGAGAAGGTTCGAGAAGGTCCTAGATGTTCTTTCCTTTTCCCGCCAATTCTCCAAGCATACGCTTGTTCCAAACCGAGGGTATAAATAAAGCAGGAGAGGGGAACGCAGTCCTCAGTCCCCAGTTGGTGCCAGCGAGTGAAGTGCTTGTGAGTGTGGAGTGGCGACCAGGGTGACGCGGCACCCTCCTTCGACCATGTGTAAAGGTTAGTATATAGTGTTATTATATAAGTAATCTGATGTGCTAGACGCGGTCATTAATATGCGATAAGGGTAAATTCAAGGGAGGGTTAATTGTTTTGCCTGGTGTATAGGACTCCGTTAGGCTAGTGGTATCAGATTAGTGACGGGTAATTTTAGGAGTGAGTTTGACTGAGTGTGGCTCAGTTAAGGCTCTAGTTAATTAAATTAGAGGGGTTAATTAAGTTAGTTAAACATTTGGATAGAAGGAGCGAGTGGTGTGTGAACGTAATCTCCGATTCATTTTCATCAATTTGTGTCTCTTATTCAATAAACCGTTTTAATAGAATGTTTGTTTAATTTATCATTGTTAATTGTTAAATAACAGTTTTCTAATAACATAGTCCCATCGCGTTAACAATTGAACAGCCTTTTTATATCTATATAAATCTATATATATACACACCGTTAATCCTGTAAGCTGGCCGAACAACAAAATATACTGTATCGATCGGTATAAATATATTGGATAGACGTGTCTTTGATTTGTATCCCGGGTAATTAATTAAGGAATATTTTCCTACGAGATCCTTTATCTTAGTGGCCCAATTTATATACAAATCAGGGAGGCGACCTATTACAACTGGCGACCGTGATCAGGACCAGTTTCCGATGCGGATGTGTTAGATAAAAATAGATAGGCATAGGCTAGGATAGCATTGTTGTTGTGTTAGAAAGAAGGTGAGCCGTGGGGGAATTTTTCCCTCCCTCCTTCTTCTTCCACCCGCGTGGTCATTTCTGACCGTGGGCTTGGGAAAATTCTAAACATCTTTTCTCATCGCTGGTGTATAATAATAATATTTATAGATTATACAATTTAGGCTATCGAGAAATAATTGTGTTCTATCAATTTTGTTTCGCTTGTATAATAATTGATCTCTGCTTGTTTTTTTTTTCGTTAAGAATTTCGTCCGTGTGATTTTTTTTCTTTCGCCATTCGTGCGTCGTACGCAAGTGCTGCGATCGTCCGATTAAATGGAGGGAAGGGGATTGTAATCTAATTAACTGTTGTCGGTTTTCATAGTTTTTTTTTTTGGTTCGAAATTCTTGCGCAGTTGCAGTTATAGGGGTCATTTTTTTTGTAGAGCGTAAACATATTTTTCTCCTTGTCTTATATCCGTTGTTCCTCTTTATCAATTCCTTCCTTTATTCCTCCCTCACATAACTCGTTCCAGGGGTAACGGAACCGTGCTATCTTAACTTTCTTTTGTCGTTCGTTGTTCATCTCAGATTAGGCTGATAGGATAGGCTGGCTAGTTTTTTTTTGTTCCTTTCGGTGCTATTTGATTAGGCAGATAGGATAGGACTTGCTTTTCCTAGTTCCTTTCACTCTTCGAGGGTACAATGGCGTCAATAAAAACCATCTACGAGGAAGCTGTAGAGCTAGGCCTCACTGAGGAGAACCGAGAAGGCTACATAGATAGTAGAAAGGCTGAGGAGGAAGAAAAGAGGGAGAGGGAGAGGGAGAAACGAGCACAGGATAGGGAGGAGGCTAAGGCAGCGAGGGAACACGAGGTGGCTATGGCTGAGAGGGCTAGGGAGGCTCACAGGGAAGAGGTGGCTATGGCTGAGAGGGCTAGGGAGGCTCACAGGGAAAAGACGGCTGAGGCAGAGAGAGAGCATCAGAGGAAGCTCGATCTTGTTAAAGCTAAACCAGGGGATACGGGGGTCAACGGTCATGTGGATGCTCCTAAGGGGTTGCCACGCATCAAGCAGCCCATGTATAAGGTGGGTGATGATATAGAACCTTTCATAAGGAGGTTCGAAAGAACCGCAACGGCATATGCTCTTGACGAGACAGCCAAGGAAATACAATTCCTTTCACTCTTTGAGGGCCCGGCGCTCACACTGTTGAATCGCTTAGGGTCCGACAAGTCCGGTTATGGTGATATGAAGGCTGCGTTGGTCGAGGCATACGGGCTCACGGCACAGGCTGCCCGGCGGCAATACGTATCTGCTAGGTTAGCTGAAAAAGAAACCGCTACCCAGTTCCTGGCTAGGCTTGAGGGTTATCTGGATGTCTGGGTAAACAAGGATAAGACTCCTGACAGTAGGGATGGGTTACGTGATCTCTTCCTGCGAACGCAGTTTGAGCTGTCGGCTCCGAATGACCTCGTGGCCCAGTTCAAACTGAGCAAGGTTACCTCGGCTAAGAGTATGGCGGCTGAGGCAGACGCATATTTTGAGGCCCACGGGTACCAGCGGCGGAGAATGTTGAACGAGGGCGGTAACAAAGGCAAAGGCAACCCTGACCCGGGCCCCAAACAGGCCCAAGCAGGGGCACACGGGAAATGGAAGGGTCAGGGACCTCACAAGCCGAAATATTACTCCAACTTAAAGGGTCAACAGGGTCAACGGTGGTCTGGAGATAACCGTCAACAAAGTTCGGCCGCTGCTTCTCAGACTGTACAGGCAGACAGCAAGAATGGGGTGCCGACTAAATCACAAGGCACGGCCCACGACTTGTGACTTATAGCAGGGGGTGCTGGGATGGGAAAACAAAACACAGGATTCCTAGTGCAGCCAGGTAGAGTAGGGGGGGTATCCGTAGAGGCGCTTAGAGACAATGGGTCATCTGGGTGTATCGTGCGGGACACTCTGGTCAAGCACCACCAATTCACGGGGCGAGGAATCAACGTTCGCATGATCGATGGTTCCACCACCACAGTTCCTGAGGCGAGGGTGGAAATTGAATCTCCGTTTCTTTCTGGTAGCATCACAGCAGCCGTAATGCATGATCCAATTTATGACTTGATAGTGGGGAACGTCCGGGGTGCCAAGTACGGACCCACGAGCGAGATAGCCACCCAGACGGGGGCCGCAGCAGTCACTAGGGGCGTAGCCAAGGCACGGAAAGACCCGAAGCCGCTGGCGGTCACGACTTCCTCAGAGCTCGCGGAGAGTCAGGATGTTGTCCATGAGCAGCAGCAAGACGCATCCTTGGCAAGTGTTAGGGCAAAGCTTGGTGAGGCTGTCGTTGAAGGTGATAAGGGGCGTAAGTCGTGGATTGCAGAGAAGGGAGGTCGGATCTACCGTGTAGTGCAGTACCCTCACTCTGAGGAGCAGTGGCAGTTTGTGGTTCCCTTGAAGTATAGGACAGCCATCCTCAGGATGGGCCATGAGGGTAGTCTTGGAGGTCACACGGGTAGGCAGAAGACGCAGGATAGGGTTCAGGCGCAGTTTTATTGGCCTGGGATCGCGAGCGACGTCCGCAGATGGATTCGCTCCTGTGACGTGTGCCAGAAGACCTGCGACCGAGGTCGAGTCAAGCCCGCACCGTTGAGTCCGTTGCCTGTCATCACAACACCCTTTGAGCAGTTAGGGGTGGACATTGTGGGTCCAATTCACCCTAGAGCCAGTGATGGGTCCCGATTCATCCTCACGCTAGTCGATTTCGGAACGAGGTGGCCAGAGGCGGTCGCTCTGAAGAATATCGAGACTACAACTGTTGCCGAGGCAATGTTGGAGGTCTTCTGTCGAGTAGGGATCCCCAAGCAAATACTGTCTGACAGAGGGACGCAGTTCACCTCTGCAATGATGGGGGAAGTACTCAGGCTGTTGTCTGTGAAGGGTCTGAAGACGACACCATACCACCCACAATGCAACGGGCTGGTCGAGCGTTTCAACGGGACACTCAAGAAGATGCTGCGGCGGATGACAGCCGACCAACCAAAGGAGTGGCCTAGGTTCATTGCTCCGTTGCTCTTTGCATACCGGGAGGCTCCCCAGAGTTCGCTGAAGTTCTCTCCTTTCGAGCTTGTGTATGGTAGGACAGTCCGGGGTCCATTGCAGGTGTTGCGAGAGCTTTGGGACGGTGACGAGCCCAGCGAGGAAGTGAAGACCACTTACACCTATGTTCTCGATCTGGCTGAAAGGTTGAAGTCAACATGTGAACTAGCCAAAGTCGAGCTGACAAAGGCGAGAGAGGTGCAGAAGTCTTACTTCGATAAGAAGGCGAAGGTGCGCAGATTGGAGCCAGGTAGCAAGTGCTTGCTCCTTCTGCCCACTGCTCATAACAAACTGCTGGCCCAATGGAAGGGTCCATATACGGTCATAGACAGAATGTCGGATGTAAACTACATTGTTCAGGTCGGGAATCACCAGAGATTCACATCACATGCTTAAGGAGTACCACACATGAGTGAGTGGAGCTGCGATGATGGAAGGCTCGTGGAGGCGGCAGGTTGCTACTAAGATGCGGAAGCCATAGATCTAGTGAGGGGCCACTATACTAGTGGGAGGGGTCATATCACAGCAGCAGCGGCAGTAATCTCCCCAGTTGCTGGTGATGGTCCGAGACAGTCCAGCTAGGGCAAGAGGAAGATCTCTCGCAGGTTCGTCGGGGCGCTGAGTTGTCAAGTCATGAGGGGCGGGAATTGGATTCGCTCCTTGGTAAGTACAGGGGCGGTGTCTCGGATAGGCCCGGAATCGCACGAGTCGAGAGTCACGCAATCGAGCTGACCAGTTCGGTTCCGGTACGAGTAAAGCCGTATCCCATTCCGCTCCGTCTGCACGACCAAGTCCAGAAGGAGATCAGGGAAATGGAGTTAGCAGGTATCATCGAGAATCCTCTTCTCATATTGTAGTCCGATGGTGGTTGTCAAGAAGAAGGAGGGCGGTGTACGCATCTGTGGGGATTACCGTCGGCTGAATGCTTTGACAAGGGTTGATGCGGAGCCTATGTGCGACCTCCGTGCCATCTTTGCCAGGCTTGCAGGTTCAACGATCTTTTCCAAACTAGATCTCACCAAGGGGTTCTTCCAGATACCTCTGGATCCAGCTAGCCGCAAGATCACCGCTTTTGGTACGCCAGACGGGCTGTACCAGTACACTGTGTTGCCTTTCGGTCTTATGAATTCGCCGGCGGTGTTTAACCGTATGATGCGTCAGGTCCTGCGAGACATACCTGGTGTGGAGGTCTTCGTTGATGATGTTCTTGTTCACTCACAGTCTTTCAGAGAGCATATGTCAATTCTGGAGAAGGTCTTGTCTAGGTTGCAGGAGTACAACTTGAAGGTGAAACCTAGCAAGGTGAAGTGGGCCAGAAACGGGTGCACTACCTAGGACATGTGGTTGGGGATGGTCAATGCGGCTGTCAGGGTGATAAGATCTAAGATTCGCGATGCTCCTAGGCCCACTACAAAGAAGCAGGTTCGGTCATTCTTGGGACTTGCCGGCTACTACAGGGAGTTCATTCCACATTTGCTGCGTTGGCTACTCCGTTGTACGACTTACTAAAGAAGCATGCTCAAAACAGAATTCCGTGGGGTACGGAACAGCAAGAGGCTTTCAACGCACTAAAGACTCAACTCTGCAAGGAACCTATCCTGAAGTTGGCAGACTTCAAGAAACCATTCATTCTAAGGACTGATGCTTCACAGGATGCAGTGGGGGCGGTCCTGATGCAGGAGGAAGATGGAGAGTTATTCCCCGTTGCATACCACAGTAGGCGACTCAAGGGAGCTGAGCTGAATTACAGCACGGTGGAGCTGGAATTGTTGGCGGTGGTCGAAGGGTCAAGAAATACTACTTCTATTTGTTCGGAGGGGAGTTCACGCTCGAGACTGATCATATGCCTCTGACAAGCCAAGACCTCGAGGAATGCTAATTCCAGACTCATGAGGTGGACGCTTTTCCTGCAGTTCAGCTTCGTTGTAAGGTACATTAAGGGTAGTAACAATGTCGGTGCTGATTGGTTGTCACGGTTGACTAATGATGCAGAGGATCGGGAGTAAGTAGCTTGTAGGTGCATATGAGAGGGTTGGATTTTTTAGAACAATGATCTGCCGCCCACTTATATTACAGGAATGAGTTGTCCAGGCGAGCTGGCGAGACGCGACGCTGAGCAGACCAAGAATCAGACCAAGCAGCTACAACCAAGGATCCCCACATCAAATCCCGGATAACCGGGAAAATCACCGTATTCAGATAAGACATTACTACTCCCATTTACCCACGAATATCCCAAGTACACCATGTATTCAGACATCTCCTCACATAACAGTAGCTCAGCTAGTTTGTCATTGTAAATGAGTGGGTTTGCCACTAGAGTTAAACCTCACTAGGTGCATTGCCACCAGGACCTTGTCGCTGGCCAAAAATGCGAACTCAGGAGTTTTCCCCTTTCAGTGTAAGTTTAACGTAAATGTAGAGGGGTTTTTCTACTCAAGGGGGACCATTGCATGCGCCAGTGATTGTTAGACTCACACTACAGTATGGAAGACACTGTGAATGACGCTAGGTGATTTTAACGGAGTAAAATCAATTTTAGTGGGGAGGGATGTCACGGTATCGTGCCTGAGATATAGATAGCTAGACATATTAGAGAGTCGAGGGGGTGCGGAAAGAGAATAGAGAAAAAGAGAAGAGGGGGGGGGAACGTGCGGTCAGTAATTTGGTCAAGAAGGTTCTCGGACCTTCGAGAAGGTTCGAGAAGGTCCTAGATGTTCTTTCCTTTTCCCGCCAATTCTCCAAGCATACGCTTGTTCCAAACCGAGGGTATAAATAAAGCAGGAGAGGGGAACGCAGTCCTCAGTCCCCAGTTGGTGCCAGCGAGTGAAGTGCTTGTGAGTGTGGAGTGGCGACCAGGGTGACGCGGCACCCTCCTTCGACCATGTGTAAAGGTTAGTATATAGTGTTATTATATAAGTAATCTGATGTGCTAGACGCGGTCATTAATATGCGATAAGGGTAAATTCAAGGGAGGGTTAATTGTTTTGCCTGGTGTATAGGACTCCGTTAGGCTAGTGGTATCAGATTAGTGACGGGTAATTTTAGGAGTGAGTTTGACTGAGTGTGGCTCAGTTAAGGCTCTAGTTAATTAAATTAGAGGGGTTAATTAAGTTAGTTAAACATTTGGATAGAAGGAGCGAGTGGTGTGTGAACGTAATCTCCGATTCATTTTCATCAATTTGTGTCTCTTATTCAATAAACCGTTTTAATAGAATGTTTGTTTAATTTATCATTGTTAATTGTTAAATAACAGTTTTCTAATAACATAGTCCCATCGCGTTAACAATTGAACAGCCTTTTTATATCTATATAAATCTATATATATACACACCGTTAATCCTGTAAGCTGGCCGAACAACAAAATATACTGTATCGATCGGTATAAATATATTGGATAGACGTGTCTTTGATTTGTATCCCGGGTAATTAATTAAGGAATATTTTCCTACGAGATCCTTTATCTTAGTGGCCCAATTTATATACAAATCAGGGAGGCGACCTATTACAATATGTACATTACATGAGGTTTTGATAATGTGGATCTGACATGTTTTGATAATGTGGATATGACATGTTTTGATAGACACCAACTTATTAACATTATTGCTTCTGGTAAATGTATATGGATTCAGCTTCATCAGACACAGAGTAATTGTTGGTCGAGGAGTTGAGCTCATGACATTAAGTTATAATGAATGATTTCCCTAGTTCATTAAGCCGAAGCACTACAAAGACAGTACCTCATCGCCACTACTCGATTGTCACTATCTCATCCTACGTCTTGGGGTTATGAAGTGTTGTTTAATGGTTATGGAGGGTGTTGATTGTTTTTGTCAATTTAGTTGTTCCATAAGTTATATAGAAAGGCGCCTTCCCAGACACCCTTCAAGCTGTAAAACATTTCCCCAGTCCTCCTTCAAGCTAATTTTATACGTTTTCCAGTAAACCAAATGTAACGGAAGGCTTGTTTATTCTAAATTATAGGCTCGCTATTGTTCGCCCAGAAAGAAAATCAACACCTGAGTGAGGCGAAATGTGTTATGGTTACCAACATAATGGAGCGACAAGTCTTTTAAATCACAAAACATATGAAGTGAAACAGGGAGAGTTAAAAAAAGACCCACCACATTGCAGATAGGGTTAACCCACAAGAGACTATATTCATATTATCACCAAACCACCAATTAATTAACAAATAACCCCATATATTGAAATCAATGAAACTAATAAATACATATATGGTACTCCAAGGATTCGAACCTAGGATACTCACACCGAAATTCCGCGCACTAACCATTACGCTATCAAGACAGTATAATTATGTAAGATAATTAAGGGACCCCACCACGCTTGTTTTCTCTTTCTCTCCCTCTCTCTTTGGCTTGTATCCATTTGGCCCCATTCAGCCTACTGTTTTAAGACATTTACCCCCATACAGGTGTCAATATTTTCCTGGCGAGCAGTAGCAAGCCAGCATATATATATTTTTGTTTTGACAGCAAGCTACATGTGTAAATTTGTTGACAGAAACATGTCTTCGGCGAAGACGAATTTCTCCATACAATGCTGGCTCGCTATCGCTCGCCAAGATGAAATCGACACCTTGATGGGGATAAACGTCTTAAAAAAGTTGGCTGAATTGGGCCAAATGGATACAAACCAGGGAATGAGAGAACAGGAGAGAAAGATAAAAAAAGCCGGTGACCCCCCTTAATATAAACACCATATGAGGAGGAGCACTATATTTTTTTTTTTTTTTTTTTTTTTTCTATGTGATTGAGGGAGGCAAAAGGCATAACTGCCTATAGCGAGTGCCTCCCCCATAGTTGAAAGAGTGACAGGGCCAAAATCAAGGGACGTTCGAGTCAAAATGCCTGGACACACGGAGTTTGAAGCAATTTAAGTCATAGGAAGAGGGAAAGACTGATTCTGGGAGAGAGTTCCAGAGCTCAGATGTTGAGTAGAAGAAAGTTTGAGAGTAACGTTTCACTCTTGGGTTGGAGAGTTGCACAGAGTAGGGGTGGGATTGAGTTGCCAATGTATAGCAGATAGCTTCTTCAGGTCATTAGCTATATGAGGAGGAGCACTATATTGCCAATGTATAGCAGATAGCTTCTTCAGGTCATTAGCTATATGAGGAGGAGCATATTGCCAATGTATAGCAGATAGCTTCTTCAGGTCATTAGCTATATGAGGAGGAGCACTATATTGCCAATGTATAGCAGATAGCTTCTTCAGGTCATTAGCTATATGAGGAGGAGCACTATATTGCCAATGTATAGCAGATAGCTTCTTCAGGTCATTAGCTATATGAGGAGGAGCACTATATTGCCAATGTATAGCAGATAGCTTCTTCAGGTCATTAGCTATATGAGGAGGAGCACTATATTGCCAATGTATAGCAGATAGCTTCTTCAGGTCATTAGCTATATGAGGAGGAGCACTATATTGCCAATGTATAGCAGATAGCTTCTTCAGGTCATTAGCTATATGAGGAGGAGCACTATATTGCCAATGTATAGCAGATAGCTTCTTCAGGTCATTAGCTATATGAGGAGGAGCACTATATTGCCAATGTATAGCAGATAGCTTCTTCAGGTCATTAGCTATATGAGGAGGAGCACTATATTGCCAATGTATAGCAGATAGCTTCTTCAGGTCATTAGCTATATGAGGAGGAGCACTATATTGCCAATGTATAGCAGATAGCTTCTTCAGGTCATTAGCTATATGAGGAGGAGCACTATATTGCCAATGTATAGAAGATAGCTTCTTCAGGTCATTAGCTATATGAGAAGGAGCACTATATTGCCAATGTATAGCAGATAGCTTCTTCAGGTCATTAGCTATATGCGAAACGTTGTCAATAAAGTGCTCCTCCTCATAACCATTCTTTAACTGTCTTCGTGGGGCAATGCATAAGGTGTTGATTTTCGGTGTGAGCGTCCTGGGTTCGAATCCACGGACTGCCACATGTGTTTGTAATATTTCATTAATCGATTTTAGGAGTAGAGTTGGTTGTTGGATAGAACATAATAATGGTTTATACTGTATATTCATTGTCAACTTTTCAATGGTAATTCAACATGTAACATGATGTTGATATAAATACTCTACACTACGCATACGATAAGAAAATGTCGGATATATTAGATTGTTAATTTATTTATATATTTATTCATTTTTATTTTTAATTAACTCTCTCTGTACCAGTGACTTCTGGTATATTTTATTCTAGCTATATTTAGACGATTTTGTTGTGCAGTTTAAGAAGGATCTATTGTAGTAAAAAGGGCTAAGTGAGATAGTGTTTTTAATGTGTCCCAGGGCTAAGTGAGATAGTGTTTTTAATGTGTCCCCTATGAGGATGTTTCAAAGGGCTAAGTGAGATAGAGTTTTTAATGTTTCCCCTATGAGGATGTTTCAAAGGGCTAAGTGAGATAGTGTTTTTAATGTTTCCCCTATGAGGATGTTTCAAAGGGCTAAGTGAGATAGTGTTTTTAATGTTTCCCCTATGAGGATGTTTCAAAGGGCTAAGTGAGATAGTGTTTTTAATGTGTCCCCTATGAGGATGTTTCAAAGGGCTAAGTGAGATAGTGTTTTTAATGTTTCCCCTATGAGGATGTTTCAAAGGGCTAAGTGAGATAGTGTTTTTAATATTTCCCCTATGAGGATGTTTCAACTTTTAAGCCTGTTATTTGCTAGAGGCCCTTTTTAAACTGAATAAAATTCCCTAATTGTAGCCAGAATAACGTTAACAGGACGTCACCAGTACAGAACGAGTTAATGGGTTTTCATACTCAATATAAACTCTCCATGCACTAGGAAATGAGGGAGGGAGTGGTAGGGATTGAGGGAGGGAGTGGGAGAGGTAGTGGGAGGGAGTGGGAGAGGTGGTGGGAGGGAAGGGGAGAGATGGTGGGAGGGAATGTGGGAGATGTGGTGGGAGGGAGGGAATGAGGGAGGGAGTGGGAAAGGTGGTGGGAGGGAATGAGGGAGGGAGTGGGAAAGGTGGTGGGAGGGAGTGGGATAAGTGGTGGGAGGAGAGGGGAGAGGTGGTGGGAGGGAATGGGGGAGGGAGTATTAGTGATGGTGGGAGGGAATCAGGGAAGGAATGGGATTGGTGGTGGGAGGGGAGGGGAGAGATGGTGGGAGGGAATAAGGGAGGGAGTGGGAGAGGTGGTGGGAGGGAATGAGGGAGGGTGGGAAGGAGGGAGGGGGTGAGAGAGATGAGAGAGGGAGGAAGTGAGAGAGGTGGTAGGAGGGAATGGGGGAGGAAGTGGAAGAGGTGGTGGGAGGGAAAGCATAGGGAGGGATGGTGTGGGAGAGGTGTTTGGAGCATGGAAGTTGGGAAGAGAGAGAGAGAGAGAGAGAGAAGTGGGAGGGAGGGTATGGAAGAGGGAGGTGGTTGAAGGTACAGTCAGTCATAACATTTCGGGACCTCACCTTTTTCTAAATATATTTATAATTATATATCTCTGGACACGAATTTATGACTATAATTTGCTATAAATCAACTACAAAACTGCATATACTAACAACTGAAAATTAAGTTCCATCCAAAAATCAATTCAGATAGCTATAACACTGGAGCAACACAGGAGCCCAGGACGATCAATGACACAAACATTGAGCTGTGTATAATTTGTATGATGGTTAACCCATTCAGTACCAGGAGGAGGAAGAGAGGGAGTGAGGGGGGGGGGGGGAAGCGGGTGAAATACAGGAACACAGAACGATCAATGACACAATAATTGTGAAATGTACTGATTACAATATTTCGTACTTGTCTAGAACTGTTGGTACTGATGTTATTGTTATGCAGAGAAATGGGCAAGCCGCCCTTCACAGCCAGCCGCCTGCACCTGTCGGAGTGTCCCAGAGTCTCTCTACCACCGCTGCCAGGCCTCCAGAGACGAGGGCAACACCAGAGGCGCCCCCACGCAGTCAGGACCTACCTCAGGGGCCGCACCCTTCATTCAGGCCCCACTGTCATAGGACCCCTCCTGCACCTTCCGGAGCACACCAGGGCTCCTTCATCACCGCCGTTCTACCTTGGTCAGCCGCTCCGACGCTGCACCCTTCCTGCAAACACCACGACCCACCACAAAGGCCACGTGTTCCCCTGGGGCTCCGTAACACCAGGGTTTCCCCTTCGCCCGTTATCGCCCCTGTGGTAAACTATCAATGGAAGTTAAATATTACTAAGCTATAATGAATCAAATAAAATCAATCTAAATGAAAAATACTCTATATCTAAATTGAATTCAATCTGAAACAAGCTAATTTATATCCAAAGGTCTCACATAATAAATGTATATATAGGGTAAGGTTATAAGGGTTAATATTAGCCAGGAATTAACTCACCAATAGTTCCACGTGGCAATGAGGCAAGGGAGAACGTTTTACCCAATATGGCGGGGGACAATGGGGAACGAGACTTCGGTCCCAAGACTCGAGTCAAGTTAAAGAAAGAATAAATGATTACATGGGAATGGACATGATTATTATAATGTATGCTTATCTATCAGTCAGTAATGATGTTGATGAGAGCGTCGTGATGGTGTAGCTGAGTGTATTGCTGTATGTGTATTGTGATTAGAGGCACAAAAGCTCGATCAACTGAGGGCGGAAAATTTAGATGTTAACTGGTTGGTGTTCGTGAAGGCTCTGGCGTACCTCAAAAGCACACCTTGCTGCCTTGGCAAACCGCCAGGAGCCCAAATTATCGTACCGCATTTAGGTTGCTCTATACGATAAATTATATTAATATATACGATAAATTCATATATACTACATAAGACCATGGCAATATTGCTTAATAGCATATTAGGCCTTTTATAACTTAACTTATTTACAATCTTATAATATACGATCTACTCGTCCTACGTCGTGCTGTAGGAGAGATCGTGACGTCACAGAGACATACGAGATCACAAAAGAGTCATATTCTATCGTATTTATACGATACACTCCCCCCACAAAAAAGACCTGAACCCCACCTTAAACCTAAAGTTGCCCAGAGGCTATCTTCTGACGCCACAAGTCAACGGCGCCAGCAGCAGCGCGTCTGGGACGCGTCCCGGTCCGAGAATGATCACCATCAGTAAGAGGTGAGTCGTTCCTTTGAGAATCCTCGGACCCAGCAATAACAGGTGGAGCATCAGATTGCAATGCGGAATCGAGCTCCAAAGCGTACAAACGTGCGATAGGACGAACAGTAGTTCCAGTGGCTGTCTTCAATAGCGCCACCCGCTCTACAGAGTCTGCCCCCTTGTATACCTCCAACACGCGGCCTAATTTCCAGTATAAACGAGGACTATCTTCTTTAATTAAAACAACTTCACCAACTGTAGGTGCCGTTGGTCTACCAGAGGGAGTAACACTCCGTTCCCTCAATGCTAGCAGATATTCACTAATCCACCGTTTCCTAAAATCCTCGATTATCCTGGATATATACTGGTATCTCTTAGACACCGCTACCTCAGAGTACAACGAGGGATCCTCTAACTCTACTATGGACTGAAAATCAGATGGAAACGCAGTCAATGGTTTTCCATATAGCAAGTGAGCTGGCGTTAATGGTAGTGGTTTTTGCAGGTCGGTGTACACATATGTAAGCGGGCGATCATTCACGACTGCCTCTATCTCTGTGAGGACTGTCGTCAACTCACTCTTCTTTAATAGAGCACGTCCTACAACCGCTCTGAGTCCTGACTTTACTATGCCGACACACCGTTCCCACATTCCACCAAACCAAGGTGCCTTAACTGGAATGAACCTCCATACGCACTTCTTCTCTCCCAAAAAACTGATGATAGTAGGATCACTACTCATATCCTTTAGATATTTTGATGCTTGGACATAAGTGGGAGCATTGTCGCTAAGAATGAGTTGAGGGAATGAACGACGGGCACAAAACTGTCTGAACGCCAGCATAAATTCTTCGCTAGACATATTATCACATAGTTCTAGGTGTACCGCTCGAGACGTCGCACAGGTAAACAATAATATATAAACCTTCTCATGCTCCCTCTTCTTCAATGCCCCTGTGTAATCTAATCCTACCGCTTGGAAAGGTTCTACGTGCTTTACACGGCATTCAGGTAGAGGTGGAGCTGGTCCAGTTGCATATGGTTTACCCTTTAGTCTCTGGCATATTACACACTTTCTCACTACGCGTCGAGCTACTTGTCGAACTCTGGGTATCCACCATGTGAGACGTAAATTTGATATAATATGACATACCCCGTAGTGTTTTACTTCCCTATGTGCACGTATGATCAATAGATCAGTAACGTGATGTCTTGTTGGCATAAGTATAGGTCGGTTTGTGCCGTCTGGTACACCCGACCACTTCAGGCGATCCTCACACCTGATGAGGCCATTGTCTAGGTGCAACCTTAGTTGACGCACTATATTAGGCATTAATGTCTTATTCGAGCCTTTCAAGGATTCTAATTCATTGGAAAAGGTTTCTACTTGAACCCATTTGATCAAAGTTACTTCAGCTGCTTTAAATTCACGAGCACCAATGTTGTGACCCCTGTTGCAGAGTTGGCCCGTTACTTTAAGCTTGAGATTGGATACATATCGCAACATCCAAGCTACAACTCTGACTAATTTATTATAGTCACCGAATCTTGCCCACTTTATGATAGGACCCGGTGGCTCATTTGGTTGGGCTGTAACTGCCACTGTTTCCAGTGGCAGAAGTCCCTCACCAACAGCATGCCATATCGTCCATTCACTTTCATGGAGCAGCCACTTTGGACCATGCCACCACAATTCGGACTTCCTTAACTGGCTAGCCGTTATACCCCTAGTTATGAGATCACTAGGGTTTTCCTTTGTATTTACATAATGATAAGCAACGTCTGGCAAAAGGGCTCTAATCTCATCTACCCTATTCCGCACATAAACTGGCAGAGACTTCTTGCTATGTATCCAGTTGAGTGCGACCTGACTATCGCACCATACGTGAACGATTTAAATATTTATTTCGCTTGTATGCTGCGCGTACATGTTGCACCAGACGTGCTAATAGCAGCATGGCAGTCAATTCCATTTTAGGGATAGTTACCTTTTTAACCGGGGCTACTTTGGCCCGGGCTGTAACTAAATGTGCCCCAAATGAAGTAACGACATATATGGCTACCCCGTATGCCGTGGCGCTAGCATCGCAAAACGTGTGTAACGTAACGTCACCGAACGCCGCCACTTTACGAGGTATAGGTTTAGTACATAGGATGGCATATTCATTCAACAACAATGTCCCTTGGTCATTCAGGTCCTCGGGCAAACTGTCATCCCATCCTATCTTACGTCTCCAAACTTCCTGCATTAGAATCCTAGCTCTTATGGTAACAGGTAATGCTAGACCCAAAGGATCAAAAAATTGCGCAACTTTGCTCAACAGACTTCCTTTGGTGTGCGCTCCTGTCTGCTGAGCAAAAGACCTTGTTTGAAAAGTTAGTATGTCATGTTTAGGTTGCCAAATCATCCCCAAATTTCTAGACTTTTCCTGGTTAAGAGATGCCGTACCATCCACTTGTATTAAACTCTGAAGATCTTCACTATTAGTAACCCACTCGCGGAGAAATAGATGTGCATCCGCAAACAATCTGCGTGCTTGCCAGTATGCATACAACAAATCATCTTGACTATCGCTAGTACCCTGCAAATTGTCAATGTATAATCCGCGAGATAGTTTACTTGTGTCCTCATGAGTGTCAGCTAGATGTTTTCTGATTGTGGCATTTAACAAAAACTGCGAGCAAGTGGCCCCAAAGAGTACAACCCAAAAACGGTATATTATGATGGGACTTTCAGAGTCGCTAATGTCGCCGAACCAAAGAAAGCGGGTAACATCTCTATCTTCCTCCTTTAGCTTGACCATCAAGAATGCTTTCTCGATGTCACTGGTATAGGCGTACTTCCCCAACCTAAACCGCAATAGATGTTGGGACAGGTCCGACACCATGGACGGACCTGTCAACAGGCAGTCATTTAGACTGGGTTGTTGTCCTTGGTGGGCAGAACAGTCATACACCACCCGTACTGGTGTGGTGACGCTGTCTTTCTTTACCCCATGATGGGCCAGATAGTGAACCCTACCCTTCTTACACGGTTCCTTGACATCGACTCTCTCTATAAAGCCCCTATCTTCATAACTCCGAAATACATCGTCATACGCCTGGCGCGTGCTCGGTTCGTTAGACAATTTCCGCTGCAATGCGCGCAAGTGACCTAATGCCAAACCATAGTTGGTAGGCAGGCTTATCTCACTGTTCTTCCAGGGTAAACTAACTTTATATTGCTTGTCTGAGGCACAGTAGCACACAGACTCGTCAAACCTTTGTAGCGCAACTTCCGAGTCATAATCAGTCTCCATAGGATTAATGCCTATGTGATCCAATCTCCACAGTCGTTCCAGGTCGAACTCGGCAGCCATCTTAGGGTCACTAGGTTGGGAATCCTCCCTTCCCAACTCCTCTGCCGCGGTTACATTGACTCTATATATCGAGACCGTGTCGACTAGGACCTTTGACTGTGTAGTATGCTCCTTTCCGCTCATGCAGTATCCAAATTTAGTGGGGATTAAAATTACACCACACATCTTTTTAAATCCAGGGTATACTACTTCATAATAATGATCCACACCAAGTAGAACATGCACCTCACTCTGATTTCCCATGGGATCTGACAAGTTAACCCCTTTGCTACGTAATGCGTGTTCCACCTTCTTCACACCCACAGATACATATTCTGGTAGGGTGTCTACTACGATACAAGTCATAAAGTACCGGTTTTTACGATAGAAATATGAAATTTCCGCTATCTCGTAGTCTTGTTTATCAGTAACCCCTGTGAAGCCCTGTAATCGAAGAGTCTCAGCCCCTACGATTCGGTGCTTCAGTCCCACTAGTACGGACCTCTTTATAAAGGAACGTTGAGACCCTTGATCTAGAAGTACCCGACAAACTTTGTTACTGTCATTACCTTCCATGGGAATCTGTATTGTGGGCAATATAGTGGTGTCTTGCGTGCTACCTAGTGTCACAGTTGTAGTACCCTCTGTATTGACGTCTTTGACTTTATCTGCTGTAGGACACAACTTATCAAAGTGATGTCCTTTGCAGTGCCGACAGGGCCTTAAGTATGTAGCAGTACATTGTCCCTGCTTACCATGTTCCCCACTTAGACACCTACACATAGCTTCAATCTTTTCGCCTGTGCTAGTTTTGTCTCATTTGTCGGGTATTTTACGCAGAAACTCCATTTATGTTTGTTGTTACATAGCTTACATAGAATCTGAGCAGGTTTCTTATACACACCCTCTTTCTTTACTTTAGTCCCCACTGTCATGCTTATTGTTCCCCTCTTCTCCACATTCTCACTCCCTCCCGACACATACATTCTCCCTTTGTTCAACTGTAGATTATTGATCTCCTTGCTGAACTGAGTTTTGAACTCCCCCAGTTCAAATGATCTTACCTTATCAAGTATTGCCATAGGAAGCTTCTGACGCAATATAATGACTATCATTTCCTGCGTGGTAAGCCCTAGGGTGTCTAGCGATCGAGTATGGCACTCCATATTTGCCCTGAAGTTTGTCAACTCATCAACCTTATACTGTGGTTCTGCGAGCCCCAACAAGGCAACGACATGGGCCATCTTCAATTGCTCTCTACCCCCGTATGTGGACTCTAATAAGTGTACCGCTTCAAGATAACTACCACCCACTACTGCAAAACCCTCTATTAAATGTAAGGCCTCTCCTTCCATTTGTCCCTTCAGATAGTGAAACTTGCGGACATTATCCAAAGAGGATTCATGAAACATAGATCGAAATACGTCCCAGAAAGCTAACCACTCGGTTAACTTGCCCCCAAATGTAGGAAGATTGAGCTTTGGGAGGTGTACAGTATGTTTTGGGTCAGCCCTTCTATGGGCCTCATTATCGCCTCCCTTCTTACTTGCGACAGTACGCTGTAATAGGTACTTCGCTCTAAAGACAGGTTCGTCATAGAGGGCGCGATTATCACACTCTGTAACTATCTCTTCCTCCTCTATCATGTCAGCCACAATCACCTCACTCAGAGCCGTAATACGACCGTGGGTAGCCTGGACGTTTTCTAATCTAGCCTCCAATTCCTCTAGTTCAGCAGTAGTGATGAAAGTGTTGACGTCCTCAATTAGCCTATTTAATACTCCCCAAAGTCCCGCCCTTTGATTTTTATGGGCTTTGATCAGCACCCCACTAGACGGTGTCTCTTTATCGTTTTTATCCATTTTGCATGTGAGCCTATAGGCTATGTATCTAAATGTTACGTTACAAAGACAACGGCAAATCAATAGTCTAGTTAAGAGACGCCAACCGGCGGACTTCTATGTTATGGAGAAAAAATAGTACACTAAATAGCAATACCTACTAATAGATCATATTGAACAAGAAAAAATGTTAGGTCAGGTCATATGTCACAGGAAGTCTGAAACGGAAAAGAAAATTATTGGGGAAAGATGATGGGTGGGATGCAGGACTTAGGCAGGTGCAACGATGTGACCCTGCATTCCGGCTCTAACCATCGCTTGGCTAGCCTTGCCAGTTTATCATAGAGTTGTTCCTGCATCCTGTTATATGTCCCCTTGTTCATTGCCTTAAAATCCCTTACTGGTAGCTAATTCCCGGGTCTGGGCACCAATGTGGTAAACTATCAATGGAAGTTAAATATTACTAAGCTATAATGAATCAAATAAAATCAATCTAAATGAAAACTACTCTATATCTAAATTGAATTCAATCTGAAACAAGCTAATTTATATCCAAAGGTCTCACATAATAAATGTACTATATAGGGTAAGGTTATAAGGGTTAATATTAGCCAGGAATTAACTCACCAATAGTTCCACGTGGCAATGAGGCAAGGGAGAACGTTTTACCCAATATGGCGAGGGACAATGGGGAACGAGACTTCGGTCCCAAGACTCGAGTCAAGTTAAAGAAAGAATAAATGATTACATGGGAATGGACATGATTATTATAATGTATGCTTATCTATCAGTCAGTCATGATGTCGATGAGAGCGTCGTGATGGTGTAGCTGAGTGTATTGCTGTATGTGTATTGTGATTAGAGGCACAAAAGCTCGATCAACTGAGGGCGGAAAATTTAGATGTTAACTGGTTGGTGTTCGTGAAGGCTCTGGCGTACCTCAAAAGCACACCTTGCTGCCTTGGCAAACCGCCAGGAGCCCAAATTATCGTACCGCATTTAGGTTGCTCTATACGATAAATTATATTAATAAATACGATAAATTCATATATACTACATAAGACCATGGCAATATTGCTTAATAGCCTATTAGGCCTTTTATAACTTAACTTATTTACAATCTTATAATATACGATCTACTCGTCCTACGTCGTGCTGTAGGAGAGATCGTGACGTCACAGAGACATACGAGATCACAAAAGAGTCATATTCTATCGTATTTATACGATAGCCCCTAAAGAACGGGCTCGAAATGGACAAGTTACCCCGAGGAAGAGAGCGGTGTCTCATATCCCCCTCCTGAGTCTCAGTTCTTCACGCCTCTCTAGGTGTTCTCTAACCCTAAGCTCAGTGTGGTAGAAGATATTTGTGTATATACCCTACCTGTAAACGGCTAATCCCGAAAGGCATACGTTAGGTACTATCTAGTCCTAACCATTGTTTAGCCAGGAGTATCATAGGATCTCCTAGTATCTCTGCCAGCCGAACTGGAGAGATATTGCTAGCTTTTCGACGCTAATCTTACACACACACACACACACATATACACACTCACACACACACAAACTTTCACACACATATAATACACACACAAACTTTCACACACACATAATACACACACAAACATTTACATACATATACACACCAATATACACACACTCACACACACAAACTCTCATACACACTCACATACATTCATATACACACACGTATTACTCATACAAACATTCACACACACACACACACACACACACACACACACACACACATACACACACACACACAAACACACACACATAAATACTCACACACATACATACATAAACACACATTTTCACATACACATACACACATAATAAATATTCATCCACCCACCCCTCCCTCACATCTCACTCTTATCACTAATTAAGGTCTTCCACCAAACCTCCCTTACCTCCCCCCCCCTCTATTTTCCCTTATTGCTACTTTTCCTATTATAATGATAACATATTGATATGCGGACACACACACACACACACACACACTCACACATTGTGAAGACATACACACACACGTACAAACACATACATAAACACACATTATGAACCCATACATTATGTACACTCACACACATATTATGAACACACACACACACATTATGAACACACACACATTATGAACACACACACATTATGAACACACACACACATTATGAACACAGACACACACATTATGAACACACACACACACACACATTATGAACACACACACACATTATGAACACACACACACATTATGAACACACACACACACACATTATGAACACACACACATTATGAACACACACACACATTATGAACACACACACACATTATGAACACACACACACACATTATGAACACACACACACATTATGAACACACACACACATTATGAACACACATACACATTATGAACACACACACACAGTATGAACACACACACACACACACACATTATGAACACACACACATTATGAACACACACCCATTATGAACACACACACACACACACATTATGAACACACACACACATACACATTATGAACACACACTTTATGAACACACATATTATGAACACACACACACATTATAAACACACACACACATTATGAACACACATACATTATGAACACACACATTATGAACACACACACACACATTATGAACAAACACACACATTATGAACACACACACATTATGAACACACACACATTATTAACACACACACACACATTATGAACACACACACACACACATTATGAACACACACACACACATTATGAACACACACATTATGAACACACACACACATTATGAACACACACAAAGGAGTACAAAGGAGTACAAAGGAAATCAAGCATCAACAGGTCTAGTGACCCTTCTAGGCTGTTCGTCCTCCAAAACACTGAGGATCAAGTGTCCAAACAGTGGTTTAGAGTGGGTAAGGGAACATTGGAAAGGGAACTAATGTCCGTGGCAGGATTAGGAAGTTAGTAGGGGACAGATGGGTTAGCAAGTGAGGGGGGGATAAAATAAAGTTATTCATTTACAAACGCAGTCAGTCGCGGGTTTCATGCGAGATATTTGTCTAGGCGGAATTTAAATGAATCAACGGTGTTGGAGTCTATAACGTCTCGGGGAAGCCCATTCCACAAGTTGACAACTCGATTGAAGAAGAAATTCTTAGATTCGTGGGAGTTAAAAGATGTACCAATAATTTTGCAACCGTTTCCCCGTGTGTAATTAGATTGGTCGATAGTGAAGTACTTACTACAGTTCATATTGTCGATGCCTTTTATGATTTTGAACACTTGAATTAAGTCACCTCTTAACCCTTAAAGATCGGGGTCGGACTTAAGTCCGGTTGCAATTTGCAGCAAGTTAGGAGCATTATTAACCCTCTCCGACATATGACGCTATTTTGAGCCTATTTGGGATACTTTAAAGCCTTTGTTACCATTAGGGGTATTTAGAAATCTTTAGTTTAGTTACTTCAACCTCTGCAGTTGTCTTTGAGTTAGCTGTGGGCAGAAAACTAATTTTGGAGAGGTAATTATAAGAGTGAGAGAACTCTATTTCTTATTGCTAATCTGGCAACCTCTGCGTCATATGTGCGTGAAAGGGTTAAGGCTTTTAAAGGGTTAAAATCGTGTGCAAATGGCCGGGAGCGCAGCGGGCCAGACAGCCGACTCCCAGGGCTTACCGCCGCCCATTAACTCATGTTCCCTGTGTTCTCAAGAGGCCGGCAGTGTAGCCAGTAGTGAGCATAGCTGGGAAAAATATGCCGCTATACGCTAAACTCCCATGTTACTGGTATCACTGTATGAGAACCACGAGTGCTACGTAGCTCGTTCAGGTCTCATTTTGAAGCTTTTAGCGCCTAGTTTTTTGCTAAATATTTTTGTTTTCATGCAGATACTTGATTTATCATGCAGGAGGGCCTGAATATGCCCAAATAAGCCCAAAACACCCCGCTAGAGAAGGGTTAATCTGCGCTGGGTTAAGGGAAATAGATTTAATTCTCTAAGACGCTCTTCGTATGGTTTGTTCTTTAGGCTAGGTATCATTTTGGTAACTCTACGTTGAACTCGTTCTAGCTTGTTTATATCTTTTTGGTAATAAGGGCACCAGGATTGAACGCAGTATTCCAGAAGAGGGCGGACTAAGGAATTGTAAAGGGTTAGGATAACTTCTTTAGATTTATGCTCCAACGAGACTGCCTATAAAGCCAATTATTTTGTTTGCCTTCTTAACTCCTTCAGACATATTATGTTCCAGTAAGTCCACGGAGGCGGGCGCCCGGTATCATTGCCACTGCACCACACAACTGTCAAAACCACACTGCTGGCCGTTGGAATTTTCGGAGGAACCTGGGGTTGCCACCAACCGACAGATCTTCATCTAACTTACCGGACTTACTGAGCTCATATGACGCTCAATCGCGTCATAAACTTATTGGAGAGGCATGTAGATAAGTCCATATGACGTGATCGCGTCATATGAGTTTTTGGTCATAAGTTCCATACGACGCTATCGCGTCATATATGTCGCAAGGAGTTAACAACTTCTGAACATTGTTGACTCGGTTTTAGGTTACTCGATATTGTTACTCCCAGATCGGTTTCTCTGTTTACATTCTTAAGCTGAGTGCCATTCATAGAATAGTTTGCTTTCTCATTTAGGTATCCGATATGTAGTACTTTACATTTATCCGCATTGAAACTCATTTGCCAAATTTGGGCCCAACATGACAATTTATCTAGATTGTGTTGCATTTCGTCAACTTGTTCCTTTGAGAGTACGCTATTTGCAATTTTGTTATCGTCAGCAAATTTTGAGATTGTACAGGTGAGACCCTCATCTATGTCGTTGATGTATATTGGAAAGAGAATTGGTCCTAGTTCCGATCCCTGGGGTACCCCGCTACTTACATTGGTCCATTTAGATGCCTTACCGTTTATGACTACTCTTTGCTTTCTGTCGCTGAGCCAATTTTCTATCCATTTCAACACACCGTCTTGTATTCCATGCGCTTTTAGTTTTAGCAGTAAACGTTTGTGGGGAACTTTGTCAAAGGCCTTTTGAAAATCAAGGTATATAATATATACAGCTTTACTCTCATCATAGAGGTTGAGTATATCGTGAAAGAAGTCTAAGAGGTTTGTTAAACAGGAACGTTTTTTTACGAAAGCCGTGTTGAGTATCTTTAAGTATGTTATTTTCCTCTAAGTGATGTACGAGTCTGTCTCTTATGACCGTTTCTAGCATTTTACATACAACTGAGGTTAAGCTAATTGGACGATAGTTACTGGGTAGGGATTTGCTGCCTTTTTTGAATATCGGTGTTACGTTGGCTAGCTTCCACTGATCAGGCATAGTTCCAGACTGCAAGGATTATGAACACACACACATTATGAGAACACACACACATTATGAACACACACACACACATTATGAACACACACACACATTATGAACACACATACATTACACACACACACATTATGAATGCACACACACATTATTAACACACACACACACATGAACACACACACACATTATTAACCCACACACATTATGAACACACACACACATTACACACACACACATTATGAACACACACACATTATGAACACACACACATTAGGAACACACACACATTTATACACACACCCACATTAGGAACACACACACATTATGAACACACTCACATTATGAACACACACACATTATGAACACACACATTATGAACACACAAACACATTATGAACCCACGCACATTATGACACACAAATACATTATGAACACACACAATTATGAACACACACAACTATGAACACACACACATTATTACACACAAACACATTATGAACACACACAATTATGAACACACACCCAATTATGAACACACACACACACATTATGAACACACACATTATGATTACACACACACACACATTATGAACATGCACACATTATGAACACACACACACATTAGGAACACACACATTTATACACACACATACATTATGAACACACACATTATACACACACACATTATGAACACAGACGCACATTATGAACACACATACACCTTATGAACACACACTCACATAATGAACACACACATAATATGAACACACACACACATTATGAACACACACACACATTATGAACACACACATTATGAACACACACACATTATGAACACACACATTATGAACACACATACACATTATGAACACACCCACACATTATGAACACACACACACATTATGAACACACACACACACATTATGAACACACATACACATTATGAACACACATTATGAACAGACACACATATTTTGAACACAGACACGCACATTATGAACACACTTACATTGTGAACACACATACAGTCACACACGCATTATGAACATTATGAACACACACACACAAACACACACAGGGGGATCTTCAGTAAAACGGATGTATAGGCTCAGGAATAACTGGTGGAGTAGCAATAGGCATAGTTATTGTAGTAGTAGGTGGGATAGTAGACAATGTTTAATTGAGATAGCCTTTTAATGATTAGACATCCTTCCTAAGCTGAACAAAATTGTTTAATATTTGCCAAAAGAATAATGAAAAGGATGTCACCGGTACTGTATGGATTAAGGTAGATTAAACACTGTATTGTACATACAGTAGATTAAGAACACTTCTAGATTTACAGCCTCAGGGCTCTTAAGTAAACAATATACCAAAAACAAAATATATATTATTATTATTATTATTATTATTATTATTAACCACCCCAGACATATTAACTTACGTAAGATAGGGGTTGTCTGAGCGCCCGGTATTTCCCCTACAACAAAGGTCAACAATTTTTGTTTATAGTATTTCTTATACTAACTGTTAGTATTCTCGCTAGGATTACGATGAATATTCAGAATACCTAGGCCAAAGTCATACAAGAAACTACACAGTTCCATATGAAAGATCAAGGTCACAGGTCAAAGGTCAATATGCTATTTTCTTTACTTTTCATGCAAACTTCACAACATTTGGAGAGATAGTTGTACTTTAAATGAAAAGGAAAATATTAAATTATGAGACCTATCATGAAGGTCAAGATAAAGGTCAAAGGTCAAGGTCAACTATTCTATTGATATATATGAAACTAACTGATAGGTTTTAATGAAATTAGGCATGGTTATTTGATTTTCCGGGGCAATATCAATGAAAACAAAACAAATACTCTTACATAAAGGTCCAGGTCAAGGTAAAAGGTCAACTTTTACTATTTATTTTAGTTTGTACTCAAATGTCTTCATTTTCACTATTCAAGTTACTGGTAACCTTGACATTGTATTGCCCAAATTTTAGATAAATGTTCTAAAGGGTAAGGTCAAACATCATCGTCAAATGTCAAAATAAGTATTTCTTACACTAACTGAGATTCTCACTAGGCTTAACTACCTATGTTCACCTATGTGGAGTTCGCCACTCTTGCTAGTGGTACCGAAGAGTGCACAGCCCTTCGTTGTTGTTTGAGAATTGGTGCAGCAGACTATTCGAAGAGGTGGAGCGCACCCTTGTGAAGATGGGCTCGTCTGGTACTTTTTGTAGTTCGACATCGAGAGCTCTCTTGAAGCTGTCTAACGAGACACCTCTCATGTCTCTTACTCGCCGCAGGAGTTTGTTGAAGAGACGTGCTCCTCTATGTGATAACCAGCCCTCTCGCAGAGAGCCCATAGCACTCCGATATTTCCTCTTGGGGATATCGCATTCCCAGCCTCTCCTATCACTGAACTTCATTGCTATTGGGCTATGTAGATTTGGTACAAAACCCTCTGCGATTTTCCACGTATATATTATTAAGTATTGTTCCCTTCTACGTTCCAACGAATACAGGCTTTAGTGATTTTAAACGATCCCAATAGTGTAACTGTTTTACTGAGTTTATGTGTGAGGTGAAGTTCCTTTGTACACTTTCTAAGTCATTAATTTCACCTGCTTTGTATGGGGATGTTAATACGTTACAGTATTCTAGCCGTGGTAGGACCAGGGATTTGAAGAGTGTTATCATAGGCAATTCACCTCAAGTTTTAAATGTACGTAGAATCCAACCTGTTAGATGTTTCGCAGCTGCAACTTTGACCTGGTTATGTTCTTTGAATCCCATATTTTCAGACATTATCACCCCAAGGTCTTTCACATTGTCTTTACGTTCTATTATGTGATTGGATTCTGTTATGTAACTTGTGGTCTCTTTAACGAAATCCTTATCTCTGTATCGTATTAATTGAAATTTGTCTTCATTAAACTGCATGTTATTTTCCCTGGTCCACTGGAACACCTTATTTATGTCCTCTTGCAGCCGGCCCGTGTCTTCCTGTGTCTTTACTATTATACTGTTCCGTGTCATCCGCAAAGGAGGATACTGTACTGTGTCTTGTGTTGGCATCTATGTCTATTAGAATGAGGAAAAGAAGGGGCACTAGTACTGTTCCTTGGGGAACTGAGCTTATGATGTCTGAAGGCTCAGATGTTATTTGGCTTACAGCTACTGATTGTTTTCGGTTCACGAGGAAGTTGTATATCCACCTTCCGATTTTACCTGTTATCCCTTTTGCTTTAAGTTTGTGTGCAATAATACCGTGATCACATTTATCAAATGCCTTAGCAAAATCGGTGTAGATGACGTCCACGTTTTTCTTTTCTTTTTGGGATTTAAGAATTCTGTCATAGTGTTCCAATAGTTGCGAGAGACATGATCTTCCTGCTCTGAACCCATGTTGACCAGTGTTGTGTAGTTAATTTTTTTCCATAAATGTTGAGATTTTGCCTCGCAGGACTCGCTCAAAAATTGTAATGATGTGGGAAGTCAGAGCTACTGGGCGATAGTTTTTTGGTAGTGCTTTACTCCCTCCTTTATGCAAAGGGCAAATATTGCGTTTTTCAAACTATCCGGTATTTCTCCAGTGTCTAGACCCCTTCTCCACATTATAGCCAGGGGTTTTGAGAGGTTTTCCTTACATTTCTTTATTAGGATTGAACTACACGAGTCCGGGCCTGGTGCCGAGTGGGATGGCATGTTGGCGGTGGCTTCTGCTATATCTTTTGGTCCGAAATTAATGTCCAGAATCTGGGGGGAGGGGGGGGGGGGGAATTATTAATCAAAAATTCATTTTGGTCTCTGATTTCTTTTGTTTCGTCAGGCTTACTGAAGGCTTTTTCATATTGTAGACGTAATAGTTCACTCATTTCCTTTTTGTTCCCTGTGAATGACCCATCATCTTTACTTAGTGGGCCGATGTTTGATGTGGTTTTAGTTTTATGTTTAGCGTATGAAAAGAAGTACTTGGAGTTTTCCTTTATGCTTGCAATAGCTTTGCTCTCCTCTTCTATGTGTTGTAGCTCATAGGAGATTCTTAGTCGTTGTTCTATTTCCACAATTTCTCTATCTATTTTGATCTTTTGTCTTTCGTGTAGATTTTGTTGTGTGCGTCTTTGTGTTAGTAGTTTTCTTCTTCTGTACAGCTTCCTTCTTTCCCGTTCTTGTTTGCTTCTTCGTCTTGTTTGTCTTTCTGGTATGTGGTGGCTACAGATTTGGGTCATGGTTTCCGTTAATAGGACTAGGCATTCTGATGGTGTCCGGTTGTTCATTAACTCTTCCCAGTCTATTTCCTCCATTTCTTGGTTTACCTCTTCCCACCTAATATTTTTACTATTGAAGTTAAATTTGCTGAATGGACCAGTTTTTGGTCTAGTTTCTGAGGTGTTCTGTACACATGCTAGGGTTGTTTTGATCTCAATTAATTTATGATCTGAGTATGTTGTGCCCGATATGTTAACACTGTGTACTAGGTTGTCATTATTAGTGAAGACATGGTCTAAGATATTGTTTTCATGTGTGGGTTCGGTAATATGCTGGTTAAGACAAAAAAAGTCGCAAAGTTTAAATAGTTCTCTTCCATTTGCTTCTCTGGCGTTTAACGACACTACTTGGTCTTCTAGTTGCCTCCACTTGATGTTTGGAAGGTTAAAATCTCCTAACCACATAATATTTGATGTCGGGTTTCCCAGGGCTTCCACTTCTGATTGTATCATGTTGAGCTGGGTTTTGAATTCTTCTAAGGATGAGTCAGGAGGTCTGTATGTAAAAATAACTGCTAGGTTTAGGGATTCTATTTTAACTCCAAGTATTTCTACTACTTTGTTACTGTTATTAAGAAATTCAATAGATATCAGCGAGTCATGAATGTACAAGGTTACACCTCCATGAGTTCTATGCGTTCTGTCTGCCCTATGTAGGTTATAACCAGGAATCTATACTTCACTATCTGCCTGATCTTTAATGTGGGTTTCTGTGAGAGCCGCAAATATAGCATTTCCTTCTTCTAGCAGGCCCCTAATAAATGGTACTTTGTTTGTGGTTCTATTTTTACGACCTTGGATGTTTGCAAACAAGACGGGGGAGGGGCTACTATGTGTACCTAGTAGTTCTCGGGGGATATTTGGTGTTGTTCGTAGAGTACATCCTTGTGCCATGCTCGGGAGGACAGGAGGTACTCTAACTGGGCTATTTGTGCTTCCAATTCTCGCACTTTATTCATCTTGTTCTGCCATTTCCCATAGTGTCTTCTTCCTCTGTCTAGTCCTCGCAAAACTGGAGAGTTCCCTTAACTTTGGAAACACTGCAGCAAGCTAGCTGGCAGGCGCGCGCAGTGCACAGACTATCTATAATAAGGATAAGCCACTGAGGTGCTTTGGTTGTTGTACAGTACAAAAGTGCTGCCACCAAATCCCTAGGACGCGCGGCAAAATAACCGTGTGACGTCACGCTTTCGTGTCTAGGTTATATGTAGTCTATGGCCGGGGTGGTGGCTGCGTAGTGTGTCGGGTGTCAAGGTCGACAGGGGAGGAGGTGGAGGGAGGTAATTTTATTGGTAATAGTATTTCAATGTACGGCTGTTTAAAAGTTATCTTTTAGGTTGTATGATATGTTTTTTGTGGGCCAAAATACATCGTCAGGAGGGCTGGGAAGTTTGTTTATTATTTGTGTATCTAGCCAGGTATTTGAATGATTAGTTTAGTACTAGTTAGGGCTAGGGGAAGGGTGTCGTGTGGAGGGAGGCACTATGGCGGCCGCGGTGGGAGTGTTGGCACTGTGTGGGTGACGTTTTTTTATTTTTTTACTCTAGATTCACATCTATTTTCACTTGATCACTTTTAACCCTTTTAACGTAATTGGATTTCACTTTAAATTGTATTATTGGTACTACTGGATTAGCCACTATTGATATGCTTTCAGAGGAAACGCGTATACATTACGATTGACGTTCGTGGCAGTTCGATTATAGCCAGGTCAGCCTTTCTTCCTGGGCACCTACGGTACTTAAAAAACCTTTGGGAACAACACTAAAACAGGCTTTTCTTTACTATCCTGGTCGTAATTTAATATTTGTTGTACTCAATTTATTCACTATGACGAACTAGGTCCGCTTGCGAAGTATTGTCTATTTTTCTCCATTATCTCCATGGTAAAATGCCCTATACCAGAGAGCAAAATCGGCACTCCCTCCCACGACACTGGTTACTACTACCATGTATATTAGGAATACCTAGACCAAGGTTATTCAAGAAACTATACAATGCCATATGAAAGGTCAAGGTCAAGTAAAAGGTTAATATGCTGTTTTCTTTACTTTTCATGAAAACTTCACAACATTTGGTGAGATGGTTGCACTTTAAATGAAAATTAAAATAATATATTTTGAGACATCATAAAGGTCAAATATAGGTCAAGGGTCAAGGACAACTATTCTATTAACCCGTGGAGCCCCGGCTAGTTTTGTATTGTTTGTTCACCAGAACCAGGCCGGTTTTCAAAAAATTGTTTTATTCCAGAAACAATAGCGAATGGGTTAGGAATGAAGGAAAAACCACGAAAAAACGCTCAAAAAGATTAAAGAATGGTCCTACAGAGCCCCCGAAAACTTATTTTACAAGAGTAAAAAATTGAAGGCAATTACCCCAAAAAACTAGGTTATTGCGCGCTCACGCGCACGCACGTGGACTTTGAGAGTTTTCAACCATCGGCACGGTTGCGTGGGATATGTACACAGTTCCCATACAAATCTGAGCCCTCTCGAGTGGCTACACCTGAGGTTACGGTCGGAGCAATTATTAGGGTGACTCGTCAGACGTGTCGCTGGGGCTGTGCGTTACATACATCGCCGACGCGTCAGATGCGTCGCTGGGGCTGTACGGGTTAATATATATGAAACTAACTGATGGGGTTTTAATGAAATTAGACATGCTTATTTGATTTTCATGGGCAATGTCAATGCAAACAAAAATGTACTCTTACATAAAGGTCAAGGTCAGAGGTCAACTTTTATTGTTTATTAAAAAAATATTTTGGAAAACTGGCTGTGTTATTTGCTTATTACATAAATAACATATATACCAAATTTCACACAAATATTATAATAGTTAAGGTCAAAGGTCAAGGTCAAAACAAGTGTGTAATTTTCCTTAATCTCCTCCTAGACTGTTTAATAAATTGTCACCAAATTGTACAGGCAAATTCAGTTGGTCAATGCAACGACCATCCAAATATATGTATTTTATTTTTAGTCAAAGGTCAAAGGTCAAGGTCACAGTATATGATCGCTATTTGTAATCTACAGGCTTTTATATAAATTACACCATATTCATAATGCTAATTAATACGAACATTGGTGTTAAGCTAACTAAATCCTTGATAGGAATGTATAAGGTTGAAGGTCAAGGTTAAAGGTCAATGTAAGATTTTTACTAGTATTTCCTATTTAATATAAGATTATATCTAGGCATATCATGTATATTCGAAATACCTAGGCCAAAGTCATACAAGAATAAACATAATTCCATTTGATTGGTAAAGGTCAAAGGTCAAGGAAAAAATAAGGTCAATGTGCTAATTTCTTTGCTATTCATGTAAACTTCACAACATTTGTTGAGACAATTGTGCTTTAAATGAAAATTAAAATGTTGAATTTTCAGACATCATGCAAGTCAAGCTGAAGGTCAAAGGTCAAGGTCAGCTATTCCTTTAATACCTCTGGAACTAGTTAATGATCATTAATTAAGTTTGGCACGCTTATTTGATTTTCCAGGGTTTCATCAATGCAAGCAACAAATATAATCCTACATTAAGGTCAAGGTCACAGGTCAAAGTCAAAAGTCAACCTTCATCATAAAAAATGCTCAAATTTTGATAAGCTGACTGTTAGTTGCATTTTAAATAAATAACATATATATATCAATTTCATGTAAATATTCTAATACTTAAGGTCAAAGGTCAAAGTCAAAGTTAAAAATAAGTGTTTATATTTTTCCCCAAACTTTTCCTAGACTGTTTAACCATTTCTGTACTGGCGACGTCTTTCTTTGTATCTTATTCTAGCTATAATTAGCCTAGACGATTATGTGGAGCTTAAGAAGGATCTGTGGTGGGAAAAGGGTTAATTAGGATAGTTGGAAACCTGCTAATTAAATTGAATAAAATCGTCTACTATCATCCAGTATAAACTGAAAAAGACAGAACTGGTACTGAACGGGTTGATGTATTGACACCAAATTTTGCAGGCAAATTCGGTTGGTCAATGCGACGATTGTCGCCCACCGTCGGGGGTGAGTTGTTTTCGGGGCGAATCCTCCGGTATTCTTGGTGATATTATTAGTGATGATGGTGGTAGTAGTAGTGATGATGGTGATAATACTGATGATGACAGAAGCAGATATGGTAGTAACAGTAGGGATGATGGTGATAGTAATGATGATGGTGATAATAGTAGTGATAATGGTGATACTTGTAGTGATAATGATGACAGTAGTATTGATGATGGTAGTAACGATGGTGACAGTAGTAGTGATGATGATGAAATTACTATTAGTAATGATGATGGTGTCAGTAGCAATGATAAGGGTGATAGTACTAGTAGTATTGATGGTGGGCATAGTAGTAGTAATGATGGAGACAGTAGTAATGATGATTGTAAGATGACGGTGATAATAGTAGTGATGGTAATAGTTGTAGTGATAATGATGACAGTATTGATGATGTTAGTGACGATGGTGATGGTAACTGCTGTAGTGATGATAGTGACAGTTGTAGTGATGATGGTGACAGTTGTAGTGATGATAGCAGTAGTGATGATTGTGATGGTAGTAGTTATAATGGTGGTAATAGTAATGATCGTAGATGATGGTGACCCATCGCAGAGTTGGGTATGCCGCTTTGATTTTGGGCAAAGCGGCACTTCTACTTTATTATTATTATTTGAGATGACGGAGTTGCAAGCTACCAAATTAGCTACCCCCTCAGTACACTCATAAACCAAGAAGAGACTCAACTAACCAGAGCCAGGATAGCAAATATCAAGGAAAAGAAAAGAACGAAGCGAAGGGCACATATCCGGACCGAGAAAGAAATAGTGCAGTCCGGCATACATAATCCACGTTTTCCATGGGACCAGCAAACAACGCACCGATGTCAACGCCACCTACTCGGACCTACAGGAAATGCAGGGCCACTTACCGAGCATGACCTGTTTCCGGGCCAATCACAGGGGTCCTTCCCGGACCAATCACAGGATTCAGGATACGTGAAAAAGGCGTACCCACCCCAGGAACCTGACTTGAATTATAATGAGGAAGAATTTATGCTAATACCTCATGAACATCCAATGTCATATTTCAACAGATGGGACCAAAAGAATCACCTCTACAGTGCAGAGAATCAACTATATCCACAATAGCTGATAAATAAAGAGTAAGGAAAGCCTTGCATGCAACGTGGAAAATTAGGGAAAATACTAATGTGTGTAAAACATTTATCCTGCAACCATGCAAGCTTTCTAAAATATGAGTGTAATCTTAAGAAATAAAGCATAACTATATTCATGTATTCCTATGATTGTTATAATTTTAAGTAAATTATTAACTTCACAATAATTAAAAGATCAAAATCCCCATGTCCTTACGATTCCGAAATGAATTAAATTAGACTCAAATTATCATCCAAATATAGCCTGAGAGAAATATATAATCGATAGGCAAACACGAGGAAATACCTTCCACTAGCATTAGCTTTTAGTGGGTATATTACCGTGTCTGAGTTACTTCCGAATAGGGCTAGCCATTCTCCCTATAAAAAGTTCAACGAGTGTGGCAATCCAGCAGTGTGTTAGAGGAACTAGAAGTGACCATCTATAGTTGTGTGTGAGAGGCAATTCCCTTTGGTGTCCAACCGAAAAAGGAACTACGAGTCCTACGTCGTCCAGATCCCCTCTCATGGATATTACTTCTCCTCACCACCCATACCCTAAGTGTCTCTGTGTTACTATGTTTTGGGAATTATTGTGAAGGTAATATAAAATATGCGAGTGTTCATTTTAACTTTTGTTTAGAGGCCTTTTCCGGACTCTCCTTGCCCCACTTGTTCACGTAGTACGAGAAGCTAACTTCTATTTGTGCAGGTGAATTATTTATATGTTATTTGTGATTTAACTAATTTACGTCCAGGTTAACATTATACCTATTTTTTTACTTACGTTACATACTCGATACTATACGTAATACTTAGGGAACGCTCACAGATTGTATTTAGTTGTGTTATTATTGTTTGAGTGTCCAAGTTCGAAGTGAAGTGTGTAACGAGAGCAATTTTCCTTCCTTAAACCTAAACTCAAACTCAGGATGGTGCTACGTCCAATTTTCATAGATCACTTAGAGTAGCAAGTCGCCCACATTAAAAGTGAAACACATTCCGTTGAGATTGAATTAATCTACAGTATGTTCAAGATTTCTAATCTATTTTAGTTCTTGTGAATAATCCAATCAATTACGTTACCCGGTTAATGATATTATTTTGCAACCAAACTAGGAATTCAGATTACGCCATCCTGTATTCATCAGCCCTTATTTCGGCTATTTATCAAACACTACTTAGTTCTGTGTCTTAATAGTAATTTATACTTTATCAACCTGTATTCGGGTTATTCTAAATCGTTACTTCGTTCTGCGTTCTGCGTACTTATTTTATTCCAGTAGTGTGTTCATTCATTCAAACTTACTGCATCAGCCTTCATTCTGGCTATTCAAGTCGCTACTTCGTTCTGCGAGTTTATTTTACTTACATTAGTTTGTTAATACATTCAAACTACTGCATGGGCCCTCGTTTCGGCTAATTATCTGTCACTACTTTGTTCTGTGTCTGATTTATTTATAGTAGTTTGTTAATTCATTCAAACTTACTGTTTCTATAACTAATATTCCGCTATATTTATTCATGTATATTTGTTGAATCTAAGTTCCTCATTCAGCGTGATTTTAGCTCATTTACGATTGAATTTGTGTTGTGTGTATCGTGTGAGAGATTATTCACAAATATTCTTTTATAGTTAAATTGTAAATTTAATTACCATACCATCAAGAGTAAAGCTAAGTTCATATTTTTTGTTACTGATTTAACGTTGCAATAAATCAATTATTTATTCCGCCTGACCGCAGAGCTTTTGACCTTAACCTCTCATGCGGCAGCTTTGACCGCCGACCTCGCCTGGCGACCTATTTGTATTTCGAGCCACGCGTACCTGTGTGTACCTGAGTAGATGATCTCAGGTACCCACATATACAATTAATTATTATTACTCTCGATATACACTTGACCCGTATATGTATTGTCATCATATATTATGTGTTTATCTTGTATAACTGTATATTTCATGTTTGATACTTTGTAAGTGACATAATTATTCATGAAGGAGTAAAATCTATTTAACTCTTTCCAAGTCACATTGATTACACATTGGACTCATACTCTATAGTTGAGATCCGGATGTCCCATTTATCTGTACCACTGTGTTCATAATAATAAACTAGTGTAATTATCCGGCGTGTTTATTGTGTTTGGAGCGTGATTGAGTAACTTAGAAATATAATTATTATTGCTAGTTGTGTTCCTGTCGAGCAGGATTTGATTCTAAGTATCCGAAATAAGGATCTTTATAGAATGAATAATTAAACGAGTTGGTTTACAACGATGCATAACATTATTATTATTATCATTACACACACACAGATACACACACACTCCCATACATATAGTCAACCTCTCTTTCTCTGTATGTCACATACCTACAGACATACACACATTTTCTCTCTCTCTCTGTCAAGCCCCATATACCCCACACCGCTCACTCCCACTATGCTGTCCTTTTCTTCTACTTTACTATATTTTGGGTTTTGCTATATCCATAAGAAAAGTCCTGAATCATCACCTCGTTTGGATCGTAAAGTTTGTGAGATAAGTATATACAGTATATGTAAATCTATGTACACCTCTCTCTCTCTCTCTCTTCTTTGCATTCCTTTTTTGCACTTTTTATCCCTACTAAAATTATGTCCTGACCACCTAGCTGGGATCGTAAGGTTCATGTGGCCAGTGTATATACGAAATACCTCTCTCACTCTCTCTCTCTCTCTCTCTCACTCTCTGTTATAATTTTCTTCCATTATTCTTCATTCGGGGTTCTATAGTATCTAGTAAAATTTAGTCCTGAATACCTCGCCTGGATCGCAAGGTCTGTTTGGTGAGGGTATACATGAAATTGGATGTACTGTGCATCTCTCTCTCACTCTCATCTTTGCTATCATTTCTTTCCAAGTCCTAACCACCTCGGCTGGGATCATAAGATATGTTCGGCCGTTAATATTTGTAAAAGTCCCTCTCTTTCTCTTGACTGCCTCGCTGGGTTCGTAAGGTCTGTGAAGCCAGTGTATATATGTAAATATCTCTCTCACTCTCTCCATCCCTCCCTCTCTCTCCCCCCCCCCCCCCCGCCCCTCCCTCTACTCTGCCTATCATAATGATAAAATATTGACGTACGGCTCGACCCTCCCTTATGTAACTTTACCCTTAGACCCTATGTGTGTGTGTTTGTTCTCTCTCTCTCTCTCTCTCTCTCTCTCTCTCTCTCTCTCTCTCTCTCTCTTTATATACACCTGTAATAAAATAATAATAATAATATAACGTCCCCTTAAACGATTTATCCAAAAACTGTAACTGTATAGGTGTGTGACTGTGTGTGTATGACTTTGTTTATGTGTGACTGTATGTATGACTGTGTGTGAATGTGTTTGTGAGGGAGTGTGTCTGTGACTTATTGTGACTGTGTAGGTGGAGTTTGTGATTGTGTGTTTGTAGTTGGGGGAAGTGTACGTGTGTGAATGTGTGTGTGTGTGTGTGTGTGTGTGACTATGGCTGTGAGGGTGTTTGCGCGGTCACGTATATGTACCTGGCGTCCACGTGGCAGGCAGAACGAGATAGATATTGAAGAGAGCATGTTTGAAGCGCGTGTGTGTACGCACCAAAGAGTGGGTGTGTGCGCGCGTTCCTCCCTGTGTGTACGTATGAGTGGACCAGCGTGAGAGATAGGGAGACTGTAGCTAGTCTTGCTAGAGCTCAGAGTCAGTGGCCGCTCGGCTTTCACACTAGAAGCTTGGGTGTGGGAGCTCTCTCCCTAGCTCTCTCTCCCGCTCTCTCGACCTGGCGATTCAGCCTTTGATAACTTGTAACAAACCGGCCAACAATTCTGCTATATCCGATCAATTAATATAACAGTGGATAATACATGGCCATATACTTCCCTCTGACTGAAAGACTATTAATTTATTTAAGTGAAAAGTTTGGGAAAAGTTAACCTGTTGCGTTGATCGGCGAAGCGCGACTGGCACTCGGAGGCACTTGTTAAAAGAGCTTAACCCATTTGGATACTTGGGACGTGTGATATACAGTAATTTACTCTAGCTGTATTTAGGCGATATGATGTAGCTTAAGAAGGATCTGTGGTAGTATTATATTTTTTCCACCAACCAACTTCACTTCTAAACTCAATTAATGAATTCAACAAATACACGAGGCACTCCAAGGACTCGAACCTAGGATACTCACACCGAAATTCTGCGCACTTGTGCATTACGCTATCAAAAGGGTTGGTTGAGATAGTGAAGCATGATTATTGGCTAGAGGTCCTCCCTAAACTGAATACAATCGTCTGACAGTTGCCAGAATATGATAAAAAAGGACGTCCCTGGTACTGCCCGGATTAAGGATTTGAAATATAACTAATCCTGTAAGTACATCATAATATGCGTACTTAACCCTCTCACGTTCTTGACGCAATTTTGAGCCTAATATAATAGGGATACTTTAAAGCCTTTGTTACCATCAGGGGTATTTAGAAACCTTTAGTTTAGTTACTTTAACCTCTGCAGTTGTCTTTGAGTTAGCTGTGGGCAGAAAACTAATTTTGGAGAGGTAATTATATGAGTGAGAGAACTTTATTTCTTATTGCTAATCTGGCAACCTCTGCGTCATATGGTCGTGAGAGGGTTAATTTAGCTCTGAATTATTGGTAAAGTTCTCACTAATATATAAAGTTATTTTTTTGGGTCTATTTATTTGCATATTAATTTATGTGTTATTTTCCTCGCTAGACCTTCATCAAGCTTAAAAAACACTCTCTAGACCCACTTTCTGGATAAATGTGTACATTTTTCGATAGAAAAATGTCCCGACCGAAAGCCGGTTTCTCTTAAAATTACAGGCTCGCTATTGCACGCCAGGAAAATATCGACACCTAAATGGCACGAAAGATCTTGATATTGATATAGAAATGGGACGAAAGGTTTTAAAATCGACAAACTAATGTGGCGAACGTCTAACAATCTGAAAACTAATGGGGCTAAACATGAGGAAGAATGGGGACCAGAAAAATGACCCATCTCCCCTTAAGGATTTGAAATATAACTAATCCTGTAAATACATGATATACTGTACGTACTTAATTTCCCTCTGCATTATTGGTATAGTTCTCAGCATTATAATATACAGTAACACCAGTTCCATTATTGGTATAGTTCTCAGCATTATAATATACAGTAACACCAGTTCCATTAGTAACACCAGTTCCATTATTGGTATAGTTCTCAGCATTAAATTATACAGTTACACCAGTTCCATTATTGGTATAGTTCTCAGCATTATAATATACAGTAACACCAGTTCCATTATTGGTATAGTTCTCAGCATTATAATATACAGTAACACCAGTTCCATTATTGGTAAAGTTCTCAGCATTATAATATACAGTAACACCAGTTCCATTATTGGTATAGTTCTCAGCATTATAATAATAAGAGGGAGTAGTTGGAATATAGAAGAAAACAAAATTACATGTGCCCTGTTTCATGAATAACTAATGGCAATCTTAGCTTAAGCGAGAGAACACACCAGGAATACTCTAACTAAACTTGTGAGTACCAGAAAACCAGAGTATTCCAAGAGTATGAAAAAGGTACCGGTATATAAGAACATTGGGTATATTGATAGTGATTTGTGTTTCCCATTGGTATAAGATGGGTTTATTACAACCAATATATCATTATACGGGAGTAAGATCATTGTGTATATTTGTGGTGATTTACTTTGCTCACTGGTATATGATGGGTATATTACTACCAATATACCATAATAAGGATATGAGATTGTTGGGTATATTGATAGTGATTTAACCCTCTCGCATCTATAGGACGCGATCGAGTCATAACGCCACCCCTCCAAGAGTGCTCGTATGCCGCAATCGCGTCATAATGCCACCTTGTAAGTTAGAAATATTCGCCAAAAATAAGTTTATGACTCGATTTTGACTCAATTTGGACTGGTAAGTTAGGCATCAGTAAGTTACAAAAGGAAGTATCTAGCAACCCCATAGCGTCCCTCTCTGAGGAGCGCGGGCCTCTGTAAAGTCAGTAGTTTCCTGGCCCCCAGACTGTGAGGCAGGGTCCCGGCCCTTTAAATTCTGGGCTCCCTCCCTCTGGCCCACCATGCCTAGCTATAGGCAGGCAATTTTGGATTATTTCATCTACCCAGTGAAAGTGTTTAGTGAATAATTTGAACTATATATGTATATAAGATGTTACTTGTGACTTTTGGTGACTGAGTGGAGTGAATCTTGGTTAACCCCTTGAGTATTGATGCAGTTTTGTCTAGGTATCATTGATGACTTTACACTATTTTTTGCTTGAAAGACAAATATATTTATCAATAAATACTGCCTACGAAATAAATACATTATAATCACGAAGATGTCACAGGAATGCTTACAGGAAGTATGGTAAGTACTCTATGGAATTTTAGTTATATTACAGCATATTATTATATATATATATATATATATATTATATATAGCCTATATACAGTATATAACAGCCCCAAGGTCCCGAGCAAGCCCAAGGCCCATAATCGAGTATTTATATTATTATCATATTTTTTATTTTATTTAAATATTTATATATTTGATTTATTAGTTTTTATTTATTTTATTTTATTTATTTCATTTTGTTTATGTTTATTTTATTTATTTTATATATATATACCGTATATATTTGTTTTGTTATCCCTGTTCCCCAGGGTGTCTAGCAGATCAGCCCCAAGGTCCTGAGCAAGCCCAGGGCCCATAATTGAGTATTTATATTATTATTATATTTTTTATTTTATTTATTTTATTTATATATACAGTATATATATATATATATATATATATATATATATATATATATATATATATCTATATCTATATATATATATCTATATATACATATATATATATACATATATATATATATCTATATATATATATATATATATATATATATAATATATATATATATATATATATATATATATATATATATATATATATATACACGTATATTTCCGGTATATATATTTTTTTTTTGTCTTTATTATTCCTGTTCCCCAGGCTGTCTAGCGGATCAGCCCCAAGGTCCCGAGCAAGCCCAAGGCCCATAGTAGAGTATTTATATTATTATTATATTTTTTATTTTATTTATTTTATTTATATATACAGTATATATATATATATATATATATATATATATATATATATATATATATATATATACCCGGTATATACATTTGTTTTTTCTTTATTATTCCTGTTCCCCAGGCTGTCTAGCGGATCAGCCCCAAGGTCCCGAGCAAGCCCAAGGCCCATAATCGAGTATTTATATTATTATTATATTTTTAATTTTATTTATTTTATTTATTTTATTTATATATACAGTATAATATATAATATATATACCGGTATATATATATATATATATATATATATATATATATATATATATATATATATATATATACTGGTATATATATTTTTGTTTCTTTATTATTCCTGTTCCCCAGGCTGTCTAGCGGATCAGCCCCAAGGTCCCGAGCAAGCCCAAGGCCCATAATCGAGTATTTATATTATTATTATATTTTTTATTTTATTTATTTTATTTATTTTATTTATATATACAGTATATATATATAGATATATATAATATATATATATATATATATATATATATATATATATATACATATATATATATATATATACCCGGTATATATATATTTTGTTTTTCTTTTTTTATTCCTGTTCCCCAGGGTGTCTAGCGGATCAGCCACAAGGTCCCGAGCAAGCCCAAGGCCCATAATCGAGTATTTATATTATTATTACATTTTTATTTTATTTATATATTTATTTATTTGATTTGATTTATTTCATTTTATTTATATTTTGATTTCATTTATTTTATATATATATATATATATATATATATATATATATATATATATATATATATATATATATATACTGTATATATATATATTATATATATATATATGTTGGTAAAGCCAGGTAATAAATGTTCTTTAATACATACGAGGTTGAAAGAAATGGCAATTTCTGCGTTGGAAATTTTATTATTCAAAGTTTCCAGGTCTCTGATGAGTTTTCGCTGGGTGGCAGGAAGTAGATGAAGGAGATGAGCAAAATTCATGGTGGTACAGGGTTACATTAAAGTACATGAAGATACAGGATATACGACACGTTTCACTGGACAACCAGCATTATCAAGTAAGAAAGGAATGATATAAAAGGTAAACAGGAAGGGTATATATAGAGGGTGGAGGATCAGAGGAGGCGGAAAACAGGGGGCAAAAGTCTGCGATTGGTGGAAGGCTAAACTAGGAGAGAGAAAGGGGGTAACCGCTTCACGCATGCGCACTGGATGCGGGATGGTGGTCGATAGGTGGGGTCGAAGCTGATTGGCTGCGTGTCGAGGGGCGTGGCCTAAGTTGTGTGGCGCCTGCAGAAGACGAAGCTGAAGGAGGTAGCGCGGGGGGCTGCGTCAAGGGCACCGGGGGGCGAGGAGGGGTGTTAGGTCCTGTAGGGTAGTGCCTTTTGGCAGAAGGAAGGATCTGAAGGTCCAGAGTTTGGTTGTTGATGTTGGGATGTAAGGCTTGGATATATAAAGCTTCGAGTATAGGTAATCTCCTTGGGTCACTTTCTTTATCGAGTATGGTGGTGTGTTTCTCTAACTCGTTGCGTGTGAGGTGAGGGTGGTTAGGGGTGAGATAGTGGTCTTTGATGGCTCCAGCCTGAAGGTGAAGAGTTAACCGACGTGAAAGACGAGTCTGCGTCATACCAATATAGGAATGAGGTCCACAGTCCTCATAATTACAGGTATGTTGGTAAATGACGTGATCGTCGGTCATCGGGCTCTTTATCTTGGTGGAGGCTGGTTTGTTGCGGAGAACGAGGTTGGAGGTCTTGGGGGATTTGTAATAAATTATTAATTTGATTTTGTTTTCCGGGTTGGTTGGGTGGACATGCTTGGAGATTATTTCTTTTAAGACGGCCTCGTCATTTTTGTGTTCAGAGGACATGTAATTGCGGTAGAAGATCTTAATTTCATTGGGGGGGTCAATGTTGGGAGGGCTTTGGGTGTACCATTTTTCAAGATGGTGGTTGATGGTGCTGGAGATGTCGGAGTTGGAGTATCCGTTATTTACTAAAACTTGGGATAGTCTTTCTAGTTCCTGGTGGGTGTCGGCCCAGGTAGAGCAGTGCGTGAGGGCTCTCCTAACATAGGCGGAGATGGAGGATAGAAGATAACGGCGGGGGCATTCACTATCACCGTTGAGGCATTGTCCTGTGTTAGTAGGTTTAATGTAGACGGTGGTTTTGAACCCATGGTCGTTCAGAGCTACGAGGATGTCGAGGAAGGGGAGTTGGCCATTGTTAGATTTTTCAAAGGTGAAGTTAAGTCCGGAGGAGGTCATGAAGCGACGCTGGAGTTCCTGTAGTTCGTGGAGGTCCTTGATTTGCACGAAGATGTCATCCACGTATCTACAGTAGACGGCGGGTCGTTGGGCAGCTAGGAGCTCTTCCTCGATGGTACCCATGAAACAGTTCGCAAAAAGAACTCCTAGGGGGCTGCCCATCGCCACACCGTCTATCTGCTTGTACATGTTGCCCCGGGGGCAAAGGAAGGGGGCCTCCTTGGTACATAGCTCCTGTAGTGTTTTCAGGGCCTTCTCTGGGATGTCCAGTGTAGGTGTATCAGGGCAATGATAAATTCGACGTAGAATCATGTCAATGGTCCTATCCACTGGCACGTTGGTGAACAGGCTTTCTACGTCGAGAGAGGCGATAGTGTGGTTGTTGTTACGGGGGGCGTCTCGTAAAATTTCCAAGAAATCGTGGGCTGAGTTAAGGTTGAATTGGCTGGGCACGTAGGGGGTGAGGAGGTTGTTCAGGGCCTTGGCGATCTGGTAGATGGCAGTGGGGATCTGGGAGATGATGGGGCGGAGGGGGTTCCCAGGTTTGTGTGTTTTGATGGTTCCGTACGCATAACCAGGGGTGTATTCTCCGACGAGTTTTTTAAGGTGGATCCCTCCTTGTTTGGCGTTGATGGCGGTGATGGTGGTGTTGGCAATACGTTTGATTTCGTCGGTTGGGTTGCAGGTGATCTTTTTAAATTTAGTGTTGTCACTTAAGATGACGTCCATTTTTCTAAGATATTCCTCCTTGTCATGGATCACGAGGCAGGAAGCTTTATCCGCACGACGGATGATGATGTTGGGGTTGTCTCTTAATAGTTTGGCAGCTTGGAAGTGTTGTTTGTTCAGTATTTTGCTCTGGTGAGTTCCTCTGGTTTTGGCGGCTTCAGCGAGGAGAGTAGGTTGTAGGGCGGGAGTAGTGGTGACCTTGCCATCCTTCTTGAGTCGTAGGATGTCGTCCAGGAGGATTTCCGTTTCTAGGCGTTTCCGGTGGGGGCCAGGTTTGGAGCTGTAGTGGCAGTTGAGGCCTCAACTGCCACTACAGCTCCAAACCTGGCCCCCACCGGAAACGCCTGGAAACGGAAATCCTCCTGGACGACATCCTACGACTCAAGAAGGATGGCAAGGTCACCACTACTCCCGCCCTACAACCTACTCTCCTCGCTGAAGCCGCCAAAACCAGAGGAACTCACCATAGCAAAATACTGAACAAACAACACTTCCAAGCTGCCAAACTATTAAGAGACAACCCCAACATCATCATCCGTCGTGCGGATAAAGCTTCCTGCCTCGTGATCCATGACAAGGAGGAATATCTTAGAAAAATGGACGTCATCTTAAGTGACAACACTAAATTTAAAAAGATCACCCGCAACCCAACCGACGAAATCAAACGTATTGCCAACACCACCATCACCGCCATCAACGCCAAACAATGAGGGATCCACCTTAAAAAACTCGTCGGAGAATACACCCCTGGTTATGCGTACGGAACCATCAAAACACACAAACCTGGGAACCCCCTCCGCCCCATCATCTCCCAGATCCCCACTGCCACCTACCAGATCGCCAAGGCCCTGAACAACCTCCTCACCCCCTACGTGCCCAGCCAATTCAACCTTAACTCAGCCCACGATTTCTTGGAAATTTTACGAGACGCCCCCCGTAACAACAACCACACTATCGCCTCTCTCGACGTAGAAAGCCTGTTCACCAACGTGCCAGTGGATAGGACCACTGACATGATTCTACGTCGAATTTATCATTGCCCTGATACACCTACACTGGACATCCCGGAGAAGGCCCTGAAAACACTACTGGAGCTATGTACCAAGGAGGCCCCCTTCCTTTGCCCCCGGGGCAACATGTACAAGCAGATAGACGGTGTGGCGATGGGCAGCCCCCTAGGAGTTCTTTTTGCGAACTTTTTCATGGGTACCATCGAGGAAGAGCTCCTAGCTGCCCAACGACCCGCCGTCTACTGTAGATACGTGGATGACATCTTCGTGCAAATCAAGGACCTCCACGAACTACAGGAACTCCAGCGTCGCTTCATGACCTCCTCCGGACTTAACTTCACCTTTGAAAAATCTAACAATGGCCAACTCCCCTTCCTCGACATCCTCGTAGCTCTGAACGACCATGGGTTCAAAACCACCGTCTACATTAAACCTACTAACACAGGACAATGCCTCAACGGTGATAGTGAATGCCCCCGCCGTTATCTTCTATCCTCCATCTCCGCCTATGTTAGGAGAGCCCTCACGCACTGCTCTACCTGGGCCGACACCCACCAGGAACTAGAAAGACTATCCCAAGTTTTAGTAAATAACGGATACTCCAACTCCGACATCTCCAGCACCATCAACCACCATCTTGAAAAATGGTACACCCAAAGCCCTCCCAACATTGACCCCCCCAATGAAATTAAGATCTTCTACCGCAATTACATGTCCTCTGAACACAAAAATGACGAGGCCGTCTTAAAAGAAATAATCTCCAAGCATGTCCACCCAACCAACCCGGAAAACAAAATCAAATTAATAATTTATTACAAATCCCCCAAGACCTCCAACCTCGTTCTCCGCAACAAACCAGCCTCCACCAAGATAAAGAGCCCGATGACCGACGATCACGTCATTTACCAACATACCTGTAATTATGAGGACTGTGGACCTCATTCCTATATTGGTATGACGCAGACTCGTCTTTCACGTCGGTTAACTCTTCACCTTCATCAAAGGCATCGACAATATGAACTGTAGTAAGTACTTCACTATCGACCAATCTAATTACACGCGGGGAAACGGTTGCAAAATTATTGGTAAATCTTTTAACTCGCACGAATCTAAGAATTTCTTCTTCAATCGAGTTGTCAACTTGTGGAATGGGCTTCCCCGAGACGTTATAGACTGCAGCACCGTTGATTCATTTAAATTTCGCCTAGACAAATATCTCGCATCAAACCCGCGACTGACTGCGTTTGTAAATGAATAACTTTATCCTCCCCTCAGTTACTAACCCATATGTCCCCTACTAACTTCCTAGTCCTGCCACGTTAGTGGCAGGGCAGTAGTTCCCTTTCCAATGTTCCCTTACCCACTCTAAACCACTGTTTGGACACTTGATCCTCAGTGTTTTGGAGGACAAGCAACCTAGAAGGGTCACTAGATCTGTTGTTGCTTGATTTCCTTTGTACTCCTTTGTACCTTCAGGCTGGAGCCATCAAAGACCACTATCTCACCCCTAACCACCCTCACCTCACACGCAACGAGTTAGAGAAACACACCACCATACTCGATAAAGAAAGTGACCCAAGGAGATTACCTATACTCGAAGCTTTATATATCCAAGCCTTACATCCCAACATCAACAACCAAACTCTGGACCTTCAGATCCTTCCTTCTGCCAAAAGGCACTACCCTACAGGACCTAACACCCCTCCTCGCCCCCCGGTGCCCTTGACGCAGCCCCCCGCGCTACCTCCTTCAGCTTCGTCTTCTGCAGGCGCCACACAACTTAGGCCACGCCCCTCGACACGCAGCCAATCAGCTTCGACCCCACCTATCGACCACCATCCCGCATCCAGTGCGCATGCGTGAAGCGGTTACCCCCTTTCTCTCTCCTAGTTTAGCCTTCCACCAATCGCAGACTTTTGCCCCCTGTTTTCCGCCTCCTCTGATTCTCCACCCTCTATATATACCCTTCCTGTTTACCTTTTATATCATTCCTTCCTTACTTGATAATGCTGGTTGTCCAGTGAAACGCGTCGTATATCCTGTATCTTCATGTACTTTAATGTAACCCTGTACCACTATGAATTTTGCTCATCTCCTTCATCTACTTCCTGCCACCCAGCGAAAACTCATCAGAGACCTGGAAACTTTGAATAATAAAATTTCCAACGCAGAAATTGCCATTTCTTTCAACCTCGTATGTATTAAAGAAAATATATATATATATATATATATATATATATATATATATATATTATATTTATATATTTTTATAAATGTTGTACATTGTGGCAAAGATATACAACTGTATAAACATTCTCATATATTTACATAACAATAACAATGCATGGAAACAATTGCGCATAGCTCGCGAACCAGTAACGCTATATTATTTTTGTTTTCACCATTAGAAAGAGCATAATTTTCCGATGACGGTGATATAAACAGTTATATACGTATCCGAGCAAATAAACCAATGCCGAGGTGGGGAACAGCTCGGAACCCGGCTAGCATTGGCGGAAAAGAGACGGGTGAAGCGTAAATATTCGCATTTTGGCTCTGTATTTCAAATATTCATAGCGCAAAAAGTATTTGTCCTAGGAACTTCTAGTTTGTTTTATACTCATCAGCATTATTTGCCGTATTCATACAGCTTAAATTTAAAACCATACACTTCGTAGCAACGAAATAAATCGAAAATGTTATAAACCATATATATATATATTTTTTCGGTCACTGTATGGAAACAATTGGGCATAGCTCGCGAACCAATTACGCTATAGTATTTTTGTTTTCACCATTGGAAAGAGCACAATTTTTCGCTTCTGGTGACATATACAGTTATATACGTATCCGAGCAAATAACGTAACCACAAGGTGGGGAACAGCTCGGAACCCGGCTAGCATCGCCGGAATAGAGATGGGTGAAGCATAAATATTCGCATTTTGGCTCTTCATTTCAAATATTCATAGCGCAAAAAGTATTTGTCCTAGGAACTTCTAGTTTGTTTTATACTCATCAGCATTATTTGCCGTATTCATACAGCCTAAATTTAAAACTATACACTTCGTAGCAACGAAATAAATCGAAAATGTTATAAACCATATCAATCAAAATATATATATATTTTTTTTCGGTCACTGCTTGAGAACTATTGAAGATAAACAATTTCTGTTTTCAGATTTGGAAAGAGGAGAAAAATACTATTATTTGAGCAAAACAAATATATGGTCATCACTCACAATTTAGAGCTAGGACGGTGTGAAGACAATTGCATGGGAAATAATTGTATTCCGGACTCATTTACACTTTCATATTTCGATTTATTTACATTTTTTTTTTTTTTATCATGTACTATAAATATTCCTCTTTCCATTGACATATGATACATCACAATAAACAGCATTCTGGTGGATGAAAATACAGAAAAACACAAGGCTTCGAAAACTCGCCCAGCCTGATATTTCATGGCAAATTAGAGAATGTCTTACCGTAAGTTAGATAATTAAGTTGCTGGATGCGGGAGGGTTAACTCTCACTGGTTCATTACTACCAATATACCATTTAAAGGCATACGTTTATTGAGAACTATTGATGGTGATTTACCTTTCTAACTGGTATAAGATGACTTTATTACCACCAATATACCATTATAACGGTAAAAGCGCATTGAGTATATAGATGGTGATTTACCTTTCTAACTGGTATAAGATGGTTCTATTACTACCATTATATCATTAATAGGGTAGGGTAGACTATTATGAACACTTTGTATACTCTTTCCATCTCATATTTTTAACAGATAACCCTTTCAGTAACAGTTACGTCCTTTTCATGTTATACTAGCTCTTATTAGACGATTGTATTCAGTTTAAAATGGGCCTCCACAACATTTAACAGACTTTGAAATGTCTTAAGTAATGCTTTTTACAACCGCAGATAATTCTTAAGCTGCATAATATCGTCTAATTATAGCTAATTATTATAGATATTATTGGGATGGAATTTGTGCTGTACCTAGTATCAGTGCATTACCACAAAGCCCACCGAAACGTCAATAAAATACCCTCATTGTTCCCTGATTAAATAGCACTGTATGAATATTCCCATATTCAAAATATGCTATAGGGGTGCAATGCCTGGTGAGTTATCTGCTCAACAGGTGGCGTTGTGTGTGTGTAAGTGTGAGAGTCCGAGTGTAGTGGGTGAGACAGTGAAGCACGGGAACGAGATGGCTTCAGAGATGGGGTCGTTTCGGGTCATGAGTGAGCACCGTGCCTCATGTGAAGGCAAGATGGCAGGTGCTCGTTGTGCTCTACGTGCTTCACATGTCTCACTCCCTAGACTGGAACAAGACCTCACGGGCTTCACTGTTCATTGTAAAGCGGTGAATGTTAAGGCTCTCAGCCTATGCCCGAGAGGAAGTAAGTTGGAATATAGGAAAAAAAAAAAAAAAAAAAAAAAAAAAAATTAAAGTAAAAAGACGTCATCGGTGCAGAAGGGGTTAATCAGTATGTGATAATGCCTTCTTCCATTTAATTCTGGCTATTATTAGACAATTGTATTAATTTTAGGAAATAATTATAGAAATCAGATGGTTAACCACTTGAAGATTATGAAGCATTTTGACAGTGTATTCTGGCTATCATTATACGAGTTTATGCAGCTTTGGTAGGATATGTGTGCATTACAAGGATTTCCGGTAAAGACTATCTCACTTAACCCTCTGACTTCCATAAACCCTTCATAATCTGAATAAAATAGTCGGTATTATTAGACAAGTGCACCAATATCATATTGGCAAACAATTTTGTTTTGTTTTTACAAGGTTTATTTGGTTTAAGGTTTGACTCCTTTTGGAAATCCATCTTTACCCATTAAGGAACAATTTTAAAGCATGTCCCCCGATAGCTGGGAGGGTTATGAAGATCAGGGAATATGTGGTGTTAGGTAATTAAACTCAGTAAACTAACCTTTAAAAACAAATGATTTCAAATCGAAGACAAGTCGTAAATGCTGAAATATCGATAACATAATATATCCCCACCTCCACCACCACACACACTAAATATAGGTTGATCACACCAACTTTTACAGTATATATATTTATATAATTATAAAGTCTCCCAAAAGAGGGTGGTTCAGACTCGTTAGGTCCTTACTCTGCTAGCAATATATATTACGCTTTCAATAAGTTACAGGGGGCTGGGAGAGCTGCCCCACAACCCTTCGTATATCCCAAGGCGTCCTTATTTTATGTACCTTTTTTGTTTAAGCTTAATTGTCAATTATGCATACATTTGTGATTAAGTTTTCTCCTTCTAGAAGCACTGCCGCTGCTGTGTCACATGTAACCAGTATTTTTGACAAGTCTCCCTATAGAGGGATTGCGCCGGTCCATTATTGCCTAATGACTTTCCTTACTTAACCCGTGGAGCCCCAGCGACGCGTCTGACGCGTCGGCTATGTATGTAACGCACAGCCCCAGAGACGCGCCTAACGCGTCACCCTTATAGCTCCAGTCGTAAGTCTCAGAATGGCTCTAGATTTATATGGGAACTACTTTGGGATCCGGCGGACTACTTCCAAAACGTTTTGTCCAAACGCGTGCGCGCGCGGGGACGGGAGAGGGCACCCGCCTTCTCACACCTCATGGTCAGTTTACCGCGCACCCTCTCGAGTGAAACACCATGTCTCGTCGTTATAATGCCCGCCTTACCCGCCCCTGCAGTACAGAGGAGGTCATGGATATACTGTACGACACTGACAGCCCTGATAGTGACACTGACTCGGCATTGGACGAGTCTGGAGACGAGTATGCCCCCTCCCAAGCAGAAATAAGAGAGCTAGAGGAAGAGCTTGCTCAGATTCCTGTCAGGCGGCGTAGGCCGTCACAAAGACAGCAAGGGGCAAGTGCACCTCCCCGCCGCCCACTTCCCCAAGACCCCACTGAATCCTCAGAAAGTGGGGAAGAGGTTGTTGTTGCAGATGAACCTGCTGACCCTCAAAATTACGTGCGTGTACCTGGGGAAGAACGAAAGGGATTGAAGAGAAGAAGGGGCGAGTCTGGGAGTGAAGAGGAGGTACCCCACAACCCCGCCTGCCTTCTCCCCCACTTCCCATAATCTCCCCACTCAAGAAAAATACCCCGGGGAGGTTCTATGGTCGTCACAAACCTAGTGACGAACAACCTGGTGATGGAGAAATGGGACAACGTGGTGCGAGACAAAGGCGGTCACGTGACCCAAAACGCTCCCTCTTCCCTCCTGACCCAGAGCACGAGGGGGGGGATGAGTCACCACCACCATCACCACCACCACCACTACTACCAGACTCTCCGCCTCGCCATTCTTCCCCCCCACTATCACCTTCAGGCTCCATCCCGTACACCCCCCCACGAATGTCTCCCTCACCTGAACCAGGCCCCTCCTGTGCCACTGCATTATCACCAGCCTCTCCACAACGCCCCGATCTGCCCCAACGCCCTGCAAGCAAACGACATGGGCGTGTCATATCTCGCGGGCGTGCCACCCGCGGCCGAATGCAGAAGGTCAAACAAATAAGACGCCCCAGCAACGAATCGAGCTCTAGATCTAGCTCTCGATCAAGTTCGAGGTCTAGCTCCAGACCCAGGTCCACCTCTCGCCCACGCCGCCCACGCTCCACCCGCACCCGCCCAACCCGCCCCGGTGCCCCTGACGATGACCCTGATGAGCCCGATGCCCCATCTAGCGACGACGAAGGCGCTGATAGGTGGGATTGGGTGGATGGGGAAAACTATCTACCAGGACAATACCACTTTTTGGGGGCAGCTGAGGCCGGCCCTACCATGCCCAATCGTGGACCTGACACCACAAGACTGGGTGTTTTTCTGCAGTTCTTCACTGCCAACCTTGTCGGCTTGATTGTTGACCAGACGAACTGGTACAACTATTATTTTATGGCAGGGAAGGAGCAGAAGAGGAACTCGGCACGTCTCTCATGGGTGGATTTGTCTTCCGATGAGTTCTACGCATTCCTGGCACTGGTCATCCTGATGGGGGTCACCAAGAAGACGTCTCTCAGGAAGTACTGGTCATGTGATCCCCTCATCGCAACCCCCTTCTTTGGGAAAGTCATGAGCAGGAATAGATTCACGGCAATCATGGGAAACCTGCACTTTATTGATAGCCTGGCAAGCCACACCAGGAACCAGGAACGCCCCAGGAATACCAAAGACCCGATGGAGAGGATAAGACCTATATTTGAATACCTCAAAACAAAGTTTGCAGCCTCCTTCAAACCTTACCAAAAACTAATCATTGATGAGAGTCTGGTGCTATGGAGGGGGAATATTAGCATCCGACAGTACATCCCCAGCAAGCGTCACCGTTATGGCCTGAAACTTTTCGTGATGTGCGATTGCAAGACCGGTTACATCCAGGACATCATCCTTTACATGGGCAAGGTCACTGAACTGGTGGAGGAGAGGACATATGGGATATCTGGGGCCGTTGTCATCACCATGTTGGAGGGATATTTGGACAGGGGACACATCTTGTACCTCGACAACTGGTACACCAGCCCTTCCCTTGCCAAATTCCTGTATAGCAGAAACACTGGCGTCTGTGGCACCGTCAGGAGGAATCGTGTATACATGCCAGAGCTAACCGAAAGGCGGGAGAAGGGCTCCATCATCCACCTCCAGGCAAATAATATCTTGATGCTCTCGTGGATGGACAATCGTGACGTCAATATCCTCACCAGTATCCACCTGCCCCGCTTAGAGGACACCAAACGCCGTGATAGAGCCACAGGTGAGGCGGTCAAAAAACCTGTTGCAATCATTGACTACAACATCAACATGCGGCTGGTTGACAAGTCAGACTCTGTCATATCGTCGGTCGAGTGTGCCAGGAAGACGATGAGGTGGTATAAAAAACTATTTTTCCACCTACTCGACCTCACCCTCTACAACTGCCACATCCAATATCATGAAATAACAGGTGAAGTTGAGACGATGGAGTCGTACTGCATCGAACTTGCACGGGAGCTTCTGTTCTTCTTCAGGGAGGGTCCACGCCGCCAGCAACGTCCCGCAGCTCGTTTTCAAGCACCAGAAGGCCCCGCCAGACTGACACAACGCCACTTTTGCGATTTTGTCCCGCCCAACGAAGTAAAACCCAACCCACGCAGACGGTGTCATGTGTGTCGCAACACAGGCAGACGCACACCAAAACGGCAAGACACCCGGACGATGTGTGAAGAATGTGATGTGGGACTGTGTTTTCCCACCTGCTTCAGGGAGTATCACACCCTCGAGCACTTCTAAGTGTTCAAAGTGTTCAAAGACTGCGATAAAAGACGCTATAATGTAATACTAACAGTGTATATAAAAGACGCAAAAAGTGAATATAAAACAGTGTGTATATATATATAATTTACAAGTGCAAAGTACCGAACAATATAAAACACTAAGTAAATTCTAAACTTATAAAACTGTGTGCAAATAATTATAAGAATAAGAGACAATAAGTGCGTAAAACAATGTATATACACCTCATAATCTTAGGTAAAACAATGAACAAGTACAAATAATTCAATGAAAAGGAGACACAGAGTGACCTTGAGTGAAAGTGACAGCCAGACAGAGAAAGAAAGAGGGAGGGTGCTGTGGAATGTGGGTCACTCGCTCCGCTGTATGGCCGTGTGTTCGTACGTGCGTTTTGTTATTGTCCTGAGCAAAGATGGCCGCCCAAGATGGCCGCCATCACCATGGCAACGGGGACGCTAACACTCGTGCGCACTTGTAATACTTGAATGAAGACACTTATCACACTACAACTTCAGTTATATTTACATTATGTGATATACAAAGACATTCTATGAACTCTGAAGCGCACTTTATGTCCGAGAGGTGCGAAATAAGTCATGCTGCCTGGCGGCTGGCAACTGGCTGCTGGCGCGGGAGATTTGAAATGGCGCTAAGGCTCCTCTGAGGCTGGGGACCCCCACTACCTCCCAGGACCCCCAAATGGCCTAGGTAAGTACTTTTTTCACATTTCTTCATGTCTATCATTATTTTCTAACACATTCTGATATATTTATAAAAAAAAAAAAAAAATGAAAATTGCCCGGGTTCTGGTGCACAAAAATAATAAAACCGGCCGGGGCTGTACGGGTTAACCCCAAATTTCTCTGATCGTCATTGCCTTCCCCATTACCGGAGGCAGGTTTTAAGGGGGGATTGGCGTATTGATTGGTTCATTTATATACAGTATATGTATATTATCTTATTTAGTTTCCTCCCTAGACCTCCATCATGCTTAACCCCTTATATATATCTTATATATATCTTGAAGGGGGGGGCCCTTCAAGATATATTTGTACATTTTTTGATAGAAAAAATTGCCGGCCGAAGGCTGGTTCCTCGACACCTGAATGACACGAAAAGTCTTAATATTGACGACAAATTTGTTGAAAGGTCTTAAAATCGCTAAACTAAATGGCCGAACGTCATCAAATATGAAAACTAATGGGGCTAAACATGAGGAAGAAGAAGGACCAGGAAAACGACCCACTTCCCCTTAAAGTTGCTGGGAATCGGAAAGTAAGTGGTTTCAGACGGGAAGGAACCATAACATTAGCTGACTCACCAAATAAAATCATCTGACAATATATAATGTATCATCATAAGGGGATAGTGGCTGTTTGGTTGGTTTATATATAATGTATCATCATAAGGGGATAGTGGCTGTTTGGTTGGTTTATATATAATGTATCATCATAAGGGGATAGTGGCTGTTTGGTTGGTTTATATATAATGTATCATCATAAGGGGATAGTGGCTGTTTGGTTGGTTTATATATAATGTATCATCATAAGGGGATAGTGGCTGTTTGGTTGGTTTATATATAATGTATCATCATAAGGGGATAGTGGCTGTTTGGTTGGTTTATATATAATGTATCATCATAAGGGGATAGTGGCTGTTTGGTTGGTTTATATAATGTATCATCATAAGGGGATAGTGGCTGTTTGGTTGGTTTATATATAATGTATCATCATAAGGGGATAGTGGCTGTTTGGTTGGTTTATATATAATGTATCATCATAAGGGGATAGTGGTTGTTTGGTTGGTTTATATATAATGTATCATCATAAGGGGATAGTGGTTGTTTGGTTGGTTTATATATAATGTATCATAAGGGGATAGTGGCTGTTTGGTTGGTTTTATATATGTATCATCATAAGGGGATAGTGGCTGTTTGGTTGGTTTATATATAATGTATCATCATAAGGGGATAGTGGCTGTTTGGTTGGTTTATATATAATGTATCATCATAAGGGGATAGTGGCTGTTTGGGTGGTTTATATATAATGTATCATCATAAGGGGATAGTGGCTGTTTGGTTGGTTTATATATAATAAGAACATAAGAACATAAGAAAATGGGAGTCTGCAGAAAGCCGATTGGCCTAAGCAAGGCAGATCCCTGTCCCACACAACCCCAAATCAATTACAAAGCCCAATTATAGGCTCAACATTCTAATACCCTGAGGATCATCCTACCAAAACGGTTAGAGATTAACGCAGGATTATGGGGGTCTGCAGAGCGCTGATTGGCCCAACCCGGCTGATCCCCCTTCACACCCAACCCTTCTCGTCCATATGCTTATCCAATTTTATCTTAAAGCTCCCTACAGTTTTAGATCCCACTATAGCACTTGGTAGTCCATTCCACCCATCTACAACTCTGTTACCAAACCAATATTTGCCTATATCTTTTCTGAAACGAAATTTATCTAATTTGAAACCATTGGTACGAGTTCTTTCGCTATCACTGAGCTTTAGTACATTTGTCATGTCCCCTTTGTTAATCCCACTAACCCACTTGAACACCTCTATCATATCCCCTCTAACTCTGCGTCTCTCTAACGAATGTAAACCTAATTTCTTCAACCTTTCTTCATACGGATGATTTCTAATATTATGGATAATTTTTGTCATTCTACGCTGTACTCTCTCCAATGAATCTATGTCCATTCTGTAATAAGGACACCAAAATTGGACAGCATAATCCATATGGGGTCTCACTAATGACAAGTAAAGTTTTAAGATAACATCAGCAGTTCTGTTACTCACACTCCTAGAGATGAACCCGAGAATCCTGTTTGCCTTATTACGAACGCCTATACACTGTTTTCTAGGCTTCAAATCATTGCTAACAAACACACCTAGATCTTTCTCGCAGTCTGAATTTTCTAATTCTAAATTAGCTAGTTTATATTTAACATTTGTTTGCATCTTCCCTATCTTTAATACCTTGCATTTGTCAATGTTAAACTTCATCTGCCAATTTACTGACCATTCATGTAAGGTATCTAGATCCCTTTGGAGGCACTCTATATCGCTATCTGAATCAATTGATCTCCCCATTTTAGTATCGTCTGCGAATTTACTTATCCTACTAGTTATACCTAAATCTAGGTCATTTATGTATATAAGAAACAACAGGGGACCTAATACCGATCCCTGGGGGACACCACTTTTGACTGCTCCCCACTCTGACTTGGTACCATTTATGCTGACTCTCTGTTTCCTACCAATTAGCCATGACCTAATCCATCCCAACAACGCCCCACCTATTCCATGTGCCTCAACCTTTCTCATCAATCTCTCATGAGGGACTCTGTCGAAAGCTTTACTGAAATCTAAATATATAATATCGTATGCCTTGTCATTATCTACTGCTTCATATACCTCTGAGAAAAAACTAAGCAAATTAGTAAGGCAAGAACGTCCCTGTGTGAATCCATGCTGAGAAGAATTGATTAAGTTAAATGTTTCTAAGTGGTTTCTCATTTTCCTAGCAATAATTGACTCTAGTAGCTTTCCTATGATTGAAGTGAGACTAATGGGACGGTAATTGGATGCTATTGATTTATCACCTTTTTTGAAAATCGGAACTACATTTGCAAGCTTTCAAGCTTCTGGAACTATACCTGTTTCTAATGAATTGTTAAAAAGAAATGTTAATGGGTAACTTAACTCATCTCTGCATTCTTTTAATACTCTGGCATATACCTCATCGGGACCAGGCGATTTCTGAGGTTTCAGTCTGTCAATTTCCTTAAGCACATCATTTCTACTTATAGTAACCGTACTTAACCTATTTTCTATACTATCTCTATACCTTACGGACTTCTGGAATCTGTGCCAAATTTTCATTAGTGAAAACGGATAGAAACTGACTATTTAATGTACTGCACATTTCTAAATCACTTTCTGTCATTTCTCCTATCGAAGTTTTAAGGGGGCCTATTTTATCTCTAACTTTAGATTTATATAGCTGGTAAAAAGCCTTAGGGTTATTTTTGAGTCATTGGCTATCCTGATTTCATAATTTCTTTTGTCTGTCCTTATACATTTTTTAACCTCTCTTGATAGATTCTGATAGTAAGCAAGTAGGTGAATTTCGCCTTTCTTTATTTTTCGATATATTCCTCTCTTTTTTCCTAGAAGGTCTAATAGTCTATTATTCATCCATTTGGGTTGGTTCTGTGTTGATCTAAATTTTCTTAGGGGATATATTTATTTTGCGCATTGTGGAGTGAAGAAATAAAATTATTATATGTAGCTGTCAAATTATCCTGAGTTAAGACAGGTATCTGAGAGAGAGTATGTTCATTAGCGCACCTGGGTCCACTTAATAGTTTAACCATAGGATCGACTCTTAAGGCTCGTCTTAATCCACCATAATTGGCTTTTCTGAAATCTGGGATAAGTGTCGTATTCTCTTTAGCCTTTCCTGTCCATTGTATGTTAAAATAAATTGATTTATGATCACTATTTCCTAGTTGGTCTCCTATCTCTACATTATTTATCATTTGTTCATTATTACTGAGAACTAAATCGAGGATATTATTACCTCTAGTAGGCGAGTCTATGAATTGAAATAAAAAACTATCCTGTACCGCCTCAATAAACTCTGTTGAATCTGAGTCGCCGATTTGATGCTGCCAATCAATATTCGGAAAATTGAAATCCCCTATAATACACACATTGCTAAACCTTGATGCTATTTTCACTTCCTGCCATAAAGCTGTACCTTCGTTTCTACTCATATTTGGTGGTCTATAAATAACTCCAATAATTATGGTCTCACTACCTTCGCTAACCTCAACCCAAACACTTTCGTTATCAGTATTTAGTCTAATACCTGATTTAATACAGCTTTTTAAAGAACTCCTGACAAACACTGCTATTCCGCCGCCCCTCCTACTTGTTCGGTCGCGTTTAAACAAACTATATCCTGGTATATGGAATTCTGCTAAAAAATGTCTTGATTCTGTATTAATCCATGTTTCAGTCAGTGCTATAATGTCTATATTTTCGTTGCTAACAAGTGCTCTAAGTTCATCCATTTTGTTACATAAACTCCTACAGTTTGTATAATATAATCGCAATGAATTGATTTTACTGGTATCGGATTTACCTTTATTTCTAACTGAATTCCCATCTTCTGTTACACCTTTAATATTTCTACTAGCAGTACAATTAAAATCCTGTGACTGATATTTTCTATTCCTATCTGATGTACCAGTACGGCAATTTACCCTATCTAGACAATTATTCTTACTCATATTCTCAGGCTTTATTTTCAGCGAAACCCCGCGACAATCCTATCATCATAATGTATCATCATAAGGGGATAGTGGCTGTTTGGTTGGTTTATATGTAATGTATCATCATAAGGGGATAGTGGCTGTTTGGTTGGTTTATATATAATGTATCATCATAAGGGGATAGTGGCTGTTTGGTTGGTTTATATATAATGTATCATCATAAGGGGATAGTGGCTGCTTGGTTGGTTTATATATAATGTATCATCATAAGGGGATAGTGGCTGTTTGGTTGGTTTATATGTAATGTATCATCATAAGGGGATAGTGGCTGTTTGGTTGGTTTATATATAATGTATCATCATAAGGGAATAGTGGCTGTTTGGTTGGTTTATATATAATGTATCATCATAAGGGGATAGTGGCTGTTTGGGTGGTTTATATATAATGTATCATCATAAGGGGATAATGGCTGTTTGGTTGGTTTATATATAATGTATCATCATAAGGGGATAGTGGCTGTTTGGGTGGTTTATATATAATGTATCATCATAAGGGGATAGTGGCTGTTTGGTTGGTTTATATATAATAAGAACATAAGAACATAAGAAAATGGGAGTCTGCAGAAAGCCGATTGGCCTAAGCAAGGCAGATCCCTGTCCCACACAACCCCAATTACAAAGCCCAATTATAGGCTCAACACTCTAATACCCTGAGGATCATCTTACCAAAACGGTTAGAGATTAACGCAGGATTACGGGGTCTGCAGAGCGCCGATTGGCCCAACCCTGCTGATCCCCCTTCACACCCAACCCTTCTCGTCCATATGCTTATCCAAATTTATCTTAAAGCTTCCTATCGTTTTTAATCCCACTATAGCACTTGGTAATCCATTCCACCCATCTACAACTCTGTTACCAAACCAATATTTGCCTATATCTTTTCTGAAACGAAATTTATCTAATTTGAAACCATTGGTACGAGTTCTTTCGCTATCACTGAGCTTTAGTACATTTGTCATGTCCCCTTTGTTAATACCACTAACCCACTTGAACACCTCTATCATATCCCCTCTAACTCTGCGTCTCTCTAACGAATGTAAGCCTAATTTCTTCAACCTTTCTTTATACGGAAGATTTCTAATATTATGGATCATTTTTGTCATTCTACGTTATACTCTCTCCAATGAATCTATGTCCATTCTGTAATAAGGACACCAAAATTGAACAGCATAATCCATATGGGGTCTCACTAATGACAAGTAAAGTTTTAAGATAACATCAGCAGTTCTGTTACTCACACTCCTAGAGATGAACCCGAGAATCATGTTTGCCTTGTTTCGAACGCTTACACACTGTTGTCTAGGCTTCAAATCATTGCTAACAAACACACCTAGATCTTTCTCACAATTCGAGTTTTCTAATTCCATATTAGCTAGTTTATATTTAACATTTGTATGCATCTTCCCTATCTTTAATACCTTGCATTTGTCAATGTTAAACTTCATCTGCCAATATACTGACCATTCGTGTAAGGTATCTAGATCCCTTTGGAGGCACTCTATATCTCTATCTGAATCAATTGTTCTCCCCATTTTGGTATCGTCTGCAAATTTACTTATCCTACTAGTTATACCTAAATCAAGGTCATTTATGTATATAACAAACAACAGAGGACCTAATACAGATCCCTGGGGGACACCACTTTTGACTGCTCCCCATTCTGACTTCGTACCATTTATGCTGACTCTCTGCTTCCTACCAATTAGCCATGACCTAATCCATCCCAACAACGCCCCACTTATTCTATGCGCCTCAACCTTTCTCATCAATCTCTCATGGGGGACTCTGTCGAAAGCCTTACTGAAATCTAAATATATTATATCATATGACTTGTCATTATCTACTGCTTCATATACCTCTGAGAAAAAACTAAGCAAATTAGTAAGGCAAGAACGTCCCTGAGTGAATCCATGCTTAGAAGAATTTATTAAATTAAATGTATCTAAGTGGTTTCTAATTTTACTAGCAATAATTGACTCTAGTAGCTTTCCTATGATTGATGTAAGACTAATGGGACGGTAATTGGATGCTCTTGATTTGTCACCTTTTTTGAAGATCGGAACTACGTTTGCAAGCTTCCAAGCTTCTGGAACTATACCTGTCTCCAATGACTTGTTAAATAAAAATGTTAATGGGTAACTTAACTCATCCCTACATTCTTTTAATACTCTAGCATATACCTCATCAGGACCAGGCGATTTATGAGGTTTCAGTCTGTCAATTTCCTTAAGCACATCATTTCTACTTATAGTAACCGTACTTAACCTATTTTCTATACTATCGCTATATACCTTACGGACTTCTGGAAACTGTGCCAAATTTTCATTAGTGAAAACGGAAAGAAATTGACTATTTAATGTACTGCACATTTCTAAATCATTTTCTGTCATTTCTCCTATCAAAGTTTTAAGGGGACCAATTACATCTCTAACCTTGGATTTATATAGTTGGTAAAAAGCTTTAGGATTATTTTTTGAGTCATTGGCAACCTTAATTTCATAATTTCGTTTTTCTTTCCTAATATCCTTTTTTACCTGTCTTGATAGATTCTGATAGTAAGCAAGTAGGTGAATTTCGCCTTTCCTTTTTTTTTTATATATTCATCTCTTTTGTCCTAGAAGATCTAATAGTCTATTATTCATCCATTTGGGTTGGTTCTGTGTTGATCTATATTTTCTTTTGGGGATGGATTTATTTTGTGCATTGAATACTGACTTGATAAAATTAGCGTATGTATCTACCAAGGTTGAAGTCTCTTCCTGACTTAAGATGACAGGTGCCTGAGAAGGGGTACACTCATTTGGACACCTGGATCGACTTAATTTTTTTACCATATAGGGTCAACTAATAGGGCTCTTCTTAACCCACCATAATTGGCTTTTCTGAAGTCAGGTATTAATGTTGTATTCTCTCTGGTATTACCTTTCCATTGTATATTAAAATACACAGAATTGTGGTCACTATTTCCTAGGTGGTCCCTTATCTCTACATTATTTACCATATGTTCATTGTTACTGAAAACTAAATCGAGAATATTATTACCTCTAGTCGGCGTATCTATGAATTGAAATAAAAAACTATCTTGTACTACCTCTATAAACTCCTCAGAATCAGAGTCTCCTATTTGATGCTGCCAATCTATATTCGGAAAATTAAAATCCCCCATAATGCACACATTGCTAAACCTTGATGCCATTTTAATTTCCTCCCATAATGACGTTCCGTCATTTCTACTCATATTTGACGGTCTATACATAACTCCAATAACTATGGTCTCACTACCTTCGTTAACCTCTACCCCAACACTTTCATTATCGTTATTTAGTCTAATACCTGATTTAATACAGCTTTTTAATGTACTCCTGACAAACACTGCTATACCGCCACCCCTCTTACTTGTTCGGTCATATTTAAACAAACTATATCCTGTTATATCAAATTCTGCTAAAAAATGCCTGGTTTCTGTATTAATCCAAGTTTCAGTTAGCGCTATTATGTCTATATTTTTTTGCTAACAAGGGCTCTAAGTTCGTTCATTTTGTTACATAGACTCCTACAGTTTGTGTAATATACTCTCAATTTACTTCTTTTCTTTATACCTAATTTACCTTTATTTCTAACGACATTTCCATCTTCCGTTGCACCATCACTACTATCATTTGCAATATAGTCATCATTTTTAGCATGAGACTGAATATCCTTATCGCTTTCGCCTGACGCTAAAATTGTTCCATTTAACCTCTCATTTACACTCTCAATATTTCTGTTCAAAACTCCACAACCACCCTATCTAAAGAACTAGCTAATGTAGAAACCCCTAACCATGAAAGATGAACCCCATCCCTTGCGTACATCCCATCTCTCCCATAGAAACTATCCCAGTTATCAATGAATGGTGTTGCTTTTTCTTTGCAATATTTCTCCAAACGGCAATTGACACCAATCGCCCTGGATGTCCATTCCTTGGGAACTCCTCTTCTGGGTAGGATACAATGTACTACAGGGATCCCTCCCTTCATCCTAACCTTATCTAACACATCCCGATACTGCTGCAGCAGTTCCTCACTTCTACCCTTACCAACATCGTTACTCCCGGCACTGAGACAGATAATGGGGTTATCTCCACTATCTTCCAAGATGTGGTCCATTTTCTCTAAAACCCTCCCAACTCCATGGCCAGGCAGACACACAACCTTCCTAAGTTTAGTGCGGGTAGCCCTAACTAAATGTCTTACCATGGAGTCGCCCACAATCGACACAGACTTACCTTCTCAGGACACAGACTTACCTTTCCCTCGGGAGGATCCAGCAGCTGAAGTTGGAGAACCCCCGGTGGTGGCAGAAGCTCCCTTGGTGGTGGTGGTGGTAGGTAGCACAGCGTCAGCGGTTGGAGCTGGGTCGGCGGCCGGCACTTCGGCTAACCCTCCCTTATCCTGACTATCTTTTCCCTCACATTCGTCTCGCAAAGGAGAGAATGTATTTGTCACACTCATACCTATTCTACTATCCTGCTTCTTGAGTGTGACTTTCCCACCCGTATTTTTAACAACCTGCCATGAATACAATTTTTCATCAACTTCCTCCCTTTTCCCCTTACTCGACTTAATTTCCTCTTGGCTAAGCTTGAAAGCTAGATTTTTGTCTTTAATCAAATCCACTTCCCTCTGAAGTTTAACATTAACCTCCCTTAGAGCCAAGACCTCTTCCTTCACCACAACCACAACCCTTACCTGGAGAATAAGATGATGCAGTTCAGTAAAGGACTCGCACTCCATACCTGACATGATCCCAAAAAGCTTAACGAGGAGCAAACAACTAAGTACAGAAAACAAAAACAAATAAGTCAACTAACAGCTAAAAACTGAGCTAAAACACTTTTATATATACACGAGTGCACTGCCTCCAAACACAGGTAGGTGCGTATGGTCACTGGGTCACGAGCAGGTGGTCCGGGCAGGAACTCAAATTAACACAACCTCCTCCTGTCACTGACTGAACTGAACTGATATGTATGATAATGTATCATCATAAGGGGATAGTGGCTGTTTGGTTGGTTTATATATAATGTATCATCATAAGGGGATAGTGGCTGTTGGGTTGGTTTATATATAATGTATCATCATAAGGGGATAGTGGCTGTTTGGTTGGTTTATATATAATGTATCATCATAAGGGGATAGTGGCTGTTTGGTTGGTTTATATATAATGTATCATCATAAGGGGATAGTGGTTGTTTGGTTGGTTTATATATAATGTATCATCATAAGGGGATAGTGGCTGTTTGGTTGGTTTATATATAATGTATCATCATAAGGGGATAGTGGTTGTTTGGTTGGTTTATATATAATGTATCATCATGAGGGGATAGTGGCTGTTTGGTTGGTTTATATATAATGTATCATCATAAGGGGATAGTGGCTTTTTTTTTTTTTTTTTTTTTTTTCTATGTGATTGAGGGAGGCAAAAGGCATAACTGCCTATAGCGAGTGCCTCCCCCATAGTTGAAAGAGTGACAGGGCCAAAATCAAGGGACGTTCGAGCCAAAATGCCTGGACACACGGAGTTTGAAGCAATTTAAGTCATACGAAGAGGGAAAGACTGATTCTGGGAGAGAGTTCCAGAGCTCAGCTGTTGAGTAGAAGAAAGTTTGAGAGTAACGTTTCACTCTTGGGTTGGAGAGTTGCACAGAGTAAGGGTGGGATTGAGTTGCAAGACAGGTACCACGTGCCCTACGTAAAGGAGGTGGTATGCACTGGGATAGCTCTGAGGAACACTGATTATTATAGTAGCGATAGAATAGCGAGAGAGATGCAACATTGCGGCGGAGAGAGAGAGATTGCAGAGAGTTGGTGAGTGGACGGGAGTTAATGATACGAAAGGCCTTCCTTTCAACTTTGTCTAGGAGAGCGGTGTGAGAGGAACCTCCCCACACATGTGAACAATACTCAATACAAGGGCGCACTATGCCCCTGTACAGAGCAAGAAGCTGTGCAGGGGAAAAGAACCCCCTTTGGTTGGTTGGTTTATATATAATGTATCATCATAAGGGGATAGTGGCTGTTTGGTTGGTTTATATATAATGTATCATCATAAGGGGATAGTGGCTGTTTGGTTGGTTTATATATAATGTATCATCATAAGGGGATAGTGGTTGTTTGGTTGGTTTATATAATGTATCATCATAAGGGGATAGTGGCTGTTTGGTTGGTTTATATATAATGTATCATCAAGGGGATAGTGGTTGTTTGGTTGGTTTATATATAATGTATCATCATAAGGGGATAGTGGCTGTTTGGTTGGTTTATATATAATGTATCATCATAAGGGGATAGTGGTTGTTTGGTTGGTTTATATATAATGTATCATCATAAGGGGATAGTGGCTGTTTGGTTGGTTTATATATAATGTATCATCATAAGGGGATAGTGGTTGTTTGGTTGGTTTATATATATGTATCATCATAAGGGGATAGTGGCTGTTTGGTTGGTTTATATATAATGTATCATCATAAGGGGATAGTGGTTGTTTGGTTGGTTTATATATAATGTATCATCATAAGGGGATAGTGGCTGTTTGGTTGGTTATATATAATGTATCATCATAAGGGGATATTGGTTGTTTGGTTGGTTTATATATAATGTATCATCATAAGGGGATAGTGGCTGTTTGGTTGGTTTATATATAATGTATCATCATAAGGGGATAGTGGTTGTTTGGTTGGTTTATATATAATGTATCATCATAAGGGGATAGTGGCTGTTTGGTTGGTTTATATATAATGTATCATCATAAGGGGATAGTGGTTGTTTGGTTGGTTTATATATAATGTATCATCATAAGGGGATAGTGGCTGTTTGGTTGGTTTATATATAATGTATCATCATAAGGGGATAGTGGCTGTTTGGTTGGTTTATATATAATGTATCATCATAAGGGGATAGTGGCTGTTTGGTTGGTTTATATAATGTATCATCATAAGGGGATAGTGGCTGTTTGGTTGGTTTATATATAATGTATCATCATAAGGGGATAGTGGCTGTTTGGTTGGTTTATATGTAATGTATCATCATAAGGGGATAGTGGCTGTTTGGTTGGTTTATATATAATGTATCATCATAAGGGGATAGTGGCTGGTTGGTTGGTTTATATATAATGTATCATCATAAGGGTATAGTGGCTGTTTGGTTGGTTTATATATTTAGTTATTCATATATTTGTTTAGTTTCCTCGCTAGACCTCCATCAAGCATAACAAATAAATCCCCTAGACCCCCCTTCAAGATAAATATGTACATTATTCGGTAGAAACATGTCCCATTCCTCTTAAAATTACAGGCTCGGTATCGCTCGGCAGGAAAAAATCGGCACCTAAATGGCACGACAGGTCTTAAAATGTATAACGAAATAGGGCGAAAGGTGTTAAAATCGTCAAACTAATAGGGCCGAGCGTCTTAAATATCAAAACTAATGGGGCTAAACACGAGGGAGAAAATGGTCCAGAAAACCTGGCCATCCCCCTTTAAGTGTTATCGGTACACTTACCTGAATGAACTACTGTATATCGTCTAATGATAGGCGGAACCAATAGAGTATAGATGAAACGTGTTCTCGTATCCTCAGAGGGTTAACCCCTTATGTTCTGCCGAAGTCCTTTTAATTATATTCTAGCTATAATTAGACGATTATATTCAGTTTAAGAAGGATCTGTGGTAGTAAAACGGGTTCAGTGACATAATTCGAAGCCTCTTAGGCTAATTACTGGAGGCCCTTTTTAAACTGAATAATGTCATCTACCAGTAGCCAGAATAAAGTTAAAAGGATAGCACCGGTACATAAAGTCTTTACCACTCTGATTCTGAGTGGGCTTTAGAGTAGCTAGGTTGTAACGGATCAATGTTGTTTTGGGGGCTGGATGTTTTTTATTTGTTTATCTATTTATGTTTTATATGTGAATGAAGGGAATAAAAAAATATAGCTGCCTGTAACAAATGCCCCCCCCCGGTTGAAAGAGTGATATAGTCAAAATCAAGGTACGTTAGACGTAATTTAGGTGTGTTGAACAATTGTTGTGTGCTTGTAATGTGTAGTGAAATATATCGGAGGAGGTGTTTGTGAGATTTTGCTGGATTACTCTCTGTGTAGGTGAGACATAATTGGAAACAGTGGGGGGAACCAGACAAATGAAACAGGAGCTCCAGCAACTCCTTATCATATGCCTATGCGGCCTCCCCTGGTGAGAGGGAATACATAGGAATAGGAATGAAGTTGCTCTGTATTGTCCATTTAACCCTTTGAGGATCATGAGCCGTTTTGACAGTTCATTTTGGCTATCAATGGACGATATTTTGCAGATTAAGAAGGGTATAAGGAAGTCAGAGGGCTAATTGAGACCGTCTTTACTCTGCTAACTCCCGCAGGTCCATCCTAAGCTTCCGGCTTAAGGGGAGATTTCCATTTAAGGGAGTTTTTTTTGTACCCCTTTCTCCATCATGTTTAGCCCCATTAGTTTTGAAATTGTAAGAAGTTCACTATTAGTTTAGCAATTTCAAGACCTTTCTCCCCATGTTGTCAATTCTAACATCGTTTGTGCCATTTACTTGTAGTAATGATTCTCGGCCGCGCTCCATCGCTTTCACGACGCTCGTATGTGTATGTGTATGTTTTTCCTAGCGAGCGATAGCGTACTTGCAATTTAAGGGGAGGTATTTAGTTTGTTCACTAGACCTCCATCAAGCTTAAAATTACACCCCCTTGAGTCCCTTTCAAGATAAATTTGTAAATTTTTCGGTAGAAAAATTTCCCCGCCGAAGGCCGGTTCCTCTTAAATTACAGGCTCGCTGTCGCTCGCCAGGATAAAATCGACACCTAAATGGCACGAAAGGTCTTAATATGGGGTGAAAGTTCTTAACATCGCTAAACTAATGGGGCAAACTTTGTATAATATCAAAAGCAATGGGGCTAAACATGAGGGAGAAAGAGGTCAAGAAAAAAATCCCTCAAGTGGATATCTCCCCTTAAGAGGAACCGCAGGACAGTGTTCTACCGAAAAAATTACAAATCTATCTCGAAGGGGAATCTTGGGGATATTTTTGTGTATAGATTGGTGGAGGTCTAGGGTGCAAACTAAAGGCCTCCCTTTAAGTAACGTAGTAGTATAAGATGTTTACAAGACAGTTTCATTATTTGGTAATCTTGATATAGTTTCCTTTCGTCTATAGGTACTTTGAAACATAAGTTGATTCCGATAGAATAAATACAGTGATATTTTTAGGAGTTTTACTAACGATATTTGATGAACTGCTTCCCTATATTCTGGCTACCATTAGACGATTGTATTCAGTTTTGGAAAGATCGAGGGGCAGTTGGAAGATATTTGACCATCTGCGAGTTTATTAAGCTTAGGAAGGTCCTTACTAATCATAAAGTGTTAAAGCTATATCAATTGACCACTTGCGAGTTTCAGGCAATAAGGAAATTGGAGCCGTAGACATCGATACGTAACAGATATGCAATAATAATGTAGCTCTCTGATGGATAGATATTATGTTGAATTTGCTAGTATGTATTTATGAATGCCCTGCAACCATATTATAGCTGCTAGTAATGTTAAATAACAGTATCAACAGCTCCAACTTCTGCATAACCTTAAAAAAGAAAGAAAAGAAAAACACTGCCAGAGGGGAATGGGCGTATTTATTTGCTCCCTACACCTCCATAAAGCCAAAAATTACACCCGCCAAAGAACCCCCTTCAAGACAAATGTGTACATTTTTCGATAGCTTGATGGAGGCTTAGGGATCAACCTAGAAACCTACCCTTAAACTAATGTGTACAGAAGTAGTTGTAAACCTCTTGAGCTTATATGAAGCGTTTAAAAAAAAATTTCTTTAGGAAATATAATTCAGTTTATGACAAAATTTAATATTGTGTGAGCCAGACGGATGAATGTAGTAGTTTGTTTACGCCTTTCTTTGTTTAGACGATTTTCTTCAGCTTCAGAGGGTTTTCATGTATCAAAGAGGTAATAGTTATCTCCATTATCCCCCTCACTTCCAAGTTGCCTTCCAAAGCTGAATATTATCGTCTAATAACAGCCAAAATAAACTGTCAAAATGCGTCATAATTCTTAAGGGCCTAAGACTATGTTAATTAAGGGGGTAGTGCTGGGTTTTTGGTCAATGTGTATATACACACACACACATACATATATAAATGTATACTGTATATATATATATCTATATATATATATATATATATAGATATATATATATATATATATATATATATATATATATATATATATATATATAGATATATATATATATTATAATATATATATATATTTATATATATTATATATATATATATATATATATATATAGAGTATATGTATATATATATATATATATATATATATATATATATATATATTAAGTATATATCACAAATACACGTAAGCCACTAAATGTTTCTAATCTGTCAGTGGGGTTCGAACCGCCGGCCGTCAGGACGATAGCCAGCGCTTTAATCAACTGCCGTGGTGTAGTTGATTAAAGCGCTGGCTATCGTCCTGACGGTCGCGGTTCGAACCCCACTGAGAGATTAGAAATATATATATATATATATATATATATATATATATATAAAACAGTATATCAATGTCTTTTTGAGTTTCCTCGCTACACCTCCATCAAGTTATAAAATACACTCCCTAGACCCCCTTGCAAGATAAATGTGAACATTTTTCGATAGACAAATGTTCCGACCGAAGGCCAATTCCTTCTAAAATGTCAGGCTCGTTCTCGCTCGCCAGGAAAATATCGACACCTAAATGGCACGAAAGGTCTTAATTTTGACACAAAAATGAGGCAAAAGGTCTCAAAATCGCCAAACTAATGGAACGAACTTCTTAAAATTTCCAACTAATATCATGCTAAACATGAGGTAGAAGGGGGTCCAATAAAACGCAATTACCTCCCCTTTAGGGTAGGAGGATGCTGGTAATTAGCGTCACTCCAACAACCAACCACAAACAAAAATAAAAAAAGAAGAGCAGGCTAATTTGGCCAGTCTTAAGGGGGTAGTGCTTGTTTTTTGGTCTATGTATTTATGTATTATTATTTGTTTGAGTTTCCTCGTTAGACCTCCATCAAGCTTAATATTACACCCCTAGACCCCCGTTCAAAATAAGTTTGTAAATTTTCGGTAGAAAAAGATCCCGGCAGAAGGTTAGTTCCTCTTAAAATACAGGCTCGCTATCGTGCGCCAGGACAAAAATCGACACCTAATTGGCTTGAAATCCATGGGGTTAAACACGAGGGAGAAAGGGTGTCCATAACAAATCCCTCAATTGGAAATCTCCCCTTAACTTCTTGAGGAATGTGACGCATTTAGACAGTTTATTCTGGCTTTCATTAGAATATATAATTCAGAGTAGGAAGTGTATATGGAAAACAGAGGGTTGATTGGCCCAGTATTTACTGTTTTAACTCCTACGGATCCATCCTAAGCTTTCCTTTTCCTATGTGATTGAAGGAGACAAAAGGCAAAGCTGCTTGTAACAAGTGTCTCCCCCAAAGATGAAAGTGACGGAGAGAGAAACTCAAGGTACGTTAGAGTCAACACGTCTGGATTCATGGAGCTCAAGGGGGGATGGGTGTATTTATTTCCTCATTTATGTATCTTTTTATTAGTTTTTAAGTTTCCTCCCTAGACCTCCATCAAGCTTAAAAAAGAACACCCCAAGGCCGTCCTTCAATTCAAATGTATACATTTTCTATAGAAAAAGTACCCGGCCAAAGGCCGATTTCTCTTAAATAACAGGCTCGAATCGCTCACCATGAATCAAATAGACACCTAAATTACACGAAAAGTCTTAATATTGATAAAGAAATTGGGCGAAAAGTATTAAAATCACCAAAGTAATGAGCCAAACTTCTTAAAATCGGAAGACTAATGGGGCTAAACATGACAAAGAAGGGGGACGAGAAAAACGACCCATCTCCCCTTAAAGTTTAAGACGTCTAAATGTAGCAGAAATAAGATGAGAAAGACGTCACTGGTACAGAATGGGTTAATATTGCTACTGATATCCATAAATAAGACGGAGCATGAGCCAAATCCGTGTTACTGATATAGAAACCTTGGCGAAACTGAGTACTTAGCAAACGATTTTGTATGTAATTATGGAATTACAACACTAAACTGTATTACTAAGAAGTACAAATTAATCATAGATCGTTTTACGACCACGATAATATTGACAAACTTAAGATGAAGTCTGCTTTGTTAAGAAATATACAAAAATTGCAGTTCATAGCCCTTGTCGGCGATGCCGTATTCCGAAGTAAACCACATACAGAAGTGTCGTAGCTCTTCATATACAGGGTGTCTCAGAAATAGAAGTGTCAAACTTCCAGATGTGAATATAATGATGATTCTAAGCATAAAGTGTTCTATAACGAAAATTTTAATTCTCAACCGTGTAAGAAGTACCGTATTGAAGGTTTTATAATAGTGTCCTCCCCCACATCACTATAATGGACTCTTCCATGGCAAATAGTTTCCATCACGTCCAAAGTGAGCGATTATATAATAATATATAATAACAGTTAATTTGCAACTTGTATAATTATAATATCCTGATAATAACATGGTAACACAATTGCAGTTAGATGGGGTTGTGGTAAGCTCTAGGGCAGCTAGGCCAGCTTTATGGGGAAATACTTAAGAAACCGCAATTTTCAACAGGCAATATCTCCGTAACGAGTAAAATTTGGATATTTGCTTATAGAACATTTTATGCTTACAATATAGTTCCTAACCTAATCCTGACGTTTGGCACGTCTATTTCGGGACACACTGTATATACAAACTAACTATTTATTTTTTACTTTTATTATATTCTGATTGTGGGAATCTTCATAGACTAGTTACTTAGAGGTAAATACCTTTTGCATCACAATCGAATTTCCCTCTTGCGTGAAGTGACCACTTGCGAGTTTCGTTCTATGAGTAAGTTGGAGACGTGTGTGGGCCAATCTGCTCTCTGCAGACTCTCCTTTTCTTATGTTCTTATATATATTTAGCAGATTTACTAGCTAATATATGTTCGCAGTACATTTACATATACATAAAACCCAGCTAAACATACTATTTATCCATCAGGAATCTACATTATTATTGCATTTCTGTTCAGGTTCGAATCCCGGTAGGATCACATACTTTCATTAATTTAATTGGGTTGTGTTTGGTGTGAAATGAATACATTAGATTATCTATAGGTTTAACCCTTACCTGGCATCGCGCAACATATGTCGAGTGAAATAAATTTGGACTATGTGGCGGTGCACGACAGCTGTCAAGTGCCATTTTCAGCACGTAATGTTGCTGAGAGAGAGAGCTGAGCGGTGGGATGAGCGTAGTAACCTTATGACTGCTCCCCACGACCACCGTGGACCTACTGAACTGTATCCCAGCCTTCTCCCCCCTTTCTCACTCGCTACACAGGGAATTATGTACGGAAATTACCTTATTTTAGGGTTTTTGCACTCGGGTTGCACGATCGTTGCAAGAGAACCAGCGGTCGTACAAGGATGGATCGGGTGTCATTTGAAAGCTCTGTTTACGCCCTTTCAGGGATAGATACTTGTTTTACGCTCTGGGTCTTGTTTATGCATGAAAATGAGCACGGAAAAAACCCTATTTAGGGTAATAAAAAAAACGCTGTGCGGTACGGTGTAAAATACACACCACTCGCTCTTAAGGCGTTAAGAATGTTTCTTAGCAAGGTTGGTCCTAAGTGACCTGTGCCCCATAAAATATTCCTTCCTTTCGCTTAATCATTCGGTTATTCATAGGGCAGTTGGGTACAGTATATGATTAGATCAATATCCAGTGTTTGATATATGGATATTAATCGTGATCATGTGATGTACTTATAAGTGTCTTGATGGTTTAATGGTTAGAGTGTTTAAGATCTGTATGTGGAGACCCAGGTTCGAATCCCGGTAGGATCACATGCATTCATAAATGTCATTGGGTGGTGTTTGGTGTGAGATTAACCCTTTCCCTGCGTGAGACGTTCCGGAACGCCTAGGCAATTTACCGTAATTTCCAGACTTTAAAAGCCTGTAAACGCCGTAGAAATCGAGTATCAGTGGGCGGGACAGCGAGGGGCCCACCTCCGACTGTCAGCATGGCCAGCCGCGCACTGAGGGAAACTGTGGTCTCTGACCATGGTCTCAGCAGTGTTGCCAAGCCGCTACATTGCTAATAATTAGCAAGTTTTCCTGAATGTCTATGGCAGCGCTGCGGGTGAACCCTGCGTGTTAGGAAGTTCGTTCTAGTGTCATTTTGAAGCTATTTTCGTCTAGTTTTCGGCAGAATACATTTCATTTCATGCAGATACTTGATTAATCATTCAGGAGTGCCTGAATATGCCCTAAATATCGCAAAAATGACCGCAGCCAGAGGGTTAATAACTTAGATAATTGTGATGGATATGATTCCAACTTCTGTATATCCTAAACTCGCAAGTGGTCTCAATTGCCAAAGAAGTAGTGACAACATTGCCTTTAGAGCGTTATTTTCATTATTATGTTTGTTTATAAAGTTGCCGACGTAAGTTCTGTTCGTCTCCGTCATCTTATACACATAAATATTATGCGCATTATTAAATTACGAATATAGTTTCTTATACAGTGGTTAAACTCATCTGCTTAGTCAACTGATAATTAAAATAAACCAAACTCACTTTTGATACAAAGTGGTGTACAATCTATCTTATTCTAGTTCCCTTGTAGTTTATCTTATTGTACCAGTACCTCCCTACATTCAACCTAGTTGTTCCCCAATTCGGCCCTCCGCCACGGCCATTTCCTCGCCTTTGATTCACACTCGTTTACTTTCTTACATAAGATCACAACGAGGAACATAACTTATGTGGGCATAGTTGGATAGTTCGAAGCCTGGTAACTGTTATAGGTCCTTTATAAGCTGCTATAAAATCGTCTAATACTAACCAAAATACAGTTAAAATGACGGCACCAGTAATGAGAAGGTAAATAGGTTATATACAGCATATGTAGTATGAAAATATCCTCCTCATATTTGTCCCCGTCTGAGCCATGATATATAAATATAGCGTAATTAGTTTTTTCTGGACCCCTTCTCCCTCATGTTTAGCCCCATTAGCTCTGAGATTTTCAGACGTTTGCCCCATTAGTTTGGCGATTTTAAGATCTTTCGTTCCATTTCTTTGCGAATATTAAGACCTTTCATGTAATTTTTGTGTCCATTTTATCCTGGCGAGCGATAGCTAGCCTGCAAATTAAGAGGAACTGGCCTACGGCCGGAGCATGTTTAAATTGACAAATTTACACATATATCTATAAGGGGGTGTGTTCTATAAGCTTGGTGGAGGTCTATGGAAGAAACTAAAATAATAATAAAAAGATACATAACCAAGCCTATATATACGCCCCTCCGTCGTTAGCCAGTGTGTTTAGTTTTACAACCTAAATACTGTAGCTATATAGTTGAGGGCCGTAAACTGTTTATGGGCTCTTCACATTTATTCCACTAAGACCTTGAATCCCTTCATGAGGTAGGCTTTATTTGTTGGTCTATTTATTCAGTTATATAATTATTTTGTTAGTTTCCTCACTAGACCTCTATCAAGCTTAAAAATAGGCACCCCTTCGAAATTAGTTTGTACATTTTGCGGTAGAATAATGTTCCAGCCGTAGGCTAGTTCCTCTAAGATTACAGGTTCGCTATAGCTCGCCAGAAAAAACCCGACACATAAATGACATAAATGGAGTGAAAGATCATGAAATTGCCAAACTAATGGGTGAACGTCTTAATATCTCAACACTAATGGGGCTAAACATAAGGGAGAAACGGTTCTAGAAAAACGACCTACCTCCCCTTAGACGTAATTATATTCTACACATCCCCCCCCCCCCTCCTTCAAGCTAAATGTGTACAGTTGCCCACATAAGTTCTGTTCCTCGTCGTGATCTTATTTATGAGAGTAAAATGAGTATGAATGAATGACTAGTGTAGTTTCTTTCAATTATCAGTTGACTAATCAGATGAGTTAACCACTGCGTAAGAAACTGCACTCGTAATTCAATCATGCATATTATATTTCTATGTATAACATCACGAATTTTAACAGAACTTATGTGGACAACTATACATTGATCTAAACTGTAAGCTCACTATCGCTCGCTAGGAAAACAATCGACACTTGAATCAGGCGAACCGTATAATCGCCAAAGTCACAGGTCGAAACGTCTTAATATCACTAAATGAATAAGGCGAAACAAGGGTTGTTACTACACCCAAGTGACGTATAAATGTGATGGGTTCTTAACGGGGTAGTGGTTATCTTTTGGTCTATATAATGGTCTATATAATGGTCTATAAATGTGATGGGTTCTTAACGGGGTAGTGGTTATCTTTTGGTTTATATAATTATAAATGTGATGGGTTCTTAACGGGGTAGTGGTTATCTTTTGGTCTATATAATGGTCTATAAATGTGATGGGTTCTTAACGGGGTAGTGGTTATCTTTTGGTTTATATAATTATAAATGTGATAGGTTCTTAACGGGGTAGTGGTTATCTTTTGGTTTATATAATTATAAATGTGATGGGTTCTTAATGGGGTAGTGGTTATCTTTTGGTCTATATAATGGTCTATAAATGTGATGGGTTCTTAACGGGGTAGTGCTTATCTTTTGGTTTATATAATTATAAATGTGATGGTTTCTTAACGGGGTAGTGGTTATCTTTTGGTTTATATAATTATAAATGTGATGGGTTCTTAACGGGGTAGTGGTTATCTTTTGGTCTATATAATTATAAATGTGATGGGTTCTTAACGGGGTAGTGGTTATCTTTTGGTCTATATAATGGTCTATATAATGGTCTATAAATGTGATGGGTTCTTAACGGGGTAGTGGTTATCTTTTGGTCTTTATAATTATAAATGTGATGGGTTCTTAACGGGGTAGTGGTTATCTTTTGGTCTATATAATGGTCTATAAATGTGATGGGTTCTTAACGGGGTAGTGGTTATCTTTTGGTCTATATAACGGTTTATAAATGTGATGGGTTCTTAACGGGGTAGTGGTTATCTTTTGGTCTATATAATTATAAATGTGATGGGTTCTTAACGGGGTAGTGGTTATCTTTTGGTCTATATAATTATAAATGTGATGGGTTCTTAACGGGGTAGTGGTTATCTTTTGGTCTATATAATGGTCTATATAATGGTCTATAAATGTGATGGGTTCTTAACGGGGTAGTGGTTATTTTTTGGTCTATATAATGGTCTATAAATGTGATGGGTTCTTAACGGGGTAGTGGTTATCTTTTGGTCTATATAATGGTCTATATAATGGTCTATAAATGTGATGGGTTCTTAACGGGGTAGTGGTTATCTTTTGGTCTATATAATTAATTAATTATCAGTGTATTTTGTTTCCTCGCTAGAACTTCATCAAGCTTAAAAAAACACCCTCTAGAACCCCTATCAAGATAAATTTGTACATTTTTTGGTAGAACAATTTCCCAGCCCAAGGCTGAATTCTCCTAAAACAACAGGCTCGCTATCGCTCGCCAGGAAAAAATCGACACCTAAATGACAACAATATTGGACATGGGGTGAAAGGTCTTTTACTATTATTCTAGCTATATTTAAACGATTTTATGCTGGTTAAGAAGGAGCTATGGTAGTAAAACGGGTTAGGCGAGATAGTTCGAAGCCTGTTCATTGTTGGAGGCCGTTTTCAAGCTGAATAAAATGGTCTAATAGTAGTAGCCGGAATTAAGTACAAAGGACGGCACCGGTACTGAAAGGGTTACCATCTGTTCCGCCACTTGACGGATTTTGTTGTGGACTTCTGTCTCCCTTATGTTTACCCACATTGATTTTGAGATATTAAGACGTTCGCCCCACTAGTTTGGTGATTTTAAGAACTTTCGCCCCACTGTCAATGTTGAGAACTTCGGGCCATTTAGGTGTCGATTTTTTTCCTGACGAGTTATAGCGAGCCTGTAATTGAAGAGGAACTGGCCTTTAGCCGGGACATTTTTCAACCGAAAAATGTACAAATATATCTTGAAAGGGGGTCTAATTTTAAACTTGATGTAGGTCTAGGGAACAAACAAAAAATTTACCTTAAGAAGCAGGAATGTTTGTGTTTTCTCTGAATTAAAGTATTGTTCATGTGATGAAGCAGTAAGCTAATTTATCAGTTGTGATATATACACAGCGTTTAACTCTTAAGTTCTAATGGGTTTCCTCTGTTAAAGGGGTGGTTTTCGAGACCCTCTTCGCCCTCATGCTTAGCCCCATTAGTTTTGAGATTTTAAGACATTCGCTCCAATAGTTTGGAGATTGTGAGACCTTTGGTGTAATTTAAGTGTCGATTTTTTCCCTGCGACCACTAGCGACACTACAATTCAGGACCATTTTTACTACCGAAACAAATAAAATGCACAGATTTAACTCGATGTGGGGTCTTGTGGGTATTCCTAAGCTTGATGAAGGTCTAGGGAACAAATTATAATCTGCCAGAAGCAGAACGTTAGTTGTCTCTGAATTAATATATTATCTCTGTTGAAGCCTTAAGGTGGTACTTCTCGCTTTTTATAGACCTCCTTCTCCTTCATGTTTAGCATATTAATTTTGTGATGTTAAGACCTTCCTTCATTAGTTTGTTGATTTTTAGACCTTTCGCCCCAGATCGTTGTCAATTTCAAGACCTTTCGTGCCATTTAGGTGTCGAATTTTCCTGGCGAGCGATAGCGAGCCTGTAATTTTAAGAGGAACCGGCCTTTGGCCGGGAAATGTTTATATATAAAATGTACAAATTTATCTTGAAGGGGAGTCTAGTGGATGTTTTCTTAAGCTTGATGGAGGTCTAGCGAGGAAACTAAACAATAAATAAATAAATTAATTAATAGCCCAAAAAACGGCCACTAGCCCCTTATGCAAATGTATTCGTTGTGATATATATAGTCTTCATTATTCGTTGTGATATATATAGTCTTCATTATTCGTTGTAATATATATAGTCTTCATTATTCGTTGTGATATATATAGTCTTCATTATTCGTTGTGATATATATAGTCTTCATTATTGTTATGTCAATAGTAAAATATACACATAATTTAACTCGTAAATTCGAATGTATTTTCTCTGTTTAAGGGGAGATTTTCACTTAATAGTTTTTATCTGGATACCCTTCTCCCTCATGCTTAGCTCCATTAGTTTTAACATCATAAAATTTTCGCCCCATTAGTTTGACGATTTTAACCCAGTTCACCCCGTTTCTGTCAATTTTTAGATATTTCGCAGCATTTAGGTGTCGCTTATTTACTGGCGAACGATATCGAGCCTGTAATTTCCGAGGAACCGGCCTTCGGCCAGGACATTTATCTAGCGAAAAATGTACACATTTGTCTTGAATGTCTTGAGGGTATTTATGTAAGCTTGATAAAGAATTAAGGGGGAAGTGGCTATTCTATCTATCTATTGCCTGACGCCGTGATCCCCGAAGGTGTGGCCACGAACGAACCGCCCCCATGCACCTCTGTCCCCAGTCAGTCGACGCCCCTCCCCCCAACCAGCACCGCCTTCGTTCATGTAGTTCCTCACTCCATCCTTCCACCTCATATTCGGTCTACCTCTCCCCCTCTGTCCCTCCACCTCGCTCTCGTACACCCTCTTAGTCATTCTCTCGCTTTCCATACGTTCCATATGGCCGAACCATCTCAAGTTGTTCCTTTTCACACTTTCCAGCACATCTACCTCCACACCACACCTCCTTCTTACTTCCTCATTAGTCTGTCTATCCCTCCATGTAACTCCGCACGCACTCCTTAAGTAATTAATTTCCACTGCTCTCACTCTTTGTCTGAGTCTCTCAACCAACGTCCATGCTTCGCTTCCGTAAGTCAGTGTCGGGATTACCACACTGTCATGCAAGGACTTTTTCACTTCCATACTGACCACCCTATTTCTTGTTACTGCTTTTAGCGTTCCTACAACCCTCTTCCCCTGTTGTACCCTCTCCCGCACTTCTTCATCCATAGTCCCATCTTTACTCAACACACTGCCCAGATACTTAAAAGAGTTGACGATCTCCATAGCCTGACCGTTCAGCTTCACCTCACACTCTGTGACTTCGCCCCTTTCGAAGACCATAACCTTGCTCTTCCCCGTATTTACCTTCAAATTCCGTTTTTCGCACACTGTTCCAAACTCATTTACCAGACCCTGCAACTCCCATTCATTATCACTCATCAGAACTGTATCATCCGCAAACAGCAGTATAGGTAGCTTCCACTCAATTCCCTCCCTTTTCAGCGATACACCAACATCCACTGCTCTTGATAGTAATTCTTTCATAACTCCATCCATATATACAGTAAACAACCACAGGGACATCACACACCCCTGTTTCAAACCAACATTCAGGTCAAAGAACTCGCTCTGCTCACTCTCCACACGTACTGCCGCCTTTGCACCCTCAAGTGGCTATTGTGTGGTCTATTTATTTATTTATAAATGCTATAGTAACCTCGCTATACCGCCATCAAGCTTAAAATAATACCCCTTCCCTCTTCAAGATAAATTTGAAATTGTTTCTGTAGAAAGATGTCCCAGCCGAAGGCCGGCTCCTCCTAAAGCTACGGCCTCGCTATCGCTCGCCAGGAAATACGTCCCCTTAAGGCTAGGTTGGTGTTGGGTGTGGTGGTATGTTTGGCCGTAGAGTAAACTGTTTGTCAGCTAATATATCTTCACTCTGTCTAAGCTGAGGGGGGCTCTTTGGAACTTGGTTGTTTCCCTTTAGTTTGGTGAATTTAAGACTGCTCGAACCATTAGTTTGGCGATTAGAAGCTGTTTCGAGTACAATTGAATCTTTATCAAACTAATTGTAACATGATACGTACAATTTGGAGGTTCCATTATAAGGAGATATATTATATTATCATTCTATCTATTTATCTATCTCGCTATCTAACTGTCCATCTATCTATCTATCAATCTATATATCTATCTATCTATCTATCTATCTATCTATCTATCTATCTATCTCTATCTATCTATCTATCTATCTATCTATCTATCTATCTATCTATCTATCTATCTATCTATCTATCTATCTATCTATCTATCTATCTATCTATCTATCTATCTATCTATCTATCTATCTATCTATCTATCTATCTATCTATCTATCTATCTATCTATCTATTTGAATATTCTATTTGAATATTGCTTAAAATATAAAATTTTGCATTATGTGAACTTTAATGAGAGGCAGCATGGGTTTAGGGCTAATCACTCTACATCCTCAGCGTGCTTGATTTTTAAAGAAACAATTTTAAGATACAGATTAGAAGACTCAAATGTTTATACAGCTTTCATTGATTTTAAAAAAGCTTTTGATAAAGTTAATCATTTCACATTAATAAGTAAACTTATTGAAGCAGGTATTCCACACTTTTATGCGAACATAATATTATATCTTTATAGAAATCAACTGGTTGCTACTAAGCATAAAGACTCAATATCAAAACCCTGGAAAATAATGAATGGAGTAAGACAGGGAGGAGTCTTGTCTCCGATATTATTTAATCTTTATATAGATAAGCTGATTGAAAAAGTGTCTAAATGTAAAAAGGGGTGCACACTAGGAAATATATCCAGTAATATTAGTGCTTACGCTGACGATATTGTTTTATTAGCACCATCGTCATCGGGATTACAGTTTTTACTGAATATGCTTGGAAATGAAGCAAAAGAAATTGATATTGACATTAATATTAATAAATCATCATGCATGTATTTCAAAGACAATAAAGATAAAAACTTAAAGCCAAAGTTGATGCTATGTGGAGAGATATTGAATGTTGTTAATGAACAAAAGTATCTAGGGTTTATAATAGATGATAATTTAAATAATGACAAAGACGTAATTAGGTGTCGTAACAAGTTTGATAATGAATTTAATTGTATTTTACGTAAATTTTCTAATGTTAATGTTAGGGTTTTTACTCAGTTGTTCCAAAGTTACTGCTCAAGTTTTTATGGTTCTGAATTATGGTTTTATAACAAAAAGTGCAAACTTCCTCTTAAGCAATTTGCAATTGGTTACCACAAAGCAATAAAGAAAATGCTGAAATTAAAATATTGGGAAAGTAATCATCATGCATGTGCATTGGCTGGACTAATGACATTTAATCATTTAATGAATTGGTTAAAAATTAGATTTGCTCACAAATGTCTCCTAAAACCTTGCAAGTTTTTACAGAAATGTTTATTAAACCTTGATGAATACTTATCGTTAGGAAAGGAAGTTAACCATATCCTATTACATGAATATGACGTATCAGATTTGAAAACTAATGATATAAATGCTATCAAGTCAAGAATTATGTTTGTACAAAACCATGAACCTAGAATGCGGTAATGTATGAGGTTACTGTTATCTCTATTGTATATATGTAAAAAGTTAATTGTGTTGCCTTTTATGAAATAAAGATTTGAGTCTGAATCTATCTGTATATATGTAAAATGTTACCATGTAACCTTTTATGAAATACAGAATTAACTAACTAACTAACTAACTATCTATCTATCTATCTATCTATCTATCTATCTATCTATCTATCTATCTATCTATCTATCTATCTATTTTATTGAATATTTATAATATCGAATGTTTAATGGAAAATGACATTGACGCAGTAAAATCTAGAATTACTTTTATTCAAAGCCGTGAACCAACTATGAGATAAATGTGCTTCACAATTCTCTTACTATGTACAAAGTTTTATGTAGCTTTTACGAAATAAAATATTGAGTCTGAGTCTGAGTCTATCTATCTATCTATCTATCTATCTATCTATCTATCTATCTATCTATCTATCTATATCTATCTATCTATCTATCTATCTATCTATCTATCTATCTATCTATCTATCAATCAATCAATCAATCAATCAATCAATCAATCAATCAATCAATCAATCAATCAATCAATCAATCAATCAATCAATCAATCAATCAATCAATCAATCAATCAATCAATCAATCATTCAATCAATCAATCAATCAATCTATCTATCTATCTATCTATCTATCTATCTATCTATCTATCTATCTATCTATCTATCTATCTATCTATCTATCTATCTATCTATCTATCTATCTATCTATCTATCTATCTATCTATCTATCTATATATATATATATATATATGTATACAGTATATCGATAACTAGATATATAGATATAAATTGATATATAGATAATACTATATCTCGCCTTTTAAAGGATTTATAGACGATTCTACCTTACACTACTCAATTAGGTTTCCAGAGCGCCCCAGCCAGCAATCCCTCAAACATAAACGTAATGAAGCCATACAACACTTATCTTCTGATCTAACTACTATTTCCAATTGGGGCAGAGAAAATCTTGTTGCCTTTAACTCGGGATAGGAATCATAGTGCCAAAAACGGAATGTGGTGGTGCGCGGAAACCGATATATGATCACCGCGCACCCAAATTAATATTATGATACATTTATTATAAATATGAAATTTACTTTGATTTTCAATTACACTCTCCATAATGTTAAGGAAGCTTTATATTTATTGTAGCAAGTGACAAAAAAAATCTATCTCAATTACCGGATTTTATATGAATATTTATATGCGGTGTGCCACAATTGGTACGAGAGGACCTTAATCGGAACACAAATCCTACGATACCTATCCAGGGTTGCTTCCAAAGCTCAATTTCTCCATCTTACTACCCGTCCGTAACTCCCTACGGACTATCCCTTATACTTCAACAATACAAAAATCAATCCTTCATCTTATCTCAACATCCTTGGGGTCTCTTTTTCTTCTGCTCCTAATTGGAAGGACCATATTGCCAGTCTTGCTAAGGCAGCCTCCTAGAAGCAGGGTGTGCTCAACTGCCTCAAGAAATTCTTTACCCTTGCACAGCTTCTTGCTCTGTACAGGGGCACAATGCGTCCTTGTATGAAGTATTGTTCACATGTGTGGGGAGGATCCTCTCACACCACACTCCTAGACAAAGTAGAAAGGAAGGCCTTTTGTATTATTAATTTCCATCCACTCACCAACTCTCTGCAATCTCTCTCTCTCTCTTCTCTGCAATGTTGCATCTCTCTCGCTATTCTATAGCTACTAGTACTACAATTATCGGTGCTCCTCAGAGCTCTCCCAGTGTATACCACCTCCTCTATGTAGAGTATGTGGTACCCGCCTTGCAACACATCCCACCCCTACTCTGTACAACTCTCCAACCCAAGAGTGAAACGTTATTTTCAGTCTTTCTTCTATTCAACAGCTGAACTCTGGAACTCTCTCCCAGAATCAGTTTTTCCCTCCTCCTATGACTTAAATTGCTTCAAAGTCCGTGTGTCCAAGCATTTTGGCTTGAACGTCCCTTGATTTTGGCACTGTCACTCTTTCAACTATGGGGAGGCACTCGCTACAGACAGTTCTGCCTTTTGTCTCCCTCACTCACATAGAAATGAAATAAAATTAAATTAAATAATGAATAAAATTATATATACATTCAACCCTCCGTTATCACAGGTTTGGTTATAGCGTTTCACCGTTATCACGCATACCTAAAAAAGCCAACTATTCTGTTACCACGGGTCCTAGAGCCGTTATCTAGGCCCCTCTCTGACGGGAAAACTCGAAAATGCCGCCTGTCTACGTCACCGCCAAGCATGGGGTGATTCAGCAGCTGATTGGCTTGACGTCAGAGCTACTGTAGGTGAGGCTCTCATTGGCTGTTTTTTCTGTTCTTATATTTTTATAATCATGTATCATACAGTGGGGCACCGAAAACAAGAGCAATAATAATGAAAGACTTGACATCAAACTAGAAAACACAAGCAAACAAGTGAATCCAATGAATCCGAAATGATCGAAATCAGAGCGTCACTTGCGCAGTGTTGTGCCACAGCTTGGGTTTGTATACAAGATCTTGGGTTTTCGACACCTGTCTTGAATATTTATATATATATATGGGCATATTCATTTGCTTATTTAATTATCTGTTTTATTATGTGTTTAGTGTCCTCCCTACACCTCCATCATGGTTATAAAAACACCCCAATACCTCCCTTTAATATATATTTTTACATTTTTTGATAGAATAATGTTCCAGCCGAATGTCATTTACCACTATATTACAGGATCGCTATCGCTTGCCAGGAAATATATCGACACCTATTTTGCACGATAGGTCTAAACATTGACAAATAAATGGGGTGAAAGGTATTAAAATCGTCGAGCTAATGTGCCACATTCACAAAATCAGAAAATTAATGGGGCAAAGTATAAGAAGAAGGGGGGCCAGAAAACCAAGGCTTGGAGGCTTGAGAATGTTTATGAAACTGTAACGTTGGGCTCTCTCTCTCTCTCTCTCTCTCTTTCTCTCTCTCTCTCTCTCTCTCTCTCTCTCTCTCTCTCTCTCTCTCTCTTTCTCTTCACCTAAGACGAAGTACAAATGAGTAAAGCCCTCAATATTGTCTTTGCATCATTTTTTTACAACAGAAAACCTATTAGTGACTTTCTTACAGCATCGCCGGTTCAGATTGCTAATTCTTACGTTCTAAGCAATATCAGCATTACAGAGAGATAAGTATTGAAATGCTTGGATAAACTCAAGGTAAATCAATCGCCTGGACCTGCTACGATCTCGCCTAGAGTTTTAAAGGAAGCTAAGGATGAGCTCTCCAAACCACTGACATTGCTCTTTAATAAATCCTTGCAGTCTGGGACTATGCCTGATTAGTGGAAGCTCGGCAACGTAACTCCGATATATAAATAAAAGGTAGCAAATACTTTCTCATTAATTATCGTCCAATTAGTTTAACATCAGTTGTATGTAAAATGCTAGAAACACTCATACGTGACAGAGTCCTAACTCACTTAAAGGAAAACAAGATACCTAAAGATACTCAACACGGCTTTCGTAACAAAGGCTCCTGCTTAACAAACCTCTTAGACGTATTCCACGATATCCTCAACCTATATGATTAAAGTAAAGCTGTAGATATTATAATATATCTTGATTATCATAAGGCCTTTGACAAAGTTCCCCACAAACATTTACTGTTAAAACAAAAAACGCATGGAATACAAGACGGTGTGTTGAAATGGATAGAAAATTGGCTCAATGACAGAAAGCAAAGAGTAGTAAAATATGGTAAGGCATCCAAATGGGTCAATGTAAATAGCGGCGTACCCGAAGGATCGGTACTAGGGCCAATAATCTTCCTAGTTTACATCAACGACATAGATAAGTGTCTCACCTGTACAATCTCGAAGTTTGCTGACGATAAAATATTTGCAAATAGCGTACTCTCAAAAGAAAAAGTTGAAGATATGCAACACAATCTAGATAAGTTGTCATGTTGGGCTCAAATTTGGCAAATGAGTTTCAATACAAATAAATGTAAAGCACCCGGCACTCCATATCGGAAACCGAAATGAGAAAGCAAACTATTCAAAGAATGACACCCAGCTTAAGAGATTGATACGACAGGGAAACTTATTTAGGAGTAACAATATCGAGCAACCTAAAACCCAGTCAACAATGTACAGAAGTTGTTAAGAAGGCAAACAAAATAATTGGCTTTGTAAGCAGGTCATTTGAGCATAAATTCAAAGATGTAATCCTTACTCTTTACAATGCCTTAGTCCGCCCTCTTCTGGAATAGTGTGTTCAATCCTGGGGCCCTTACTACCAAAAGGACATAGACAACCTAGAAGGAGTCCCCCATGGAGTTACCAAATTGATACCAAGCCTAAAGAACAAACCATACGAGGAGCGTCTTAGAGAGTTAAACATATATTTCCTTTAACATAGCGCAGCTTAGGAGGCGACTTAATTCAAGTGTTCAAAACCATCATCAAAGGCATCGACAATATGAATTGTAGTAAGTGCTTCACTATCGACCAATCTAATTACAAGCGGGGAAACGGTTGCAAAAATATTGGTAAATCTTTTAACTCACATAAGTCTAAGAATTTCTTCCTCAATCGAGTTAATTATAATGTCCATATTAGAAGACCCTTATGACAATATATTAGGTGATATTAACCCATTTAACCCTTTCAAAATCATGACGTCGCATTTTGACTGTTTATTCTGACAGAGGGCTACGAATCATATTTCTCGTGTGTATTTATACAGAGAAACGGCCGAGAGAACGCGAAAGTAGTCCCGAACTCTGATAATAGGAACATCCATTTTGTTTATGCTCGAGTTCTGTCTCGCGCCGGCCACCCTCAGAATTGGGGTATGTGCCTGAGTATATACATACATACCGGTACATACATACATACATACATACATACATACTGTACATACATTATTAGACGATATTTTACAATTTAGGAAGGGTGAAGATCATGACGCATCTTGATTGTTTATTTTATTTATGAATTTATTAATTTCATTAATCGAGTTTAGGAGTAAAGTTGGTTGGTGGAGAGAACATAATAATCATTAGACGATATTATACAACATAGGGAGAATATGTGTACATCATACGAGTTATACGAGTTATACGAGTTATCTCAATTAACTCTCTGAGTTCCATACCGTATATCCTTCCCAATCTGAATAACATCGTATAATAATAGCCAAAAAACGGAAAAGAAATGCGTAATCGGATCTAGAACGGTTTGATATAAAGCCAGAAAGGTTGATCCCTGTCAATAGACCCAAACATCTTATTTACCTTTTTCATACCGTTTGTATACCCTTGATTATTGACAGTATGAAATAGTTTGGTTGTAGTGAAGCGTTAATAAGTCATGTTTCAGCTGCCATTACGTTTGGCTCACTTTATACTGTATTAATGTCTGTCAGATGTTGAATAGCGGGGGTAAGTGTAGAAATATGTTTGTATATCTCACTCGAAATGGAGTAATCATGTTTAGATATTGGTGATACCAAGGATTGATCAAAATATACTTGGTCCCGAGATCCGACTTATTTGGCCGACTGTACACTCGGATGCTATAGTCTCTAGCCCATTCATAGGAATTCGTTGACCCCCTATGTTTTTCTTTTTGCAATTATAACTATATGAATTGATTTTTGGAAGTAACTTGGTTGTCAATAAATAATGTGTATAGTTGTGTAGTTGATGGATAGGAAATTATATTCATCAATTCGTTTCCCGAGATATACTTCCATAGTTAGTAATATGTGAAGTCCACACATATGTATGAGTGAGCTGAGACTATGGCATCCGAGTGTACACGAGAGTGAAAGATACCAGTTCAAACTGTTTGTCAGGTAGTATATCTTGACTCTTTCTAATCTGAGCCGCCGAGGTGGTCTCTTTGTAACTCGCTCTTGTTCCCCTTTGGTTTGGTGGATTTAAAACTTTTCACCCCAATAGTTTCAAGATTATAAGACGCATTACCCCATTCAGGTGTTGATCTTTATCGCCAAACTAAAGAGCGAACGTCTTTAAATCTCAAAACTAATAGAACTAACCATGAGGGAGAAGAGGTTCCAGAAAAAGCACCCTCTTAAGAGGGAGGTAGTCGTTTTGTTGGATCCCCTTATCACTCATGTTTAGCATATTAGTTTCGAGATGTTAAGACGTTTGTTCCATTAGTTAAGCGATTTTGATACCTTTCGGTCCATTTAATTGTCAATATTAAGACCTTTCGTGCCATGTAGGTGTCAATTTTTCCTGGCAAGCGATAGCAATCCTGTAGTTTTAGAAGGAATCGGGATTTTTGTTTACCGACAAATGTAAAAATTCATTTTGAAAAGGGGTCTAGGGGATGTTTTTGTTTTTGTTTTAGTTTGATGGAGGGCTAGCGAGGAAATTCAAAAATAAATAAATAAATAGATACATGGACCAAAATACAAGCACTACCCCCTTAAGAACATAAGAACATAAGAACATAAGAAAATGGGAGTCTGCAGAAAGCCGATTGGCCTAAGCAAGGCAGATCCCTGTCCCACACAACCCCAATTCAATTACAAAGCCCAATTATAGGCTTCACACTCTAATACCCTGAGGATCATCTTACCAAAACGGTTAGAGATTAACGCAGGATTATGGAGGTCTGCAGAGCGCTGATTGGCCCAACCCGGCTGATCCCCCTTCACACCCAACCCTTCTCGTCCATATGCTTATCTAATTTTATCTTAAAGCTCCCTACAGTTTTAGATCCCACTATAGCACTTGGTAGTCCATTCCACCCATCTACAACTCTGTTACCAAACCAATACTTGCCTATATCTTTTCTGAAACGAAATTTATCTAATTTGAAACCATTGGTACGAGTTCTTTCGCTATCACTGAGCTTTAGTACATTTGCCATGTCCCCTTTGTTAATCCCACTAACCCACTTGAACACCTCTATCATATCCCCTCTAACTCTGCGTCTCTCTAACGAATGTAAACCTAATTTCTTCAACCTTTCTTCATACGAAAGATTTCTAATATTATGGATCATTTTTGTCATTCTACGCTGTACTCTCTCCAATGAATCTATGTCCATTCTGTAATAAGGACACCAAAATTGGACAGCATAATCCATGTGGGGTCTCACTAATGACAAGTAAAGTTTTAAGATAACATCAGCAGTTCTGTTACTCACACTCCTAGAGATGAACCCGAGAATCCTGTTTGCCTTATTACGAACGCTTATACACTGTTTTCTAGGCTTCAAATCATTGCTAACAAACACACCTAGATCTTTCTCGCAGTCTGAATTTTCTAATTCTAAATTAGCTAGTTTATATTTAAAATTTGTTTGCATCTTCCCTATCTTTAATACCTTGCATTTGTCAATGTTAAACTTCATCTGCCAATTTACTGACCATTCATGTAAGGTATCTAGATCCCTTTGGAGGCACTCTATATCGCTATCTGAATCAATTGATCTCCCTATTTTAGTATCGTCTGCGAATTTACTTATCCTACTAGTTATACCTAAATCTAGGTCATTTATGTATATAAGAAACAACAGGGGACCTAATACCGATCCCTGGGGACACCACTTTTGACTGCTCCCCATTCTGACTTGGTACCATTTATGCTGACTCTCTGCTTCCTACCAATTAGCCATGACCTAATCCATCCTAACAACGCCCCACCTATTCCATGTGCCTCAACCTTTCTCATCAATCTCTCATGAGGGACTCTGTCGAAAGCTTTACTGAAATCTAAATATATAATATCATATGACTTGTCATTATCTACTGCTTCATATACCTCTGAGAAAAAACTAAGCAAATTAGTAAGGCAAGACCGTCCCTGAGTGAATCCATGCTGAGAAGAATTGATTAAGTTAAATGTTTCTAAGTGGTTTCTCATTTTCCTAGCAATAATTGACTCTAGTAGTTTTCCTATGATTGAAGTGAGACTAATGGGACGGTAATTGGATGCTATTGATTTATCACCTTTTTTGAAGATCGGAACTACATTTGCAAGCTTCCAAGCTTCTGGAACTATACCTGTTTCTAATGACTTGTTAAATAGAAATGTTAATGGATAACTTAACTCATCTCTGCATTCTTTTAATACTCTAGCATATACCTCATCAGGACCAGGCGATTTATGAGGTTTCAGTCTGTCAATTTCCTTAACCACATCATTTCTACTTATAGTAACCGTACTTAACCTATTTTCTATACTATCGCTGTATACCTTACGGACTTCTGGAAACTGTGCCAAATTTTCATTAGTGAAAACGGAAAGAAATTGACTATTTAATGTACTGCACATTTCTAAATCACTTTCTGTCAATTTTCCTATAGAAGTTTTAAGGGGACCAATTACATCTCTAACCTTGGATTTATATAGTTGGTAAAAAGCTTTAGGATTATTTTTTGAGTCATTGGCAACCTTAATTTCATAATTTCTTTTTTCTTTCCTAATATCCTTTTTACCTGTCTTGATAGATTCTGATAGTAAGCAAGTAGGTGAATTTCGCCTTTTCTAATTTTTCTATATATTCCTCTCTTTTGTCCTAGAAGATCTAATAGTCTATTATTCATCCATTTGGGTTGGTTCTGTGTTGATCTAAATTTTCTTTTGGGGATATATTTATTTTGCGCATTGAATACTGACTTGATAAAATTATCGTATGTATCTACCAAGTTTGACGTCTCCTCCTGACTTAAGATGACAGGTGCCTGAGAAAGGATACACTCATTTGGACACCTGGATCGACTTAATTTTTTGACCATAGGGTCCGCTAACAGGGCTTCTCTTAACCCACCATAATTGGCTTTTCTGAAGTCAGGTATTAATGTTGTATTCTCTCTGGTATTACCTTTCCATTGTATATTAAAATACACAGAATTGTGATCACTATTTCCTAGGTGGTCCCCGATTTCTACACTATTTATCATATGTTCATTGTTACTGAAAACTAAATCGAGAATATTATCACCTCTAGTTGGCGTATCTATGAATTGAGTTAAAAAACTATCTTGTACTACCTCAATAAACTCCTTTGAATCAGAGTCGCCTATTTGTTGCTGCCAATCTATATTAGGGAAATTAAAATCCCCCATAATGCACACGTTGCTAAGCCTTGATGCTATTTTAATTTCCTCCCATAATGATGTTCCGTCATTTCTACTCATATTTGGCGGTCTATACATAACTCCAATAACTAAAGTCTCACTACCTTCGTTAACTTCTACCCAAACACTTTCATTTTCATTATTTACTCTAATACCTGATTTAGTACAGCTTTTTAATGAACTCCTGACAAACACTGCTATACCGCCACCCCTCTTACTTGTTCGGTCATATTTAAACAAACTATATCCCGGTATATCAAACTCTGCTTCAAAACTGCTTCAAACTCTAAGCCTCTCAGTAACATCATGTTCTTTACATTTCTTTGTTGCTAACTGTAGACGATTGTATGCCGCTTGAGAAGAGCCTTTAGTAATGAAAGGGTTCACATTGATAGCATGTATCCCTCTGGGTGGTTGGGAATGGAACAGTAAAATAGCAATAGTCGAACCCGTCTTTCGACACATTCCCACCCCTATTCTGTCCAACTATCTACCCCAGAGTGAACCATTGGGTGTTATTCTTAAACTATTTTGTCCCTTCATAGCGTTGTTAATGAACGAAATACCCTGAAAAATAACGTTGCTTATAAAAATGGGAATGCTAATCTATTCGATCTCTGTACACAACGCTCATTCCCATAATATTCGTTCGTTATCAGGCGCTGCGAAGGGAAATAATTGTTTTAGAATACCAACTATTTCCCCACTCTTTCTTTAACCCTTAGAGTACCAGCGACGTGTGTTATATTGCATTCTAGCTATATTTAGACGATATAATGCAGCTTAGGAAGGATCTGGGGTAGTAACAAGGGTTTGTTGAGATAGTTTGAAGCCATATTTTTGCTATTCCTAAGCTGAATAAATCGTCTAATAATGGCTAAAACGTGATAAGAAATACATTACTGGTACTGTACGGGTTAACTGAACAAGTATGCTTTGGAAGTCTGTCCCTAATCCCTTGACAAGCTCCGTGTGTCCAAACATTATGGCTTTAACGAACCTTCAATATGGCTCTTTCAACTTTGGGCTTTACTTGTTACATGCAGCTTTGCCGTTTTTGTGCTTCATACTTATAAACAATATCCAGTCTATCTATCTATCTATTTATCTATCTATGTATCTATCTATAATATCTCTCTCTCTCTCTCTCTCTCTCTCTCTCTCTCTCTCTCTCTAAATATATATATATATATATATATATATAATTTTTAGTCGTACAGTACTTTGATTATTCTGATTAATCTACAATTTACTAAGTTAAACAATAATCACCAACTCATCATTATCAGCTTTTAAGCATATTTCAATGTCATCTACAATAAGAAAAAAACATTTACATTTACTTTATACATTCTAAAAGTAAATCCTTATGGGAAGAATTATTCTGAAAATTAAAAACGGTATTCTTAAGTAGATATAGATACATATATTTATTGTATGTCAATATACAGGGTATATTGTATGTCAATATACAGGGTATATTGTTTCCGCTGTAGACTTCCACCAAGCTTAAACAAATAATGTCAAGAACCTGTTTCCAGATATATTTGTGCATTTTAAGGTAGTTCGGTCGGTTCCTCCTAAATTGCAGTCTCGTTGTCGCTCGCCAGGAAACAAATCGGCAATTAAATGGGACGAAAGGTCTTAATATTGACACAGAAATTAAGCAAAAGGTCTTAAAATCACCAAACTAATGGGACGAACATCTTGAAATCTCAAAACTAATGGAGCTAAACATGAGGGAGAAAGGGGTGCAGAAAATACAGCCCGTTATGGAATATAAACACAAACCGTATAGGCTATGGTGATATACCTTCCAAAATATCATTATATATTGTGGGTTCCAAATGAATGAAGTTCACATTGAGGGGATAGTGCTTATTGTTCACATTGAGGGGATAGTGCTTATTGTTCACATTGAGGGGATAGTGCTTATTGTTCACAATGAGGGGATAGTGCTTATTGTTTGGTCTATTTATTTGTTTATGTATTTATTCTTAGTTCCTCACTAGACCTACATCAAGATTAACATAAATCGCTTAGACCCTCTTTTAAGATAAATTGTATATTTTTCGGTAGAAAAATTTCCCGGCCAAAGGCCGGTTCCTCCTGAAATTACAGGCTCGCTATCACTCGCCAGGATAAAATCGACATCTAAATGGCATAGAAGATCTTAAAATCGCCAAAATAATGGACCAAATGTCTTAAAATGACAAAACTAATGCGGCTATGCATGAGGGAAAAGGGGTCCAAAACAAAAAGCAACTACCTGCACCTTAATATCCCAGTCATTGATCACTATGACTTTTGGAACACACGCACGAGCTCACACACACACACACACATACTTACAAACACACACATACTCACGAACACACACACACATACGAACACACACACACACACACGAAAACACACACACACGAACACACACACAGTCACACACACGCGTGCAAACACACACACATGCGAGCACACACACACACGAACACACACACACACACACACACGAACACACACACACACACACACACGAACTTACTTACTTATGGCGGTCCATCGCAGTCGATGACGTCGTTGATCCCGGAGTGAGTTGATGAGATGAATGATGATATGTTACAGTTGTTGGCGCCGATGCCATTTCAGGTGACTGTGGAGTCCAATCCTGGAGCCACAGATCCTTCCACAGGTGGGACAGGTAACTGCTGGTCCAGGTTGTGGGGCTCCTTGAACTGCTGCTCTTCTTTCATGTCGGCGGTCTCGTTGAGCATATTGATGTTGTGTGCGGTTTGTTTCAAAGAGTCCAATGCCTCCGTTGATAGAAGATATCCACAGCTGGCGGTCCTCCGCCAGAGTCTCAAGGCTGGTGTGCGGGATGTTACATTTCTTAAGGGTGTTTTAAATCTGATCCTTATATCTTCTTCGTGGACCTCCAGTGTTTCTTTGACCTTGCTGCAGTTGACCATACATCACCTGTCGAGGTAGGCGATTTGTGGACATTCTAATGGTGTGACCAACCCAGCACAGTTGCCGTTTTGCAACCATAGATTCCACACTGATAGTTTGGGTACGCTGGAGTATTTCTGTGTGAGGGACTTTATTTTTCCAGGTTATGCCAACAATACGTTGAAGGCGCCTAATGTGATGGCTTTCAAGAATTTTAAGTGGCTCTGGTAGGTGGTCCAAATTTCAGACCCATATAGCAGAGTTGAAATACAGACAGCTTGATAGACAGCCACTTTGGTAGACAGTCGCAGGTGTTTATTTTGAAACACTCTCGAGCGTAGTCTCCCAAAAGTTATAGAGGCCAGATTAACTCGGGACATAGCCTCATCATCGATGTTACTAGAGGGTGTAAGGACACTACCAATATATGGAAAAGATTGGACCACCTTCAACGGCTCATCGTTGACGTTGAATGCGGGTGGAGTTAGGGGTATTGCAGTTAGTTGAGCCAGAACTTCAGTCTTGTTGGTATTTACCTTGAGGCCAACAGATTCGTAAATAGTTGCCAGAGTTGTTAAGGCATGTTGCATAGACTCTTGAGTATGTGCAATAAGAGCACATTCATCAGCGTATTGTAGGTCAATTAGTTGGCGTGTCGTCGTTCTGGTAGGGGATTGCAGTCGTCTTAAGTTGAACAGGATGCCGTCAAGTCGATACTGTAGGTAAATGCCATCATTCTCGTTTAGATGTCTCTGAAGAAGTAGGGAGATTTTTTAGTTTGACTCCTAGACCCCAATCAAGCAGTAAATATAATACCCCCCCCCCCCCCCCCGCCGATATAAATTTGTACATTTCCCGGAAGAAAATATTCCTGGCCGAAGGCCGATTTCTCCTAAATGACAGGCTCGCTTACGCTCGCCTGCAAAAATCGACACCTAAATGGCACGGAAGGTCTTAAAATTGACAGAAATTGGGCAAAATGTCTTAATATTGCTAAACTAACGGGGGGAACGTCTTAAAATGTCAAAACTGACGGGGCTAAACACGAGGGAGAAGGAGGTTCGAAAAATAGTCCCTTAATGTGAAAATGTGCCCATAATATAATATAACCCTTTCAGTATAGCACAACACTTACGGTCACTTAATTCTGGCTCTATTATTCAGGATTTCCTTTAGCTTAGACAGGGTCTGTGGGGGTTATGGGATTTTGTATTTATTTATTTTTTAGCTGGACCCCTTTCTTCTACAAACTTTAACCTTATTACATTTTTGAGATTTTATGACGATAGCTTCATGGTGATTTTAAGACTTTTCATCTAAGTGCTGTCAATGTTAAGACCTTTCGTGCCATTTAGGTGTCGACTTTTTCCTGGCGAGCGATAGCGAGCCTGTAATTTGGGAGGAACCGGCCTTCGGCGGGAACATTTTGTTGCTGAAAAATGTATACCTTTATGTGTGGAAGCTACCTATACTGCTGTTTGCAGATGATACAGTTCTGATGAGTGATAATGAATGGGAGTTGCAGGGTCTGGTAAATGAGTTTGGAACAGTGTGCGAAAAACGGAATTTGAAGGTAAATGCGGGGAAGAGCAAGGTTATGGTCTTCGAAAGGGGTGAAGTCACTGAGTGTGAGGTGAAGCTGAACGGTCAGGCTATGGAGATCGTCAACTCTTTTAAGTATCTGGGCAGTGTGTTGAGTAAAGATGGGACTATGGATGAAGAAGTGCGGGAGAGGGTACAACAGGGGAAGAGGGTTGTAGGAACGCTAATAGCAGTAACAAGAAATAGGGTGGTCAGTATGGAAGTGAAGAAGTCCTTGCATGACAGTGTGGTAATCCCGACAGTGACTTACGGAAGCGAAGCATGGCCGTTGGTTGAGAGACTCAGACCAAGAGTGAGAGCAGTGGAAATGAATTACTTAAGGAGTGCGTGCGGAGTTACATGGAGGGATAGACAGACTAATGAGGAAGTAAGAAGGTGTGGTGTGGAGGTAGATGTGCTGGAAAGTGTGAAAAGGAACAACTTGAGATGGTGCGGCCATATGGAACGTATGGAAAGCGAGAGAATGACTAAGAGGGTGTACGAGAGCGAGGTGGAGGGACAGAGAGGGAAAGGTAGACCGAATGAGAGGTGGAAGGATGGAGTGAGGAAGTACATGAACGAAGGCGGTGCTGGTTGGGGGGAGGGGCGTCGAGTGACTGGGGACAGAGGTGCATGAGGGCGGTTCGTTCGTGGCCACACCTTCGGGGATCACGGCGTCAGGCAATAGATAGATAGATAGAAATTTTTCAGATTTTATGACGATAGCTTCATGGTGATTTTAAGACTTTTCACCTAATTGCTGTCAATGTTAAGACCTTTCGTGCCATTTAGATGTCGACTTTTTCCTGGCGAGCGATAGCGAGCCTGTAATTTGGGAGGAACCGGCCTTCGGCGGGAACATTTTGTTGCTGAAAAATGTATACCTTTATCTCGTGTGTGTGTGTGTGTGTCTTTGAGGTATATTTTAAGCTGGATGGAGGTTTAGGGTGCAAAATGAAAACTTCACCTTAAGAGACCCTGTTATTGGTCAAGGGATGAATACTTTATCTTGTAACACCCAATTGTTGTCTTGTTATCCTCGGTCTGTGATCCCCCGTGTTATTATTATCATAGTGCTGCCCTCTATACATCCACAGTGGGATATGACGGGTACAAAGTGTCGGTAGGGTTGCGGCCAAGAGTGTTTGGCCAATATTATATGGTAGTACAGTCACTCATAAACATTCCTGGACCTCACCTAGGTTTAATTATGGAAGTAGAATTAAGGGGGGATAAATGTGCTCATATACAGTATTTATCTTTTAATTTATTAATTTTATTTTTATTTATTTTTTATTTTTGTAGTTTCCTCCCTAGGCTTCCATCCAGCTAAAAAAAAAAAAAAAAAAAAAAACTTGTTGCAAAATAAATTTGTACATTTTTCGATAGAAAAATGCCCCGGTCGAAGGCCAGTTTATCTTATATTACAGGCTCGCTGTCGCTCCCCAGGATAACATCGACACCTAAATGACACAAAAAGACTTAATATTGACAAATAAATCGGGTGAAAGGTCTTAAGATAGCCAAACTAATGGACCAAACGTATTATCATTTGAAAACTATTGGGGCTAAGCATGAGGAAGAAGGGGTACCAGAAAAACGACCCATCTCCTTTTAACGAATATAATTCTTCAAACCTCAATTATAAAACTATGCATCATATTATTATATAGAAAGTTTCATACAAAACTGAAACCACGTTTATATATATATACCGGTATATATATATATATATATATATATTTGCATAAAGAAACACACAGGGACTCCACGAATGTGTATATGTGAGTGTACATGCAGATGCCATATAGTCTCTAGACCACCCATAAGAATGCATGGACCCTCTAACAAAAAAAAAAAAAAAAAAAAAATTGTTATGCAATTACAGCTACCAGCATTGATTTTTGGATAGAAGTTGCTTTTCAAAAAAATTAGTTTTGTAGTTGTTGTATAGAAAAGTATATACAGTAATTGTATTCGTTTCCCGAGATATACTTCCATAATTAGAAATAGGTGAAGTCCACGAATATTTGTGAATGGGCTAGAGACTATGGCATCCGAGTGTACAATGGGCTAGAGACTATGGCATCCGAGTGTACAATGGGCTGGAGGCTATGGCATCCGAGTGTACAATGGGCTAGAGACTATGGCATCCGAGTGTACAATGGGATAGAGACTATGGCATCCGAGTGTACAATGGGCTAGAGACTATGGCATCCGAGTGTACAATGGGCTAGAGACTATGGCATCCGAGTGTACAATGGGCTAGAGACTATGGCATCCGAGTGTACAATGGGCTAGAGACTATGGCCTCCGAGTGTACAATGGGCTAGAGACTATGGCATCCGAGTGTACAATGGGCTAGAGACTATGGCATCCGAGTGTAGAATGGGCTAGAGACTATGGCATCCGAGTGTACAATGGGCTAGAGACTATGGCATCCGAGTGTACAATGGGGTAGAGACTATGGCATCCGAGTGTACAATTGACCACTTGCGAGTTTTAGGCAAATGGGAAGTTGGAACTGTAGACATCATTCTTTACAGGAAATATCAGAACAAATACAGACATATAATCAACTTCATGACTTATATTCATCAGAAAGCTATTTTATTATTGTATTGCTGTTATATATCGATGTTTAAGGCTCCAACTTCCTTATAGCCTGAAACTCGCAAGTTATCAATTACTGTGTTATACACTGGTGAACCGTTTTGACTAAAAAAGTAATGAATGAATAAATAAATATATGTATATGAATACATACAAATATCCCCAAAATACACTGAACAAAATCGTCAAACATTAGTCAGAATAAATTAAAAACACCCTCATGATACAGCCGCAGGTCATAGTGTGTGTGTGTGTGTGTGTGTGCGTGCGCGTGCGTGTGTGTGTGTGTGTGTGTATGTGTGTGTGTTACAGTGATGGTGAACACACATAATTAGTGAGGAAAATTAACTTAACCTGATTTCCGGCAAAACATCAGGTAATTGACGTTAAATATTCACCCTCCCTACCAACCACGGTAATTAGTTTCCGGAGGTAATTATAAACTATAATTATATATAAATATATATATATACTGTATATATATATATAATGTATATACATACTATTATATATATATATATATATATATATATATATATATATATATATATATATATATATATATATATATATATATATATATATATATATATATATATATATATATATAAATATATATATATAAATATATATATATATCTATTTATTTGGATGTGCATATATATATATATATATAAATATATATATGCTTGACCAAATCATGAAGGTCTGTGAGAGAGTCTTCGAGGGTTTGATCAGGCAAAGCATCTCCATTGATGATATGCAGCTTGGTTTTATGCCAGGACGTGGTACAACCGATGCTATCTTCATAGTCAGGCAGATACAGGAAAGATACTTACTAAAAGGCAGGGATCTTTACTTTGTGTTTGTAGACCTGGAGAAGGCCATTGATGACAGGGTGCCTAGAGATGTTGTGCAGTGGGCTATGAGGAAACTTGGTGTGGTAGAGTGGCTGGTGCGTGTGATAATGAAGATATATGAGGATACGCGAAGTGCGGTGAGGGTGAAGGGTGTACTGAGTGATGAGTTCGCAGTCCGTGTTGGAGTCCATCAGGGTTCAGTGTTAAGCCCCCTTCTCTTTATTATAGTCCTGGAGGCACTGTTTAGAGTTTTTAGAGGCGGACTCCCGTTGGAACTGTTTTATGCAGACGATTTAGTCCTAATAGCTGACAATGTGCAAGATGCTGAGGCCAAATTCAGAAGATAGAGAGAGGGCATGGCGAGCAAGGGTTTAAGAGTCAAGGTTATGCATTGTAGATTGAGATGAGGCAATGTAAAAAAAAGCGGTGCATACCCATGTGCAGTGTGTGGAAAGGGTGTGGGTGTAAACGCGGTTCAATGTAGCATCTGTCAACGCTGGGTGCATCGTGGGAGTAAGCGCTGTAGTAGAATAAAGGGACCCCTGCCGAAGGATCAATCAGAAATAGAGAAATTTAAGTGCGTAGTGTGCAAAGGCGAGCTTGTGTTAATGATGATCCTGTGGCTGTGAATTTTGGAAATGAGTCATTGGAGCTGGTGGACAAGTTTTGTTACCTAGGAGATTCTATTTCTGCCGGTGGTGTGGCCGATGCTGCCACTGTCCCTAGAATTAGATATGGGTGGGGGAAGTTCAGAGAACTGCTGCCAATTCTGACCAAGAAAAGAATGCCTCTCCCCCTGAAGGGAAAGGTGTATGCCTCATGTGTTAAAAGTGCAATGAGTATGCCTCAGAAACATGGGCCGTTAAAGTAGAGGATGTCAACAGAATGGAACGTAATGAGATGAGAATGGTGAGATGGATGTGTGGGGCCAGGCTGCAGGATAGAATAACAAATGTTGAGCTGAGGAGACGTTTGGGTATAAAAAGTATTGGCGAAGTGATGCCTACAAGTAGACTGGGATGGTATGTACATGTGGAGAGAATGGTGGAAAAAAATTGGGTGAACAAATGCAGGTCTGAACTGTCTTCGTGGAGCAATGCATAAGTGTGTTGATTTTCGGTGTGAGCGTCCTGGGTTGGAATACCCGGACTGCCACATGTGTTTGTTAATTTCATTAATCGAGCTTAGGGGTAAAGTTAGTAGGTGGAGAGAACATAATAATTGTGGAGGGAGCTGCACCAAGGGGTGGACTGAGAAAGACCTGGGATCGGACTATACGTGCCGATCTCAAATCCAAAAACTTGACAAGTGAAGCAGCCCTTTACAGGGTTGCCTGGAATGCTGCCATTAAGACAAGAGATTGAAACTGCACGTATGTGTGGAGCACTCAGTCTTAAAATGTTATGTATGTATGTATGCTGTATATATATATCTATATATATATATATATATATATATATATATATATATATATAATATATATATATATATATATATATATATATATTTATTATATATATATATATATATATTATATATATGTGTGTGTGTGTGTGTATGTGTGTGCGTGTGTGTGTGTGAGTGTATATCACTAGCCAATAATCCAACCCACAATATTAGGATAATGTACCAGGGATCTTGTCAGCCTACAATGCTTAATGGGTTGGGATAATATCCTCATGCTAGATATACACTATTATTAGTTCGTCCCCTAGGCTAAAAAATGCGCCTTCTCAAACTTCTGTCATACTACTATATGCCCACCCAGCTATAGTTGATTATTTTTTCATAGAAACATGTCATGGCCAAAGGTCGATTTATTTTAAGTTTACAGGCTAGCTATCGCTCGCACAGAAAGGAATCAACACCTGAATGTGGTGAAGCGTCTCATTATCGTCAAAATATTGGGGTTTAACGTTCTCAAATCTTCAAACTAATAGAACTAAACTGTGGAAGTTGAACAAGGATTCCCCTGGGTTCAAATAGTTTACTCGGCCAATACTATACCTACCTACATACCATGTCGTTAGTTGTCATGCTGGGCTCAAATTTGGCAAATGAGTTTTAATGCGTATAAATGTAAAGCACTCCATATCGGAAGTCGAAATTGGAAAGCAAACTATTCGATGAATGGCAACCAGCTTAAGAGTGTAGATAGATAAACACATTTGGGAGTAACAATATCGAGTAACCTAAAACCCAGTCATCAATGTACAGAAGTTGTTAAGAAGTCAAACAAAATAATGGGATTTATAGGTACAGTAGGTCATTTGAGCATAAATCCAAAAGTTTATCATCACGCTTCAAAATTCCTTACCCGTAGTCAGTCCTCTTCAAGAATATTGCGTGCAATGCTAGTGCCCTTATTACCAACACAATATAGACAAACTGGAAGGAGTTAAACGTCAAGTTACCAAAATGATGCCTAGCCTAAAAGAACAAACCATACGAAGAGCGTCTTAGATAATTATATAGTGTTCCTTTAACCCAGCGCAGATTAATAAGCGATCTAAGCTTAGTGTTGAAAACGGCATCGACAACATAAATTGTAATAAGTACTTTGCCATCGACAAATCAAATTACACGAAGGGAAGTGGTTGCAATATTTATTGGTAAATCTTTTTACTCACATATTATGTCTACGAATGTTTCTCTCTCTCTCTCTCTCTCTCTCTCTCTCTCTCTCTCTCTCTCTCTCTCTCTCTCTCTCTCTCTCTCTCTCTCTCACGAGTATATTCCTAGGACGCCCATATCGTATTTTTATCTTATGCATTTATCTATTCATTGTGTTTTTTTCTTTTTTCTTTCTTTTCCTTCCCACTCTATCACAGTATTGGGACACATCACAGTATTTGAGAATCTGGAAAAACTATTCACATCAGGAAAATGGCCTCACAAAATGTATCACGCAGAGCTCTCAACACTCTTATATATTTTGCAGATATAGACTCTTTAGTTCCCTTTATATATTTATTCATATATGTGTTTATTGTATATTATTATTTATGTTATTTTTCATTACCGTATATATTTTTGAAGATGATAATACTCTTTTTTGTCTGTATATATTTTACATATACTGTCTATATTATATATATAACAAAAATGTACGGTGCAATATCAGCAGTACCAGAACATATACTGTATACCGGTATATTAGGGTGTCCCGTTTTCAGGGATAAATTATTTTTTGACAGCTCCTTGGTCTCATGTGGTGCCTATGGTTGAAAAAAGAGGTGTGTGAAGCAGCAGGGCTGAACAACAAAATCTGACTACACAAGCCACTTAAAGTTGAAAACATTTGTTTTTTTGGTCAAAATTGGCCATTTTTGCAGTGCTTGTGTAGTGTCAAATTAAAACATATATACATTATGTTGGTTTTCTTGGCTTCATTTGGGTCTAGATTATACTGTACAAGAAAATTAGGGAGCAAGTGTATATGTAATGTATAATGAGTCTGTGACAAGGACAAAGTTACGCGTTTGACGAAAAATCTCAAAATCTTAAAATCTAATGCAGCCTCCTACAGTAGTATTCAAATATACTTATAAATCCTATACAAACTTGCATATGCAAAAATCCAGAGTATCTACGTTGTCAGCTGCTCTAACAGGGAGTATTCAGACTAGATTATCACTTAGTACTTATTTATGGGACACCCAGCAGAAATATTTTAAATACATTTAACTGCTATTCCAAACCACCCAGGAGGCTGCACAGAATTGGCAAGAAAGTTGTCAAAGAAACTGCAGAGGGTGTTAGAGAATCGGTCAAAAGTAAGCAGGAGACAATCATGATACTTCACTTTGATGGAAAGATAGTAAAAGAGTACACAAATGGCAAGAAACTAACAAGGGACCGCTTAGCTGTAAGTGTAAATTGTGAAGGAGAAGATACTTTGCTGGGAATACCACCCTGTATTAATTCCACTGGAGAATGTCAGACTGAGATGATAATAGAAGTTTTGGAATCATAAGGACTGAAGAATGAAATCAAATGATTAGTATTTGATATAACAGCATCAAACACAGGAAAGTAAAAAGGAGTGTGTACTAGACTCAATGAATACCTTGAGGGACCTGTGTTGCACCTGGGATGTAGACATCACATCTATGAATGTCACATCAAGAATGTATCAAAGATTTTCAGACCAACCTCTGGCCCAGATCATCCCCTGTTCAAGACGCTGTTGAGCGAGTTTCCTAACATTGAGTTTGACCAGTCAAAACTCTGCAAATTTCAATATGGACAGAATGACGAGCATGACAAAGCTGCTAAAGAAGCTCTGGATGTTGTTTCAAGACTTTTGGCTGAAAATCAGCTACCCAGAGGGGACTACATTGAGCTTGCAGAGCTTGTCAAGTTTTACTTATCTCCCGATGAAGTTGAGCTGAAGATTAGGCAGCCTGGCCCAGTTCATCATGCAAGATTCATGGCACAGGCAATCTACTATCTGAAGCTCAAAATTCTCAGCCAACTGACAAATATTCTATCAACTGTAGCCACCAAGAAGGTAGTTGATGCTATGTCAGAGTTCATTGTTCTTTATTATGCTAAATGGTTCCTGACTTCCTCCCTGACTGCTTGCTCCCCAAGACTGGACCTGGAGGCCATCTGGGACATGAAGAGATACAAAACCATCAGGCCTGACATAGCCAAGAAGTGCTTGACCAGTATGGCAAACCATCCCTGGTATCTTCACCCAACTCTGATACCATTTAGCCTACTGGATGCTGGAGTACCAGATGATGAGAAGAGGGACATTGCCGACAAGATCTTGGACATTGATCCTAACACTGATGTGGGTAAAAAATATGAAAAGATTCAAATATCTGACATAATTGAAATTGAAGGAGACCGGGCCAGTCTCTCCAACTTTGTGAAATCAAGTTCAAGATTGATCTTCAACATACTGAACTTTGATAAAGAAAAGATGGAGTGGCTGTTTCTGCCCACCAACTTGTGAAACCTAATGACTCATTTCAAATACTTCAATGCATTTGTCACCAGCTTACCTGTTGTAAATGATGCAGCAGAAAGAAATGTCAAGCTGGTTCAGGATTTTATTGCTGGGAGTCAAGATGAGGAACTCAGACAGGATTTATTCCTGGTCATGGAGCAGAAACGTAAGGGTGGACGGCCCAAAGGATCCAAGGATCTAAGAGGAAGAAAACTACCTAACTTACTCTAGGATTCTGGTATAAATATGCCTACTGGGGAACCCTCCACATAAAAAAAAAGGGTAATGAACCTTGACTGCAGCCTCCTGGGTGGTTTGGAATAGCAGTTAAATGTATTTAAAATATTTCTGCTGGGTGTCCCATAAATAAGTACTAAGTGATAATCTAGTCTGAATACTCCCTGTTAGAGCAGCTGACAACGTAGATACTCTGGATTTTTGCATATGCAAGTTTGTATAGGATTCATAAGTATATTTGAATACTACTGTAGGAGGCTGCATTAGATTTTAAGATTTTGAGACTTTCTGTCAAACGCGTAGCTTTGTCCTTGTCACAGACTCATTATACATTACATATACACTTGCTCCCTAATTTTCTGGTATAATCTAGACCCAAATGAAGCCAAGAAAACCAACATAATGTATATATATTTAAATTTGACACAACACAATCACTGCAAAATGGCCAATTTTGAAAAAAAAAAAAAAATGTTTTTCAACCTAAAGTGGCTTGTGTAGTCAGGAGAAAAAAAAATCAGCCCTGCCGCTTTACACACCTCTTTTTTTCAACCATAGGCACCACATGAGACCAGGGAGCAGTCAAAAAATAATTTATCCCTGAAAACGGGACACCCTAATATATATATATATACATATATATATCCCGACACTGCCTTACGGAAGCGAAGCATGGACGTTGGTTGAGAGACTCAGACCAAGAGTGAGAGCAGTGGAAATTAATTACTTAAGGAGTGCGTGCGGAGTTACATGGAGGGATAGACAGACTAATGAGGAAGTAAGAAGGTGTGGTGTGGAGGTAGATGTGCTGGAAAGTGTGAAAAGGAACAACTTGAGATGGTGCGGCCATATGGAACGTATGGAAAGCGAGAGAATGACTAAGAGGGTGTACGAGAGCGAGGTGGAGGGACTGAGAGGGAAAGGTAGACCGAATGAGAGGTGGAAGGATGGAGTGAGGAAGTACATGAACGAAGGCGGTGCTGGTTGGGGGGAGGGGCGTCGACTGACGGGGGACAGAGGTGCATGGGGGCGGTTCGTTCGTGGCCACCCCTTCGGGGATCACGGCGTCAGGCAATAGATAGATAGAGAGAAATTGTTCAGATTTTATGACGATAGCTTCATGGTGATTTTAAGACTTTTCACCTAATTGCTGTCAATGTTAAGACCTTTCGTGCCATTTAGATGTCGACTTTTTCCTGGCGAGCGATAGCGAGCCTGTAATTTGGGAGGAACCGGCCTTCGGCGGGAACATTTTGTTGCTGAAAAATGTATACCTTTATCTCGTGTGTGTGTGTGTCTTTGAGGTATATTTTAAGCTGGATGGAGGTTTAGGGTGCAAAATGAAAACTTCACCTTAAGAGACCCTGTTATTGGTCAAGGGATGAATACTTTATCTTGTAACACCCAATTGTTGTCTTGTTATCCTCGGTCTGTGATCCCCCGTGTTATTATTATCATAGTGCTGCCCTCTATACATCCACAGTGGGATATGACGGGTACAAAGTGTCGGTAGGGTTGCGGCCAAGAGTGT